>QUSF01000002.1:52271386-52620345 GCA_003676055.1 Chloebia gouldiae | reverse complement strand
GCCCGCGGCGCGGCGGGGGCGGCGCGGCGGGGAGCGCCGGGGCCAGGCAGCGCCGCAGCGCCGCGCTCCTCATCCCTCCGGGGCGCTCCGGCAGCGCGGCGGCGAGCACGGGCCAGGGGCGGGAGCGAGGGGCGGGCAGGGATGGAGCACCGCCTGCCCCCGCTCCCCGCCCCGCCGCCCCCCCGCTTTCGCTTCTGCTTTTTTTTTTCCAAGAAAAAAAACTCCATCCAAATCACCCCCGAACATCAGCTCCGACAGGCAGAAGCCAATAACTTCCTTCCTCCACCCCCCGCAATGAAAAGCACCCAAAGGTTTTTGCATACTCAACGTTTATTAAAAATAGTATGAAATGGTCCCTGGGAGAAGTTACAATACTAGCAGAAGTCCCTTTTTTCTGGTTGGTTGGTTGGTTGTTGTTCCCTCCCTCCCAATTCCACTGATTGCATGAGATGCGAGTTAAACATTCTCCTAAAGCCGTTTAAACAAATCTAGATGTGCGCCCACAGATTTACCTTCTATCCTTATTTACAATACTTTACAAGCTATATTAAATAAATATGGGCTCTGCTACACCTCGGCGTCTTAAATATGTACAACATTATTTTTCCATCGGACTTTACTAGATAGATAAGGGTCCTATCACAGGGGGTGTGCTGACTGTAACAAGTATCCCTGTGGTACGAGCTAGTAAGTACTATGACCAACCAGTCCTCAAAATAACAATTCCTAGCCAATGCAAGATACGTGTGGTAAATAATTTAGTCAGTTCTAATAAATTCAAGTCCTCAAATCTTAGTCTACAAGTAATTAGCTGTACACTGATAACTTCAGTTTTTCCTCATGGTAACCAATGTAGTAAATAATTGGCTGTTCTGGAAGTACAGTGCTCAGTAACTGAGGGAAGTGATACGTGGTTAGTAAAAATAGTATTCCAATGAAATTCCTTTGTTTTTTGATATGTTTAACTTGGTACTGGCTTTATCCATGTAATCTGAAAAATGTAAGCACCAAAAAAGAACAGTCACACAAGATGATCAGTGTAGATGTATCTAGGCTTTCCCTTCGGTACAATGTTTTCAAGTAACAGAATCCAAAGCTGTGCAACAAAGATGATGAAGGGAAGTGTAGACAGTATTGGAAAGCCTGTCCTTGCTCTAAACGGCAGCATTTATTCTATACACTATTTGCAAAAGAATGGAATGTATTCTCATTTTTAAACTACTTTTTATTGTACATAAATTGTATTAGAGTCAGCACGGACTGATTTACAAAAGATATCTTTTACCTCTCTCTGTCAGGAAGAGTCACTTTCTGCTACAGGAGATGCATGCCCTGGGGACTGTAGCTTGTCACTCAACCAGCAGTATCACTGAATCACCCTATGGGCCAAACGTGCCCCACAATTAGTATTTCACCCAAGAATCTGGCCAAGCCTCATTCTCTTGTAGGGTTACTCACACTGGGACTTGAACAAATGCCCAGCAGGTCGCTGCACATAACACAGAGCTTTGTCTCAAACTACCCAGCAGCTTTCGACTGCTGGGTGCTGGGCTACAAGATACTCAGAAGGTGGTGTCACAAACACCACCATCACTGGAGGTACCAAGACTGGTCTAGCCCTCTTGACAAGCATTGCAGCTCCCCTTCTAGTGCCAAAACCATTCTCCTTGACAAGGACTGTGTCACATCCACAGGTTCTCATAAAAAACCTCCACTGCCTGTCTTCTGCCTCCTACACAGTTCAAGAAAGTAGAAGAGGCTTCAGATACAGAGCTATCAGCCTGGTACAAGTACTAGGACTAGATTTTCTTTAAAATGTGAGAAGCTTGCTCTAAAATAATGTAGCATATGCACTGGTCCCACACACTTGGAATCTGATGAAAAGTGACGTGCAAAAAAGTATGTGCAATTGCACATGTAGCCTGTTGGTGTAATCACCAGAACCCTGCTCAGAAATCTTCACAGTCACAGGAGCAGCTGCCCAGCTAAATGCTCCTGCATGTTAGCAGAGTAATCATACAGGTATTTTGGATGCAGAACACTGGACACTAACTGGAAAGACTAAATACCAAGGTTTCCAAATGATAAAATGGCTTAAGAATAAAATAGCATTACACCTGGTTCGATGGCAAGAATCAGGGGGTATCACACCTAAGAAAGGAAGAGATATGAAGGTTGAGTAGGAGATGGGAAATTCTTCTGCGCTACAGAGACCCCAGACAGTGCACATGTGGCCTCTTTCTCATCGAGGATTTTAAACCATTTTTTTAAAAGATACATTTTGCATCTATTTACGACATTATTGCGACACAATGCCAGATAGTGTAATATTACGGAAATACGATGCCAGCACTGATTGTCCTAGTACATATTCTGTCATGATAAGGCAGTACAGCTAGAAATTATTGAAAATATCAAGCAAAGCTACTTGAACTGAGGCACTGAAACTTTTCCCTTAAAGACTGGACAATATTCTGTTGATTAGGAGATGGTACTCTCCACAGGTAGTCATTCAGTTTATCTGAATCACTGTATGCAGTCAGATACGGGGTAAGTGCATGTTTGCTGCTGGCAGACTTTGCAGGAGTACAGGAGACAGTTTTGCCACAGAACATTTCAGAAGGAACAGCATCTGTGTTACGCAGTTTAGGATCTGATTTCCTTGTTTGGTTCTGAGAAGTCTCCAAGTCAGATCCCTCATCTTCAGACTTTATTTCAACATAGTCATCATCATCCCCTTCTCCTTCTTCAGAATCTTTGAAATTCAAAAAATAGTTCTGAGTAGCCATCTGTGCTGTCAGAGGGGAGGCTCTGTTCACTCTCAGGACCTTTTGAGAATCCTGCAGAATCATATCTGAACAGTTTTCAGGGATCTGCTTTCTGATCTCTGGCCCTGTATATCCTGGAGCAACTCCAGGAGTTTGATGGCTGTTGAATCGAAAGTTCCTATTCAAATGGAGCCTTTTCTTATCAATTTCATTATTATATACAATTGATTCTCCAGACCTGTTGACCACTATTGAGGACGAGGACTGTGACCTGCTGTATGCTTGTGGTTTTACACTGCTTACTCTCCTTCCCAGCGAGTTATAGACGTGATCTTGATGCAAGTTTTCTTTGTTTGGTTGGCTTATAATGGCACTCCACCTCTGCGCTGGGACATGCAAACGGTTGGAAATCTGAAGGGAAGGCACTGAGCCAGCTGATGGCAACTGCTTTGAATTGCTTTTTGTACCAGCTTCCGTAAATGAGTTCTTGGACTTTGTGTCCTGGGGTTCGGAACACGGAGAGAAGTCGGCCAGCTCACCATTACTGTACGTAGAATGCAAAAGCCAATCTTCTGCTCTTGAGCATTCACTGTCAGGCTGGCAATGGGGAGGACATGTGGCCATGGGTGTGGAAAACTTCCCAGCTGGTGGCTCCTGAGGAGTTGCCCCGGCTTCCTTTTGGAGCTTAGGCGTACTCTCTCTGAAGACAATTTGGTCATAAAGCTGGGAATATTCAGCTATTCTGGCACCTAGAAAGGAGAGAGAATTAACTTAGCAGAGATGAGGAATCCATTTCAGTGAATCACACAAAAATTTAAAAACCTCAAAACGCTTGGTATTAGAAAGCTCTTAGAGAAGAGCTTTCAGTTGTGTCAATATATTTGGCCTCTGCAAAGTAACATGAAACACCGGAGGCCTTTGCATCATATTTCAGTACACTTTGTTGAGGAAAAGAAGCATAAAATATCTTGCTACAGTGAGCAGTCATGCAGGACACAAAGCAGCACGTGGTTCCAATAATATGCTGCTTGTTTCATGTTAAAATGGAAAAGAACAGTCTAAAAATGGCCTGGTAAATAAGATATTTAGGGACTTTTAAAAATATCACAAGGCTAGAATTATATTCTGGTACATGGAGTCTGCTGGCGCTACATCTTCCATTTGTTTCAATTGATCATGGACAAAAATAGTTCCAGACCTGTTGCATATCCATGACTTTGCACATTCATTAGCTGATAGAAGGATTATCAGCTCTTTCTTATCTGACCACATTCCTTATGCTTAAGGGTATGATTCTGAATGGTATCTGAGCAGCAAATATGTTTGACTTGTTAGAAGGCAGACTGACTTGAAAAAACACTGGTTTAGTCAAACTCTAAAGATCACACTATTAAAGGAAATAACTGCTTTTTTGTAGGGAGGCCAATAGTGCTTCAGGCATGATTTCTACTTCTAGCCTCAGCCAAATTGCTCTTTCCTGACACTGCCCTGGTATTTCTTCCCAAAGTCATCAAGTAACAAGAAATGAGATATAAAGGATCATTCATGATAAAGCAGTCTGAGGAAATTCATTTTAGTTGTAAAACAGAAAATACCATCCTGATACTCAATGACCAAGGTGAGAAAAATTCATAATCTTCCAGTTCAGAACACAAAGTTCTGAAAGTTATTGAAAAAATGTATCTGTACAGAAATGTTTTTAACATACCAATAGCAGGACCTCCTTGTTTCTTCTCCTCCAGAATAGCAGCAAGATCTTTGTGTTTCAGTTTCTGTTGTCTGCTAGCTGGCTGTTCCTGTTCTGGACTTTTAACTTTCAAAAGCTGGTTAGCCTTCTTAATCTTTTGGCTGTACTGCCTTGCCATCATAAAAACTCTGTTCTTTGTTTTATCCATAACAGCCAAGTCATTTTCCATGCCCTCTGCAGGTGTGCTGGAGAGAACACTATTGGCAGGCTCATATGGACTATCTACAAAATGCATCTCACTGGAGAAGGAAGATCTGTTCAAACTCATAAAAGAGTTCCCCTTGCATGGTGTAGTGTCTTCAAGCCTGAGATTAGCCTCACTTATGGTGGCAGCCCTGGGCTTCATAGTTTTAGGGAAAATAGGAGTTTCTGGCAGAGAGAGAGTAGACAGTGAGTACTCTACATCTTTACTCAGTTCGGGTGTGCTACCAGCATGCAGCCTTTCCTGCATGTCATCTTTACAAACAGGAAAGGCTGCAAGGACACGGTCTCTTGTCTTTTCCTCATTTTTCTTGATGTAGTTCTCCAGATCATTCCAAATCTCATCTACTTCTTCTGAGAGTTTATCAGCCGCAGACTTATGTGACAGCGAGTCAGAGTTGGAGGAGCTATCGACTAAGCTCAAGTAGTCATTGTCAATGGGAACACGATGGTAAGGACTTTCATCTTCACTGAACTGCAGACTCTCCTCAGAAACAAAATGTCGTAGATTGTCACAATATGCAAAGTCTTTTTCCAAAAAACTCCTCCTTTTAGAGGATTTTAATGGGTCACATTTAAAATTCAATAGAGATGTTTCTGGAAGCCGTATAGTGTCATAGATGTTGTCTTCAACAATTCTGAGCTCATCCAAACTTGAAGTTGGTGCTTCTTTACTGAGCAATATCTCCTCCCTGCTAGCATGAATGGAGGTCCTCTTTTGATTTGCTGTTTTCTTTTTGGAAGTTGAATCTGAGCTGCTTTTATTTTCAGCCTCATACAGAGAGTCTCTAGCCGATCTCCGGGGACCATGTCCTGTCTCCTCCCTTCTTGTCAGACCCATCAGCTTTAAGTCTTCATAGCTTATATTATCATAAACATGTTCAATATCATCAATAGTCAGCTCCTCTGAAGATTCGGGATATGCATTCCTACTGCTCCCCTCTGCTATCTTCACTTCCCTTCGAGAGCAACGCTCCCCTGTTTTATACCTGGCGCTGGCTGGGCACGTGTTGCTTTCACCAGCACTACTGGCCCGTCTAACAATTTTGTGACGACTGGGGCTGGAAGTCTCATTTTGATGCGCTTGCCCCAAGTGCCAGCTGCATGGACGGCCAGAAGAACCCCTCCTTTCTCCACCAGGAGCTGAACTTGTGCTGGATGTAGACGCTGATGGTACAAACATCTGGTAATCGTCTTCATCATCTTCGTTCTCATAAGGTGGGCGCCGGCTGGGGAACAATGCCTGCCTGATCTGATGGTCCGTCCAGATGTTTCTGACGGAGGTACCTCCCCCCAGGATATTCATGATCAGAGAGTTGCTCTGGGGTGTGCTGAACTGTCTAGGAGACTGCGGCTGTCGAGCGGTGCAGGAAAATGGAAGATCAGTATTCAACTGCATTGACTCTTCATCTGAAGGGTCCTTGGAGTTCTGTGGAGATTTGAAATTTGCATGTAACATTAGCATATCCCTGTAATAATACAGCAATTCCCTCTTTTCACAGGACTGTCATAGCACCAGTGTGTCCTACAGCATAGAATCATGTGGAGATGGGCAGGGAGAGTGCTCTCTCTCAACAGAGAGTGAGGGATCCAAGGTGGCAGTGCCAGACTACTTTGTCTTCTAATCCTCCCCATGGCTCAGAGTTCACTCTCAGTGTTTAATAACATCTTACTTCAAATACAAGACAGTAGCTTATGTTAATGCATGAGTAAAGGCAAATTTGTTTGGCAGGAGTTAGATTAAACCTTTTATGCTAACCCTGCAGTTTCACAGTTGGATTAAGCTAATCTGACTCTGGGCTTGTGCCAAAAGTTTTGTTCTTCTCCTTTTCTTTGCCTATAACCCCAGCAGAAAGGAATCTTACGCTCTCTAGCACATGTCACTGAAAATGTCTTTTTCTTTTCAGTGTAAGTTTTCATCCAGATCTAATTTACAGCAAGGCCACGTGCTCTCTAATGCCAAGATAAAGAATGCTTTAGATATTACTGGCCAGCATTTGGGGGAGAGAGGGAAACATAATTCCTTTTGTCTTAAGTTAATGCTGATTGGTTTAGTTACTTACTTGTTTTTCCCAGCCCCCAAAAGAAAGAGTCTTTTGTCATAGACATGAATATTTTAATGATATGAACATTGATACATGACATAAACAGAAGATGATGTATCTGTCAACCTAGGAAAAACAGATTTCTTTGAGCTACCTATGATGCATAGCAAAATAGAAGTAAAAAATAATAATTACTTACCTGCATTTCACATTTATTGAGATTGAGACTTCTCCGTTTTTCAACATTTTCAGCAGCTTGACTATTAAGTCTTTTTCTTCCCCCTTTTGATTTCTGCAGTGAGTTTTGCTGTGATTTTAAAGAAAAAAAATGTGCGGGGTAATAAAACCAACAGTTCTTTATACAGTCTGGTTCAGAGGAATTACTAGGAGCTACAACAGGTCAGGGACTTACACTGGGAGATGAAACAGCTTATGAGTCGTTAGCACTGCCACAAGAATTACTCGGAGCTTATAAAACCTGTAAAAGTATCATTGCCACATCTAGTAGTAACCACTAAGCTAATAGTATCAATTTTTTGGTGGCATTTTTTGTGCTTACTCATTCTTTCATTCTTACTTATGTTGACAATATGGGGAATTACAAGACACTGCACTACACTGGTACAAGATACTATTTTATGAAATATTTATAATGCAAATAGTGTAATTTCAAAGAGGAAATGCAGTCAGCTTCAAAAATAATCCAAATAACTGGTTTCATATAATCCACAAATAGATGATCCACACAACAATATGACCTCAGTATCAACTAAACCAAATAAACTGAAAATCTAGATTCTTTAATACAGCTACATTTTGAAGTTGGATTTTTAGTCTTTCAAAGGTACTACATATGTGTGGAAACATCATATTGAGTAAGAAAAAACTACCATCTGTGCAGTAGTAAGAGATAAAGACTCTCATTTTCATAATCCTACTCAGAACTTCTCATATTCAAGTTCACACATCCGTAGCTACTGCCAGAGGCTCACAGATCAAGAAACATTCCAACACATGCAGCAGTGTCTGAATCTTAATATAATATTCAAGTCATTGCTTTGAAGGCACTATCTCTGCATGAGGCCTGAAAAGGTTTTTGCATGGCATCAGCATCAGGAAAAGCCAGTTGTGTGCAACAGGTAAAACTTTTCTGTAACAGCCAGGTTGGAAGACTACAAAGGACTAAGTAAAATTCAAGTAGTGGGAATTTCTCCCTCTGTGTAGGTGCTTTTACTTCTTCTCTGTTAAAATACAAGTGAGTATTGTGTGAAACCTACATAAAAATATTTCTAGGGAGAGGAAGATGTAAACATTTGCAATGCATTCCTGCCTCTTTTACATATAATTTTAATGCTTCTTCCATTTTCCTTAGGAAAAAATATTTTATTTTTCCCCCTCTTTTTCCTACCTGTTCAGATTCTTCTTCATCATCAGCATCAATCAGTTCTGCAGCAGAAGTCTGAAGAGTTTCATCGTGATCACTACTGTAGGCTGGTTCAATAGACTCTTGAAACTGGCTCTCTAGCCCACTGGATTCCAGTGAAACCTTTTTCCTAGAATTCAGCAGGGCTTCACTTGATCCTAGTTTGGTGGCTTGAGATAACAGTGCTCCTTCAATGCCCATCCGCTTAAAAAAAAAATTATGAAACTTTGATTAGAATTTTATAGACATTCTATATTTTAGTAAGATCCTCTTATATCAGATTCACAGGCAACATTTAACCTACAGTCAGTTAGCTGCACTGAAATGAGATTTATAAAGAAATAAGTACAACAACCAGTACTTTCCATATAATATTTAGAATTGAAAAAATATATGCAAAAGACCCCATTCACATCGAATCCTGGGCATCAATATTATGTCATGACAATGAAGTAATATCTAATGTACTCTGTTTATAACACATACACACTTTTTAAAAATTACATTCTAAATAAAACCCTAAGACCTAAAATTCAAAATGAGACCTTCAAACTGCACTGAGAATTTCAATAAAAATTCTTACAGAAAATGTAAAACTTAGAAATGCTTATTACAATCTGCTTAACCTGCATGTGCTCTGTTTGGTGATATATAATTATACATATGTATCTATATCTCTATCTATATATATCTATATCTATATCTATCTCTCTCTCTCTCTCTCTATATATATATATATATAATCTATTTCTCAGAGTAAGTTGAAACTTTCCAGTCTTATTTAATAAATGCAAATATAATATGACCCAAAGAATAAACACTATTTTTATACACTGCACTTCCTTGATTCTAGAGATATTGTTAAGTATCTTAGTATCTTACAGCACTAGTAATTGATTGGACTGTATTATAAACCACAATGGATCGGTGATGTTTTACTTTATTAAATATTCTCAAAATAGTAATACTGTCATTCCAGTAATCTTATTTGACATGCTAAATAACATTTACGCATTTTTTTTTCATTCTCAAGATCAACACAACCAAGAAGATGCAGATTCTCCAGTAAATACTGTGCTCTAAAGTTATATGAATGGGCTAAAACAAGGAATTTAAGAAATGGCTTACCTTCTGCATATCTGGGCTTACATCTGAAAACAAAAACACATCAATGAATAATTAAACTGGTGTCAGGCTATGCTCATTTCAATGCTACCCCAATTATGAATTCCCCAAAGGGGGTTGAATGCAGCAGCAATTGAAAAGTCAGACTATATAGGATTTCTGATACAGCAGAGACAGCATGAGCTTTACCAGAGTTCCACTTGAGGGTCTGATTTTGCAGCACTGCTATGATTTGAGGAACTGTTTACAATCACCAAGACTTGGTGAGTTCAGTTCCTAGGATGTTTACAGGACCAATCCCCAAGTGTGGAAAAGCAGATATTAGATTTAAACACAAACATTTTTGGTTTGTTTTTTTTTTCCCCCCCAAAATTCCTCTTCCTCCTGCTAGTGTATTTAGGGACAGCTACAAGAAAAAAGAATCTGTCTTCAGTTGTTTTACAAAGCACACGAGCACCAGGTTAGTAAACAGTACACAAAGTATCTTACCATTTGGCTTCAAAACTTTATGGACTCTAGACGAGGGTTCTGAAAAAGAGAACAATGTGTTTACCCACTGTGGCATTCCAAAGAAAGCTATGGGCATCCTGGAGAACTCTTTTTTTAACATGTATAAAAATTTAAGCTTCTGAGCCCACACAGTGAAGCCAGATTTTAATTTCTTTATTGCAAAATTTCCTCACAAAGAAGATTTGTTGAAGTGTCAAATCTACAGCTGTTACCAAAGCACATATTTGTTTCTTAATGCAATAGCAGTTGCCCTCCATTCATTAAGGCACACTTAAATTTTTATCCCATGCAAAGATTCCTGCTTTCAAAAGACCTTATCACCTCTGTTGCTGCTCTGCAATGTTAGAGGTTTTCTATTAGAAATATGCATAAGGTACCAAAGTCATAGATGGGCTTAGAAAGTATAAGTAGCTGAAGATTATATAGGAAGCCCTTTGATCAGTATTTTGTATTCTTCCTTTCACAGAAAGAGCAGCACCAATGCAACAAAGATGTGCAAACACCTCAGAAACAATGGAAAACATACCTCAAATATAATTAGAACTTGACTGCTTTTCAGGCACAAATGCTGCTGTATGTTAAATCATTACATCAATGTCCTCGTGAGCCTTGTTTAAGCCATTCCCAATACACAGTGTTACACGCCAAATTGGAAAGGTGTTTAAGGAGACAAAGAGGGGAACACAGGGACTACAATATGAAGCGACCCAACTACAAAGACATTGGTAGTGTCTTTGAGAGTAATTATGGATAGATGTTTGAGCTAGGAGGGCAAAAAAAGCCCAGAGTCAGCAAAGCCACTTCTCAAATCTCTATTATTCATAAGGCAAACATGGCACTACGTCTAGATAGCAATCATGTTTTGAAATAATAAGCATATCATAATCAGGATGGACTATTTCTGAGACAAGAATAATTGCAGTAAGGGTGGATGTCAGATTTAAATAATGTGACTGGCTTTCCTGAATATGCACTTTAGTCTATTAGAGAGTACCAACTGTTCTTTATATATCCACCATCACAAATGTGTATTCTTTAAATTAAATGCAAACAGTAGATTAAAAAAATAAATTACAAGAACAACAAATGGTTTATAAGATACTTCATCCACATTGGAGAGATGCTGTGCCACGTTAAATCTGCCTGGAGTGTAGATTAGAAACCATGTACCCAGCCTAACCCACCACTAAAACCTTTTGTAATCTAGGGTGTAAATGAGTTTATTCACCTGATTTCCGTCTCACTCTGTGAGGAGCAGTGCCTTCCTTAGGCTGGTATGATGATTTCATTTCTCCCTCAGGGCTATAGTGGAAGCCTGGGTGATCTGTGGAACAAGCAGAGGCACAGGGAATAAGAAAGAGAGTGACAAGGATGTGACTTCACACACCTTGGCAGCTCTCTTTGGAGGCAGTGCCATCATCCCTTTATGCCTTATATAGTTGCACCCCATCAGAGCCTGAAGCTACACAAGCAAGAGATGCTGCTGCAGGGTAGCTGCTACCCAGGCAGCCACGGGAATGCTTTACCCATGTAGCTGTGCCTGGCTCCAGAGGGCTAACCCAGGAACAATTATCCACCACCATCATGTTTGTCTGCCAGTTTCTCAGTCAGAGCCTTCCCAACAAACTCTACAGGATCTGTATCTAATTTTGCCTTTTTCAGCAGGGTCATAATTCAAGGAACATAACCCTGGCTTTCTTCCATCTCAGATAACATCAACAGCTAAAGCCAAAATGTTGAAGATGGTTTTATTAATTTTTTACAACAAAAGTGAAAAAGAACCAACTTACGTATGGCATCCATTTCAAGAATTGCCTGCTTGGCCTGGAAGAGAAAAAGTAACAAATGAAGGAGTTAAAACTGTTAGTAACAGGACAAGTTGTATTGCATATTACAGATAGTAGTGATCTTATATGCAAATAACAACAATTTTGATTTGGGAACTAATAAATATGGTTAGCAGCATATTTTTTTAGGTGTTTTTTTTTGTTTTCTCTGTATATTGGACATGTTACATATGGGGAGGAAAATTTTGGGTGGCAGGAACTCACCAGAGCTTATCTCCAGGTCTGCACAAAAAGCCTGTTTTTCACTTCACCCAGACTCTTTGTCTTGCGTGCCCACCTCTGCACAGGCAGTGCAAGGAGAGGAAGAGTGTATGCCAAAGAATAATCATAATTTGGTTTAAGTAAGATGGATGCAGGATAAAGAGCATCTCCTGATTGTTTAAAATTTGTCCCTTTTTTGAATAGGAAAAAAATTCCAGATGTTTTAGGAAGCATATCAGCTACTAAGTAAAAAAATAATTTAATTGAAATATCTTGTCTAAGAGGCTTGCCCTTGTACAGGTGCAGTTTGGTAATTTTCCACCAGGCGTCACATGTGGACTACTATTGCATTCTCCTGAAGCTGGGCAGACAGAAGCCTCACAACAAGCAATTACTAGTTTGACAGGAAAAAAAAAAAAAAGTACAGTTAACTTCAAAGATTTATTTAACTAGACTTTTCTCAAGTGAAGTTATTTCTCTGAGTAGCAAATATTTTTGGTTTCACAATTTTTTCTACAGATAAAATAAAAATTGAGTAAGAAATAAGAAAAAAAAATTATACAAAGGCCAAGATCATGCTGCATTTTTTTTAACAACCTAATAAACTGAAATGAGTATTTACAGTCTAAGTATGGATACTAGCATAAACATTATACCTTCAATAGACTTTGTTAGCAAAAAGAGAAGAGGAGAATTAGCAATAGGACCTGCTAGGTCTTTTTTCTTCCATTAAGTCTCTTTTTGTCACACTGTTGAAAATGCATGTTAGAACAGTATGGTGCATGTCAGTCACAGGTAACATTTTTTAGCCATTACAGCATAAAACTGAGTGAAAAAGCAGTCAGGGAAATTGGAAAACCAAGAATAAACTCAGTGTGAAAAAAAAAATCCTGTTTCCACACCAGTCAATGTCTGCTGTGTCTTGGCAAGAATTAACAAGAGTTAACCCCCTTTGAGAGGTGCTGTATGTTACACTGGGAGACATCACCTGAAGCTCTATGACTGGATTTCATAAATAAGAGGAGGAGATTTCCTCATTCCAAGATATTATAGCTATGAATATGATATCAGTGCCTCATTTTTTCAGGCATAAAGCTCTCTAGCTATCCCACCAAAAAGGGCCAGATGTCCCAGCTAAGGATGCTGGGTTGAGGATGGGTGTATGTAGTTGCAGTGAAGAGTGTTCTGCCAATGGCTT
The DNA here is from genome assembly GCA_003676055.1 of Chloebia gouldiae. Classification (NCBI taxonomy): domain Eukaryota; kingdom Metazoa; phylum Chordata; class Aves; order Passeriformes; family Passeridae; genus Chloebia; species Chloebia gouldiae. The sequence goes on along the minus strand of QUSF01000002.1, from coordinate 52,607,280 downwards.
CACTTCTATGATACCTAACCAAGACTGATTAAAATTAAGAAAACCTACAGTACCACAAATAGTACATCCCAGTGCTCTGCAGACAGGCAAAATCAAGCTAAAATGTGCTCCTAGAGTAAAGCTTTCTGATATTGCACCTCCATTACTTATGACTTGGCAGGCAAATGCTGCTAACCCATACTTCTACTCCCATACCAAACCCTGTGGATAATTATAGTGGAACTTTCCCATTATTCTGAGTAACTTTTAAAGACATAAACAAACAACACAGTAATTAACATCCCGGAGTCTAAACTCTCTGTATATTGCATGCATCTTGCCACAAACAAGAGTGTCATAGGCTAGTACCCATACAAGGAGGTTTCTTGTGATTTTGTTTGTGGTTTTTTGGTTTTTGTTTGGTTATTTTTGGTTTTGCCCTTTTTTTTTACCTTGGCAGGAATTTTAGCAGGATGATTTTCTAGAATTAACCTCTTCAAGTGAAGAATCCAAAGGCGCTTGTCTTGCTGCGACTTTGCCTGATAAAAAAATTTGGCACCATGAGAAAATGCATTCCTGCACTATGCAGGGCCATAAACACCATCTGGACATGAGCCATGTTACCCAGTGGGCAGGGAGATTTCTGTGGTACCTGGACAGTATGTTGCATCTTAGGATTTTTGTAATGGAAGACGCTAAAGCTAAGTGGTTCCTTTGGTATTACTTCAACAAGCATCAGGTTTCCACACTGCAAAGAAGAGAGGAAACAATGTGAATCGCAGAGGACTTTTAGCAAGACCTGCAGACAGCACATTACCACCTGCTCTCTGACGTACCAGTATGTGAGCTTTGTATGCAAACATTTCATCTCTCTTTTTTGTAATTAGCAGCATCTTGTCGAAGAGGAACAATGTGCGCTCATTTTTGGCTCGTTGAATGCGGAACGTTCCTTCTAACACCAGCTCCCCGTAACTTGTGAGGTCTGGCCCTTTCCAGTTAGTGAGCAAACTCTGTATCTCCTGCAACAGGTCAAAGAACAACAATCAAAATTAATTTCAAGAGATTTTGTTGAAACAAAAACCCAAATGATCTGCTGAGGCCATTCCCACTCTCCTATATAATGTTTAGCATCCAACAGCACAAAGTCACCAGACACCAATCCTGAGGCTGGTAGGTTATTTATAACATTGCAGCCACATGCTTGGAGGCTCACTGCAAAGCCCCCACTAAAACATGGCCTGAGTTCTGGTTACTGCCTCTGCATGGACCCAGCAAAGAGCCCTGAACTCCCTGGGGGCAGCCTGTAATGAAACAGCACAACCTCTGCTCCTCTTGCTCCCAGAGATGGAAAATCTTTTGTAATTCAGTCATCAGTCTCTCTCATGCTCTTTTTCATGTCCCCAACCAATCCTTCTTCACATTTCCCTCTCACCCTGGGTATCCTCCTAAAGTTGTGTGGTCTCCCAGTGAATGAATTATAATGCTATGTCCATGTCCTATAGGCCCATCACAGAAGACACTTCTGTGAGGTATCTGGATTGAAGAGACTATTTCCAGAAGACTAAAGGACCACAAGTGATTCAGTTAAATGAACATCTGAATATTTGCTTGTATATTAATGATTTGTGTAGATACCACAGATATTTCTCACCTTATTTATTATTTAGGGGATAAAAAAAGGTTGGAGAAACATCTAAGAACATCTTCATAAGACTGTGTCACTTAACTATGGCTATTCTGTTTCCTTAAACTGCTTGTGTTTTCTGTCAATGGCAACAGCATAGGACTTAAGCACAGGACATCCAATCCTAATAGCAGGCTAAACTTTTAACTAGGGAACTCTTTCAAAACATCATTGGACTTTAAACCTGGCAGCATTAGCAAAGCAGGTACAGATTGCCTCATCCTAGGCTGGCCACTCTAGGACATTAATAGAGCTTTCAGCTAGAAAACATTTTCTAGCTAGCAGTCCATTTGAAGCACCAATGCAGGCTAAAGCATTCACAGGAATAAAACCCCAAAGCAGCCCACTTTGGACTATACAGACAGTTGTTAAAAAAAAAAAAAAGGCAAAAAAAAAGGCATTGCATCAGATCTCTCCAGGAGCTTGTAAGTAAGTCAGGATACAGCAGAGGGATCAAGCCCACCACTCTTGAGGGACACTTTGTGCAGAAACTGCTGCTGCAGTATGTGCAGACCACATTGTGGTGTGAGAACCTACAGAAGGCCTATCCCTATGACTGCAGAAACAGGTTTTACTTATTTAATGGGGAACCATAAACATAAACATTTTCCACAAACCCACACATTTTCCAGCTGAGCTCAATAAATAAAAAAAAAAGCTTTTGTTTTTTCTAAAAGCATTTAACCCTTATTTATTTCAGAATATAATTACTCATATTTATAGCAGACTGTTGTTAAAAGTCATTAGCATGCATTTCCAGCAATATGTGGCAAAGGTTACCCTGCTGCAGGCAAGACATTGTAAAATTTTCCTTACACAAAAACAACAGAAGCACAAAAAATAAACAACCATTAAAAAAACCCCAAAATAGAAAAAAAGAAAACCACAAAAAGGGTGAATAAATGTAATGTGTGTTTTAAAAAATGGGCAAAGAATTACATTATATGGATTTCTGAAATGGGATAAGCTTATTACTCCCTTTTATAAGCTAAAAAATCCCCCCAATTTTCTTAAAGTGATGTAAATATTGAAAATCTAACATAAAAGTGTGGTTCACCAGGAACCTGAAAACAGAATGAAAGCATAAATTCTACAAAAGAGCTCGCTCCTTGCTCTTGATGACAAAAAATTACTCAGTGTACTCAGTGTGTAGCTTTTGTTTCTTCTCTCAAAAAAAATCTTCATTTGAAGCGAAGCTAGAGTTTTTCCAAATATCATGTTTCTAGCAACTAATAATGAGTTTTCTCAAACCTAAGAGGAAAGTAGTTAAACAAGAATCAGCAAAAGAAATGCCTCAAAACAAAATTAATCAGCACAAAGGGAAGAAATCGGAAACCACAGGATTTCTGAACAAAGCCGTGCCCTAGGGTTGTACAGCAGTGCTGTACAATTGAGGGAAAGGAAGAAAGAAGAGTTATCTTAAGTTCCATAGTACTGCAAAATAAATGCTTTACAGGATGCTGCTTGTAGGTTAGAGATGTCTGAGATTTTCCTGCAGCAGTTATGACCATGGTTTCCAAGATCAAACAGCCACAGGCATGCTCAACAGGAGTCTAAATTATGACTGACAAAGATTAAAAGAAAAGATAAACCAAAAAATGTTAATTGCATATATATTGACAAAACCAGCTCACAAACACCCATAAAATCTCTCTGGGAACTCACTTGGAGCCTGATGGCGTGTTCATGTTTCCTCTTCATGTCATTTATATGCCATGCCACTCTCTGCATGGTATCTATGGCATCCAGCACCACATCATAGCCCTCAGTGTCCTTGTCAAGGTGGTTTTCTATTTCCTAAGACAAAGAGAAAAAAACAGAGTCCCCTTATTCCTAAGTGAACTTTCCCAGTGGAATGCAATACTGTGTTTTTTTTATCTGTACTGTTTTGTCTGTGCATCACAAGCACTCGAAGGCAACGTTCCTGCCTTTGTTAGTGATGCATGTTGCTATCAGTTTGATTAACGCAAGATGACAAACAGAATCAAGCCTTTGGGGTCATTTAGCAGCAAGGCCTCTTGAAGCAGCCAGTGTGACCAGAAAGGCACAGAAGGAGAGTGCAGCACACTGACAAGAGATCTTTCAGACAGCATTTAATGGCTTTCCTACAACACAGAACATTTCTACACACTTACAAAACCCTGATGGAATTACACCAGGCTTTGCTTTACAGTTGGAGAGCAGAAAGCACCAGGCATTTAAAATAAGGATCAGTGTCTTTACACTTCACTAGAACATGACTCTCTAATAGGAAACATATGTGGAAAATGTTAACAATAAAGCATAAATTTCCGAAACTTGCTTAACTCAATTCAGTGAATGTGGAAAGAGTCCCCACTTCCTCCATCATTCCTCTCCACAAAATTCCTAGCAGTCAGGGTGTTTATTTGTATTTAGTCCTCCTTTCAACTACCCCCAGCATTGCAACATGTGGAAAAACACTGTTCTTCATTGGAACAATAAATTTGTGTACAAAATATTTAATCATGACAAGAATTTTCCAAACAACTTCAGAATTACAGACCAGCTTTCTAGAAAAGTGCTAATTACTTGGATGCAAAGACTGATGCAATGTGTCTAAAATAATTACCATAAATTCCCCACTCCAAATAGATGCATATGGTGTGAAGTGACAGAGATAGAAAGTCTCCACATGTTGAAATCAAATACCCACAAAAGGAAGAGCATTTAAGGAAAAGCAGAACCTTTCTAGCCACCAAGCCTTGAGCCAGAGGAAGGAACTCTGACATGCAGCAGCCCTAAACTAAATACATTTCTTACGTGCAAAAGCAGGTGGTACTTGAGGATGCGTTGGACAGGTTTCAAGAGGTAAGAGCCCAGGGGCAGAGAATGCTGCAGTGCTTCTTGTCGCTCTCTGAAGAACTTGGCCAGTGCCTTGTTCCTCATGCACTCTGTCAGCACAGCCACAGACCTGAAAACATCAATACACGGCTTTAAGACACTCTGTTCCCATAAGTCTATAGGCAAAATAAAGAATTGCTTCCTTTGTAGTTTGTAGAAAGGGGCAGCAGGTTCCCATTCTAATAATTGCTGTTTCTGTTGTTTGGTTTGGCTTTTTAAAAATTTATCTTTTGCATTCAGCTATGTTCTCCCTTGACATGCAACCAGTCTCTCTTACTGGGAATTCTATAAGCAGCATTGCAGAATAAGACCATCATTGTCTGAGGAAAGGTAAAGCAATGAACCACAAGAATAGACAAAACAAAACTTCATTTAATAAAAATATTGTATTTTTTTCTTTTTTACAAAAAAGATAAATTCCCTCTGATTTAGAAAGGCGAGAAGCTGACTTTTTTTTTTTTTCATAGAGTGTAAGTTGCATTACACAAACTGGCCAAGGGACAAAAGAAGAAAAGGAACCCATAATTCCTACCTTGGGTAGTTGGTGCAGTACTGTGTATATATGTGAAAATCTTCACTCTGCACAGGAAGGAAAAGTTTGCATAGATTGAGATTTTGTCAAACTAGCAGCTAACGTGTGCAAGATAAAGATTATGTCAAGACAACACCTCCTTCAGCTCCTCATCAATGAATTCTCTGTGTTCACTATGACAGTCCTAACACAAACATAATTTAATTTCATATTTTAGGGGGGGAGATTTTTCCTTTACTTGAAAGAAAAACCAAGAAAACCTACAAAGAGATAAAACAAGTGACATCACAACAAAGCCTCCAAGGTACCCTATGAAAATCTATGCATCTCAAAAAAACCCCAAAAAACCAAAATCCCATTCAAAACACCATCACTACACATACATACTTCAAACAACTGCCTGCACTTATTTTGTTTTTTGTATGCTTAAGCACACCCATATCATAGAATCATAGAATATCCTGAGTTGGAAGAGACCCACAACCACCTCCTGGCCCGGCACAGAACAACCCCAACAATCACACCATGCACCTGGTCTATTTACTGGGAGAATTAAGTTCTGCAGGTTATCTTTGGTGTCCTATTTTCAAGCAATTATAAATGCTTTCACACATGAGCACAGTCTAAGCGTGAAATTAGAAGCCACAAAAGCGATTTTTTAAAAAAGTAAATTATGTGAAAGCAGACAGCTATTACTCCAACAAGTTGTAACTAGATTTAGGTACGTTTCCATACTTGTCTGTCACACTGAAATTACTCAAACTTAATGCTGATAAGCTTCTCAGAGCTAAAGTCTGAGTTTCATTTCTTTTTTTCCTGGCCTAAGATTTTTTCTTAATAATCATCAGTTAATTCTATGTAAGAACAGATTTCCAGAAACATTCCCATGTGCTCTAAATCCACATCTGCCTATGAACTTCTATCCCAAACAAGACACAATTTCTGCAGCTTACTGGAGTCCTAAAGGCTAAGAAAGCACTGCAGAATGGCAAAGTGCTCCCCATATCAATCCATTTTTCTTTCATAAGGCCTCGACAGATAAAACACCATCCTCCAGCAGTGAGCAAGACCCCGGTTTCCACTCCAACTATCTTCAGGACGGGCTCTGGCATTCTGCAGCACAAAGGCTGTCTCCCAGGGATCATTGCTGGTGAATGGCAAGACCAAACATCTGCATTCACAGAAGGCACAGTGCTCTGAGGAGCACCACCCCCGCGGAGAGGGCTGACACAGGCAGTGGCTTTTGTTTTTCACTGTTGGGATTTGGTTGTTCTTCGTTCAGCCATTCATCAGAAAGAGCCATCTCAGGCAGTGCCCTTTGCCAATTCCAACGGCACTGGTCCTGTCCCCCTCTCCCGGGGGTAAAGCAGGTTGTGCCATTCATCTCTGCACTGAGCAGTGATCCATAAGGACCCTGTACAAAGTAAGATGTTACCCTGCAGGATTACAAGTCACTGCAATTCATTTCAGTATGTTTTACTAGATTTGAGTGTTCACTGTTCAGAGAAAAATAACTCAAGCAAACTTCTAAAAAATGTTTCCCCAGGGGATGGTGATCCCCATTTACTCAACTGGTGGGCTGTAAGCTCATTAAAATGCTCTTCTCTTAGAAACTAACAAACCAACTAAAAGTGGTCTTGATACAAATACCGTTAAATAATTTAGCTTGGTTTTTCACACTTGAACTAACTTTGTCATCGCAGCTAGGTTTTGTGGCAGTGTTACCTATGCCCCGTGTCCACATGCAGAGGAAGTAAGCCTGTGTCACAGCCAGTTCCTGTCCATGCTTGGAAAACCAACCACAGCTCCAAACCCTCTCCCCTCAAAAGGAAGAATTAACAAACCTCAGAGCTGCAGATATTACGCTGTACAATTTTCTTTGGCAATCACTACCAAACTAGCCAGCACTCATAGTAAGCCAAGGTACTTAAGAGAGAACACTAAGGTGAAATTCAGTATGGTGAAAAAATGTAATTTATTTTATATATACATATATTAATTCAAAGTTTTCATTCAGGGAATTTTGGTATAAATTTTAATATATTCCCATAGCTACCTTAACAGAATAATACAATTTATAGAACTACTTCATAAGCAGAGTGAAGAACATTTTGAGCCAATTCCTTTTTATGTTTTTATTCTGCTCATATCACATGATTATTCTGCTTTTCAAACAAAAAGGAAAAGAGTATCTGTTATGAAATTTTAACCAATGAAAGTACTATCTGTAAAACAAACAAGGCCAAACACTTCAGGGTTACAGAGTAGGCTGTGTGCACATTCCCCTCAAAATCAAAAGCATGTCTGAAATTCCCAGGAGCCTTTTTACACTATTGCTCTTTGGTTTGGTTTTTGGTTTAGGGTTTTTTTACGCAAGGTCAGAACTACTTTTAATGTTTTTGTTTTGTTTTGTTTTAAAAGAATTTTCATCTAGCTATTAAATGCAATCAATTTGTATTTAAAAAAAAGTTTCTAATGCCCTCGATAGCTCTAAACCTTAAGAATGGTTTCACTATCACCCCTCCTTTCTGAACAGACATAACACCAAATTCCATACTGCACTTAATGTGTGTACTCGCTCCAGTGAGCCACAGCTCATTTCACCATACAGAACCATCAGAGAGCATTTACTTTTACTGAGCAATGTGAGCATAGTGCCAGGAGAAAGTCAACTACATGTGTTTTGCCTCCAGGATAAGATTGTTGATACGCACTCAAACTTGCAGATCTCTTGTGAATCAACACCATACACCTTGCCCAGGCATTAGCTGGATTCATGTGAACATGTTGGGAAAGCAGCCAAGAGAGCCACTTCTAAGAGAAGCTCTTCCTCATCCTGACAAAACTGCACTACTCAGAACAGGAGCAAAAGAAAAACCAAGAACTAAGATGGTTTTATTATTTTTCCGACTACTTTCACGACATAAGGAAAACACCGACTGTGCTCATCAGTATTTCTTCCAACATTCTTAAACTTACTCAGCTTGAAAATAGTTTTGTTCACATCAACTGTCTTTAGACCAGATTAAACTGACCCCTGCATGGAGACTGGAATTGCTCCAGAGATCAGTTTAAATCTGGGGGCCCAAAGCTGTTGTGGTAGGAGCTGCAAAAACCTGACACTCAAGCTGAGAGTTTGTCCACACTGATTGCAAGTCCCTCTCAAGAGCAAAGTGAAGTGTGAACAGACCCCAGCTATACTTACACTGGTCCCTCACACTGGGATCAATTCACTGCACATCTCCTCCACATACATTCCAGATCTTCCCTCAACTCAGTGCACTGTGCTTTTTTATAGCCTCAAAAGGCACTTTGAAAGAAAATGGAGACTGAGAAAATGAGCGGAGTCAGTGTACAAACTGAAGCCAATTGCCTGGATCTCCTCTTCACTAATGAGATGCTAGATTAAAGTAATTCTCCCTTTCCCCCTGGTTAAGCTGTTAGTGTGCCTTGCAGAAAACATATGTTCCGAATTTCTGGGGTGCTGAGTGAGAAGAGCGATGTGCCAGAATTCAGCTCTCCTTTAAAACAACTGACTTAAATGTTAACATATAGAATACTGAAGTCAATCTTCTGATTAATGCTGGCATCATTACAATGAAAATGAAAGACTGGACTGGCAAAAAAACCTTATAAACAGTCTTCTGTGTGAATAATTAAGCCATAGCTAAGCTTGCACTGGAACCTTTTTATTAGTCTCCAATTAGCTACCAGCAATATGCCTCCAAGAACTTTTACATCTAGTGTTAATACAACTCTTCTAGACAAAGAGAGAGGATCAGACCTGGTATAAACTGAACTAGCATAACAATACCCTCAGAGGCAGGTTACTTCCATGCAGCAGCCATCCCACTCTGTAAAACAAACATCCATACCCACACCATCTGCATCTGCACAAAAAAAAAAGACTGCAATTTGATTGGATAGCAGGTTTTAACGTAAGTGTGCTTTTCTGCATTTGTGTCTATCTGCCTGTGAGTTACTAATGTATTAAAATATCTGGAAGCAGAGGGATTCAATACAATGTTGTAAGTTGTTATTAAGTATTTCCATAAAGTCATAGCTTTGCATCATTAATTTATTGGTTAATGAGTTTTATGTTACTGGGTAGTTTAGACTAAAAACATTGGTGAAGTCTGTTAATAAATCAAAGCTGCCATTTTAGGGGCTATTTACTTTGGGCACTCAGCACAAAAAAATGTTAAGATAAAGATTCAAATCCACAACGATGTGGTTTTTGTTCAAATTACGCTGAAGTGTGTTTTGATAATCTTTTCTGTTAAAAGTTACAAGGCTTTTTACTACCAAAGCATGAAAGTTATACACAGGAAACACAGTCATGTATGATTGTGTGAGAGAAGTATAATATACTATATAAGAAATTTTATTGAGCTAAACCAAATAACCAAGTTCAAAGAGAACGATCCAAAACTTCAAAAATCAAGCTCCCCACATCTTCACAAATATATTTTATACAAGAAGCTTTAGAATTACTTTAATCATAACTGTTCTGTTACACTGCAAACCAACTGCATGTGATTTCACAAGTTCTAAGAAAGAAACAACTTTTACTTTACGCAGTTATTGAGCTTCTTAAGAGTGCCAAAAGCAAACACAGTAACCACAGTGAAAACTTGGTTTTACCTTAAGATTTGCAACACCTACAATATTCACAGTTGGGTGAAAAAATGGCACTAGGTGCAGAGCTCATGTAACCTAAGCACAGTTCGACTGGAAGCATTCAAGAAGCTCCAGCACAGCTATATCCATTAGCTAAGGCTGTGAGCTATGACTTCAGCATGATAATATCCCTGTGCTTAACTCACAGGGAAGATCTAACGCACTCGAAGCAATGAAACAATAAATGGCCAAAGTCCCATAAGACATGAAGGAGCACATGCTGCCAAAAAAGGCAGTTTTATTTCCACTTCTCGGTGCTGGGAAGACACAAGCAACCAAGAATGGACAACTGGAGTTTGTTAAGGCAGTCAGCAGTTGCTGTAATGAAACCCTCACGGCCAAAACCAGAACTGTGGGGTATTTTGGTATTGTTTGATTTTGCTTTTAAGTGTTTGCACTTGTCTGGATGAAGCTAAAAAATGCCTGCTAGTACTGCAATCTCTAGCAATTTCTGAGCCATCAGGCAGTTGCCTGCCAATAATACAAATACTAAAAGCATTTGACAAGAGAACAAATGGCATAAGCAATGATATGCAGATGGGTTTTGGAACTAATGGCCAGAAAGTCTACCAGACAAGCCATTTCAGTTGGCCAAACTGAATGAGAACACAATTCTTTCCTGGACTTATTATCAGTTGCACCATCTCCTCTTTTGCATCCCAGCAGAAGCAGTCCCAGTGGTCCCAGCTATAAGAGCAGAAATAGCAATACAGCAGAAATACCTACCAGCTCCAAACTGTTTTATCTGTATATATTCTGAAGGCCTCCTATTTGGCTTTCACTGCACAGGCATTCTGCTGACTTACTCACAACTTCTTGCCCACCAGAACCCCAGAGTGTTTTTATTAAGCTATTTTCTAATCAGCCAGACTCAGTGGGCACATTCTGTTCCAGAAGCAGGATTTTGCACTTGCCCTAATCCCATTCTCTCTCTCTCTCCTTCAATTCAATTCAATCCAGGCTACCTGTAGTAATAACAACATGCCATAAATCCCACTGCCATGGGGCAAAAATGCATCCTACTTTTGTAGAAGTGGTGTCAAAACTAAGGTTTCTCAGTGCTTACAAAAGACCAATTACTAGATAAATTACAGCTTTCTCAAACTCAGCTGAACCAAGAGATCTGATGAAGCAGCAGCACTTAGCTGGTATCATCACTCTAATTTACTATAAAATCCCTTATGTCTCAACAGTGCCAAACAAATAACTGACTTAATGAGAGGGTGGTCCTGTTAATCCTAAATCCATGTGTTAGACTTATTACATTGAATGCTTGGTGCTGACAATGCTGAGTTTAGGACAAAGTATAAAACATGATAGGCTTTGGCTTTTTGGTTTCTTTAGAGTTTTTTCATGTTTGGGATTTTTTTTGTTTGTTTTTTTTTTTAATACAAAAAGGCAAACATACCTATAAAGAGATTATTTAACTTTAGGCAACTGCATGATATCTCTTTCTCCAGAAATACCACAGAGATAGCATTATTTTTTTAACACAGTTGGGCTCTACAGATTCAAGACATATGTAGATTCTCCATGAAGTCTGCAGTGAACTATCATCATCTGTAGCCCAAATTATTTAATTTCTTGTTGTCCTATTCATTATAGCCATTCCTCTTCTCCCTGACTGGCCCTCTGTGTTTCCTACAATGAAGGTCATCTTCTTCCCTGTATTTCTGCTGCATCTAACAACTTCCCATACTCCATATTTTTGGCTTCAGTATTGCCCAACAGAATCAAGATCCTATCTATGTTCAGCAAATTCAAAGCATTACAGAGAGAATGGGATTTGAATCTTAAGGCTAGATTTTGGGCCATTTCATTTAAAAAGAAAATTTAAGCTATAGTTGTGAGTTTCAGGAAGAATTCTCAGAAAACAATATGGGCACATTTGGTATGTTAATGTTATTGCCTTTTTTAAGAATGCAGCCAAGTTTTACTCTCTAGTTGTTTTTAAGCTGACAAGGCATAACTGGAGTACCACTTGATCACCTACATTAACACATGCAAGTAAAACAGAGGTAACTCAATAAATCAGCTCAGATACACTTACTGAAGAAAATTACACATAGTCTTGATTTTTTAGAAATGCAAATCAGAGGCATATCCCTGTCAATTACTAATAGAAATTCCTTCCCTTTCCATAGATTTGCTGACTTTTCTTGGTTAACATTACACAGGCTCTCAGGATTAGGTCTCAAAAGCTAAAAAATTAATCTTATTTACCCCATAGCACTCTGCAACTGGTGCTGCAGACTTACCTTGGAAACAAAACAATCTGCTATAGCCACAGGATCATTTTCACAGTTTTCCAAATCTTGCAGAAGTTCACTAAAACAAAGAACAGGACAAGGTAAGACAATTATGGCAGACCTTGGAATAGACACACCTGTATATTCAGAAGCAGACACTGCTGTGCTACTCATGGCAGCACTTAATGATGCAGGGAGCCCTACAAAGGGAAAAGAACACCTTTGATGCCCTTTCCCCCCGTCGCCCCCCGCAGCTGCTGGGTTTTTTTTTTTTTTTTTTTTATTTATAAGGAAATGGTATTCCCACTATTTCAAAATTCAAATCATCAGGTTGACCATGGATTGGTTGTTCTGCTAAGCAAAGCTGAGCCCCTTCCTTCAAGTAGATGTTCCATCCCCAGAAACATTCGAGGCCAGGTTGGATGGGGCTCTGAGGAACCTGATCAAATGGAAGATGTCTCTGCTTATTGCAAGGAGGCCAGGCTAGATGACCTTTACAGGTGCCTTCCAACCCAAACTATTCCATGACTCTGTGACTGACAGCTCTTTAACAATAATCATAGTGGTGCAGACAGTTGTGTAGCTTGTATATCAACCAAAACAATATAAAATAAGAAAATTTAAAAGCTACTGAAGCATGTGCACTGTCTTACAAAGACTTTTTATGTTCTACAAGCTTTACTTGACCAAGGGAGACGATGAACTGCTCTGAAAAATACTGGTGAGAACAAGGGACATATTTTCACACATGAAGAATGTTATGAAGCTTACTCAGGAAAATTAGTCTACTTTTAGTGTGTTTCTTCATTGAAGATAAAATGGTTAGCCTGGAAAAAGTTTTCTATAAGGGAATAGATACACATATATTCTACATGCATAAAAACAAGACAAGAGGATTTTATGATTTTTACATGCCAAAGAGAAAATTAATTTATTTGAACAAGAGCAAAGCAATAATGGAGCCTGTTTGCTGTTGAATTAAACTCATTTATTAAAAATAAATCCAGTGCAAGAGTTCAAGTAGAAGAAGAAAACCTCAAAGATTATCTCCTTGATCCAGAGTTTTCAGTTCTACTGAAAGACATACTTAGAAAAATGAGAGGAGAAACTAAGTTTTCTGTCAAATTGTTCTCTAAAAGAATTTTCTTTTTCTCACCCTCTTCCCCCACAACCCTTCCCCCACCTCCCCCACAAACACACACACACACACTCCCACAGATGATTTTCCATTTAGAGCTACTTTTCTCCCAGTTCACAGCTGGTTCCCTGAACAAATTTTGCCTAAGAGTTCCTAGGCCTATATCTAGGGATCTACCCTTTTCCCCTGTAAGCAGACACAATTTCCCTCTGCATGTAGGAAAAAAGAGTAAACCAGAAGAGTTTCCTGACTCATTCTTTGCTTCTCTAATTACTGGAGGAAGGAAAGGGACAAATCAACAAGGAACAAAGACAGGCAAAGACCTTGGGTTCAGCAGTCACTAAGTCACTTTGTACAGTGACAATTTAACCTCTACACCTCAATTTCTCCCTTCATCAAAATGGGAATCAAAATATGACCCTTGCTTGATACCCCACCCTCATGAAGCACATTTACATCAGCAAAAGAAGCAAACTGTAGCAATGGTGACCATAGCCATCAGTTACACTGACTGACAGTGTCCCACACATGAGTTTTAGAAATAATATCCAACATGCCAAACAGGCTCAGATGATTCCTGCTGTCTGGCAGTCAGATGTTCTCCTGATGGCCTAAAGTATATAGCTTGGGTTACTGTGGGCTGGGATAATCTGAATCTGTATAAACATCATCAGGAGCTAATGCTAACTCCTTTGGGATGAGAGAGGGAAGCATAAAGACTGACAATTTTGCACACAGTGCATTCATTATCTTTTCAAGTCAAATGAATGAAAATCTTATTACAATGCGTTTTAGGATGCTTTGATTTTTTGATTAAGTTTCATGATGGGTTCTCCTCAGAAGAAGCCAGACCTTATAACCATGAATCTTAGAAATAAAAAGTTTTTCAAAAAGAGATCATAATCATGAAATAGGTAGCAGTTGCCATTTTTGACATTCAACACACCACTTGAAAATCCTAGGCAGTTTAGCTGAGAGAAAGTCCCATTCCCTGAAATAAAATTTCTCAGATCTGCAAGTCTGAAAAAAACCCAGACTGAAACCTTTGATTTTTGATTATTCATCAAATTCAAAGTTGAGGAAAACAACATAATTCTAAATTTATAAAATCATGCTCACAACAAACATCCAAAACTACTAACATAGAACTGCCAAGTGGACCTTTTTCTGAAACTAAGAATAAATTAAAAAGCTCTAGAATATGCTTAGACCCCAAAACCTACGAAGCAAATTTCACATAGGAATCACACACTTAATCCTTGAAGCTACAGTGAGTCTTCAGTTTTAAGAACTCACAATTTCCAAGCAGAACTTTATATCAGAATGCCTGAAATGCGTTAGTAATTTACTACATGCTTTGGACAACTTTCCAGTAAGTTTTAGCCATTCTATCATATATATCTCTAAAATTGCCTAAAACTGATTTTTGGGGTTTTTTTTTCCAATTGCTGCAATTTTTTTTTTCCACAGGTCAGTAATTCTGTATAATAACTGATCATACTTGAAAGTACTTTTAGTAGGTCATATTTGTAATAAAGCTGGCATAAATGCATCCTAGCTATCAAGTCTGTAATTTTTCTAGCTTTTGAAGGATCAGAGAATATAATGGCCAGGACTGTATTCTTCCATTCTGTGACAACTGGGAATCTGTAAGCTCACAATTATTGTCTCATAGCTCTAAAGCAGTCCATGAGCCTGTTTTAGCATACTCCCACTATGTATTTTCCAGCTGTTAGACATTCAGTAAAGTCAGTTGTTGTAGCTGAAGCAGGACACAGCAGCTTTCTAGTTAAGCATATTTCCATTACCCTGCAGTAGCTATTTTAAGCTTCGGGAAAAGACTTCAGATTTCATCTTTGTCCATAAATTCTGAATAGATCTATTCTCACTCTTTCCTTTGACACTAAACAGCAATCCCAGCAGTTGAAGCCCTTAAAAGTAACTTCCCATGATGATGGAAAAACATTGAAGATGATCTTTGACACAAATGCTCCACTTCAGACTCCTCTTTTGATTCAATTAAATCATCTGTTGTTCTTCAAAGAACACAGTAGTTTGGGAGATGTTTTGTTAACTATAGCAAAGCTAAGAGAGCTTTTAAAGGAGTATTGGTATATAAAAGATATGGGAATTTTGTCACTATATTTTCTGCATTGGTTGAATAGTCAGGTTTTCCTTAAATGCAAACTAAGTTGATAATTTTTATAGTAATAGAGGATTCAGACAGAAGTAGCAGTAGCATGCTCCTCAAACTGCAGATACTGAGATCCCACACAATGTGGCACTAGCTATGCAAGCAAGACATTTTACTTCAGGCTCCCAAGATACACTAGAATCCCACTTACAGAGTTTTTTAGAGAAGGCTGGAAAGACACTGAACAAAAAACTTCAATTAAGGAAAGGTACTTGAATACAGTTTTGAGAAATTAATTCAGGGAGCACCTAGTAGCATAAAACACTACAAAAGCCAGATCTGGGTGATATACATAGGTACATGGAAGGAGCTGATATAGTAGGAATAAAACATCTCTTCATTAAGGCAAGAATTTCTTTTACAGTGGTCTTGCATTAAGCTCAGCTAAAGCACAGAGCAAGTTAGGCTTACATTCATGTAAATACCCAGCATAAAAGCAAAAAAGTACATGGAGCCCATCTTGGTGCATCAAATAAACAGCTAAAAAAATCTGGTGTCAGCAAACCAACTTTGCTCAGAATCAAAATTAGATAATTTCTTGATTTATAGATCATGGCAGTTTAAAAGTGATAAAAGTGAATTTGGCTTGTTTGTTCCCTCATGTTAACACAGGCTATTGAAATGTTTCCATTTAGCTAAGAATGAATTTACCTGTTGAAATGGTAGATATCTCGTATGTTTCCAAACAGGGCTGATCGCTCCTCTGTTCCCAGGGAGAGCTTGGTCTGATCAGTGATACAGTCAAGGTAATCCTGCAAGAGAAATGAGAGGGAGGTCTTCAGACATTTCCTCCTTTCCTAGATCAGTAAACAAAGCTATGTTTTATTGTACAAGATGAGTCTCTGAATATCAGTTTCACCTTATTATTACAATAAAGCCTTCAGCAGCCCCTCTGAGAACAGTCACTCTCTTATGAACAGTAACAGTACTTATCTGTTCCCTGAAACCAAGAAAATAACAAAAGGCTGAAAGCTAAGTTATACCTCTTAGACGGCACAGCCAATGTTTCTCTTGCTACTGAAACAAATGCTTTCAAATTTCATTCACAGTGACATTTTAATTGATCCTTTGGCTGGCTCAAAGGCAAAAAAAAATTGTAAGAGATGAAGAACGCCATTTAATGCAGTCTTAGTAACAGAAAAGCAATATGATGAAGAACAGAAAGCCACACAAGCAAGAGAGGCTCAGAAAAGCAACCACTGAGTCAATTACTTTTTTAAAAATCATGTTTACCAAAGAATTCAGAGCATGTAGAACACAGATCTCAATGTATCTATGTCCATGCAATTTACCAAGTATAGAGTTACATTGTAAATTACATTGCTATATGCTCTAGAAGAAATTTCTTTTTGCCCTTACAAGACTGATAGACTCTCATCCGGGGACTTTATTTGAATAAGAACATGACAGCTAGAAAAAGCTCAGATCAACAGTGTTCTGGGAGAACAGTTTTCCCACCTCTTCTCTCACTTTGCTAAGAGCTCAATGTCACCTTTTTTCCTGTTGCTGCTACAGTACTAAAACTCTCTCATAAGGGCAAACAAATCCAGCAGGCTATTTAACTACAGCTCATGAAACAAGAAACCTGATGTGCTGCCACATTCATGGAGAAATTCTACTGGAGTATGGAAATAAAAGTGAAAACAGCTGAAACAATGTGAAACAAAAATAAATAAAATCCTTTAGCCTGTGGCTAGACAATGTGGTGTGGCAACCTCCCAAAAGCAACACAGCATTCCAGGGTGCTGCAGGAAAGGAACCCTGCAAAATGCCAACAAGACCATGCAAACTTCTAAGATATAACTGTGTTCCAGAGTCCTATAGAAAAAAGTATTATGGAACACACACACTGGCCAATATTTATTCTCTGTGTAAATTCTGTGAGGACAAAGGTTTGAATCAACCAGGATCTGACTTTTCGTTTCTAGATGTCCTCATACAGAAGGTTAAGAATTACAGCATTTAAGCCTCCATGCCCATATCCTTCTGTTCAACTGAAGCAGTGTCAGCAAACTCAGAGGTGTAACCAAGATTCAGGTTTAGGCACCAGCAGAATTTCCTGTCCCCCTCCCCTATCAATAATCCACACTCTGTCATCACCTCCAGTTAAAGGTAGCCCTCATCACTCCCAAAACTCAGTACTTTTTGCTGGGGCAAAGCAAATAAGTCTATTCCAAGGTAACCTCAGTGTCTTCAAGAAGAACAATGAGTGGCAACAGGCAGGCAAGTCCTTGGAGATCCATGACATCACTCCTGTGATAGCATTCAACCTTACTCCACCTTCCCTCGTGGCTGGCAGCAGCCTCAGAGCCCACACCTGACCTTGAAATATGTTTGTGCAGGAAGTCTTTAGAATCACATCCACAGGTTCCCTGAACTTCAGCTTTTTATTTTTACTCAGAAGCTGCAGAAAAGTAAAAAAGTTCAGGACAGTGAGGCAGACAGGACTGCAGCAAGCAGTACATTGGGTCAAAGGCAGAAATAGGTAATATTTTCAGGTCTACTCCAGTTTAATAGTATTAAACAAATAACTTTTCTCACCAGAGACACATCTTCATCATATAAAAGCAAAGAATAGAAAAGCTCCAGTGGAATTGTGAACCTCTGAAAATATTTTTAGCACTGCAGGGACCCTGAAGCACCCTGAGCTGATATGACAAGGTTGGGCTGCAGAGGAATGAAAATCTTACAATAAGTAACTCCATACAGCACATTTAAGAGTTCCTTAAGAGGAACTCAAGAGGAGTTCCTTTCCAATTCATTCATCTGAACATAGCTGGAGCTTGGGTTTCTCCAAAATAACAAACATTCCACAGTTATTTCCAGTATTGCAGACAGTGTTATATGCATGACCTGGTTTCTGCTACTTTTTTTCTCTTATCCTGATTTTCCTCCACATACACCTACTCTTCTCAGTCTTTTACCAATTATTAGTAAGAAAGATGGAACCAGGTATCCTTCTAATACTGCTGCCAAGCAGCAGCCTGCAGGTGCTTGGGCAGTTTCCCTGCACTCCTGTAACATATGCCAGTATCAGCCTACACACACTACACAGCCACAGTCTCTGCTCCCTTTTGCTAGAAGTTCCTTTGGACTGTACTTCAGGCCCCCTTCTTCACCCAGCCTCAGATCAGAAACAGAACCAGAACAAAACCAGAACCAGAAACAGCTGGGTGGATTTGTGTTTACTCAGGGTAAGGCAAGATGGTTATTTGTTCAAAATGCTTGAGATTCAGAGTTACCTTACACCTCATCTCATACTCCTAGGAAATTACACAGTTTGGGGACTGCTGTCCTGGTTTAGCTTTCTGTCTTTGACAATATGACTGACTTGAGACTACAGACATGTTTACACTGCTGTTATTTGTGTAAGCAGATAGACACACAGCAAAAAGCTCCAGGTATCCAAGTTTTTGTGAAAAGGGTGGACCTTGGACAGTTCTAACACATTGGTGTCATGCAGATCAGGCCCTGCAGTACACAGTAGCACACTGCTTGCACTGGCTCAGCCAGTGGGACCTGTCTGATTATACTGCTTTATAGTTCACGTGTGCTCTCATAAAGGCTTTATGAACTCGTCCAGGAAACAGATGCAGTATTGGCATATAACATCTTCTGCAAGGACAACACCACAGGCAGATCAAAGCTACCCAGACATGGGGGTTTTCCTAATTATTTCTTAGCAAATGGTACTTTACCCCCATGGTAGTCACTGCCGTGTATCAACAGCTGTTATCATCTGGAGCCATAATGAAAAGTTTGGAGCTACAAGATAACAGGGCAGGGTGCAATTGTAATGACATGGTGCAGAAAGCAATGAAATTTATCAGAAGAGGGTACCGGCCTTATTCACTTTATTTGTTTCTTGTCAGCATCTATGAACCCTCTGTCGGCACTGAATGATTTGTTTATAACCTTTGCCTTTTATTGCTTCTCTGCAGTTATGGCATAAACATCTAGTTTACTTTATAGGAGAAAAAAAACCCCTCACAAATGTCTGTCTCCTTAGATTGATTTATGGACCATGGTTTGCTCGCAGGGTATTGTATAATTTTGTCCTCCCTTTTTCTTGAAACTCTCCAAAAACTAGGAGAGTCTTGCCAGACTGCCCTGCCTTTCTTGCTGGGTTTGACGTTCTCCCCATTTGTCTTTCATCATGCCAAATCCATCAGAAGGAATGTCTGCTAAAACCTGCATATCCTAACTACTGTCTCCTCCTCCACAATTACCAAAAAAAAGGAAAGATCTCTAGAGGAATAAAATTATGAAAACACTAACCTTAGAGGCTAAAAAATACAATTTTATGAATCAGAAATGGGAGAAAACTTTCAAGAAAAGCACAAAATATGCAAAATTATTATTACATATTGACTAATGTTTTCCATGACCAAACTTTAGAAACCAAATGCAAATGAGTGGGACATTTTCATCTAGACACCCCGGTTTTCCTTTGAACATATATGCACACTTAACATAAAAAACTTCATCTATTGTTGTTTACACCATAGTATAAATCAGCCATTACTGTGGCAATGTTAAAATTACACATTAAAAGGGATAATATTAATGCTAATATTAGCATAGTAATTCTAAAAAATGGGTAAAAAAACACACTACCTTGTAAAATGAGAATCCATTTTTATCCTGCTCTGCAAGAAACATATATACTATATAAGTTCTTAGTAATCCCTTTACGGGGAAGGAGTGTGCATATAAAAATATCACAAAAGATAAGCAAAATCATTAAAAGAGAAGTGTAGTTGCACAGGTATACCTTTGCCAAGAGGGCAGGCACACAAGCCCCACAAAACTGAAAATTTGATTAAATATCAAAACCAAAAAAGAATCAAAAAAGGATTTTACCCACTAGGAAACTTTGCTTTCTAATGCCTAAACAAGCTGCAAAAGAAAGAAAAGCTGGGCTATGTCTCTGATTTCAGCATCACATCCTGGGTTCAAGAGCTGAGGACTTACATTACAAAACCTTAGTCTCTGACCTAAAAATATTTTAAATCAGGTATTTATCAAAACTTCAATGGCTTTTTGTAGTGTTGCAGAGAGAGGAGGGATAGGTAATATTAAATCAAGCAGTACATGATCCAGGCAGGGCCATAGCATCACTCAGACCCTCAGTTTTCTGATACCCCCTAGATCTATGTTACTAGTAAAGCAGATTTTACTCCTAGGTACTACCCCATACTCATGGCCATATGTTTTTCCCAACTTTCTTCTACCCAACACTGTGCTTGGCCAAAATCAGATGGCTGTGCAGAAGAGGAACCATGGAAACAGCTCAGCAGCCTTAGCCACCTAAGCACTAAGCAAAAACCACTTGGAGGAAAAGGCTGCAGGCCAGAAGGAAAACATACCACAAAATGGATCCTATTTGTAGCCTGCTAGCAAGAGCCATGCTGCCCAAACTAGCCAAGCACTTCTAAACTAAGAAAGTTGGGCAACAGATGTACATTAGAATAGACACTATAAAATGCTTCCCAGAGCTTATTCTGCTAATTATACAGGTAACAATAACATGTACCAATTCACCTTTTGCCTGATTTTTTCCTATTCTTTTTTCCCCATTATTTATTTTATTTATTAATTTATCCAGCATGTATAGCAGCTGGATAAATTAGCAGCAGTATAGCCTGAATGCCTTGTGGTTCAAAGAGTAGCATGCTATCCGCATAACAGGTGGCCAAGAATTATCAGTTTTAGTCAGGGCAGCTCATTGCAGCTCTTTTCAATTATTTAAAGTACTGCTATGCTCTGCAAAGGCAATATATATTTGTATACTACGTATACTTTGCTATCTTACTCTGGTTCCTTTGGCTATAGGAGTCCAAGGGATTGAAACCTAAAAATGCTTGCACTGTCCACCCTACAGATTCTCTACATGCAAACCCAGAAACCTAAATAAAAAAGAAATTTTCTGTTAGCATGTCTTTCTACTTTCTCTTTTTACTGGTAGTTGGTGGGGTTTTATATACAGACATCTGAAGCTGGAAAAATCTCACATAGACCAAATCATGGACAGGTCTGGCAGACCTGCCTCTACCTGGGGCAATGCTCATTAAGGCGCAGCACAGTCCTGCCACTGACCTACAGCCTCAGCCAAGGTCTTTCTGAGGACAACACAAGCTTGGAGACACAGGCTCCTCTGCTCCCTTCAGCAGTGTGAGCAGAAAGCTCCTGTGCTCCATGTGCTTCCTCCTCACCTTTTCCATTTTGTTTTATATCCCTCAGTACCTCGCATGTTCGACTGCCACTTGTCAGCAGAAGCAAAGCTCTGCCCTTGTGGGAAATGGCCGTGCCAGACCTTGCAGGTGGGCTTCAGAGGACACACCAACATGTTGAAGGACATGCTTGGAGAGCACTAACTCTCCAAGGAGCCATCAAGGGAAAAGGACATGGAGAAGACCTCCCAGCACTGACAGTCAGACACCCTCCAAATGGGAGCAGCCAAGATAACCCATCTGCTTTACGCGATCTGACACTAGATGCAGTTTGTGATTGATTTCTTTCCTCTCCGGTATCCCTGCAGAAGAGTGGAGTCTGTGAGCTGGCAGGAGGCAGCACCATCCTCTCCCTGGGAGGAGGATCCCTACCGAGCTCACCTGTGCTTCCCGCCAGCTTCCTGGGAAGTGCCAATTGCCACGTGCAGCTGGCTCACACGCAGCCCGCGGGTAGCGGCAATAAAGCGTGACACGGTAAGACGACACTCTGCCGACTGACTGCGTGTAGGAAGGGCAAAGATTGATGGCGGGAGCGCTCGTGAGAACATGGCATGAGGAAAGACTAAAAATAGAGAAAGCACGTGTAAGTTTTATTTCCACTGCTTAACATCGCAGAGTAAGGTGATCTTGACACATATCTCCCTACACTTCACACAGCTAGGGGTTTGTAAATAAGTTAACAGTATTAACTTAAATTTTACCTAGAGAAGTGGATTTAAAAAAAAAAAGTATTTATTTCTATGTAGCTATTCCTGAGGGACAGATTTTTGATAATCAACTTCCTCACCTATTTTATAGATGTTAAAACACTGTCCTATTTGCAGCTATTAAGGCCTGGAAGAAGTGACCCCTAGTAAGTTCCCTTGGCTTCATACACACTCATGGAAAGCCATAGAGGGAGTTATGTGTCAGCCAAAATTAGCAGTGAGGGATTCCTGATTCCTAACACCATGCTTTGCACCTTGAAAACACTCTTTCTTTGGTTTAGGCTGCCTTTGAACAGTTGTGCACATGAGCACAGGCACATTTGTATACAAAGCTGGAAATTTCTAGGGCACATCAATGTCAACAATTTAACAGTCAGGAGAACTCCTCACAGGACTTCAAGCTGTCAGAGCACAGCTAACCTCAGGAAATTAACTAAAGAATTTGCCCTGGAAAATTCTGTCAGTGAGAGGTCCCTCAACACTCTATTGCACCAAATCCATTCATAGGGGTCCTTGGCAAGGACGACTGCCTCACCAGTGTGCATGGCCGGGAGATAGAAGAGCAGCTTCCTCCCTGCTTTAGAGCCTGAGCCTTTAAAACAAGCTCTGCACATCCTCTTGCCCCTGCTCCAGTGTTAGAGGATGCCTGTATCAATTTCCAGCTGTCTCACAGCTCCCTTCTAGGACTCACATGTCCTACAATGTCTACTCCACCAGTCGAGGGTCTTATGTCCTTTCTTTTTGCCCAGTGTATGCTTTCTTCTTATGTCCCGTGAGACATTTCAGCATGAATGCTGTGCCTACAAATCTCTCTGGGAGGGTCAAAACCTGACACCAGTTGATCCAGCACTGAACTGTCAGCCTGCCTGGATGGACTGCTCTCATGGATTTTTGCCTTCTTAGTCATAGTGAATTTTTGCTCTAATGAAACACAGTCAGAGTTCAATAATATTCCTTTGTTCAACTGCAAGAATTCCATGCTAAAATCTCCCATCTTAAAAAGACACCTTGGAAGGCAGGCTGTCAATTAAATCAAACTGTAATTTGACAGAGATGCCTTAAAGCACTCAAATTGAAACTGTGATTGATGGATTGTACACAGACAAATCCTGTAAATGGCCCAACATCTGTAAAGACGATTATGGGTAAATCACTGGGAACAGAAACTCATGTGAAACCCCACTTAGACACTTCAGCACACTAACTTATTGAAGTTGAAACCCACTGATTAAATCCATGTCCCACATTTATCTTCAGTTATCCGGCAGCACCCACTGCCACATTGCAGCTACAAGATTTTTTTCCCAGAAGTTGGCACTCAGAATTGCTGCTCAGAGGTGTGGTAAGAAACAAGTTCAGAGCACAGGTGCAGATCATGGGATTACAAATGCTATCAGTAGTTTACTGACATGTCATTAAGGAGTAATGTGATGCCCTCATCTAATGTCTTTCTAAAGCTAAAAGGAAACAGAAGAAATAAGCTACAGTAATGAAAACAGCAAAATGAAAATAATTAATAGTAATTAGGATGTCAATTAGTTTGAGGTTGCTAGGCAGATGAAGTGCTGTAAATATTTCTAGATCTAAATCATTGGTGTCAATCATCATCATTCAATAATCTCAATATTACTCAAAAAAGTACCAGCTGGAAGTGCTTAGTAATTATAAATTTTTTAAAAAAATTAAACTTCATCTATAAATTATTTTTTACAACATATTTTAGTTGGTCTGATTACAACATTATTGAACCATAATCAAACAAAACACTGAGAATTATTAAGGCATATTAGGCCTTCCAATATACAAATCACCCAGGAAAAGAACCTGAGCCTTGTGGTGTAGACCCTTGCCCTATATAAATAAACTTTCCCCAATTTGTAAGGCAAATGAATGATAACATTTTTTAAAAGAGATCTCAATATGCTTACAAGTTAAATGAGACATTCCAGACAAGAAATGTTTATTTTAAAACACAAGAAGGGAAACTGAAAGAGTCTGATTTCCAAAGAATGAAAATGCAAACCCAGCAAAATGGAGAAAATCTGCACACATCCTAAACACACATTTATCTTAACCTTAGTAACCACATGATTACCAGAGACTTCTGGATGGCTTTTCTTATGAATATATGAAGAGCAATGAAATGGAACTTTATAGTGGGTGGTTTGCAAGGAAAAACTTTGTTAAAGTGTCTTATTTGCAAAATGGTCTGCTCATGAAACCAGGAAAAATAACAGCTACCTCCACATCTTAATTTGCTGGAGTGGTAAGAGCAAAAAAGAGAGAGACTACTGTGTGGTTTGTTAAGTATTCAGGCTTAAAGGTCATAGATTACTAGAGCACTGTTCACTGACAATTAATATTTAATATCAGTGATATAACAACTTTAAAAGCAGTCAAATATTTTCATGGAGCAAAATTGAAATAGGTATACACACAAAGGAAATTCCAGAAACTATGTTCTGGCTGGAAGTGCAGAAATGTCTCTGCCTTTAAGATATCATCTCCACATGACAAAATTTCTTTACAGAAAATGCCAATCATTATACAAAATATATATAACCTCACTAAACTATTGCAATGTTTACTGAAAATTTTGCAGCATAAGCTATACTTCCTATCCCTGCCTCTCAGACCTCTTCTTCACAGTTTTCCTGCCTGCTCTATAAACTTTTGTAAAGCTGCTGCTGCTCTGTTCTGTGGAGCTCCTTATCCACAGCCAGTAAGCAACAACAAGACAGAGGGCAGAGGTGAAGAGACCTCTCTTTTGTTACTTCCTGAATCCCAAAAGGGCTCCACGCATCCCCCTAGGCAGGGATACAACCTCCTGCTCCAGCCTCAGTGCAGTCACAGGAGGGATGTTTCAATCCTGGAGTCTCCTGGTCACCACCAGCACTCCTTAATGGCACACTCTATATTTAAACTACATCTTCCCCTTGCCTCCCCTCTCCCAAAAGAATAAAGGTTTCTGGAACAGAAGATTAACTTTCTTCCTTTAATCTATATTCATTCACATTCAGCGAGTGGGTAGGAGGTTGCAGACAGCACGGTCGAATGATTTACGCCCTGCTGCCAGAAAAGGGAGGACAAGAGCAACAGCAGCCAGGCTTTTCGGCAATTCTGTGGCTCCCTGGAAGAGCAACAGCCCTCCCTGCTGCTTCTCTCCCACCCACAGCTTAAGAAAGGCTCACTGTACATTTATAGACAGCTCATTTATTACTGCAGTGTAACTGACCCTTCTGTGCTGTGCAAACACAGGGCTGACCTTAAAACAAACCCACAGCTATGGCTATACATTTGTGCTGTCTTAACGTTTGCAGTCCCAGTCAACCAGTGAAGCTCTGCAATCCCCTGACAAAGACAGCCTCTGTCCCAGCAGGTTCCTACAATGTAGCTGTAAGGTAAGAACTGGATGCAAAGTACAGATGAAGGAAACAGAAGGCAGCAATCACATTGTCTTTCAAATACAGTGTCTTTCAAATACTTGGGACCATGCTGAATGAAAGAAATTTATGAATGTTGCCAGCAGAAATAAGACTGAAGTAGTGGTGATGCAGGTAAGAAAAACCATGCATCAGTATATATAACCCTGGCTTTGCATATTTCCTGTGAAGTTAGTTTACAAACAGTTCCCTCTTCATGCCATGGCATAAGCAGATGCTTACACCATACAAGTTGTTTATTAGCTTACTTCTGGTTGTCCACAACACATGCTATTCCTATTGTACAGCTGTAAAACCTCTTTTCCCAAAACACAGAACCTTTGTCATCCTGCCCAGAAGCAAAACGAGTTTTGGGTTTTGCTTCTGCTTTTGTTAGGCATCATTAAAGGGCACATATGATGAGGAGTTTGCAGCATATGTAGCTGGCAAAACACTTTCATTCAAGATCTTGGAGTTCCAGAAACAACTGTATCTAAAACTATTTAAGACACAAACACAAAACCCAGTTTGTGTATACTTCCACTACTTTAGGTTGCTTAAGGATGTTTAATATGGTTCACATACAGGAAGGAAGAAGTCTGCAGGGAAAACTGAACTATTCCTGAAGTGCATCAGAAGAAAGAAGTCTGATTTACTTTAGGTATTTATTTAAGGGTAGCCAGAATAGCTATTTACACCTGTTTGGTAACTTACCCTGCGGTGTTCCTAACTACCTCCCTTCTCAGCAGTCTGCACTGGTCCTGATTCATAAACAGCAACTCCAGAAACAAAACACAACACTACTGCTCTCTAACAAATCTACTTACAAATTCATTACAAATAATTAAGTGGAACATTTCTGCTCTGATTTATAATGCTGCAGTTCTGTTTAAACTCCACACACTTCAAGAAGGCCTCTTGGACATGTATTGAGATGCTTCAGTTTCAGCTGTCATATCTCAGTATTACTGGAAAAAACTTCCCTTGCTTTTAAGCCAAACTTTCCCTTAAGGAGGTTTATCAAAATTTGACTGCTCTTTCTTCATAGAGGAAAGAAAAGCAGTGAGAAAGTTCAGCTCAAAAATTTAACAAATACTAATCACAGTTAAACTTATCACTGTTGCATAATCATACTACATTTATACAAAACATAATATTTGTTTTTCCACATAATTTAAATTGTTTATCCAAATTTTCACATGCAACTTATGTCAGCAATCCAAAGATAATCTGTCTCGGGTATGCAGGTTAGCAGGCATAGAAAAAGAGGTCACGTGTCGAAATTAACCATAATGTGGGAACAAGCATTATACAGCGCTATACTGGAATTCCCAGATTTTGAATCTATAAAGAATTAACTTTCAGAGCAGCACTACCCAGCAAACCCAGAGCACAAGCAGCTATGCTTTTACTAACACATCACAAGTGGCAATGTGCACACTGCAGTCTTCAGAGTGGTCTTTTTAACTAACTGCTTTAAACACAGGAGACATCCTTTAGCTGCAGCACTGGGAGACAGGAAACAGGGAACAATAACATTCCAACACTGACTTCCTCTCAGAAGGGCTTCCCTTCATCCCTGGTGCCCCAACACGTATCTACCTCAAACATCCAACATTTCCCCTTGCAAGGCTTGCCCCCACCCCACAAGGGGTATATAGCTTCAACAGACGTGTTCACCTCAGATGAAGCTTTCCATGCCAGAAACCTGCCTCCCTGATGACTTGTTTTAGGATATTTCAGCAAAGCCATTCCCCTGAGGCTTTTTGAGAAAGAATGCCCTTTTTTGCTCATGTTGAAAAATTCTGGTGACCTTTCCCCTGAGAAGACAAGCACCCCCAGGCTGACTAGCAGGGACATGAACCATATCCTCATGTCTCAGGGAGAGATAGCAGCAGATTCAAACATAATGAAGACTTTGTTTCTCAGAGTAATGTTTTTGCTGCTTTAATGCAAATTCCCCTATTTTTGACCATACTGGGGTGGGGTGAAGAGGCACCCTCCAAATTTACGTATCCTCAGTAGGAACTTCTAGCAATGGTCCTTTGCAAGGTTCAGCTCAGGCTTCATAAGGCCTTAACCTACAACTGCCATTCTCAGGTGCTGCCAGTGACATCTGGCTCAGATGTGATCCTCTGAGGCAAGAGCATGGAAAAGATTGTTCCCATGTCTCAGTGACTCTCTGCAAGCCACAGACAGTATAGAAAAGCATGCTGTGCAATTTCAGGCTAGAGGAGACATAAAGGAATACTACCAAAAGATGGGAAGGACAAAATGGGAACCAAGGAAAGCCTGGAGGATATCCATTTTAACTTCTGTGCAATTAAGAGGGCAGAAAAATTAGGAATGGTGATGAAAATGTTGCCAGCTCAGGCCTGCTGAGAGAACTATGGAGAGAGCTCTGGAATCAGCAGAAATTAAGAACATGAGAAAGATTAATACTAAAAAGCAAAAGATCACATAAGGCAATGAGACAACATACTGATGGGATGCAGATGGGATTTCCTGAGAGAAGACTTAGGACAGAGGGGCAGCAAGTTCATAAGCAGGAGATTGTGCAGAGGGGATTGGGACTTTTTCAAATGAGGAGACTTAGGTATAAAAGGAGGGGACTAGGGACAAAAGTTCTGGAGAGGAGAAAGAACAGATTTCAACTAGTTCAGTGGAGATGCTTTAAAAAAACCATTTGGAATTAAAGTGTAGAGGAATTCATTCACATAAATGAAGTCTCCCAGATTTCAGATGGAGTTCAAGATTTCTGTTCAACCTGTTTACATCAAATATATGTGAAACACACTGACAATGCACACTTCAGTCCCCTCTAGTTGTTCTAAAGATACCAATGACCTTTTACTTATATTTTTATACTGATAGGGGTGCAGATGCAAGTATTGTAACAGTGCATTTGCATTATTCTTTCATTTTGCAAAGGTAAAATAGAAATGTCAATGTCTTTCTACAGTTACAAGCATTTAGAAAAATAATGAATCAGAGCTTCTGATTCCTGTGAATTGCAAGTGTAAAACAGATTTTTTTTTTTTTTATAACTTCAGGAACATCATTTTACTCAGGGGAGAAAAAAAATCACTTCTGTAAGTGACTCTAATTGAAATTTAGGTCTATTATAACTACATTACTACTTGAAAAAGTCAGGCTAGGTCCTGAAGAGGAAAAGGTCAGTGAGTTCTGCCCTGGCCAGTACACCTGTCAGCATGACATAAGCAGGAAGCAGAGTATCCAATTTCTCATCACAGACTTGCCCAAAACAAGCTTCAAGCTGCACTCATTCAAAATTGTAATTATCCTTAACAGATCATCTGATAAAACATACCAAATGGTGGAAAAGTTCACTCTATCCTTGTTGCAATGCTTGCCTGTGCAAGAATCACAGCAGCTTGCCTCAAGACAATCCTAACCCAACTGTCCTTCCAGGTCACGGGCAAAATGGCTGTACTGGCTAGGAAAGTAGTTGTTTTTAATGCTTATCCTGGAGCAAAGGTTCCTAATAGCACCTGTACCTCATCCTAAAACTGCCAAATACTTCTTGTCAGCAGTTGGAAAGAAAACTGGACAACCTCAGCAGCTCTCCAGTGTCATTAAAAAAAAATCACATTAAGCACCTCCCATGAAGTAAATTTCCACTTCTGTC
This sequence comes from Chloebia gouldiae, assembly GCA_003676055.1. Taxonomy (NCBI): domain Eukaryota; kingdom Metazoa; phylum Chordata; class Aves; order Passeriformes; family Passeridae; genus Chloebia; species Chloebia gouldiae. The sequence continues at coordinate 52,577,951 of QUSF01000002.1, read as the reverse complement.
TACCAGCTTGGCACTGTTAAGATCACCCAGATACTCAAAAGGCAACAGAAGTTATGACTTTTTACTTTATTTATTTACTTACCAATGCCCTAACAGCATTAGGTCAATACAAGCCTAAAAAGGATGAAATTCTATTTTGCCCCATTCCTCCATAGTATTTTACTTCAGGCATGACAACTCCATATTCTAAGGACAACACAGGTTGGAAAGGACACTGCCCAAAATATTGTGCTAGGCAAACTCTTAGTGAACTGACTTTTGATATTATGACTAGTACTAGGATGCTCTATGAATTTCACAATCATCCATGTTAATAGGTCATTTGTGCTCAGCTAGCCCTGGAAACCAGTTCCTGGCACACTAAAGACAAGAAGGCAATCAAGAACAGTCATCAGGCATTCACCAAGGGAAAGTTGACCAGTCTGATAACCTTTTAACCATTAAATGACAGGCTTGGTAGATGAATGGAAAGCAGTGGATATTGTCTACCTCGACTTCAGGAAGGCTTTTAACTGCCTGAGGATCCTCATGCACATGCTGAAAGAGTGGGAGTTGGATAAGTAGACAGTAAGTTTGACTGAGAACTGGCTGAACCAACAGGACCTGAGTGTGGTGATCACAGGCACATAATCTAGTTGGAGGCCAGTGGCTAGTGGCCTTCCCTAGGGGCTTTCTCAAGTTGTACAGTTTACAGCAGAGGAGGATGAGTGAGGGCTAAGGCTTCCAAAACCATGGTAGTCATGACTAGTGAGTGGTTACTACGCACAGAAACTGACTTGGGTTTGCAACATCTGACAACCTTAAACAGTCCAAAATGAAACTAGGGCAACAGTTGCATGTAGTGAAACAGCACAGCTATGGAAACCAATGAAATCTTGCAGAAACAGCAACCTTTCTCTGAACTTTGCAGGGTGGGGTACTGGTCTTTTAATCATAACATGCATTTAAGTTATCAAAGGCTTCACATTGTTCCCCTGCTATTATGGGACCATGCAGGTTAGAGCTGAAGGTGTGGAGAGTGTCTCCACCTGGCAGATATTTCCTATCTCAGGTGACCACATACACCTACCTGGAGCTCTAAGTTCTACGAACAGCACATTAAGCACTTCTTTGTGTGTTAAACATGTAGGCTACAAACAACAGCCAAGGGAATAAATTCTCATCTTCAAAAATGCAAAGCAGAATGATGCTGATGGCACAGACACAAGTACAGAGTGAAAAGGACAATCCACAGAAGGACTCATCCATATTTTGCCCTGTACTAGAAAGAGGAAATGAAAGGTACTGTTAGGCTAGGGATCAGACAAAAACTCTACTGCTGCTAATAAATGCTACATCCATTCAGAATAAATATTAAAGAAAACATAATTCCTTCGTATTGCAGCCAAACAACAGTATTTTCCAGCAGATACATATGCCATATTCAACACCACAGGCCAAGGACAGAGAGAGAACAAACTGCAGCTGTGAGCTGTATGAAAAGGACAGGGAAAAAAGCAGGAAAGAACTTGCACGGTTAGGACTGTGGGAGGGCCAGGAAAAATCACTAAGACCCTTTAGATAAAACATATGAAGAGGCAGTTAAATCTGGCTTGCTTCTTGCTATATATTCTAGGACACAGAGTAATTTTTTTTGGTAAATATAAAAATATTATAATTTTTTTTTACTGCAAAGCACTTATCACTCTTTGTTCACTACTGCTGTCAGCTGTAGGATGTTTCTGTTATTTCTTCATGAACACACATTAACATCTTAGATTTATCAAATCAAATAAAACCTAGAAATACAACTGAACAATGAAGTTACACTAAAAAGACCAGCAAATGCCAGTCCCATCATCAGGTCCATCTATACCACTGTGAAATCAAACAATGTAAAAAATGGCATTATGGAGCAGTTAACACTGTCTTAACCAAGCCCCTACCTTGACAATGCTTTTTAGATCCTGCACATACATCCTCTCTGTCTCCAGAATCTCTTGGACAACTCGGTCTACGTAGAGGAGCTTTGGACTGGTGGGCTCTGTGGCCAGAGACATCGCACAGTTTTTGCTTGCTCCTTTTGGTTCTGTTTTCCTTGGCATGCTTGACCTTTTCTCAAGGCTTCCCTCAGGATCCTCTTGCTCCACAGAAGAGTTTTTGCGTGTCTTGCTGCTGGAAAATCGCCTGGCTGGGACCAGTTCTAGCTTGATGGCACCTGTTTCTTTATCCTGGTTAAACAAACCCAAGTGGCTGTTTGAAACCAAGGTCATTCTGCTTCCAAAGGAGCAGTGGCTGTCCCTGGAGGATGCAGAGGAGGAAGTGGAACTAAAGCTGACAGGACGGTCACTGTCTGACAGGTCCATGGTGTTTTTCTCACAGTAGTGGAAAGATCTGCTCTCCTTGTGCAAATCTTCCTCCTTCTTCTTGGATTCAAGGGCCTCTGTCACAGCTGGTACAACATCAAGAGGTAAGTGGAAGTCATCTAAACAAACAAACAAACAAACAGAAGAAGTGGGTTTATTGTTGCTCCTCCGTGTAACGCAAATATTGACAGCAGATACTTTTAAAGCTTTTTGCATAGAAAGCAGCCAAAACTCTATTTAAACCAAAAGACAACCAGAACAACTTGGTTTGGGGGGCACTGTAACTCTAATGATTTTTAGGTTGTGGGGATCCCCCAATGAGGGCTACAACACCACATTCCTCCTGCTTACACTTCCGTCTCTGGCACATCCTTTTTCTGCCGGCGTGCTGGGTTTGTTGCTAGCACATCCACTGCTCAGGCTTGACATAGGAGAAAAACAGAACTCAAAACATTTTCTCCTAAGGTTATAAAAGACCCTCACAACTTTACTGGGAGCAGTCTCTATTATCTCCCAGCTGAGCCCTGACCCTGGTTTGGGAGGTTTGAAAACCTCAAGAAACACACAGTGATACCAGAAAGTGTCTTTCATTTTGAATCCTGTAAAGCCAACGGTCCTAAAAAAACTAAAAGCAGTTATCAATTACCAGCCCTGTGGTTTGTACAAAAATACTAAAAGCAGAACAATTTCCTAAAGAAAATAATGTTGTTTCTGAAGAAAGAGTCCCTATTGGAAAGAGTGCTGCCAAATAATTCAGTTTTCTACTGGGAAAAATAAGTAATTCTAAAACTGTTGTGCTCAAGCCAGAATATTACCCCCTACTGAACTTACCCAAAGCTGTTTTTCAGATCAGTGCAACAACAAAATAAAATGTCTGTCTTCCTGTTGGAATTTCAATTCTGCTTTATTTTCCTTGCCAAACTGCCCTGCAGGACACTGTCCATGATGCAATGTAGATTTGTCTCTGGCCAAGCTGTGTGTAATGAAGCATAAGAATCTGCAAAAGTAGCTGCAGGTAAATTCAATACTTCAAAGCTTTGTTTCCGTAAGAAGTGCCCTCCCAAAAAAAAAAAATCTTGCCACAAACTCATGGAATTTCATAATGCCTGTCCTGTGATAAAAGGGCAACTTGTGATAATTTAGGAAGAAAAGCAACACTGAAGTTACCCACAGCACGGTAGCTTAGTCCTTATTTTAGTCCAGTGACAACTTTTCAAAAATTCATACCAGTAATTACAGCTCTTGACAACAGTTTCAGTAAAGAAACCATAAAGCTGCAAATCAAACCCGCCCAACCTTTAAGGTGGCCCTTCTTGAACTGAGTCAGACTTGCTATGCAATTACAAGCAGAAACCTCCGGGACACACAGCTCCTGCAGCTGTCAGAGCAGGGGAGGATTTCATTCAAAGCTGAAAGCAACTCTCCCCGTTTTTCAAAATAAATCCAAAGCAAACAGGAACAAAATACCAGAGAAGAATGTTTTGATTTATTTGGCCTATCTTTAATGCATAAGATTTCATTTGGATGTGAGTAATTACTAGCACTATTTCAGTCATGATGGGATTAGCTTTCAATTAAGGAGAAGTATTGCCCTCAAGGTGACGCACAGAATTAACACTGAGAGTAATTTGCTCATTACAAGGGTTAGAAAGTGGCCATTAGATTAAAAGTCTAATTCAGCAGGTCTGTACCTCTGGTTTTATCTTGTAGTCTGCAAATCTATAGCCTTTCTTTGTGCCAGCTTCTTCTAGTTTTGAAGCATAGAAGCATATTTTCTTACCCTTTTTGAATAAACCACATCAAGTACCAATTCCAAAATAAGATATAAAGCAATAAAATTGGGGGGGGGGGGGGAATTAAAACAGAAAAATGCAGTGAAATTCTCTTATTTCTACGTGGGTACAGAAAGTGATGTGTGCTTTGCTATTACTGGTGATAAGAAAGTATACATTTTTGATAAGAAAGAATGTATTTTTGTTATCAGCTTTAGATCATTTTTCACATTCAAGTTAGAAAGCACAACATTGCTGAATGAAAAATGCCCCCTTGAAAAATGCACAGGATAAACAAGATAACACGGTAGCACTTCCGCTATTACTTTGTCATGTATTTTACTAAAATTACATGACAAAGAAACACCTGATTAGCTACATTTAGGAGGGAAGTAAAGGATTCTTATGAAATTCCATTACCTCACATTCTTTTCTTCCTGTTTCACTGACATACCATCTGCCTCTCAGGTAATAATGCAAAGGCATTAATAGTAGTATTTGCTTCACAAAATTTTTCATTAATATAAAAAATAGAAACAAAATACAGTTCACATCAATGACACTGGAGTCAGAAAAATGTTAAAAGTAGTTTTTCATAGGGCACACTTGTAGCCAGAAGCATTAGAACCTAACATGTTTTAGAAAACCAAAGTAAACCCACTTATTTTCTTATTTAATGACAGCATCATTGCTTATTTAAAAAGCTGAGGATTAGTTGGAATAGTTAAAATGGGCTTGCTCTTTAACACCTATATTCCCAGTGACCTTGGCAAACCCCAGGTAACTGCAATTCATGGCTAATTAATTGCATGCAACATGGTTGACTCAAGTTCCTCTATTTTTTTATAGAAATCGCTATTCCTGTATGCTTCTACATCAATTACACCAAACTAGGTATTTGCTACTTGGTCTGTTGTGTCCTCAGAGCCTTATCCTGACTATTAATCTGAAAAGTTATTTTTTACTTCATTTTTCTCCTTTCCCAGGCAGATGTAAATTGTCATTTGGCTTCTGTGTGGAGAGTTCTGTTACAATTTTGTCCATTGTGTCTCCAACCAGCAAAATACGTTTCTCAGGGTGCACTCTGATGCCTCAGATGCAGTGTTCCTGCAGAGCAGCAGGTAGGCACCTAGGCAGCTGGCACACTTGTAAAAAAGGCAGGGCACAGCAGACCAGGGATTTCAGCATGGCACGGAACCAGGAAGCAGCTTCCTCTCCTCAGCTGGCAAATCCTAAACCAAACACTCTGCCCATGGAAATCAGGGCTTGGGGGCATGCCCTGGTTCTGCCCAGCTCTCGGTTCCTGCCTCAGGTGTTGGCAGCTGTGAAAAACCTATAGCCCTTCCCAATAACACAGGATCTGTAGATCTTGCAAGGCTTCAAAAGTTCGTCTTCAGAAACCCATCTGAGCATTGTACTTGGCACTGGGTGAGGCCACACCTCAAATCCTCTGTTCAGTTTTGGGCCCCTCACTGAAAGAAAGACACTAAGGTGCTGGAGTGTGTCCAGAGAAGGGCAATAGAGCTGGAAAGGGTGTGGAGCACAAATCTTATGAGGAGCATGTGAAGGAGCTGAGGGCATTCAGTTCAGACACAAGGAGGTTCCAGGGGAGACCTTAGTGCTCTCTATAACTACCTACCTAAAAGGAGGTTGTAGCCAGGTGGGGGTTAACCTTTTCTCCCAAATAACAAATGATAGGACAAGAGGAAACAGCCTCAAGTTGCAGCAGGGGAGGTTTAGATTGGATATTGGGAAATATTTCTTTACCAAATGGTCTGTCAAGCACTGGAATAGGCTACATAGGGAAATGGTGGAGGTATTTAAAGGATGTGTAGATGTGGCACTTGGTGACATGGTTTAGTGGTGGACTTGGCACAACCACTGGGCTAACAGTTGGACTTGATCATCTTAGAACACTTAGGCAGGAAAATAACCTCTACAATTACCCTCACTGTTAAAATTAGGAAGAGTTTTTAGATTACTTCTGCAGTCACAAGGGCATTAGGACGGAGAGCAGTTGAAGAGTTCACTGCCACAGCCTCTTTTCTCTTCTCTGGGTCTGTATTTGGCTTTTCAGAACTCCAAAGTGTATTTTTACTCTGCAATTGTACCACAAAGTAACTTCATTCTCCCACTAGCTACCTAAGGTCTGTAGCAAATGCCTGGCAAGAAATTCAAAAATGAACTAATGAGAGTGAATAGAGAGTAAACAGCCTCCCCTAGGATTACTCTCTATGAATCATAACTGACCCAGTGCCTTTGCAAACCCTGTAACTTCCTGCAAATTTCTGTCTTTCATAGAAACCTACTATAAAAAGCAAGTAATTTGTCCCATACCCCGTGGGACTGATTTACAAGCCCACTCCACCCTATCCTCCCCGTTTCAGCAGCAGTGGGTAGGTGCATTCATCAAAACTCAGTCTGCAAACACTGTGTGAAATTGTAGGTACTCCCAGAGCCTGTGGAGGCACACACTCTGAGCAACTCTTCTATACCCTGACCCATGTCTGGCCTGGTTCACTGCTTTTTTTGTTAGGTTTTCTTTTGGTTACTGAACCTTTTCAAGGATGAACCAAAATAATATTGAGAACTTTTGTTAGTTGTGAATAACAGTATTTAACTCAGTCTGGGGAGAAAAAAAAAAAGAAATCTTCAATTTGCATACTTTAATTAAGGAATAACAGTAATTACTTGTTAGCTCAGCACTGAAAAGAGGATAATTACTACTTGTCCCTACTCACAAGGAAACATGCTCCCCAAACAAGGTCATTTCTTGTTTGTGCCTCTGCATTAATTCAGTTACTCTCTCCCCCTTCCCAGCCCCTGCAAAGCTCCCTGCTCCTGTGTCACACACACACACTGGCATAGCACAACCCCAGAGCACTTCCCAGCAAGAACAATGACATGTGTCTGCTCTACAGACATGCAAGGGCAAGGAATACTACTGTTTCATCCCAACAGGCAACTCTAATATTAGTTACAAGGCTGAAGGCACATGCAAAACAACCATCTTGGCATGTCTCGGGTTTTCATTGCGCAGTCTTAAATAAGTTCTCACCAAAAATGCATCGCCTTCTTCTATCACTTGCTTTTCTTTAACAAAAACCTCCTTCCTGTAATTATATTCATGGTAATGATAAATGGTTTTCCATTATCTCTGCAGCTTTGGCTGTGCTAGAACATTAGTATACAATGAGAGATAAAGTGCTTTATCTTTAAATATAAAACTGATTTAAAGATCCCCAAGTCCTATCTAAATATAGGTGTTTATTCCTCCAAGTTGTTTACTGCACATGAAATTTTACGACATAACTGCACAAGTAAAAACTCCAAAGTTAATTTATATTCATGATTAGCATTGTTGTTGCCTTTCTCCAGGGGAAAAAAAAAAGAGAGCACCTTAGGTGTTATCTACAAAGTCAACATTACCAGAAATTACAGTCTTCACATCTTCTGGAGTTTAGCTACCAAAAAGCGATGAGAATACAAGAAATATCTTTCCTGTTTTTTTTTTTTTTCTTTTTTTTTTTCTGAGATATCTTCATATTTCAAATAAAGTATTCATACTGTGGATACAATTAAGCAAACTAGTTTAGAACAATTTCTACATTCAGTATCAAATTCAAAATGCAACACTGGAATTCAAAAACAAAAATGCTTTACAGCTTCCCATCTGAGAAAGATTAAAATCCCAAATGATCTTAAATACACTCCCTATATCTTCTGCTCTGAATCCTGTCCAAGTGAAGGTCAGCAGATTTTAATCACTAATTTCATATATGAATACATATCAGTTCTAAAACTAACACCCTCTGTGAAAAATAGCACACTAGAGAGCTACAATATTTGCAGGATTAGATGTCTAGCCTGGACTGTCACAAACGATCCTCTGCCAAGTATTTTAACTGAACTTTGAGGAACAGAAATCCCATTTATTAGAAATCTCACAACAAGGGAAAAGAGTCACCAACTAATGCGCTTCTATCAGTCCAATTACCGTCCCCCCACCCCCACTGCCTGCAGTATTTAAAGCAGAACAGCCTCTGTCACAATCAAGCACGCTAATACCCCAGAACATTATTGCAAGGGAAAATCCTCTGCGACAGTACCTCACCACTGAGGAATGTTTCTGGCTCCTCGAGCCCGGGCTGAACAAGTCCTCTCTCCTTTTCAGTCCTCCCCGAAGAGCCCACGAGCTACCTGTGCGGCACAGGAGAGGCGCGGGCTCTGACTTCAGCTGTTCCCGAATTAGCTCATTGGGCACTCAGGTAAAACGAGAAGCTCTTACTAGTCTGTACAGCTCCTTCGCCAGAAATATTGCATGAGTCAGCTTTTATCTATCAAAACCCTAAACACAAAGGCTTTACAGAAACCTGATTCACAACTTTCTCATCGCCTTTTTCCCAGCGCACCGACAGCCTTCGGCATCTCTACAAGCTTTAAATGACATATGACATCATGCAATTCAAGGACAGGACAATGGGCATCACTGTGGGTAACTTTAAAATGCACACTTCACTGAGCAACACCCACTAACTTCCATTTTTCCAGGCACAACACTGAGCAAACATCAAACAGAGCCCCCACTTCCACAGCATTTGTTTCCTTGATTTGTAGACAATATTGATAAGCATGTAGAGCAAATAAATCACTTGCTGGTGCTGTGAAATTTCTGTGTTTACGTTAGAAACTTCCACGAACTTGCACTATAATAGGACGATCCCAGGAAATAGAAGCATTCTGGATCTTATTCTGCCCTAACATAAACAGGAACAGGCTTTTGCAGAGCGCTTGCAAAGCTTCAGTGATTTGGGGTTTTTTTCAGGGCAAGAGAAATGAATTTCAGAAGAAAATGTGAAAACCATACCATCAAGTGTTCTGTGCTAAATCAAAACAAAGACAAGTAAAAGTAAAAGGATAAAAAGGGAAAAAAAAAGAAAACAGAAAGGAGAGGAGGCAGTGAAAGGAGAAGCAGGAGGAAAGAAAAGGTGAAAAACAGAAAATGAGAAAAAAGGATATAGGCTGGTACCTGCTAACCCATGAGAAAGCTGACATCTCCTTTCCCTGCAGAGGGTGTGGGTAGCATTTCCATCTTGGAGCTGGGAGGCAGAAGAAGTCAGAAGAGTTCTCAGCTGCTGGCACCACTTTCCAGGTGTGCTCTCACAGCTGCATGCTTAAATGTAGTCCACAAAGAGGCATTCTATCTTTAAAACTATGGTTGAAATCTACTACCTGTGTCATTGCACATGACAGCTTCATTCTGAGTATTCCTAAAGAGCACAGTCCTTGAACAATGCCTTACAGCAGGAAACTGGAGGTAGAAAAGGAAGCAAAGACAGCCTTGAGACCATTGGCAAAGCTGTGAAACACTTTGATCTGAACATCAGGGCTCTTGGGGTGAAAGTCCCTTTTACCCAGGCTAAAAGATCAGGTGTTTACAGCCTGCCATGCTGACATCACCAATCACTGAGATATGCTCTCTCCTGTATTCGCTGGATTCTCCTACAACTTCTGAGGACTTTTTTAATACTTGCATATTTACATTAAAAGATCTTTTTGCAAGATCTATGCAAAACACTTTAGAGTGAGCTACCACATATCTGTAGGTCCTGGACATACTCAATGGCCAACACTGGTGCCAAAATTTTCTGTGCATCTACAGTGCAGCACCCAGCTACTCAAATCACTTGAATATGGCAAATATACCATACATTTGCTATATTCCACGTGCACACATATTTCTGTCAGGAGCTAATGATTTACTCCTCTGAATACAAGTAATATCAGCAGTGTAATCATTTGAAGCTCCTGAACTCTGAAATCTCAATGACAAAGAGCATCCCACATCTGTTTCAGTGGGCTGGGTAAAAAGAGGGGCTCTGCACTGCAGCACTGCAGTGTGAGTTTCAGCCACTGGTCTGAACTGGCACAGGGAGCTCTTCTGTAGGTGGAGGGAAGAGGGAAACAGAGCTGAGATCTTTACTTTGCTCTGTCTTGGTCTTTAATCTCTGCACACCCACATCTGACCTTACCTCTCCCATCCCCATGTAAAAGTCAGCAGAAGTTTCCCCCACACATAAGAATTCCCCCAAGAACAACCCCTCAACCTCCATCACTTTAAACATGCAGAGCTCTGAGAGGTGTCAGGGCAGAAGACTGGAAACTAAAAAGCCTCCTGTTTTACTGATGTGCATCACAAATGCAGTACACAGATGTGTCAGAAAAATAATGGGTTGGCCCCACTTCTCATTTTCTGGTATTGCATTTTGTTTATCTGCATTATATTTTAGGAGTTGCATACCTTTATTTGCCCCATCTCCTGCTTCCTTCTATTGTATGTACAGTGGCATAAGATCACATTTTTAGTGTATCAGGATTTAGATTTGAGAAGGGTGACCTGTTTTTATTTTGGAACAAGTCTTTGATTTTGCTAAACTTGAACAGTAAGTGAAGTTTATAGAGGTTAATAACAATGTTATTCTATAGTTCCCAGCTGGCTAAGAATTTACTGAAAAAGTAAGATTTTTAAAAAATCACCCCAACTCAACCACAAGGTACATTCAGGCTAAAGGACATGCTGACATCTTCCCTGAAAGTGCAATGTAATGTATTAATAACTCTCTGCAATGCAGTAGCTATTTAATCTGTACACAGTGCTGCAGAGACACCTAACAAAAGGAACAAGCCATCACATGCTGCTGATGTACTGCAACACAAACAGCGCATATGGAGCCAATCCCCCATTTATAAGCCTTTTAGAAGAATTGTTTTGCATCTCCTTGTCAATTTCGAAGGCTGGTTTCTCTCCTCTTTAAAAAGCGTTTTAAAAAGGCACAGTTAAATTCTTTTTTATATCAGAGCAAGTGAAAATTCAGTGAAGATTTGTAGATGTGAATGCACACAGAGTAATAATACCCCAGATGACAAGGAGGGGTAATACCCTAGATGACAAGCAATGAAAGCTTTTACATCCTTTTCTTTGCTCATACTGGCATTTAGTGAAGAAGTGTAAGAAGTGTGTTCAACATGATGCTGCTTGAACGTTTTAGTACTTTTACACTCAAACTGTTGTGCCAGAATGAAAATCCACATGTAGCCTTCCTTCCACCCAGCACCACACACGATCAGGCCTTGCTGCTGGCACCTTACTAGTGATTTTCCATGCCACACTGTATCACTGTAACAGTGCTTAGACACTGCATTTAGTTTTTACTTATTCCCAGACTAATCTACTGCTCTGAGCAAATGTCTTGTCAGGCCAACAGTAACACACTACTGTTTTCAACTTCATCTAAGCAACCTAAAGTTGCTACTGAAATTCACAGCTTTTCAAAGCCCACTGCAGAACGGGCACACAGAGGGTCTTGGCTAGGCAGACAATATAGCACACGAGAACATTGGGAGGTTTTTAAGACTAAATATTGTTAACTGTATCTCACTTTAAAGCAGGTAAAATAAACTTTAGAGAATGAGACACAGTTTCAGAAGAAAGAAACAGTATCTGTTAATCATTCTTGTTAGCTCCAATGAGAAACTTTTATGACCCTAAAGAAAATATGCTTTTACAACTCACCTCTTTCACTTTCAATGTAACTTGTAACTACAGTATCTAGCACAAATAGATTAGCTCTTTTAAACTTTTAAACTAGTTTTTTGTTTACTTCTGCCTCCAAATTCTCTGTTAACTTACAAATCTTTCCAGTGAAAATCCTGCATGAAGCAGAACACATTTTCTAAAAGCCAGTTCTCTGATATATCAGACAATGTTAGATGCCAAATAGAAGTGAGTTGCAGAAGCTTTAAATAATTGATGTTTTTCTTTAAATACAGCTAAACAATCTCTTCCATTTGGTTTCGAACTAAAGCCACTTACTGGAACCTCCTCTGCACCTCAGGAAGCAACCAGAATTTTGAAACAGAACTGAAATAGTAATAGCAGGCTCCTCCTAGCAGATGTTCACATTTACAATAAAATGAAAACTTTCTTCTTCTCTCTTGAATAAAAATATAAGTTGCAGAAATAACTGTTCATGTTATGTCTTGGGGAGAAGAATCCTTAAATTGTATACAGGTTGGAACTAAGACATATTGCTGGTCTGGCTGCACCACAGACTAGCTCTGGCATTTCATGTCAGTTGTTTTCTTGTGCTCACCCTCCTGAGAGGGAGCATTAGGTCTTATTTTTAAGGTGGCATTACAACAGTAAGCTAACAGCTCTTTCAAAATCCCAGTTCAATAGGAACATAAGCAATGACAGTTAAAGAATTATCGATTTAATAAATGACTGCAGCTGATTTTTACAAAATACAATAATCAGTATTTTGATATCTCACAAACCTTTAAATTAAAATAAATTAAAAAAAAAAAAAACCCAAGCAGATATTCTGGTTCAAAGGAGTTTAGCATACACAATGCCTTCTCACTGTATTGCTTCTACAGCTAAGTGTGGAATTTTACATAATTAAGTTCAAGAAGACTAGGACTGCCAAATGACAGTGAAATAACAGATCACAGCAGAAAAATCAAAGGTGTCTTGTTGCTGACACAAACATCAGATCCTTAAAATGCAGCCACTCCAGTTCTTCATTTTTTATTTTCTGCTGATGTCCTCATCACATCAGGACTGCCATTTACCTTGATTTGGTCTTCCCAAATTACCCATTGGAGCGTGGGGAAAACATCTGCATTTTTAAATTATGGGCATCATGCTTTACACCTTTCCTCTCAATGTCCTTGCCTGTTGTAATAAAGAGAAAATACAGCGCTACATGAAAATGAAACTTCCCTTCCATGTCATTCCCTTCCCTGCTTTGTCAGCTATTCAGGCGTGTCTATGAAAGCCACTCCAATAGATCCATGTTTGTGAGGAAGAAGTCTTCCTAATGCTTTCACAGTTGCTTTAAGGCCCTTTTGCAGCATTTACAATACTTCCTACTACTTCCTTGCTGTTATTTCATGGACACAAACCATTGAGAGCAAAATTCCTATCCCAACAAGCAAAACTTTCCTTAGAGTTTTTGTATTCAAGAAGCAAAGCATGAATTGAGATTGATATCTCTGCAATGTCAGTGTACAGAACAGTGCAGCCTCTGCATCCGTATGCAGATGGTGTTAATGCCTGCAACACTTATTGACATATCAGAATTCAAGATTAACAGCGACAACAATCACACTTCCGAAGCCACAGGGCAAGAAGCAAACAGATTAGAAGCCCAGACTTGGTTACAGAGAACATTTGGTGTATAATTCATAGCAACTGACTTCCTGAGTCATAAGCCTTTCTCTGTGCTTTCTTATCAGAGCAATAAAAAGCTTAATTTGAACCAGACAGTCATTTTATTATAGCTATATACATTGCAGAATCCCTGTGCCTTCTTTACCAACAGCTACAGAAAAATAATCCTATTGACTTCAAAGTATCAAAATTCTCTAACATTCCTATTCAGGGGTATATTCATTAAATTTTATAGACATGTAACACCATATAAAGGAAGCTAGTAAAAAAAGGGATCTTCAGATTTCTTCTGCCCATTGGATTTATTATGCAATTTTTTGTCAATCTGGAGGAAAAAAAAAAAAAAACCTGACAAATGCAAACAAGAGAGGGGCATGAAACCTCTTAAAAATGTACCACTTTGTGGTTCACAGCAAGGTAGCTGAGATTTAAAACATTCATGAACAGACATCAGGTAACAACTGTCTGCTACCATCCTTCTGCTTTCCTGGCTTTTATAGTCAGTACCATTTTACTTCCCTTTAGCAGCATTCAATCACTTCTATATAGTCAATTTTCAGAATTCTTGTTAACTACAGTAAACAACATCCAAACCTGCTGGTATTCAGTAAACAACTCAGACTAATCTTCTCAGTGTTTACATCAGAGACAGGGAAAAGAGAAACTTAGATTCCTATTTAAATCCAGTTAGTACAGCTAAAGCAGTCATTTTTCTCAGATTTTTTTCTTAGCACTTTATATTTCTTCCAGATAGGGACATTCAGTCCCGCCACTTTCCTTGTTTGGGTTTTTCACTGGCTTGTTTTCTATGACAAAGAAGTGGTAAATCCTTCCTTTTTAAAAAATTAGAGCTAGAATCCGAATCAAATTCTCAAATCCAAAACACACAGCCTGGACTTGGACAAACTTGGCCACAAAGGCCAATTTTGTGGTCTAAACCAGGTGAGGGCGAGTGCTGAGGAAGGGAGGATTTATTAACTCTGTGGTGGAACTGCAGGATTTTCCCAACAAGCCATACTAAAACCCAATTCTGTTATTCCTGCTTATAGGGAGAACATCAAAACTTTCTCAACTCCATGGCCTACACACATGGGAACTTACAAGGTAATTCACTTAAGAGACATTCTCATGACTTATCTAGTCTCTTTTTATTTAAGAAACACCCACCCCCCCACACAGTTAAACATTTCTCTTCTTCCAAAACCTGCGACCAAATTTGAAACATTACGCTGTAAATCCTCGATGAAATAACTTCTGTTAAGTCCATGCTTTTCCTTAATTTCAAATGTTGCCTTCCAGCTTCCCTCAGGGAAAGCTTTCACTTAACATTCAAACGTGAAACCCATCAGGAGGGGAAAAAAATCCTTCCCCTCTCCTTCATGCTCTCCCAGGGGCACAGTGATGAGCGGCAGAGTCCTGCGTGGGACTCGCCACAGTGGAGCATGAAGCTGGTAGAGCTGAGCCCTGAGGAATGGCCCCAGGCTTCTCCCAGCCCTCTGACAAGGAGGCTACAAGCTGAAAATCAGTTTCCCTCGGTCTGCCCCGACATCCCCAGCGCTCCGAGACTTCAGAGCTGAACAATGCTGCGCATTCACTATTGAGCTCCGAGGCACAGAGCCACACCGAGAGGCCGCTGCATTGGTATTGTTCCACCGCCTTCTGCCTGCTACCACAGCTATTAGCTGGCATGCTCACTTTTCAAACCCTCATCTCTTTGGAAACCCTGACTATCATTATTTTATTGCAAAGAGGCACAGGTTAAAAGAAGTTTAGCTGGGTAGTCCCCTGCTCTTCCCTCTCTGGCATTACTTATAATGTATGACTCACATAGGCAGAATTTCATTAACTTTTACAGTTATATAGAAATTCTGTCACTATTGAAGTGTTCCCTTAACAAAGATCTTGACAAAAGATTTGTGAAGGTTTTGTAATTAAGTCAGTAAGAGAATGCAAACAGGTGACCAGCTGTAACAATTTAGTAAGATGATGAAATTATTTGCCAGCTGGTTCACTTCAAGTAACTTGATTCAGCAAAAGAGAAGGATGGTGGGTTTACTCAATTTTTTCTTCTTTTGGACTAATTTCTAAATACCATGGATGAAATCAGCTATACTTATTTCAGTATCCAAAACCATGTATCTTGTAACACCACAGGCCATAATAATGGCTATATTCCTTGCCAGGCCAAGTAGCATGAGAGTAAAAGTCTCTTTTACAATTGATCAGCATCACTTAACAGAGCACCAAAAGATACTAAATTTCCTCTTCAATGATTTTTCACTTAATACATGTTCTTTATCATGTAAAACTAAAGGACTTGAAACACTTCAAACCTTTAAACTATGCACAGACCCTGCCAATTACAAATTCATTGCAAAATATTTTGAAGGTTAGAAAAACAATGTGGGAGAAACATTCCCCTCCTGATGAAATTACAGCAAAGTTCTTTGAAAATAATGACAAAGGCATCTTGCACTGAAGGCCTGAATACTTCATGGCCAGAACAGCCAAACTGACTGTGGTCATATTGCTGCCTTTTGCATGGCAATTGTTACAGCTAATCTTGACTCAGAAAAATGCAACATCAAAAACTGAAGAGTGCCACAGCTAAATTGTGACAAGAACGTGCACATTGATGGAGAGAAGAGAAGCTGTCAATGGATCACCATGGGTGAGAGATCTTCAATGGCAAAATCACCAGAGAGAGACTGGTAAAAAGCATCTCCCAACAAGCACAGCACAGATTCACTGAAATTATCAAGAAGCTTCAATATCAATAATCCCCTTTGCCCTTTAAGGAGTAATAACATGAAGTCATTTTTAGGATTCAATGAACAGCATTGATACAAACTGTTTCTAGAAGTATCTGCCAGAGGACTGTACAAAATCTAACCCAGTTTGATCACTACATTTAACATATATTGATATATGTTGGACATGTGATTTATTTACAACTCATTCATACCAGCGGAAAAGGATTTTTTTTGTGTTAGAAGAACATTAAAGAAAAAATCCTGATACAGCTGATAATTTATTGATAATATTTATGTATCTGCCAATAGCTCTACAATGGAACAATACTGCACAGGGAGAAATGTGAGAGGATGAAAGCCCAGGAAAGCAAGAACAGAATGCCTAGCCACTAAGTAGTGTTAGCCAGTCACCACTGCCAATTTGTAAGATTCTGAGTTGTGGTCTTACATTTTATGGATTTTCTTAGCAGCCACAATAACATTGACATACAGGGATGGGAGCAAACTAGTATCATAGGGATTTGCCAGATTTGTAAGTGGAGGGATCATGAGGTATTTTCATTATCAAGTCCTATTTACTATGAAAAGGATAGTTCAAACTACAAACCTCACTGTGTCAGCACTATCTCTCACACCCAAAGGTGGCAAGAAGCATATTTAAGATAAAAGAGCAGATAATCACTATTAGCAAACAGGAAAACAATTATGCAGTATGCACTGAGTGTGTTATACTGGAACCCACCATTCCCCCCGCCCCTGTATTGACACTCCTTTCTCTCATATTTGCTTTTCTCTTTTCAGACTAACACAGTTGGTTTAGGAACATATCATTGATACCAGTGGATCTGTTTTGAGCCTGTAATATTACCCTGCACACAGTGATGTAGCTAGGAATCCCTCCTTAGCACTCCCACTTGCCCTTTTCATTTATCCCCTTTGTTACAGAGATGAATGGGTGTGGGCATTGGGAGCTTATATTTTGCACAAATAAAGGTAATTCACTATGCAACTACACATTCTCATCTGAAATAGATTCATTTTAAGGAGAGGAGAAAAAAAAAAAAAAGAAAGAAAAGAAAAAGACCTCTGGACTTGCCAAATCAGTATAGAAGGGATATACATGCAGCATGTCAGGGTTTTCAAATCTCCAAAGTGCTTAGATATGGACTTTTTTCATGTGAATTTTAAGGAAACATTTACTGTATTTAGATCAGAAGCTAAAATAGCCACCCTACTAAAATGGGAGGAAAAAAAAATCATTCTTTTCATTTGTAATTAGTTATCGGTATCCCATGAGAACAAAGTTAAATTTAGCTAGAAAACAAGTTGGTTTTGTCTGCATAACCCAGAGGTGATGCTGCAGAGTCTGCCATCAGCCCTGTGCTAGGGCATAGCTGGCTCTCTACCCCAGACTCCCAGTCCCACTGGGAACAGAAGACTCAGGCAGGTAGTGCCTCTGTAGAGTCGAGAACAGGACTGCACCATTCTGATACTTTTGCTGCTGTGGGCAGACCCTTAACTGTTCCTCAGTTTAGTGCAGAAGCCATTTCACACATGCTTATAGCACATGTAGTCACTGTAGTGTCCTTTGGCACTGCAACACATTCAGATATGGTTTTTATGACATAAGGAGATGAAAAATATCCTTCAATTTATATTATATATATAAAAGGCATAAATACGTGCATAATAATCATCTGTTGCCAGATGATACACCTTATTTTGAGGAAGAAGGACAAAGCTGGATCTGTTGTCAAAATTACAACTCGCCACTCTTACTGAAAAAACGCAGCCAAGGTTATATAGTTTTGATATAATGGTTATGCTTTCCAAGTGTGATAAAAGTAGGACTGGCATTGAGTTGCTGAAGCCTGAAGGTTTGATAGATATAACACTGAGACAGAAGACAGAACAACTTCTTTCTTCAGCACCTACATGCACCATCAACTTGGGACACTCGTGAGACTGGGGCCAGCCATGAGAAAACACTTAGCGTGCAGACCCTGTCAACTGATTCCTTTTCAAATCCTTTAAACTCCTGCACTTCCCTGCTTGTTACAACAGCAAGGGCATTTTAACAACTTCACACAGGGCTCTTTGGTCTTGAATTTTCAGACCTGTCTCATTTGCCACATGAACAGAAGGAAGATACAGGTGTGACTTTACTGAGCCTCTTTTTACAGTGGAGAATCAGTGGTCTAAACTATTTGCAAGTCAATTTTATAGTCACATGTCCAAGAGATAAGAATAAAACTTTAAAAAATTTGCCTTTTATAACACCATATGAAAATTCAACACACAATCATGTGAAGGAAGAAGAGGGTCTCTTCTTTTTTTTCCTAGTGTGCAAAGCATCTTGTGTAAACCTACTCCCCCCTCACTGCATTGGGCTCAGTTTACGCTCTGATCACAACAAGAGATGTTTCCTTCTGTAGTTTCCATACTTCAATTCTCCATCACAAACAGCCAGGCTTGTAAAAACAGACATGTCAAAAGGTTGAGAAATGAACAAATAGATTTCCTCCAGCTGTAGGAAAGTAGCTGACAAATCCAACCTTTTTGATCACAAGAGAAAAATATTACTTTATACTAAATGTCTGGTATTGATTTAAAATGGAAATAAAGGAGCGAATTAAATTAATCTAGCAAAAAAAGTAAGCAATTGCATGAAGAAATATTTTCAGTTTGAGAAAACTAGATGATCTTTAAGTAGGAAGAAAAGCATCTTTAGAAATTAATGATCTGGTGTGTGCATTATTAATCCAAAGCAAAATCCATTATAAAAAGTACCCTGTTTAAATTAGCATTATGGAAATATTAACTAGAGCATATAACTAATAATCACGTATCAGCATAAAGGTTGTTCAGCAGGGATTACAAACATTTTACTCATCTATTCCAGAGGTTGATAATTTGCTTTCAACATTTGGCTTTCATGAAGGATGCAAAATAATCTGTATTTTTTCTTCTGTTTACAGCCTTTAAACCCAAAGAAGACTAAAACAGAAAAGTTACCTTCTTCTGCAGGGTGGGGAAATGGATTTTCTAAAGCCTTTCTTTTCTCCTCTTTCCTCTCCACCCTCCAGTAAATGAAATTAAAGGTCAGTAAGTATTCAGTGCAGTGGAAAGCCCCAGGTTACAAAAATAAATGAATTACAAAAAGTCATCCGAGATTACAGTAACTGGACATGTATTCTCTACACTATTCCCAAAACCCAGACACAGCTGTGGAAATGCACAAAGTATCCTGACATTGCTAGCAAACATGATTAAAATATATTTTTATGTGTTGCACAAAAATCCACACCATACATAGTAACTACATACCTCCCCAAAGTTTTGCTCTTGTCGTTTAAGACATTAGTCTCTGAAGGAAACAATAATATAAAGCATTTTCCATCTACTGTCTTTCTGTCTGTACTCTAAAGGCACCAGAAAAAATGTATCTTTAAAAATATTTTCTTAACAGTCTTTAAATATTTTCTTACTCCTTTTGACAGGCTGTAATGAAACAGTTATCTGGTTTATATGCTAATTTAAATCCTTGCAGGAGGATTAAATGCTAACATAAGGACATAATTGACAGAAAAATGTATTTATGACCTTAATTTTCAGATAAGTTCAGTCTCAGAGCACTCTAAGGGGATGACTTTAAACCCCTGTTAAGCCCACTGGTGGCCTTGCCTCTCTCCTCTCACTCTGCATCACACACCTTCAAGCCCACTAAGAGCTCACTCCAGCAGTAATGGTCCTGTGGACACCCAGCTCCCTTCCCACCTGCACCAGCTTCTGCTCAAGCTGGGCAGCTGCAGGACTGCTCCTGCCATAGGGAGGGAGTGACCAGAGTGCACAGCCCAGGGGCTACAGGGGGAGGAGGAATTATCCCCTCTGTCACTGCACACTGCACCAGAGTTTCCTCTGTGTTTGGAAACCTCAGGGAGAACAAAGATACCTGCACTCTGGAGCTGCACAAAACCCAGGCTGAGCTGTCCCAAAGACTGGACGGATGGTTTTTGCAAGTTCAGCTAGAAAACATGCCCATGCCCTTACCTATCAAAGGACCTCTGGGGAGGTGTTGTGGGTTATTAAAAAGCATAAGAACCTGATGGTAGACAGACAGACTGACAGACCATATCCTCCTTATATCCTCATTTAAAAAATACAGGCTTCACGTTCAGGCATGCAGTGTCATTGATTAAGCTGGAATTAAGAAATCTAACAACATGTATGTGCATGTATGTGTGTGAAGAAATGCACACATGGCACATTAGTTTCTGGATAGACATCACTTCATGTCAGCTGATTCAAACAAAATAGAGTTGCAGTAAGCCTCAATGATTTCAGATGTACATTTGGGACTTTTTATCTCTTCAAGAGATATTTCCCTTGGGCAGTGTTAAATGTATCCTTTTCCTTTCTTCCCACATTCTCCCACAAGTATAGCTTGTATAGTATAGCTTCACTTCAAGTATAGCTTGTATAGTATAGCTTCTCTTCAATCTATCCTTTGTAGATCACTTACATGGAGGCCAAGACACACAAGTGACTTATTTTGAACCACAGAAAGGTAAATTGTTGAACTTAGAAAGACAGCAAGCTAAAGGAAAAATGCTTCTGGAAAGCATTTTTTTCCTATAGCTATCAACTTTTAGTGAGAGAGCAAATCTTTCAATCACAAAAGGAAACTAGAATGTAATGTGAGGCCATGATCTCCTTAACCTTTAACTAAAGACACAATTACTTGTGCTTTCACACGTGTCTGCACATCACACTTCCACAAATAAATCTTTAGAGATAAAACAACATTAGCAGTGACAAGAATAGGATATTATGCTGACACCCAAAATAAAAAAGACTTTGCACTTTTATGGTTTATATATAAACACATCATGAAGCATCTCTAAAACACTCAAAGTCCACAGTTTTTCTCTATATCTTTTGCTTCTTTTCTCCCATCTCAAAGAGAAATGGCAAATGAAACATCCAGCAATAACATATTTTGGGTTGTAACAGAGCTTTCCATTCTTATACAGCTATGTCAACCCATACAAAATGCAATTAACATGATGATCAAATCAGCCCCACAGCATTTAACATCTGTCACTCAGGTAGTGAATTAAAGACATTCAGGCACTTGACTGAGATGACATAACACATGCACACAGAGATGAACAAGCTTCAATGGCCAAAAAGACTGGTCATCCCCATGACCAATTCAGGAAAGACCCTCCTCTCAAAATTTTGTCATGAAAATACACAGTGTCACTATTTGTCATTTTTCTTGCTATTTCATTCTTAGAAACTAGCTTATCTTAGAAATTAATTGAAATAGCACAATAAATCTTCTATTTTCAATGACTCAACACTCAATGCTCATTGCATTACATTATATAGCTGGTACATGAAAAGAAAAGATTAACAAAAAAAAAAGCCATACATTGTTTAACAGAACAGCATTAACAGAAATTTAGAAAATATTCTGGTTTTAAGATATTATAAGAACTCTAAATATTGGTGAGAACTTTTAGAGGAATCAGGAAAAAGAAAGACGGAAAAGGCAAAAAAATAGGAAAAGCTTACCCTAAAAAAAACTCTTCCTACAGCAAATGCAGAGTCATTTTCTCTGGAAGCATAACTAGACATACGGCCCAATTTAGCCAAGAAATAGCAGATAATTAGGTACTGTAGTCCTCAAATATCCTAGAAATGTTATTGTCCAGAAACACACTTGCAGAGAGAGCTTTCCACCACACCCGGACGTGATTACTTGTGCACTTGTGAAGCTGAATAACTGGTCACTCTCCTGGAGACCTTCAGCACAGGATTAATGAGCAGCTAAGAGCCATCCTTTCATTCTGATTTTAGAACCCCACTTTGGATACTGAGCTGGACATCTGCCATCACTGCAGGCCTCAAAGAGGAATAAGGCTAAAAAACAAAAAAAAAAAAAAAAAGAAAAAAGAAAAGCGTATTTTGTTCTTTCAGGAAAGTTCTTTTTCCCTGTCTGCTGCTCTGCAGCATCTTCAGCCTCCTCGGGGAGTGTGTTTATTCCACTGCCAGTTTTACATTCCAATTCCAGAGAGCTGCAGGCACAGCAAGCAGTATCTTTCAGTTATTTAAGTCTGGGAGTCCTCCAGGATTGTTTTCCATAAGCTGTCTGGAAAATGCTGCTTGATAAATTCGCACTAAGTTTAGGACTCAAACTCCTTGTTCAGACTGCAGAAAAGACTGACAGAAAATACTTTTTAAAACAGTAACATCACCACCACATACACATACCAGATCACCAACTTAGACTCATATAATCTGGCAAGAGAAATAGGAAGAAAAATTCTATTTTCTGCCAAAAGAAAATAAATTAGTTGTATATTAAATTAATTATAATAACTTAAGGACAAAAGCAGAATATCCTCAAACTTCTGAAATGTACGTCTTTACATATACAACATCTCTTTCTTTATTCTCCCTTCTAGACACATAGTTAAATTACTGAAGTTATCAAGCAGCACCAAAGCCACAGTGGCTATCACTTTACTGAAAACAGACTTAAATGTATCAGCCTAACTTCTTTTCCATGGTGTGCAAGAATACTAGATTTTCTTCTCTTCAAACGTAGCCATGGAGAGATGAAGTGTTGTTTTCCATTTTATTTGTTTTGGTGGTTTTAACTATTAATTTTTTAAGTACTATTTTTTCCTAATCAAAACCAGAAAGCTTGCAAATCCTTAGAAAGAGTGGAAACAACAGGAAAAGAGAGAAAACACTACTGCCATGTAGCTATGTAAGCAAGAGTCTTCCTTTTTTCTAAGATTATTTTGAACAAAAACACTTATGGTATATGGTACCACTTGCTAGCAAAGCCGCACACACGCTAATTGCATGAAGTCAGTTTCAGACACAAACAATGTTAGTAGATAAGCAAAGGGTAGAGCACTGTGCATAATAAGAAACCCACAGTGACGTTTAAACAGTCAACTCTAGCCCTTAAAGAGTACAAGAGTTTAGGTCCCAGAAGTATCAATTAGCTGTTTGAAGGGCAGGGCATACCAGATGTGCAATTACCACATGTTCAAAAACACTAATTATTGCTCACTGTCACTGGCTGTGTTCACTACTGCTGGTATTTTCAGTAGGACAATGCATGCCTCAGTAAAGTTGTTCATAAAGAGGCAAAATATTACTTGAAGTTATCCTACCATTAAAAGATAAGTTCTAGTGTTTTGGGGGGCAATAGATACATTGAGTAAGTATTAAGCTGAATAACAACTACAATTGAATGTTCCATCAGTGTTTATCAAACAGCTATGTGCATGCCAAGCAATAAATTTAAAAGAAAGCTCACTGTATTTTCCAGAACCTAACTTCAGCCCTTTTCACATCAGCAACTACAGGTTCCCAGTATTTGTTAAAATACACCTCACAAACCTAAGTTGGTGGGGGCCAACAGGCTGCTCATTTAAGCTTCAAGGAAACTACCTGTCTCTTCTTTCATGTGTTCTGACCAAATTTTGCAACAAGGAAGCTACAAATGGAAAGAGACTAAGTAATGAAGGTTTTTCATTAATTCTTTTTAACAGCTGTGTGAATTAAAGATAAAGTATGTTTACTCCCTAGAAATCATATTAAAGTATGAAGTGAGTCAGGGCCCCTAGAGATAAGAAAATCATGTCTTCAAATAGGCTTTACAAAGCTAAATTTTAAATTGAAAAGACTGACAAGTCCTGAAATTTAATTACTACTGGCAGGTCTGGACCACTGGGAACATTTCCATAATTTCAATCATCAAAGTAATTATTGAAGGTTTTAACACTGGATGGGGGGAAAAAAGGAGCTGGGATAGCAAAGAGGAAGGAGCAAAGGAGGCAGCTTGTTTCTCACCATAAGCATAGCAATTTTTAACTTTGCAGTTCTGCACCTAACTTTGATCAAAAAAGAAAAATAAATTCAACCCAATGATAACACTGGAAGACTCTGTATAAACAAACAGAAAATTAATTTAATCATCTTCCAGCTCCCTCCCTCAGGCAGCAACTAAGCAAATGAGCTACATCTTCCTGAACTAAATTCACGAGTAAATACAGTGTTTGTCTTTTCAGCTCTTTTCACTATGACCAGGAACAGATTTGTTCCTTTCTTTGCTGTAATCATCATCCAAAAATTGAAGTTTTTATATTACACTTGTTCAAAAATGAAGTTATTTGACCAATTTCATTTACCTTTCTAAAAGATGTGAAGAATTTGGGGAAAGCAGGGTTTGATTTTCTGCATGTACTACTCTGTCAGGTAAGACTTGATTTGATTCCAAATTTCCCATTTTTACAGGCTTGGCTTTGGCAGCCATATTCAAATATTAATGGTGAATTCACCAAACAGCAATGTATGCTTTTGTCTCTATCACATATGCTTAACTTTGTTCTTCTGAGCAAAGAATGAAGGTCAGAACAATCTCACTTGTCCTCTTAAGCAGAGTTCCTCATTTAAATATTAAACATAGCCTACTTAGAAGTTATATGCCCATGAATTCACTCAAAGCATTTCCTGCTCTTTTTGTTTTGTTTTGTTTTCTATTAAATGCTTTCCATCACAATTACACAACCTGCCTAGACTGTGACAATGCCACTGCTCTGTCGTGGAGTGTATTTTCCTACAGAGAAATTTCAGTTCTTTTTCTAACTATGCATTTTTACAGAGCAATGTTAGGTTGAAAACACAGAGGGGATTTCCCTAAAACAAACAGAAAGGCCAGAGACCAATACATTAAAGGCAGCACTTTTAGACATACCAAGGAAAGGACAGATACAGTCAGGTGACCATTTTAGCCATTGATTTCTGAGCAGGCACTGACAACATTCTGGTGCAAATGTAGCAGCAGAAGGGCCACCAGCTCTTTCAACATCAGCTTAAAGGAGGAACAGCCATGAGACCACCAAATCCCCACCATCACTGTTGGATTACATTTAATGCTGAATAAAACATATACTGCCAGTATAGTCTAGATATAGAATCTCAGTATACAATATAGATTATTTGCTACCTTGATAATATGATTTAGAAGTCTTTCCACAAAAATAGGATCAAATGCTAAGCAAGGCTTTGTATTTGAGTTCACTTGCTATAGTAATTAGAAATACCTCATGTCACTTCACAATTTATTCTTACATAGACCTAGCAAGTATAAATATATGAAAAATAGTCAATGTTGTATATGGACTATAGATACAGTCATCATACTGGGCTAACATGCAGAGAAGCTCAATTATTTTGTAAACAAATAGGAAAGTGTTGAATTTGAAGCATTTACATTTTCAATTTTCAGTAAGTTAAGGATCTAAGATATTTTACAGTTTGCCTTCTATAACCTAGAGGAGTAGAAACAAACAGAAACTACAGTAGATATATCCTTATAAACAATGTCTTTGTAATCTTAGATTAAGAACTAGTTCAGACTAATGACAGTAACATAAAATAAAACATATTCCCCGACTTCCTCATAGCTTTTATCTGCCAAAAGCAATTAAGAGTACTGCACCTTTGGGGAGTCATGAGGAAGGGAGGGAATGCTTGATTTCTCTGATAAAAAACAAAGAGACTGGATACCAAAAGCTATTATGCTTTCGATTTTCCCCTTGAACCTGTTCACTCTTAAGGTCTTACCAGCAGGATCAGCATTACATTCAGATGTGCAGCTTGTTACATTCTAAGAAACAGTAAAAATAACAATAACAATAAAAAAACCTTAAAAGTTGAGCTCTCAAAATCTGAGTGAGTATTTTGGTTGAGTTTCCCCTTTGATCTGAACAAGTCAACCCTGAATTCCAAGTTAAATGCCTCTGAGCAGACATATTCTGTACTACCGTTACATGCTAAACTTGCAGCAGAAATAACATATTCATGAGCACTTGCTTTTATTGGGTCTAAACCAGCATTCTCCCTGCACTCTTCTGCCAGCTGGAGCCTGGGTGATCACTTTAAGTTCAAACATCTGTGCCCGTGGCCATGACACCTGCTTGAGGGTCCATTTCCACTAATTCCCCCCAAAGCTCAAAAGTTTTCTACTGTGGGCATATGTAATCCTTCCTTCAGAGCCTAAATGCAGGGAGTATGAGAGAAAAAACAGCCTCTATTGAACCAAGGAGATATATCATCTTTGTCTAGCCCTGGTTTACTCCATTATACACTAATAGCAATATTGCTGTTGCTGCAGTATCTTGAATAAGAGCAACAAAACAAACTCAAAACAGATCAGAATTTTTTTTTCTTGTAAGGAAAGCCTACACCATTACCTAATCTGAAATGGCAAACTACCTGGCTCCTGGGTTAAAAAGAAAATAATACAAAGGCAGCTTTTTCAGATATGATGTCTAGAAGCTTCTTTTACCATGCAGAATATAGTTAAGCCAAAATTATGATTTCTTTACTTCTGTCTAATTCAAGTTCCCTACACTACTACTCTTCTCTCAATGTAGGACAGGAGAAAACATTAACTTCTGCCATACTGCTTGTTCTCCTCCTGTGGATGGGATACTCTCAATTAACCCGTTGTCAGTGCAATCATATACTATTATAGAACCAGAAACACGAGAAACAGAATACAATGGTTTCACAGATTTTCTTTTTCAGCTACCACTATCAGAATTCTCTAGGATTACCTTTAATCCTGTAATCAGAAAGACCATTTCACAATGGGGCTAAGAATTTACCAAAACCAAACTAAAATGATACCTTTTTTTTTGCCAAGGGAGTAAAGTTGAGCTAGTACCATCCCTGTAAAATGGAAATAGGCTCCCGTTTTGTTCATGCTGAATTGTAGAATACACTGTGATATCAACTTGCTTTAGATGAAGAGATCCAAGTGCCTACTAGGATTTCACATTGTGATTGCTATCGCAAATTAGCCATTGTCATTGAACAATTCCCTCCTTTGGAGCACTGAAAACATAGCCTTGGACATTTGATTAACAAATTCAGTCCTCCCATGCATAAACAAAAGAAAAAGATTCCTTTGTAAAATGGCACAACAAAAGGTAACAAACCATATCACAGGCATAAAGCACATCACTGTTACTCCTTCCAAACTTAATCACAGGCATCCAACCTGCCACCAGTGAGAAGAAATTTACATTCATCTGTATTATTAATTTGCTTACCACCACAACCTCACTGTTTACCTGACACTTTGTTCACTTACCATTTATACTGGGAGAGGTTACAAAAAGGCATTTCAAGGGAAATTCCAAAGCTCAACATAAATAAAGGATTAGTTGGTGGACACTACTTTCAAGATAAGGAGGTATATGCCAGCAGTAAAGGCACCTGAGCTAATTAAGCCCTTCTAACCACAGGATGTTTACTCTGTACAAAAATCGGTTTCAAATGTTTTCAATGTGACACTAGCTGCAGAACGGCCAACAAAAGTACTACCTGTTTGCACAAAACAAAATGAAAATGGGATGACAAAAAACCTTGTCTGTGTTTGAAACTCCAACTTGTTTGATTTCAGTATTAAGTTACTCAGTTATGAATGAGGGTTGAAACAATGGTAGCCAGACAGAACATGCCCAATAAGCAAAAAAAAAAACCTTTTTAAACAGGATTATACCAACCACTGAGCAAATATTGTAAAAAAAAAAATAAAATCCACCAAAAACACACCTTAAAATCAGAGCTCCTGTTTGCTCTCCTTCAGACAGATTAGAGATTTGGAGAGCACAGATCATAATCACGGGCTTTATTTAAATATCACTGTAGAAAGAATAAGCTAGTCTGGGCACTACATTCCAAATACAACTAAGGAATTATACCAAATAATTGGTAAAGATAATCCCAGGATTTTGAAAATTAGCACTTACTCCTGGAAAGCCCAGACATTTGTGGTGTATTTTACAGGCAAATCCATTTTTCTACGTCATTTTCCAATCCTTCAAGTAAGGATAAGGTCTCCTTTCATCCACCCTGAAGGGATTCAGTTTCAGAGGAAGCCTCTAGATACTTTTTTTATTATTCTTGGTGTTTATGTCCACATTGACCCCCTCAAAGTGGGGCAGTTTAATCTGTCAGTAAAATGACACTTGCATTTCTCTTGCTCATGACATTGAGATTTTAACTGGTTTTTTTTTAAGAGGATGTTTCAAGCTTTTTGTTTTGAATTGTAATCTGCAATTCAGCAGAGATCCTCCTGAATTCTAGAGCCATGATGCTTCTTCCTTTTAATTTGAGTAGAAGAGACCTGTGAGAGCTTGAGAGCTGTATTATCCGATGATCACTGTAAAAATATTTTTAAGATCCTATTTGTCGATGACAACCATCCTCTGTAAATCCATAACCAAAGAGTAACTATCATTGTAATTTAATCTCTAAACAAAATCTGCCTCATTGTTTTACAGTATGGGTGAAGCTTCATCTGATACAGAGCCAGCCACTACACCTCAGTTTTGTGTCCTAGTCAGAACTTCCATCCTTCTAGCTGCAAACAACTATCTCCTGTAACAAAACAAGCAGTGGGTGTTAAAGAGCTTTACAGAAGTGGATAGTTACTACTTTATAAAAATAGGGTTGTCAGCAGCATCTTTTTTTTGCCTTAGAATAAGATCTGGGACTATAGGGACAAATAAGTAGACAGAGTGGAACTTTATTAAGTACGAACCATGGAGGAGAAAAAAGAAAATTCCCCTGAGATGACAGGTTAAATTCTTCCCTTCGGGTAGCCTAGAACACTGTCAAGTCCCTATGAGGTTCCTTAGGCAAGTCAGGGACTTGTTTAAGTATTACAGGCAAGGAAATAAACAGACCCAGATTTCAAAGTCTCGTCCCAGAGCCAACAAAAACGCCACTTTCCCTCTGCAAGCTGTGCCTGTTGCTCTGTGTAAAGCTATCAATTACATCCTTTCCCAACTTGGCATTAAAAGTATCAAATTGCCCTGGCTGGATGAGAACCAGCCTCTCATCCGCTTCAGAAGTGATGTTTTTATTGCTTGGGTCCAGAAGTTCCATTATTTCATTAGCACAGAGTTAACAGCAGAGTGAAGGGAAAATCACTCTGTTACAGTCACTTTTCAGCATGCATGAAGCAGAACATCTTACTAAGGCCTGAATAATGTTGAATTAAGCCTTCACATTTACTAAAACTGGGAAAATCCACTGCACAAAATACGATTTACCCTGCAAAATATTTAATATGAACATGGATGTTTAAAAGCCCAGTGGTAAGTGGGCTCAGGCATGATTAATCAGTTCACAGGCAAAAAAAAAAAAAAAAAAAAAAAAAAACAAAAAAAAAAAAAACAAAAAAAAAAACCAACTCAAACGAAAAAAAGAATTACATTCCTGCTGGTCTTGCTCCCGAAACGTGGTTTGCATGCTGGGTGAGAGCAAGCAGAGGTAAGTGAATATGTAACTAGACACAGGATGGGACTGTTCCCTCTTATGGTACTACTGATAAATTTGCTTAGCTGCAGCATGAAATAATAGCTCTTTTCCTCCAAGGTGGAAATTTTAATATGAGTACTTAGCAACAAGTATGCCAACTTCTCCATATCTATGAATCCTTCATGAATTTAAAGTTACTCATTTGCTTAAATGTCTTGTTCTGAGAGCTTTGTAGTACTGAGTCCAAATATACTGATTTCTGATTCAATAGGCACTTTTAAAGTTATGTTTTCTCTATGCTAATATTAGAATTGCTGCTATTGGCAGCATAGTTTATAGGAGGTGTTTCAAAACTAACTTATTTTGGCTTTTAAGCAGAGGAATGGCATTCAAAGTCCACATAAGCTTTCCAGACATTCCATCCCCACACCTAATTTAAACACAAAATATTGCTATGACATCCTGACGTGAAGATCTCAGAGTGTCTTAAATACACTGAATAAACTTCAGAAGACTATTCTGTGATACTAACCACAATTATTCTGTAGTTACAAGGACATAGCACAGTAACTTGGACTGTAAGCCAACCACCTATGACCCAAAACAGAAAACAAATAGATTTTGTCTGTCTGTGTTTGCGTATTTTCCTCAGGACACAGTTTCTTCAGGGATTTTTTTTGTTGTTGTTCTCAAAGTTGGCAATCCACAAATCAGCCTAGCTTAGTCACCTCCCCAGAACATACTAGTGTTTCAAAAGGGACATAATTTAAGCAGAAATTTAGCACTATATGCAGCATCCTTAGAAATTTCAACCATAACTGTGCATCAGTTTATTTACCACAGTGGTAAATAAAGCCAGTTTCTTTTGCATCAGGGTGTTTGACACTATATTCTTTTCTGTATTCCATACTGATAAAGAGGACTCTTGGCACTCTAGCAAGAGTAACCTCTTGTGAGAACCTGAAGAGTTCACAAGGGATTTCTCAGTAATATAAGTCATAATTAGGACCATGCCAACAAGCAAATTTGTGAGTCTTTATTTTGATCTCCAAGTCACATGCACAAGGCTAGTAGACATAACATGCAAAAACACACTCAGCTACTTTGAAGAAAGAGATAATATTGTGTGCAGATATGTGGATAATTAAGCAACATCATAGAAGAGGTAGGGGATTTTTTTGTGTTTCTGAGAACAGAGTTCTCTTACACAAGTTTTAGGAAACCCTTCACTGATGACTTCTGAGCCTAAATTACAAAATCCCACTTTGCTTTAAACAAATCCATTTCACTTTTGAATGTTTCCTAATGTTCTTCTGGTAGGTAAAAAGAAATAGGAAAGAAAAGAACCCACAAATCTCCAACATTCAGGGTTGTATTACACAAAGGAACTAAAAACGTATTTCCCATTTGTTTGGTAAGTAGGCCACAGATTTCTTTTTCTTAATTCTGAAACTCATCCAAGTTAAAAATCTGAGCTCTTTTTTTCAAGCTTTGATTAGTGTTTAGATTTCAGTGGCACATATACAAAACCACCCTAGAGCCCTCCTTGCATTTGTATTAATATTTGCAATATAACATATATAGAGAAAGAAAGGTGAGCATGTAGGTAAGAGAGAGACCAGCCCTTAGCTTCCTTTCAGTCTACTTTAGCAACAGCACCTCTTAATCAGGAGGTGCTTCTCTGGCAAGGAGCTACAAAAAGCAGTCCCAAACCTTCTCTCCTTTCTAGCTCTCAGCCAATCTGATTATCAGTTTTCAAGTACTCTGCCAAGATACTGAGAAAAGATCACAGGATAAAGTCTAACAGCTACAACTGTGTGATTGAAGAACGAAAGTGACTTTAAGTCATCGGTTCAGTACTGTTTCCTCTAATTACTGGATCATTTCCTATCTGGACATTTATAGTTTTTGATTATACAGCTGCTAAGATACCTGTGATCACAGATGACTGCTATATTCAACAGCATCCAAAGTTCAAGGCAACAAAGTGAGCTCAAAGTAGCTTTTATCTTCCTTTCTCCTTAACCCTTCTAACACCCTGCACTGTTATATGGTAATGCAAGTTACTGCTTCTCTTCAAACTCACAATACCAGGGTGGGCAGGGAAGAACATTACAAAAAAAAAAAACCCACCCTGGATTTAAAAATTGCCTGTTATTTCTCTATAAAAAGGGCTCTGTTATTTAGTAGTTTAATGTAGTTTTATTCTGTAACCTGCATGCCATTCAAAAAATTTATTATCATTTTGGACTGGCTCAGAGATTTAAACCAGGGACTGCCCTCTTTTCACTACCAAGAGGAAAAAGAATAGAAATGTAAAAAAAAAAAAAAAAAAAGAAATTAAAAGTGAGATTTAAAAAGAAAAAGGGAAAAGAATGTGCATTAATTACAAGGTACTGACTGACCTGGATTAGCCTTTATTCCATGTCAGCAGAAAAGAATTCTGAACATCTGCATCAATTACAAGGACTGCTGTTCCAAGTGGATTTCTTGTGAGAAATAAATGAAGAAAATCAACTTTTGGTTTGTTTCTGTGCCTAAGTTTAACCTTGTATAGTCTACTAATGAGATAGTACCTTTCTTACAAAGTCTTCCACATTATTTTAGGAACAGAGCAATATTCCATCTCATCAAGTTTCTGCCTGTATACTTTAATTCCAAATGGCTGAGGGACCAGTTTTCCCCTATTTATAAATAATCCTAAGCCACTTAACCAAGTGGGAAAAGGGAAAAAATACCTTCTAGACAAATGAAAAGATGTGCAGGATTTCAGTGCACTCAAGCTCCAGCTCTTACATTTCAAAAAGAACATCCAAGCATTGTAAAGACTGCAAAAGAAGACATGGGAAACATATCCTGTCAGAAATCCTACACTGTAACAACAGGTAAAAGAAGCTCAATCTGTTCAATTTACACAGTCAACAGGCACCTGTCTGAGGGTCACAACCATTTCTTCAAACAAAAGTTTAATGGCTTAAGCTAAGCACACAGACATGTTCAGTCTAGAAACAGGATTAAACTGATGGTACAATTAGGGATAAAAATCTTCTTGTCATGGTTGATTCTACAATATAAGTTATTGCTTAAAAGACTAAATCTCTTTCTAAACAGTACAAGATCCCAGAAACAAAACCTTTGCAATTCAGGTCTTCAGATTCCAAAACCACGTTTTGCAGAGGATGGGCTCACACACCTATTGCAGTATTTCTAGGCTTTAGAAACTTCTAGACACCTCTCCAACATATGCAGATTCTGTGTTATTTCTCTTCATCAGGAAGTCCACAAAACTCCTATGAGGACAAAAATTCCCACATTTCTTCATACACCAAATCCAGTAGGAAATACGTGTATTGACGAACAGAATTACTGCTGAAATCAGCACTGGCCTTGGAAGAAAGACCAATTAACATATACAATCAAACCATACAGTTTTGATTACTTTTACTTTTAGAATCTTAAATTTCAGCTTTATATAAGGGATGGAACTATCAAAGTATTCAAAGGTATCAAAGGTATTCAAACACAGAAAGACTTCTATGTAGTGGTTTTGCAGTTCTTCATAAAATCAAAGTTAAGAAAATGAAGATGTCACCTCTGCAGGGACACACTGTGCATTAAAGCCAGATGAAACATTTAGAAGCCAAAATCTGGAAGATGTTGCTAATTGGAAAAAAAGGTAGAAAAGAGTTAGTGACTTGCCAAGTGTTACTATACCTCTTTCAGTAGAAAGAGCACATATTCTGTAAAACTATTAAGTGTTTCAGATAAAATACATAGTAGCAGAACTTGCTTTAGTGGAAAACGTACTTCCAAATACCTAATGTACTGGTAGAAAAATTATATCTGATGTATAAAGTGAAATATCAATTAGTTGTCCTTCTTGACAGATTGTAAAAACAACTATAGGCTGAAATGTTTTAACTGGGATTTTCATATATCTTTACAAAGTAACAAACTAAGTCAGCCAAATACAGTACTTGAATACATCCAGACTCGAGGAGGCTTGCCAGAATGTCTAACTTGGCAGAAAAAGATTAAGTAGGATCAAGTCTGGTCAACAGGCAGTATTTTCAGCTCTACAAGACTCAGAGGTTTTTTGGTTGGTTAGTTGTTTTCTTTGTTTTCTGGCTCTTTTTTCTCATTTTAATATGCATTCATTTTAGAGGAATTTTAAAGGCTTAAACCTGGAACCAAGAAGCCTTCCTGTATATCAGTGCTTACAAACACACTTGCTATTTTATGTTAAAGAAAACCTAAATTTATTTTCTTTAAATTAAAAAAAAAAAGGAATAAACATAAACCCTATATTTTTTTCCCTCCATACAGTATATTCAGTGTGATTTTTCCTGCCTCACAAGCTTCCCTCCTACCCATGTTCTCTGTATTTCACATTAAAGATTTCCTGGTATGACATTATCAGTGTGGCCTTTCCAGCTGCTTTTATTCACATGCAGAGAAGGGTGTGGATAACTTATAAAAGTAGCCGTAAAGTAAATATGCCTATAAACTCTGACAATTTTATAAAAGGCAGTTATTTGTCTGTATTCAGAAGTGACAACAATGCAGTGACATTTTCCCACAATAGGTAAGTGCAAACTTAGTTTTGGGTATTGTACTCTTCAGACACAGCAGTAACTCAATTACTTTTAAATTTGTGAACCTAAAAAGCTTGTGCACTATTTTTTATTCTTAGTAAGACTTTGATTAGCCCACCTCTCAAGGACAGGGTCCACAGAAGCCAGCTATCCAGGTAGCCCAGCTGTCTTCCAAAAATGTGAAAGTCTAAATACAGGCTCAGCACCCAAAAAGAAGTAGAAATTAAAAAACTAAAAACAACCCACAAAAACTCCTCATTTAGAAACACTACATTCTTAAAACACTAAAGAAATGTATGAAGCAGAGTCAAATCCTGCCCCATGAGGCCTCATAAAAAATTTACCTCTATTCAAACAAAGTCTAAACAACTATCTTCAGGCTGTTCACAAGAAAGGGCTCAGCACATAAAAATGTGTTGCACTTCTGGTGGTTTTGGCCCACTCTCCTGCACCCTGATTACACAAACACAGCCCCAGTGGGGCCAATGCAAGCTCTGATAGGGTCATACTGCTCCTCCCTGGTGGCCAGGAGAGCTCAGTGTAGCACAGGGCACAGGAACACGCTGGGACAGCTGGATTTAGACCACAAAACTACTCCAAAGGTATGATCTGAATCATATCCACATGTCTGCATCTGTCTGAAAGACATGTGGCAAAATGGACTGGAGTTGCTGTGTTAATAATGTGGATTCCAGGCAGGCCTGAAGTGATGAGCAAGTTGTGGTCCGTGATGCACAGCATCTATATATGATACAAAAGTTTAAGTCACTACAGAAGATTGCAGAGGCCCAGCTCTATATAGAATCAGTTGTTCTGATTCTAAAGCAGAAACTCTGGCTCTCTGACTTGACATAGAGGTTTCTGGAGGCAGTGTACAGAGCAACTTCCCCAGAAGCATAAAGCACTGTGAGTTCCCACTGCTGCTTCTCCAAATCAAATGAAGCTTGTCAAGTCATCATGAGCCCTTCAGCCCTTTTTTGACTGTTGGCCAAAAAAAGCAGTACTTCCAGTACACCTGAAGCCTTGAAGAGCAGATAAACTTTATTGTCAGAAAACCTTAGGCATTAACATAAGACCTGTTCAAAAAAGCCATCAGTCCCTATCACCCTGGTTGTAGCCACATCTTGCAGTAAGAGTGAAGAACTGTGACAAACACAGGAACTCAGGTTCTCAACAGCATTAGATTTCTTCACCATGTGAAATGCAGGCATTATTTTTCTTCAACCTTTCTCTTATGAAACACTTAAAATATTTCTAAGCACTTCATTAAATGCACAACATTGACTGGAAATATGCAACGAGCCAAATATTTTTATTTGTAGATCTTAAAATTAACATTTGAAGATGTAACCTGAAACCTCAATGCTGCAACACAACTTGCCCATATAGCTCCTTGCACCCACTGATTATTCCATAATTACAAGAAGCCACCTCCTTCCAGGATCGTAGTGCTCTTTTAAGACCAAAGTCCCAAGAAGTGGGGTCCAGGTATACAAGATGCAGGTGTGAGTTTTTTCCTTCTAGAGGCTGAAATGACAGCAGAACTAACCAAGTATCATTAATAACGAATATGGATTTAAAATACAATTGGGACATCCTTCATCAATATTTCTGAGGAGAGAAATGAACAACAGTTCATGACAGACTTCACACTCAAGAAAGTAATCTTTCTGTCACATGTCTTCTTTCTGTCACAAGGATTACCTAGCTAGCAGCTGTCAATGGAATGGGCCTTTAAATACTTTGCCTGTTTCATCAGGTTACAAAATATTTGTGTGGTGGGGTTGAGGAGGACAGCTTTGGGACTCCTTCAATTTCCTATTTGGAATTTGCCAAATGCTGTAAGATCAAACCAGTGCCTCTAGTTGATATTGCTAGTTCTTTGATGGGGAAAAGAGCCTCAAAAATTTTAGACAGCCTTAAAACAAAAATAATGTATTTTACTACAAACCAGTTGTGAAAAAAAAATCATTAATGGCATGACAAAAAATCAATTTATACATATCATACTCACAGTGTGAAGAAGGCTCTCTGTGTCTCTTTTTTAGTCACTACAGAGCTCCTAGGACTGGGATCTAATACCAAGGTTCTCACAGGGTAGGGATTCTAACTGGGGATCAAACCTTGAATGCAGCCATTTGATTTTTGGGAGAGTTGTAGCAGAGTCTTATCTTTGTAAAGGATTTCCTGTTGTCTACAATTTGTATTCATGTGGCAAAACCACAAAACATTCCTGGTAGGACATTCCATCTTTAGAAACACTGGCTTACTTCAGATATTACCAGACAGAACCAACTCCTGGCCAGACATCAGGCAGAATTCCCTAACAAATAGCCTCATACATGACTTGTTTCTTCCAGTATTGCTTTCCATTGTGAAACGCATACGCTCTCATGAGATAAGATTTAACCATGAACATGAAATTTTTATGCAGTGAAAAGTACAAATACATAAACTGATAACCACCCTTCTTAACAAACAGACACTGAGAGCAAGCATGTTGTTTATAACTATCTCAACAGAAAGTAGACAAAACAGAACCCAAATAACTTGGATTGCCTCGCTTTCCTGAACTAGAAGAGTCCAGATTTCCCAGGACAGAGGTTAAGCTAAAATTCATACCACCTTAATCAATTTTTTGGTTATTCTATAATTTGAAGCACAGGCTACATTGTGTGTATATGGGAAAACAAGTGTTTACTTCACCTGGAAGCTGTGTCCCCTTAAAATTATTCTACAATGTTATGCTGCAGGAACCATTTCCAAGATGTATGTAATGGAGTTTATTTTAAGACCCACTTCACAAAAGCCACAAGAACAGATTTTTTTTTTTTAAGAATTTGTTAACTTATATCTTGAACTGCACAATTGATTTTGCAGCGTATTCTGACCAAAGAGATGACAAGAAACTAATGTGGATATAATTTAAAGAATTAAAGTATCCTGTTTGCTCTTTTGACTGCACCACTAATGGATCTGGGCACACTACAAGAAAAGCATCCTCCCACCTTTATTCCCCTTCCCTGCTCTCCTCAGCTTGCTGACTCTTCAAGAAGTTGACTTCAGGAGTTTGATATATTGCTTCAAAAATTTTATTGCTCATAAAACATCAAAGCTACCTCCCCTTCTGGTTTATCAGCAAGCAGCATTTGCCCCCTTATTAGGCTAAATAAAACTACAGGCAACGAATTAAAAAAGCAAAACTACAACTAAGCCTTCTTCTGTATATATTAATCTCTCAAGTTTAAATTTAGCATATCAAGGCCTCTCAGCCCACTTCTAATGCCAGTGGCATAGTTTGAAATTACTGCTAGACCTATAACTGGGTCAATAAACAACAAAAAATAGTGATACTTACTACTAGCAGGCTTACATTTGCCATCTATATAGCACCTGTCAAAATTCTTCATAATCAAGTAGTCAATAATGGGGACATACCTGTGCTGCTGCAACTCAAACAGCAAAATCTGGTTTTATCTTCATTTTTACTACTTTGGATCTTTTGGTTTTAAGGATATGGTCAGCACAAGATGAAAGAATGTAACCTTGACATTGTCATTTATCTTAAGAGTTGCAGCTCAGATTAACTGGTAGCAAGTTATCCATTTCTGTCTGTTCTCCTTCCATGTCCTTTAATTTACTTTGGAAGAAGTACAGCTGGGGAGGAGGTGGAATCAATGAATCTGAAAACAGATTTCCGGCTTGTCACTTGAATAAAGCAGCAAAATATGACAGACATTCCAAAAGGGAGGGAAAAAGCACAGTTGTAGGGATGAAAGCTGATTTACATTTAAGAAACTGCTGAAAGACTAACTGTTACTATTACTTATTTTCTACATATTAAACCTGTGCAGTTGCCAGCAATCTGGACTCTGTTTCTACACAATGACATGGAATATATGATAGTAAAGAAAAAACACCTCAAAAAATTCACCACCAAAAAAAAAACCAAAAAAAACCCAAAAAACCCCACAAAACAAGCCATTATGAAACTGGCAAAGGAAATAACTTTAAATCAGCATTTTTAACAGGACAATTTTCATTATAACTGTCTTTTTAGGCTGTTTCAATTATTGCAGAATGGCAATTTAACACCAAGTAGCTGTTTTAACAACAATAACTGTTCTGTTTGGTGACAAAGTGTTCACAATAAAGGAATCTCACGAGAAGCAATGGTTATCAATCCCAATCTAGAAAGAGCAGATGCAAAGCATACTGCTAAGATCTGTAATTACAGAATAGTGCATTTAAGTTTTTACTCCTGGTCATACACAGCTAAGACTCTATTATTGGAGTGTAACTTCTGGTTGGAGTGTATTATTGGAGTATTATTGGAGTGTAACTCCCTCAAAAACTATTATGTTACTCAAATTACTTTTAAGCACAAAAAGATAATCTAAACCTGGAATAGCTTTTTTTAGGATCAGCAGCACATTTCTGAGGTGGTAAGCAAGAAAGATGCTAAACATAACACAAACATTTAAAAAACTATTTCTAAAGGAGTGTTCAATCAATCTTTTTGTCAAGCATTTTATATACACAGCTAAGCTCAAAATAATTAATAAATTCAATAATTAGACACTGTTTATAATTCCTGATAGGAAAAGGAATTTTTACATTTCAATACAGATAATTAGCATGCCACTTCTTTCTTTTCTCTAGCAAGGAACCTTTCCTCCTCCAGGAATGTTTGAATTGTCAATTTATCTCAGTTTGAAAGATCAATTTAGAAATAAATTAATAACATTAGGACTCAGAAGGACTTTAAAGAACCTAGCTGGTTTTCA
The DNA here is from genome assembly GCA_003676055.1 of Chloebia gouldiae. Classification (NCBI taxonomy): domain Eukaryota; kingdom Metazoa; phylum Chordata; class Aves; order Passeriformes; family Passeridae; genus Chloebia; species Chloebia gouldiae. The sequence goes on along the minus strand of QUSF01000002.1, from coordinate 52,539,099 downwards.
TCAAGATGCATCACATTTGACTGCTTCATGCAAGCCACATTCAGCCTCCCTATTTTGAACTACCCCAAATTGGTTATTTAAAATGTACACATTATGTGTGAAACATTACACACATAATTTTACATTGTGTGCAATTTATTGATACAAAAGCAAAAAAAAATTCATCTAACTCAAGTGCTACACTTCTTAATTGCTTGAGAACTAAGAATTAGTTAACCCTGAAACAGAAAAATATAAGTAATTCTTTGAAAATCTGATCGTGGATATTAAAAAACCCTCTGAAGTTTTCCAAACCCCAAGTTGAAGCAGTTGAGGCCACATAAATTTTTATAATTCGTGGATGACTGGAACGCTGATCTTTGGCAGTATACCAGCCAGTCAGGACACCAGGGAAAGTGCTTGGCATTTGAAGAACAAGTCATTCTACTTGTTAATGGCCCAACCTTTGTAATCAGTGACTGAATCACCATTACATTACAGCAACTGCATCTTCACTTCTGATGAAGAACAGGCTTTCCTGTACTCAAACATTTCACAACGTCCAGAACAGTCTGCTTCTCACTGCCCTAGATGAAGGCAGCCACCACCACCTCCTCCTCCTCCTCTTCACTGCGCTGAGGAAGTTTGGAAACTCATCCAGTTTCTGCCGGTTGGCGACGGAGAAACAAAGTGGGACCCAGCCAGAGCGGCTCAGTGACTAAGGCAGTTCATCAAAGTGCCTTCAGGAAAATAGCCAGTTGATTCAAGGCTGTGGTTTAACGCCTCTGGCACTAGCAGAGAGCATGAGCTGTGCTGCACACCGCAGGGGCTGCACATGGAGCTGGCTTCGGCTCTCGCCCAGATGTCAAGAGTTACGACAAGAGTCATTATGCCTTGTGACAACAGCCTACAACCCCTTTTTCAAAGGAAGATGTGCTACCCTCTTGCAGTGTGCATAAGGAAGCCAACAATTTCGTGAGGAGTCAGAATCAAAATATTCAGTTTCATCACCCTTCCACTTCGCTTTTGTCCCATTTCCAATCAGATTTCAAATCTACTTAGGTTTCATCACCTCCTTTTATAAACACTAGGGTTAAGAATTTCAGATACCGTCTTTATACAGAGACTTCCTCCTCCATTAAGATATGATTTTAGGGGCATTAAAAGCTGCTGCAAAATGAGGCTACGAATAGTAACTAAGGAATAACCCGGCAGAGGAAAATGAACTTACTGGGGATAGTGAGGATATAAAAAGCATGTACTATGCTTTCCCCATCACTTTTCTAGCTTCCAACGATTTTCAGCTAAATGCCTTTCCTTAGTTTACAGTGGCTCATTTATTTGGAGTTGTCTTCTCTGGTGTCCCTTTCAACTCATGAGTTTTTAAAATTCACAATATTATTTTGCAGGGAAGTCTACAATGTCCACCACCTTCTGCATAAATAGCCAAGGCCTTTTATGCTCCATCTCACCCACTCAGTGTCAGCACACAGATTTTTTTGTGCCTATCTCAGCCCAGTGATGTACCATTAAGCCTACAAGTGCACTCTCACCATCGTTTCTTATAACTTCACATGCACATAAGATCTGAAAAAGCTTTAGATGAGGTGCTGCATTTTCCCATCTCTTTCTGTGTTTCTTTAAAAGGGGTGGAGTAATAATAAAGTGTAAGAACAACTTTCTCCATTACACTTGATCCACTGAAAGCCCACACAGCACTGGGAAAAAAGGCAGCACGCAGCACTTACTAGCCTGTACGACCACACCCTGGCATTCCTGCCATGAAAGAATCAGCCTTAGCAAAATCTGGTAGTAGGAATACTGATGCTATTTTCTTCACTGCATTTGAAGTGCGTGATCCATGGGGCTGTGCTTGCACGTTTTTCCTGTGCAGCATTGCACATTACAGCAGAAATAGCACACAAACCTAAGTCAGAGGAGTTATGAAATGCAATGAGATTTATCACGAGCAGCAACAGAAACAGCTGGTAGGCTCCCACTAGTGCCATCAGGTACACAATGCAAGGAAAACCACTTCTTGTTGCTGTAGGATATTTTACAATGACATAAGCTTGTTGTCCACGGGGATTTGTCTGTGGCCGTTTATAAAGTCCAGGTGTAACATTTGTTTCCTTCAGGATGCGAGTGTGGACCATGAAGTCAGTAAGAGAGGATCCAGCTGTGGGAAGTCATGCTTCTAACTTGATGAAAATGTTGGTGTGGGAAGAGGGAAAGGAAGAAGACTTTATGGGAATTTAACTTCCTCATGTCTTCTTCAAATATGCCTACTTTAAGGCACAGAAAAACAACCAGTCAAGCTGACTGGAGAAATTGACTAAAGGTTCCCATATCCGTATAGATTTTCTAAGTATTTTGCAGAAAGCTGCTGCTAAGGTAGCACTTGACTGATATCCCCAAAACTTTGAGTCTGTGAATATTCCAAATAGATACTAAGGCAGACCTCATCTGGTTTCTTTGAAGCAAGCCTAGCTGTGTTATGAACAGCTGTTCACAGGTATTGTGACAAAAAATTAATACACTATCCACAGGATGAAACACTTGTGTTTTATGAAAAAAATATTCAGTATCATCAAAATTTTTGTTAAGCTAGAAAAAGTTTTAATCCTATAAGACAGATAATTTGTAGTGAAAGAATTCTACAATCATTCCCCAAATTTTTGCAAATAAGTAACTCCTCAGCTCCAGATACCATCATGAGCAGGCATGGTGAATCACAGCGGCCTCTCAAAAGGAGAGATGAAGAATTTGGGTAGTGGCTGGGGTGATGCTGTCACAGCCTCATTTCCAGTGGTTAACTACACTAGAAGTTTAAGAGTGACTTTTCAGCAAACACAAGCAGAAAAAATGCTAATTCCATTGCAAGCTAAACCAGAAATACACTCAGTCCACTTCCTGGTATTGACACAGTACATTGTTCTAAATGCATCCATTGTAAATAGAATATAATGGCTTTGCCAAGGGAAAATAGTTAAGAAATAGTTATATGTGGATCCTGGTAGGAGGTTTTTTGTCTTAATTTGTTTTTCTACCACTCCTTGATAGCTAAACAAGCCTCTTGAAAAACATTTTTCCCTGTGTGATATACACACACTTCCATCTTTGCCACAATTAAATCTCCAGGTCCTGGGTTTTTTCTCCTGATAGCACAAAGCAAGCATTGACATTTATAAATACAACTGTTGACTCTAAAAGGTTTGACAGAAGAGGTGGCAGAAAAGCAAATAGTCTGCCCACCCACTGGGGACCCTTGAGTCAAGGACTAAGTTACAGTAACTTAATTACAGGAAACTCCTTTCTCAATTGTCTGCTCCTGTGTGCTTCATGGCTTAACTGCAGTATATGGAGCAGTGGGTCAGGGGCAGGGTGGGGCACTGCTAGGTTAAAGCAACACTGGCTTTTTCAAAGTTTCCAGATAATCAGTTACTTGCCAACAGTTTGTTCAACCCAACTTGACCCTGATGAACAGTAGAGGTTAATTGTTAGAAATTTGTAAAAACAAATACACCTTTTTCTTCTCTTTTAACCAATGACTGCAAGAATATTTCTTTGGGGAAAAAACCAAGCAGTACTAAGTTGTTATGATTTCTGGAAATAATTACAAAAGTTCACATAAATGTTTATGCACATAAAGAGTGTTGCTATTTTAATCATGAGAAATGAAACATCCACTTCTCAATTCTGACTCAGTCATACCAGCAAAATATTTCTACCTACCAGTTAGCTGTATAAATGCTAAGTAAATAGAGATGCATATGATCAAAGACTAACTATAGAAGTTTATCTTGTAATCCATGCAGCAGCAGCCACTGTCATATGTGGCTGATCTTTTTTTTTCAGTAAACATTATCATAACATCTTTGAATGTATTTATTACAATAAACCAACACAAACTCTCATTAACTTCCAGCATTCATGACTTCATATCATTAGAATGCTTTATCTATAGTAGAGCATTTTCATCAAGACATAAAAACAGGTCTTTTAAGCGCCGTTGCATTATTATTCATTAGCTCATATTTTTTTTTTAATCTAGAAATCAGTTCTTAAAGAGCAATTAAAAACAAAACACCTGGATTAAACCTGGATAGAGTTTTGTTTTAGTAAACATTGCATTTTTAAAGCACACACACAGAATCATACAGAATATTCTGAGTTGGAAGGGACCCACAAGTATCAGCAAGTACAATCCTAACATGAATGGCCCATACAGGGGCCAAATCTGTGACCTTGGCATTATCAGCATCCTGCTCTAAGCAACTGAGTAAGGATATTTTATACAGACTTTGGAATAACTTCATGAGCTCTTATCACAACAAAGTACAATGACAACTGCAATTTGAAAATGAAGATTCAAGATAATCTCATCATTTCAGTTAGCTGTATTTTATTGTAGGCTTTTGCTTCAAGTGGACTCACTCCGATGCTTTTAGCATAAGGATTTATTTATAAGGATGACACACAACATGTGCATCAGAGAGAGCTCAATCTTTAAAAGACTCGCTGTAATTGCTTCTCCTCTTGTGTTGAGAATCCTCCCAGTAACATGTCAAGCTTTACAGTAAATTTTAAAAGGCCTTCTGCAGTTAAGCATATTTTAATACCCTTTACATGAAGAGAAATACCTTTCTCTACTTTATTTGATGCACTTCTTGAAATTATTATTGCAGCTTGCTCCTCCATGCATTTCAAATGCTGAAACTGAGGTTCAAAATCTACAAAAATACTTAAAACTAAATTTTGAGACATCTCTCTTGAGGCATAGAATAAACAAATCTGAGCTGTAAGCTTTAGTTAAACTAAACCACACATTTTAATTAATATAGCCCTTGTGTGAGGACAGCAATGATCTGCAAAGTAAGGGTATTATAGCTTTTACACAATACTGTCAGAAACCCCTCACAATCTTCACATGAAATAGCAAATTTTTATAAAATGTTTTAATGACACATCCAGCAGTGATTCTGGGGAAGGAATGAGACTAGGCAGGGCTACAATTGTTTTCAAATAATGAATTTTCCCTGAAACCAAGTACCAAACCTTCAGATGTGGGAATTCAAAATTAATAGACCTCAAGAGGAAACAAAATGGTCAGATTCCACTGATTTAGTGAAACTCACACAGACAATTCCTCCTTGTATCAATCAACCCCCAGCTTAAATGTCAGCTTCAGTTCTGTGAGACTCAAGTATACCATAGAAAAAACTGGCCTCAGTTAACAAGATCTCTTTAGCAAATGGGACAAAACATCTCCAATGCTGAAATCCTAGCAGTGCATTTCCTCATTATTATATATTTTAGTACTACCATGGATGATGGGCTGGGGGGGGATGGAGCGGTTACTCAAAGACAAGTGAAAATTTTCTGCTATCTAGATAAACATGCATATATAATACTAATCCAGCTCTCCCTTAAAATTAAGGCCAGTAAGGGAAACTAGTTTTTAACTTCAAAAAATTCTTCACAGAATCCAAACACTTCTTTTTTTATTTTCAATAGACAAAAGAATGGAAGAAAACCACTAACCTTCACTTCTGGGCACAGGCTCTGTAGCACCTGGTGTTTTATCTGGCATCTCTGCAGACACAGGCTTAGTAGAACCTAATGGACACAAAGCAAAGGCAGAGTTTTCCATCAAAACGAGCATGTTTCAGTAAGGCACTCCCCTGCTCCACAGCCCCTGTGAAGGTTGAGTTTTCAGCTTTCATCGCTTCTGTGTCTGTGTATAAGAAGTGTGAACAGACGAAACTCTCTCAGGATTAACTGCAATGCTATTCAGGAGGCTCTCAGTTGGATGTACTACCAGGTAGGCACAAAATAACCCTCTCATACCTGAGAGCACTAATTACGTCTGCCTTTGATTTCACACATTTTTCTGCCTCAGTTAATTTCTAGTGAGAGGTCTATGAACTGGAATGGAAGAGTTGCTTACACTCAGGGACTGCTGAAGTTAACCATGGAGTGACCATCCAGAGGGTCACAACAGCCTGCATCAAACAGAAAATCCCACTAACTTAAAGCTTTACTACACTGCAGAGCACTGATATTTCTTCCAGCACAGAGTTGGGCAGAGAAGAAAAGGCTCCTCAGGAAGGCAAGGAACACATCTCCTCTTACAGCAACCTTATGTACCCTCTGTGGTACTGGCCAATGGTCAACATGTGGCCACCACACACTGGCTGGAATTTTGTATCCTCCTTTCCAGCACCTTGGAATATTTTCCCATCAGCAGCAATACTGACACTCCATTTTACATAATGAAAGCCTCAAGATCAGACAGGATGCACCACGACCAGACAAATCAGAACAAGGATGATTCTCTGTCTGAAGGACTTTGTGTGCCACATGGGACAGGGACTTCACCTCAGCTGACAATTCACACAGCTCAGTGCTGTGTACAGCACTGCACAGAGTGCACAGCATTGGAAGTATTCACAGTACAGCCTTAATTCCTAATGAAGGAATTATCTACTTTCTAACAACACTGAGGTGAAAAGCTGATTTTGCATGCAGTTTTCAAGAAGCCATCAGATCCAGAGTTACTGGAGACCTCCCTGGATAAGCCAGCAGCAGAACTGAGACTGAACTCAAATAAATGGCCCTTTTTTCCTCCCTTCTTAAATTGCTTTGCTTTCAAATTTATATAGCTTGTTTTGAATCCTATCCTCAGACATAAAACGAAAACATTTCTCCTCTAGTGTCCAATAAAGAGCTTAGGTTTACATTACAACCAAACAATACAAAATATGTAGGATTTCTTAAGCAGTTTCAGGTGTATTTCGAGTATATTTGTCATATTTAATTCGCAAATATGTAAAATACTTAGAAACATTAGACACAAATGAGGCTACAATCCACTGGCACATATTAGGGTAGAAATTAATTTCTATTTAGCTGATGGAAATTCTACTACATTTTCTATATGTTTTGCTAGAACAGCCAATTCATCTCTACTCAAGATAAAATCCACCACGTCTTACTCAGGAATCACTTTGTCCTTAATATAGATGTTTCATCCACACAACAGTGCATACATTGAAGACAGTGAGCTAGCTAAACATCTTCTCTAAATCCCCCAAATTAATAGCTGTAATGCTTATCCACCTGAAGGTCTGGGTTTATGGTTCATAAAACACAGCTGGACAGTTCTACAAACTGAACAAACAAGTGTGCCCACAACAGAGGCTTAAACAACTACAAAAACCTAGGGGTCTCCAAACTCCTTTACAAACTGCTGTAAAACAGAAGTTTTCTCTCCGGAAGACAATTAAAAAATAAATCTGTTCTTCAAACAGATTATTCAAATTTAATTATCTATGCTTATCATCAGTAAGTAGCTGGCTAGAATAAATACACCAACTAATTCTAAAACTTGGCAAGCTCATGTCTAACCCTCTGCATTCAATGATGCACTACATATTCTCTGAACATTACACCAGTTTACAAATTAAATTCCAATTATCCAGTGATTTACTATTAAAGTTGATAGGAACCAGTTAATCACACAATATATTTGAAACAAGAAATGTCATCAATAAATATATATCTACTTTCTGTGATTAAATTTAAAATACAAAAAACATTTTATTTAAATTTTAAATAAATCATTTCATATCACTTATTCAGGAAAAAATATGTTAAAAATGGAAAAACATAGATATCCACATATTTGTTTTATGGTTTTGGCTGGTTGGAGTTTCATAGACTTGAAATAAATGTTAAGTTTTCACCATGAAAATGCTCACAGAGTCACTTACTGACGAGTTAATGACAAAATCAAAAAATAAAATCAGTAGTCTCGGAAATTATTTTGGGCTGCTTTACTGATGTTTTGTAGAGGTGCTAAATACAAGCAAGAAAAAATTATTTTTTCTTGCCTCTTCTCCCTGATTTTTATTTACATAAGTCAAATCTTTTCTCGTCTAAAGTAGGCCAGCCTTTTCTACATGGCCTTCTAAGGAAGTGACAGCCTTGCTTTTATGTTATCAAAACTCAAAACCAGAAAGTAATTTTTCTGCAAGTAAGGCACACCCCAACAGTTATTTATCCAAATTTAATGAAGTTCCTGTGCTTATCCCTTGCTATGGAGTATGACCTATCATTCCCGGTACAAAATCAAGTGGGATTCAAATGGGCGTTGAATGACCTTGTCATTTCTAATAATGGAATAGTAACTTGAAATCTGGATCATTCCATTACTGCACACAAACCAAGGTATTTATTGAACAGGTTCAGACCTGCCACTGCTACAACAACTCTGTTTCAAGAGCTCATTTGGATAATCCATGGCAAGTTTAAAAACTACGATCCCACTAATGGTTTTCTACAGACTTGCCAGTTTGGCAGCTCTGCATTACAAAATATGATAGCAAGGGCTTAACACAACTACAACAAGTTAAAGAAAGTAAGCTTCTGTGCCTAGAAAAGTGCATCTTCAGAACAATGTCTAGAAATTCTCAGACCTCCAAGATGCCCGAGTCCAACTGTTAAACTGACACTGCCAAGTCCACCCCTAAACCATGTCCCTAAGTGCCCCGTCTACGTATCTTTTAAATATCTCCATGTATATCCACTTCTTCCCTGGCCAGCCTGTTTCAATGCTTGAAAAACCCTTTCCATAAAAATTTTTTTCCCCCAAATATTCTTGTCACTGTCTGTAATGGTTTTCAGTAATGAAACAGTTTGAAATCTGTTGCTGTTTTTTCTAAAGCTTACAGGAGATTAGTTGTGCCAGAATTGTACAACCAGGTGCAAGCATGACACAGTCTTCAGCACTTTTCCAATTCATTATCAATTGAAAATATTACATCTAAAAACTGCAGTCCAGTAACATGGCACAGAACAGTATTTTATCACTTCTTCAAAAAGTACACCAATCTATATAGTCTTAAAAATACTTTTCCCCATTTTGTCTCATTAATGCAAACCAGTTGCATGCTATTGCTAGAAATTACAGAATGCACCAAAAGAACTTCAAAAAGAAGAAATATAGAACCTGCTCTGTTTTCTGTAACACACCAAGTTATGAATTATTCAAAAAACAGAAGTTAATGTTAAGCATTCCTTTATTTATAAAATTCCTCCTTTCAATCTAGGAAGGAAATCTCTAACAAAAACTATTAATCAGGAAAATAAATCTCTCTCTCTCTGCAGTAAGGCCAAGCTGGACTAGTATAAAATCCGGTCAAAAATCAGCATCTGGTGTACAAGCTTGCTAGTAAATGTAAAAGAAAATAATGCTTGCTCACCTTCTGCACAAATAATTTTCACTTATCTAGACAATATTATTAGTAGTAGTACCCCAAAATTTTTAAGCATCTTATAAAAAAAACCATTCCAGATGCTTCTAAATGCTCTTGTAATATAACTATTGAAATCGTTTAAATTGTCTGTGAATCTCAGACTCAACTATTTTAGTAGTCCATGAGGTACCTTGTATTTTTGAATTCATCAGTCAAAACTGTTACCTATTGCTTAGAGCACTTTTTCACAGAACATCCTAGTAAGAGAACTTGGAATACATATGCATTGAAAATTTATGAATAAACACAGCTATACTGTTTACATTTCTCAGTTAAGCAAAACTCTTTAACAGCAACCAAAACCAGTCAGACGTATGACCATGCATTTTCATGGGCCATAATCAGCCAGGGCCACCCAAACAGGCATACTGGGAGGTCCTAGTTCAAGAAATTTTTTGTTCCTTACAGTAGATTGATTTGCCTTTAAAATCCTGAGCTGCTAAAAACTGCAAATCAGCTTTAGCATTATGAAAAACATGAGATGCTTTAAACACAGCATCTAAGCCAATAGTGTGCTGTAGGTGAATTAGTAAAATTTATTCAAATTTATAGCACCTGGGTGGCTAAAAAATACTTTTAAAAAATCATGCTCACAAAAGATATGGATTACTTGTGTCTCACAGACAAATATATTCCTTGTCTCTTTAATTAACTGTACTTTGCAAAAAAAAAAAACTAATAAAAGAAAACCATCAGTAAGGGCTTCCAACTATTCAAAATCATTATTAATCACAATTTTCTCTTTTAAAGTTTCATGGACAAATTTCCATTGGAGAGAAGACTTCTGTTCCACTTTCATTCTTTGAAAAGTTATTGCTATATTCTCACAAAAGCATCAAGGAGCTTGAAAGAGACTATTGTTTGTCACAGGAGTGTTTGCAGTGGTAACTATGGAGCTCAGCTATGTATTTATTTTGAACAATGATCATCAGTAACCAAAATCTAACCTGACCCTCCTCCTTTGTGTCAAACCCTTGGCCCTTAGTCTACAGCTGTTCCAAATAGCTGGAAGTGATCATATTGAAGAAAGTTGGTTGGATTTCTTCAAAAACTTGTCAAATACAGTTAATTTTCTATGACAGACACTGCACTTCTCCCCCATCTGCCATAGACACAATCAACATTGATATAAGGTTCTGCTGTGGTCACTTTATTCACAATCAGAATATATGTTCCCTTACAATACTTTATTACAATTTTAAATGCAGCCTTTTACAGATTAAACAGTGGGTGCCTTATACACATATCAATACATGTAAAACAACTGAAGTTCTGAAATTCTACATTACATACTGTGCTGTAAACAGAAAAACTATCTGTTGGTTTATTTTTTAAACAGTATCTAGATGAGTTCTTTCTGCTGCAATAAAAAAAAAAGGTGTAAGAGTGGTAGAAATAAAATAGATATTAGAAGGTTACTTGACATGAAATATTTTGCAAACAAACAAGGACAATTAGATGCCCAGGGAGAGCCTGCACAGACAGTCATCCTTCTTGAATGAATGGTACTGGATGTTGCATTTCTGAATGTAAAAGAACTCATAGAACCCCAAAACCACCACTCGCATTCTGAGGTTTCACGATGAACTCCAAACTCCAAGGATGGCTATGGTAAAATTCATACAGCAACACACTCAGACTCTGACATTTGACTGTTAAACATTGCATATTATCTTTGTTAGAGAATAAGGACATCTGTCCCTGATCTAGTTTTTGTCATTTGTTTGCCTACAAAATCCCTTCTGGAGCAGATGCGTTGCTGCTCTAAGCCCTGTGAGAATAGCTTTGATCCCAGGTCACATAAACTATAAAACAAGTTTATAAGCTAACACTAACGTGGTTCTTTCACATGAACCAAAGAAACCTCAAATAATATTGTCCTAAGGGATAGCAATTATGAGGACAAAAACCAAGCCCTCTCATTTCTGCTTCTATTTACCACCATCCCTCAGCCTTCCTAAGTAATATGGCAGTACCTGTTTAAGATTCAAATGTTATTTCAAGTACATAGTTATTCCTTCAAAAATTGCACAGAATTCTAATACCTCCTTTCATTCCCTTCCAGCAGTGCTCTGGATATGGGTGAGTTACAGCTTCCCTTCTAAAACAATGTCCCACAAAAATCTTCCAGTCTTCTCTCCCCTGCACATCAGCACATGGCAGAATGTTCCAGCTTTGACAGGTTTTGCTGGAATTTGGAGTTCGGGTTTTGTGGGTTTTTTTGGTAAGATGCTACAGAATTTGCTGATATTCCCAAACCATGCCATCCTTTCACTTTCTTTTCCACAGAAAGGCAGTAACTGTGACACTTAAGAAAAATGAATTAAGAGATGAGCTGGTCCAAATAAGACCCTCTAATCTATATTGTCAAGAAGGAGCAAAATCCCCTTTACACATTTGCCCCTTGACAAAAGTCACAGTGACATCATTCTCTCTCCTGCCCACTTCTTCAAAATAAATTTTATCTGCAGCATCCTCTGCCTAGTTTCTGGAGCTAATCATCCATACTGTGGCTCCAATCCAAAATACTTAACTTTTTGCCAGCAGGCAAAGACCAAATCACAGAATCCCTTTGTCACTTTCATTCTGGTTTACTGCAATTCACAGTGTTTGAATGTGAAAAACATAATTAATGTTCTAATGTAAGGAATGAGCTGTCTGGCTCCTCTGCGGTTTAACTGCTACACATATGTCTTCTTCCTCCTCCCATCTCTCCAACACTTTTAAATCCATTCCCAGCGCTATTCCAAGGTTTTGGTCATGGTTTTCCAAACCCACTAAAAGATCAAGTTCAGTAGCTAATCACCATGTTACGTCTGCAAGGAAAGACAGTGTATTTTTTACCAAGTAACACCGGACATGAGGTCTAGAAGGGCATGTGACACAATATTTTCTCCTTCAAACTTTGTATAGAACTTGAAAAGATGAGCCATACTCAACTTTTGGTCTGTGTCCAACCACGTTGCAAGGCTCCTCACTTAAAACAGCATATGCTGCTTCTATGCCAAGTGAAACAAAGAGGAAAACTCCCCACAGGGTCTTGTGGGAGGAGGAACAGGGATCAAAACCTTGACTGACACTCCTCAAATACTCTTGTGAAGTTTATGTTAAAAGCCTAAGCAGAAAGACATCCGCTTTAATTAGTGAAATGCATGTATTTCCTACATGTATGCATTAACTCTGTGCTGACCACAGTCGTTTCTCAGCCCAGCAAAAGCACCATCTTGCAAACTCAAGTCACCTCAGCGCAGCTTGCAGAAAATTCCTTAGTACAATTACCATTGCTATTCCCCTTGCTGTAAAAATGAACCACTGACGAGGGATTTTGAAAACACTTTTTAGCACGTTCTCTTCTAGCAGCTTTGCTCAAGACAAGGAATCGCGCTGCGCTACAGAACGCCGGCAGAAAAGGACCCAGGACCTGCCCGTGCGGCAGCGCCCGGCCGCTTCCAGCAGGGCTCCCGCAGGTGGCACTCGCTGCTGCTCCGCGGGAAGACAACACGTCTCTCCTCCTGGTCAGCGTGTCGGGCGAGGGCTAGAAATCATTCTGACTTGTCGTGCCATCATTCGAGTCTGGATTTGGGGTCGGGCAGCCTCACAGCTAAGCTGCTGCGTCACCTTGTGCTTATTTCAGAACTCCCTATAGCTAGAATGAACAGAATTATTTTGTAAAGCACCGGGCATTTCTCAAATTATGTATACATGCTACTTCTCTCATGGCTTTATACAGTGCAGTTAATCCCAGCAGCTCTTCCAGGTCTTCATTAAACTTAAAAACCCCACATGAACAAAGGAAAAAAAAATCCGTCAAAAGATCATGTTTCACTTACATTCAGAAGGTCTGTCACTTCAGACACTTTCTTTTGAATCTAACCTTGAGAAAACAGACAGACTTAGGTAAAGTGGCTCAGCACAGGACATGCCTGACATACACTGATGAAAACCAAGGAAAAGCAGGATAAGCAGGTCGGTCCCAAGATATTTAGGGACTTAGAGGCAAGTCCTGGCACAGACCATTGAGAGTACAGCAGTAGCAAGTCATAGCTGCCAAGAACAGCTATCGTTATCACAAAATACTGTTGTCATGTACTCAAAGGAATCTGCTACTCAACAGCCATACAGTGAAGTATAGAATGTATTCTAAGCAAAGCATTTTCTGAGCAAATTAAGAGTCCCATGTAATGCATTACATGTAGTTACTCTGCAAAAACCAACCAACAGCATAGTTTTCTTTACTGACTTTAGATAGAGATAAAATCTTTTAACTCAGCTTTCCTTACATTGCTTCCTGATTTCATTTTTTAAATAATAGTACTTCCACTGTTAAGTGCTAATTAGGGCCGCACAAAGAAAACAGAATTTGAAACAAACCTATTTAAAAAGAAACCAAATGCCTCAACATAGACAAGAACTCACAGTTCCACATTTTCTTTATTACAAAAGCTAATTTCCAGCACCATTAATTTGTAACTCTTCAGTAATGTATATACCAAGTGCAGAAATAGCACAAAAAGCACTATGCACATACACCAGTTACAGTACTAAAGAGACTACAGGATTTTGGGATACAAGTCCTCACATTATGAGATGGCAATAACCCTGACAGTTGCAAGAATACCTGAGTTTCTCTTCAACAAATTCTCTGACACTGTCAGAATTTACAAAGAATTTATTTTCCTTTTACTACATCACCCAAAATACAGTCTCTGAATGTTTGGTTTACAGCTGCACTTCTGCCTTGCTCACCATCCCCCCTTCCCGCTATACACTCCAGGTAACTGTTCAGATTTTGTAGGGGAAAATAAAGTTTAAAGTTGCTTTCTTTTAATCTACATTAGATATTTTGACTGGTCGTTAGCATCCCCTCTTCTTGCATCTTTCTCAAGAGGAATACAATTACAAATGCATTAGGTCTTGTACTTTGTTGAAGAAAGTCCAGATGAGAGCCATCGTGTTGATTAGAGGAATGGAGCACCTCTCCTAGGAGGAAAGGCTGAGACAACTGGGGCTCTCCAGCCTGGAGAAGAGAAGGCTTCAGGGTGACCTGACTGTGGCCTTCCAGTATGTGAAGCAAGCCTATGAGAAAGCTGGAGATGGACTTTTTTTACAAGATCATGTAGTGACAGGAAAAGAGAAAATGGCTTCAAACTGAAAGGAAATAGGTTTAGATGAATTTATTACTGTGGGTGGTGAGGCACTAGAAGGAGTTGCCCTGAAAAGTGGCAAATACCCCATCCCTGGAAGTGTTTAAGCCAGGTTAGATAGAGCTCTGAGCAACTTGGTCTTGGTGTCCATGACAGGGAGGCTGGAACAAGATGATCTTTAAGATCTCTTCCAACCAAAGCCATTCTAAGATTTCATTCTAGTGAGCTGCAGAGCTTAAACCTCACAACCAGGCCAAAAGTTTTGCTTTAATAAATGAAGAAAAAAAAAACCAAAACCAAAATATTCCACAGCTGGACGTGAACCTGTCAAATTTCTTCAGTAGCAGAGAATGCTTTATAGTGCACATGGTTAAGAAAAGGAAACTGAAGAGGAAAGAATTTCAGCATTGTTTATTGCAGAATTACTCAAATTCCTTTCAAAGCGCTGAACTTTGCTACAATTAGGAGAGATTCTGATTTGGCTAATAAACAGAGAGATGCACATACGCAGAGTTAGTCTGTCATTCTGTCCCTCTTTAGTCTCTTTTATATTCAAGCCTCCAGTGCTCAGCAATTACAGTTTTAAAATTTCTGGTTAAAGACAAGGACTGCTACTGCTGTTCCACTCCAATCACAGATGTTAAAAAAGCCAAACAAGCAAATGAGCAATAACCCAGCTAGCATCCTAACATTCAGCTTTTATTCCCATTTCTCTTTTATACAAGCAAAAATAAGCAAAACAAACAAACAAACAAAAATCCTCCAGACTTGCATCTGGCATATATAGTAAAGAGCCCCTGGTACCTGCTTTTACAGGCTGCAAGCCTCCTCCAAATTGTATTTTCTATTAGAGAGGTTATGTAGCACTTAAAAAGACACTTCTCTTTTTATGTGATGCGTGTGCTTGGGGGTATCACTAAACATCATGGGCAAATGCATCATTTTATGAAAGAAATAAAATCAAAACAGGCTGCGAGGAAATAAAGCTGTTGTTGGAGCCCAATTACAGCCAACAAATCAAAAAACAGTAAAAATAAACTATAATATGCAAAGTTTTAAATGAACTTGAATCCAGTCCTATGTGCTGGATAAATATTACAGTGATGGTTAATATAACAATGAATCCCAATATGTCTGCAGAATTGGATCTAATGATGGCAGAAACAATCTTACCATGTCTGCAGGTATTTCACTTTCTGACACTTCCTTTTTGTATTTTTCATTTCTCTTTTAGGAAATTTCTTGACCCCCAACTAAACTTCACTAACTTTGTCACAGAAGGAAGGAAAAAACCTTGTCATGCACTTACTAAGGACATCAGGCTGCGTCTGTTACACAGGGTAGTTTCTCTTTAAATCATAGGACTATGATAATAACGAAGGTTTTTCTGGGTCTTGTTTAATTTTAAATTAAAACTTTATAACCCTCTTACAGAGAAATTCCTTATAGTCAACGTCAGTAGAAAGCTATTATCTATGGGAAGAATGAAATTTGTATGTATTTTAACTCTGTGTAGGGCCAAAGTCAAGGCATTGAGATAGGGAATGACATCTTCCTTAACTCACATAACCAGAATGCAATGTAAACCCTGACAACTTGACAGAGATAAGGTGCATCCAAAAGCAAATACTCCAAGAGTACAGAACAGCCCAATGCTTTTCAAGGGTATAAATACAGAAAAGTGCTATTCAAAATCAGCTGTTTCAGGGGTATTTCTTCTCTGCACTTAAACACGTTTCTGAAAGCTCTCCCCCACCCCCCCAAAAAACACACAATGCTGCTCTGCAGCAAATTCAAATCACAAATTCATTCTCTCATACGCATATTTTTAAAAGCACTGCTGTTTTTCTTCCAATTTGGCTAATAGCTGAGAAATTAGTATGTATCAAGTCCAATTAGGTTGCTACACCTCTTCTGTAAAATAGTTGTAATATGTTTGGATTCACTGTATATTTTCAAAGAAATAACTTCAGACCTCATTGTAGAAGAAAACCACAGGACTTCCAGAATAAGGACGTACTGATGAAAGACAAAAATGTCAGCACTGTCCAGAAAGTCAATTTACTTTCTTAAAAATTCTCCTAAACAATGTTAATTCCAAGTAAAGAAGAGATAATTATATTTTTCCCTTCAACTGTAAACTCTTTTGGAGAGTTAAAGCGGGGCTGGGGGGGTGGGGGCAGTGGGGGGAGATACAAAGGAATGTTTGGTTTGGCATTGCTGACAAGGGGAATGTTTATGAAGGGGAGGCCTACTTAAAACCAGAATAATGGATAATTATTGCTTTATATGTGGATCCTTCATTAGTTTTGTCTCCATGACACACAGTGACACTGTTACATTTATAAGGAAAGACTCAGACACGAATTCACCATGAGCAGAACAGGCTCCTACAAAGCCTGTACAGCATTACTGCTGAAATGAGAGGTTTAGACATAGACTTTATAATTATTAGACATAAGTAATATAAGTAATACTCAGTTGGCTTTTCCAGAAATTGTCATTTGAGTGGCTAGCCAAAGCAGAGCCATGCATAACTACTTAGGCATGCCCTCTGAAACACATTTGTTGCTGGATTTTTACCCACAGCCATGAGAAGATGTCCATCTAACTTTCTGACTGGAGTGAAGTATCATTAATGAAAAATTTGGGGTTTTGTTTTCATCACAGAGTATGCAACATTAGGAAACAACACAGCAAATCACATAAAAGAGTCAACAGTTAAAGCTTTCTGAGCCCTGACATATTCCTAGCTTCGAACGCTGCCGACCCTGGCAGCCCCCCAGCCCAGGCTCAGGCAGCTGACTGTAGGACCCTTTCATGTTCCTTCAGCTTTTCCTTATCCCTACTTTGGGAGTACATACATCTATGTGTATACATATTTATATACACACTGTGCACACATGTTAAAAAAGAGGAAATTAATAACAGACAAGGTAACAGCATTGAGGACATTCCCTTGCAATTTACCCAAATGAATGGCCTCATAACTCAGATTGGGACATTTCCTGTAAAAACACTATTTATCAAGCCACTCCAGAGTGCAACTATTGAAGCATGGCGTGCAAACAACATGCTTTCTAGAGCCAAAGTCTGCAGGTATCTACAGAACACTGTGACTAGTTGGGATGAAGAAACCAGAGCCCTCTTGCTGAATATTAGCTTTGTAAAGTATGTCCCCAGTTCAGAGTTCTTTAACTGCAGCATAATCCAACTGGCTTTTGTGGTACTGAATTGCATATGCAGAACACAGAGAAACTACAGTTTCAAATTACATTCATGCTTAATCTCTGACAGAGCACATGCATTTATATAGTCATTAAATATATTAATTATAAAGAATAAGGAATATTAGATGAAATAGGACTAGAAATGGAAAGGAAATCAATTTAGCACTTGTACTTGATCAGCACAAGTATAGAGTCTAGGAGACTAAAACTGGTAAAAGGGAAACCACTCACAGTAACAATCTTTAACCTGCCAGAATTTCCAAAGGAATTTGAATGACCATTTTGACAGAAGCAGGTAACAAGCTGTTGAATGAACATTTCTTTTGGGTTAAACTGCTGTATTCTCTAGACATGGAAACTCCTATATAAATAAAGACTCTTATCTCCACTGTTCTTTCTCAAAAGAGCCAAATTTCTTAGTAAACGTTGAATTGCCAAATGCAAACCTTCACTGGTCCCTGACCAAAATGTTACTTCCATTCAGAAAAAAACTCATGGGGAAAAAGTGACATGACTTAAAGAGTATTATAGCTGGAAAGGTGATTTCCTTCCGATGAATGTTTTTCTCCTTTCTACGTCAGAGATATGGTTTGATCAATCAGTTGTTCATAAGTAATTCTCAACAACTGCAAGGAGTCTGAGCCATTGTGCACTTTGATACTTCATTCACCTTCTCAGAAAATAAAATAAATAACTTAGACTTTCAAACACAGAAGCAAAGAAATACCTATTATGTGCTAAAATAACATAAAACCAAGCTATAGCAATACCATTGACAACTCCAGAAGAACTTATTTTTAAGAAAACAGCTTTATATTTCATTGATTATTTGATCTAGTACTGGAAACCAACAAAAATAAGGACAGGGTGTGAGCAGGAATCTCTAAATAGTCTTGATTAAAGTAAATATTCAAAGGGATATTACTCAAGTCAGTACCAAGAGCTCCAGCCAGTTTCCAAAGCCTTTTGAATTCTCAGAGCTAAGCCCGGTGAATTCAGATGAAAGTTCCTTTTCTTCTACTTTTAAGGGAAGAAATAAGTTATGTGAACTTTCTGCAAAACACCCCTCAGAGTTTAGTAACTGGGGAACAAACCTAAAGCACTGCCAAGACACACAACTAACCATTTACAAACCTTAATGTTTCATTCAAATATTAAGTACTGATCTACTGAAACAACACAGAGGCATTCCAGTAATGCTGTTTCAAGTTATGTAATACTGCCCTTAGTACATAAAAACCCCAGCTCCTCCATTCTTGCTGCCTAGCCCACATTTTGCCCTCTGAGGAACACAGGCACACAGAGTGCATATTAACAACACCAGGTTCCCACTGTACCAAGCAAGAGGCACAGCAGAGCGAGGAAACCACCTGGTCCTGCCTCTCTCTGAGATTATGCCAGCTTGTTCAGCGAAGCTACAGGAGAAAAAGACCCTGTTGTATTTCAAACACACACTAAGAACTATGTATAGTAACACAAAATGCAGGGAACCACTCTATCTGATGAGCAAATGAGTTTCTATAGCCCTCTAAGCCTTAGTGCATATAGGCAAGAGGAGTACGGGGAAGAAGCATTTGCTCCAGTTAAATTCGATGAGAGTTACTCAATCTCCTTCTCATCCTGCCACTGCTCCCACAGCCTTGCAATATTCCCAGAGATACCACCAAGCTACTATCACTTTTCCCCCAGTGGTTACCTCTACATGTTCACCCACCAGAGCATATCAATTTAACAAGTGCTAAGCCAGTTCTAAACTCATCTGTTTCCTCTTTCCCAGTTCCAAACTCCTGCACTTCTCTCTACAAAACAAACAATCCAGAAATTCACTTTGAAATAAATAATAGCAATTCTGTAGAGCAAACTTACACAGGAAAGGAACTAAAAAAGTCTGCAGAGAAATGCTGACTAAGAAGATGTGCTCACATCAAATAAAAAGTCACTCTTGATCTTCCTCACAGTGAAAACACTCATGGGATTTCTGGACCAACCTTCAGATTCTCTGATGCTGAATAAATGCTGAGGTCACATTGCAGGGTTTCATCATCAGAAAAACAAAGGCTATTCTTAAATTAATGCATTAGATGTGCCCAAAAAGTGCTCCTGGCTGCAAAAGCAAGCTGGGACACAATAACACATCTGTGGTAATGAATAATCCTAGTCTCCAAAACAGGGTGCATAAAAAGCCATCTCTCAAGTGATGGCTGAACTGCACTACGGACTGAGTCATGCCTGGAAACTGTCTGTGGAGAAGGATGATATTTCCCAATATCACACCAGCAAACATGACCATCATAGACCATCTTGTCCAGGCCTGGGAATGCTCCTAGGCCCATCTGAATTTTACACAGGTGTAACCTTACAGCACTCCTCTCTCAGGCCACCTAAGCTCATAAAACTTTGCTGACACATAGTTTAGTAGAATTTTTTTCTTAATAGTTTCTTATTACACACTTCAAAGATTTAAAGAACTCTGATTGGAGGCAGAGACAGAAAATCACATGCTAGCATAAAAAGCAGAACAGGGAGAGAAGAAAGAAAAAAAGACAACCATACTTTCTGCAGAGGAGAAAGTATAATTACATGCAATTGAACTCCCCTTATGCATATGCCACTGGGTCAGGGTCTGCTTCCACCTTTCAGTCCTGATCTTTAAAACAGACCAGATACAAACCTTTCAAAAAGAAACATAATTTTTTTGTCTCTGTACTTCCAGAAATCTCTCTGCAACTTTCAGCTTCTCTGTATCCAATAAATGGTGGGTGCCTGCTTCCACTGTGTCAGAGCAAGAGACTTTTGCACAAGCAGAATTCAGGGGCAGTCGCTCAGCTTTCCTGGAGCAAGCAAAGTCCTCTTTTGTCTTTTTCCAAAGTTGACTTCAGAAAAATTTACACAGAAACTCAACTATTTGATTAATTAATTTGTTACAAAAGTTACTAGCTAAAACAGATTACATGTAACTACCAGCCTCAAATCTCTGAAGCTGAAGATTCAGCGTATTTCTCTAAGGAAATAAGAGAACTGCTCCACTTTTCAAAGAAGTAACTACAAAAATATATTTTTCTTTTACCAACTCAAGCATGTATTAAAACGCAAATAGATAATAAAGTCCATTTCAACCACATACATGTTCTGTGAGCTTTTTTTGCAGTTTTGCTCTTTTATCTACTCTTCAAGAACCCCATCAAAGATCTACTTTAACTGATGCATCAGAGTGCTTACTTAGCAAGATTACAAGAAGATACCAAATGAGAAAAAGATGATCAACCATTTAGCTGCAATAAAGGAAAAGAAATCTCTTTGGGAGAACACTTAAATGCTCTACAAATGTAGAGCCTGAAGAAAATGGCACATGGATCCCCCAGTGCCTGATTACTGGGTAGTGTTTTACATTCCTCTGGGATACTGGTGCCTCCCCTAAGAAGGCTGCACCCCACCTATTCCCAAGCATGAACCTGCTACTGCAGACTGCAGGGAAAACCCTATATCCAAACTAACACTTCATATAGAGTATGAGATACACTTCCAAAAATACTCCACCCAATCATATCAGAACACCATGGACACTGTAATCTTCAAGATATCTACCATGAACAGCATTTTTGGAAGTAGAGGTTTGCAATCCAACATTAGCCTATAAGAATCATCAAGGAAAAATAGTTTACTTTTAGTGATAAAATCACTGGCAGGAAGCATGATATTATAGAGATATTAAGATATTTATTATGATGCCTACTTATAAATAGACATGTGTTTACATTATGCTTTCCACATACACAGAAAGAAGCATGCATTTTTCTACCAGTACTGCCAGTTTGTTTTAAGGAAAACCCCCCAGCTACTAATCTAATTTCCAGCAGGCATGCAGCAGCTTATGTCACTCACCTTGAAGATTAATATCCAAGAAAGCAGGGAAGGAAATTACTTGTGCAGGGGAATTTCATGCCTCCCTCATTTACACAGTTATTTACACTACAGAATTTACTCAAGTATCTTTATGTCTCATAAAGGTATGGGTAAGACAAAATATGTTTTGACAATCTCAAGAAATGTAGACCACTCTCATCGCAGTAAGGCTGTTTCAGAGGTTCATGAGAATTAAGAGTTTCAGGCAGTTAAACTACATCTTGGGAAGCAATTTAGGTACATGGAATGAATAGCAACAGGGATGAAGAGCTGGGGACTCAGTTTATCACATATGCACTGCTGCACCAGAGGAGATGAAACACAACAGCACTTGTGTGGGGCTCCTCCAGTCCCCAGAGTAAAAAGCATTTGGATTTTTTGCCTCTCATCTCTCCTGGCTGGTGGGGGAATCAAATCAAGCTGTTCTCAGGAATGGAGAATAATAGTAAGCTTCAACCCTTGGAAGACAGTCCTCTCATTCACGCAAAAATTACCTAAATTTTACAGTTTCATCCATCTTTGGTTTCCTTTTTCTTTGCTTAGTAACAATACAGAAATTAAGATTTGCCCAAGCATGTTACCACAGGCGTCACTCTGTCTCTTAAAGCCTGCTGGACATCAACAGCCAGCAGATGGTCATTACTCCAAATTCCCCACCCTCCATCATCATTAATTCAGGAGTAAACTCATTTCAATGGGCTAGCCCCAATTCATAAAGAACTCATTGTCCTGACCAAATTAAGAGCTTTACATCTTGCATTACCAGATGTGCTGCAGAGACATAGTAACATTTTATATTATAATGTGCTGTTTAAAGTCCACTTCAATGTCATTTCTCATAAATATTGCTGTAAGGCAAATGTAGAACTATGAACCTATTCCCAAAATAAACACAAAAACTCTGTATTTTTGGTTTAGATCCTAGACAGATTTGGCACAAGCATTGCTCAATTATCCTACAACCCACTTGATCAAAAGCTGTCTACTCTGATAGCACAGTCTTTTGAAAGGCTTTACTTCACCCTGAAGATTAATAAACACTGGAACATCCAGTAAAGAGACAAGCATTTACAGTGCCTATCACATAAGTAACACTGCTTAGACCAATCATAATAATAATAGTGACAAATGGGACAAATACAATTTTTAAGAATTTGGAGTAGGTCTTAAATTCACCAGCAAATTTTGATATATGTCAAATGGAGAATGAAAAAGAACAGACAAAATCATTTGTCATGACTTGAGTCAATGTCATATCTGCCATTTTTCCGCAAGTTTGCATTAAAACAATGGAAGACTCTTTTCATAGAAACAATTTGCAAAAATGAGCATCAATAGACTAGAATCAACTAGGAAGCCATCTTTCCCACTTAATCAAAAAATAAAAAGTAGAATTTTGAAAATAGCCATGTTCCTTGTGAGAAAGAGCTAGAGATCATTGAAGGACTCTAATTTAAAAAGAAAATATAATTAAAATAGAGACAGAGCTTTCCAGAGAGATAGTATTTACTTGAGTTTTAAGTTACATTGTTATTTTTCCATGGAACAGAAACAGGTTTTTTACAATCCTATACCTGAAAAACTTCTCTTGCTGATAGTTTTGTTGAAAACTGCTTGTGTGAAATGTTCTGTTTTCCATAAATTGTTGTTTTCCAACAAAATATTTTTGGCTGAAAAATTCCTAACTGGCTG
Source organism: Chloebia gouldiae (assembly GCA_003676055.1). Classification (NCBI taxonomy): domain Eukaryota; kingdom Metazoa; phylum Chordata; class Aves; order Passeriformes; family Passeridae; genus Chloebia; species Chloebia gouldiae. Next base: position 52,515,831 of record QUSF01000002.1, on the reverse strand, counting down.
GACTTGTAAAATCATTTCTCGAGTGTAACATTTCATCAAGTCCAATGCCTTTCCTTAGTTAAAAGGGCACATTGTGTATTTTAAAAATATCCACTCGCTCTCATACCGGCACAAAACAAGCAACATTTTTGTTTAAACCTGGGATGCATGGAAAGAATTTTTCCTAGGAAATATATTTCTCTATAGAAGAAATAAATATAATACCTACAATATTAGGATCTGTTCTATTCTACCTTGAAAACAGGATAAGAATCTACATCTTCAATAAACCTTAACCTCTATTTGATCACAATCAAAACATATAACTATCTTTCCTAAGTATCTTTACACGTTTAAATTATAAGGTAAGAAAATATCATCCAGGTGGATTTACCCTGGAAGTGCAGTTTACAGCCATAACTGAAGGAAAGTATTGAGGGCTGAAGTGTCTGTGGTTTGACAAACATAATTCTGTGAGGGGACTAGGGAGAAAGGGAGAAAAATAAATATTGTCTTATGAAAAGAAAAACAAAGAAAAAGTTATGTCTCTCATCAGATTCCATACTGGTATAATTTTTAATACAATAGAAACTCATTAATCAAGAACATAAGATCATTTGATGTATTGCACATCTGTAACTGAAGCTAAATATGCAAAGGTTAGGGATTTTCATGTATTAATATTTTTTCAAATTCCTACATAACATAACTAATAAAAATATTTACTTTTACAAAGGGTCAAGTGGACAGAACATAATTCTCCCAGAAGGAAACCAGATGTTCAGTTTCTTCAAAGCGATGTCCATACTGATGAAAGCAGTAGCTAATCTTTCTTTTAGAGGTTGAAGGTCTTGTTGAAGTTTCTTTTACTGAAGAGCTATGTATCAAGTTTTAATGAATATCTGTCTCAATGGAAGAAGTATTTTTAATTTCTAATAGGATTTTGGCTTGTGTGTATATTCATCAATGCATATGTACTCAAAGAACTGTCGGAAAATTTTGTAAAACAATTTATAGTCATGCTCCAGGTCACATGTTGCATCTTAAACTCATGATAAAAGAAGTCACATCTGTTCTCAAAGCAAGATTCCATAATAAAACCATCTTACAAACTCCTATATAGTAATTTGAATACATTAAGTCTCCCAAATGTTAAGTGTTTCTCACAAGAAATTCAAGTGGTGCAGAATAATCTATCAATGTAGTGCTCAGAATTGTAAAAAGCTCAAATTAACAATATATTATTTTTCTTAATAATGCATTTTTTATAAAGCTCAATATATTAAGAGAACCATAGAATGGAATTTACAAAAACTTGAACAAATAAATTTTGAGTGATTCTGTGGGTTTTTCCTGTATTACTTGGCTTTTGCTATGATTAATATTTAGCTACACCATAATGCTTGCCAAGAGATGCAAGATAATTCTGAAATCCTATGGGGGTAGGCTAAATGTTTAAAAGGCTTCAGAGGCATGAACAGGGTCTCCATCTCACTCAGAAAGCAAAAGGATTATTCAGTTGCTTAAATTACTCTTAGATAAGTCTTTAGGAAAAAAAAACCCCAGGTTTATCATAGATAGAAGGAAACCCCATCCAATTTAAATTTAAATTTGGGGTTATGATACCTGGTTTTTCATCTCCTGAATTCTATTCTAATCAAGGAATGACTAAAGGTGCAGCATGATTCACTTACGGTACCACGAATTTTGTGTTCAGCTATGTGGGTGTGCACCTACAGCACAGAATGTGCTCTCACTTTTCCCATCTCTAGTGGCCAGGTGCATCTGTTATTTGAAAAACCTGTTTAACTTAAGGAAGGCTGTAAGCTTCCAGCTAAACAGCACTCTATGGATAGAAAATTGCACATCTCAACAGACCCTTTGTTAAGGGATCCTCTCCTAAGAGGACAGGGTCAAAACAACTCTTGGGATTGCAAGTGACAAGAAAGGGCTAAAAAAACCCCAATTTTATCCAATACCCACCAGAAACCCCCAAGGACGAGGGCAGCACTAGGCAGTCCCTCGACTTGAGTTAGCCAGCTGCATCCAAGCCCAACACAAACTGTCAGTTTAAATACCAATGTGTTTAATCTGTCCAAAAGCAGAGTACTGGCACCTTACTTACAAGAAACAGTGCAATTAAACAGGATGAAAGAAAAGGAAGGAACAAAGAACAACTTAATAACTGGTAAGAATTGAGACTTACAGAGCTCTTTCAATTAATGGTTTTTCAAGCACTTTGCATGGCAAGAGAGAAACTGGTCAAGACACACACTCAGGGTTTGCATAAAGTGCATACCACTTTCACATCTCTATAATACAAGAGTTAAAAAGAAAAAGTTGTGGAAAAATTATGGCTGGTGGGATGGAATGTACAAGCTGTGATACACTTTGCAACCATAACTTACTTCACCTAGCTGCTTTACCGTCCTCCCTCAATCATTTCTCCAGACATTTGTCTTCCCACCATCAAGTCCCATTCTTCTCTCAGGCCAGACACTTACCAATAGTCCACCATTCATCTGCCTCCAGAACTTCTTTCCCTGTCATCTGTAAAGCCAAGTAAGGAGCTCCATACATGCCCAACTTCCTCTCTGGGAGGGCAGGAGCACACTACAGAGCTCCCCAGTTTGTTTCACTTCTGAAGCTATGCTGCAACACATCAAGCAGTAGATGCTCAAGCAGGAGCTGGACAATAGTATCACAGATTTGGAAAGGGCAACTTAGCAATTGTAGTGAAAGCTGTGTGAATGTTTCAGCTTTTGGGTCCTTGGTATGAATGCTATCTTATTTCTCCCCTTCCCCAAAGGAAGCCATTTCCAGCTTGATTTTGGAGTACTAAATCTACAACGAAGTCAGCTATCAAGACAGGACTCACATGCAACATACCCAAAGATTTTGTAAGATTTTGTGTGTGCATGTGTGTGTGTGTAAAATACACTTGTTTGAAAAGCAAGTTATTTTCTTCCAGTGTGCAATTTGTTTTTCTGCTCTGGCTACACCTGTGATAAAGGAACAACAGTGTACCGTCTCTATTAACTGATTCTGAATAGGACAAAAAAGAAAAACAACCAACCAACCATAAAAACAAAAAGAAAAAAAAAAGGTAGCCTTCAAGACAGTTACACTGCTGTACAGGATGCTCACCAGAAAACAACAGATGTGCTATAATCACTTCTGCCCATTCATTTCCTTTCTGCCAGAAAGAAAGCAGCAGTCATCAATTAAGAATCCCTATCTACAGGACACAAAAGGAAGTATACACTTCTCCTTGGTCACTGCAACAATAGGAGATGGCAGCGGGAAAGGACTGACTACTCTGGGCAAGTGTGGCAGGGGGAAAGCAGATAGGCGTGAGTGAGCATGTTTCTTTGGATTTAAAAAAAAATATATAAGAATTTTTGTTCAACACTTTAATATCCAAATGTTTAAAAATTAAATCACATTGTCTACAAGTTATACAAAATCCTAATTACATAATTTCTGAATTTTTTCAGCCAATTCATTTACTTCTTTTCACAGCAGAAAATCTCAAACATGGGAACTGACAAGAGAATTAAGCAGCTTCTCTCTGGAAAAGCTGTTTTATCTATTAACAAAGGCTTTCTGAAACAGTTATCACAATTTTTATAAAAACATTAGTCTAAATGTACTAGGTACATAGAATTTCAATACAGCACTGGCATAAATCATTTGGATTAGCATTTTTTAAGAAGTCTAGTCATAACTGGGAATCCTTCCATTAAAGATTACGTTTGCTGGTCAGCTTCTGAAATAGAATGACAGCTTTCATAAAACTGCCAACAACAGAAAACCCTAGAGATGGGCTTTATATTATGTCTGTTCCACAACTGTAGTCAGCCACAAAGGGTTTGCAGGAAATGTATTAAAAATGTGAGCCTTAATTAAGGTATTAGGCCCTAATCTAGCATGCTAAATTAAACCCCAAATATTCCCATGGACACTAATGCAACTGCTCTAAGAGCTTGGTAGGCACTTCCCACAATAGGAAAGCTTTTACAGACCTTCATATTGCAACTGAATCTTTATTTTCACTCTGTACCTCTGCCTCATTGCATACCAAAAATAGACCCAATTTACAGAAAAGCTCATACGTGGGCACAGGATCATTCCTCTCCACCCCCACACAGATTTGCAAGCCCTCACACCACTAAAGGCATGACCTAAACAAAGCATTCAGTGATGCATAAATGCTCAAGGAATTTTTTAATGTATTGAATTCTAGCATAAACACACTGCATATTAAAAGTCACATGGAATTGTCAGAATAAAGTATACTGATCTAATGTATCCTTCTGTGCTACAACATGTTATGATTTAATAGATGCTGAAGCCCATTTTAATCTTTCTAAAGGTATTATGACCACTAACTTATTGAAACAACTAAAAATAAACAATATTGTTATATAAGTCAAATGCATAATAGCAAAATAGAAATAAATTTCATAAAACATTTTCCCCTACGACACCCAAAAGTTTTTCAGAATGAAAATATTCTTAGATGTTCCAGATTTAACCTTGACACATAAAGCAAATTCGGCAAAATTACCAGTGGTTATTTGGTAAGATTCAACATCTGTGCCTCAAAGCTGTTTCTGCCTAAACCATTAAGCTCCTGTTTTTATGGACCAGTGCTCATATTTTGTATTTCTTCCTTTTCCCACAAATTAATTCCTTACAATATGCACTTCATCTAGTCCTTGAATGCCTTATCCCCTTAGTTGATACATTCCCACACACTCCAGTTTTGTTGACAAAACAATTTTTTGAAGTACATCAGAGTGAATGCTTGTCTGCCAGGGATCCCAAAGAATCTTAGGAAATCCTCTGCATCTTTGGTCACAGGCACAATCCATGTTATCTCCCCTTTCAGAAAAGAGGTTATTTGAGTCTGCTGGTCTGGTTAACTTTTCTGTTCATCACGAACACACAATAAAACCACTGCAACTCAAAACCAAGGCCAAGCAGCACACATGAAATGAAATGAAATGAAATGGAGATCAGGGAAGGGGGAGAGTTTGTGCAAATAATTCACTCTAAGGTCACTAGGCAAATACTTTGCATGCATTTGGATATGCACAAACTTCAAGCTAAATAAATAAAATTATTTCCTGTGTGGAAGATGGGAATGTAGAGCCCCTCCACACTTGTGGTTGAAAAAATATGCTAGTAATTAACTATCAGCAAATAACACAGAGAACTAGTGTACTGAATTTAGGTCATGCCAATTATTTTTCTCTAATGCAAGTTAAAACATGTAACCTTATTCAAATCTTGCTATTTTTGAAAAAGGCTGAAGAGGAATTTCTGGTCTTTCCTCTCGCAGTCTCCGCAAAACGTTTTTCTACTTACAGAGACTGTTCTCCCTTGGAGCCAAAGGAAAGCAAGATCCCACTAATGTTTGTCAGATGCAAGCTTCAATCTAATGCTACACAGTCCTGCAAGTATCTCTCTATTACAGTTATGCAATCTAAAAGCATTGGAGTCTAAATAAAGTTGCCATTCTTCTAAAATTTCATAAGCATTTGAACAAAATTGGATCATAAATACATACTACTAAATTATATTACAAGCCCCACTATCAGTAAGGTAAAAGAATAAATATTATTAATTAGTGGTCTAATATAGCATATTAGTATTCCCTCTACAGGTCACAGAAGCCAGAGGGGCAATTAACATAATGCACCTCTGGTTTTTGTTTTTTTTTTATTATAAACTTATCTATGCTACACTGGTTTCAACATTAGCACAGGAAGGAGTAAAGTAGTTTACCCATAAGGCATCAAGTTTTTCCAAATAGCAGTGTCTGAGTTGTTAGCCACTGAACATCTGCTTTTTTCAGAGAGAAGAAAAGATTCCTTTAGGTTGGTACCAGGAATCTTTCTTGTTCGAGAGAAGGACAAAGGGATCTTCCCTAAAGTGCTCTTATTTTATGTTTTTCTCCTTCCAGCCCTATTGTGAAGTTTTCTGGAATGTCAGTTTGCTTCAGATAATCAAATGAGTGAAATCAGTTATTGCAATCAGGTTACATTCCCAAAGCATGTAAATCTACTTTTCATATGTTCCCAAGTTCCCTAGATGCTCCAAGACTGCCAAGCAGTGAGATTATATAAACAAAATTAAATTACTTTAAAAATAAGCTAAAATTACATAGACTAACATAGGAAATCTCAGGAGAAAAAAGTTGTCCTGGATCTCCCGACCCCCATAGGGAGACCATTGATTGTTTCTCCATGAAAGTGGCACTTTCACTTCCAAAGAGAGAGAATCAAACAACCAAACAAAATTTCAGCTACAGATCTTCAGCAAAACCTCAGTTTCAGAAACAAAGGCTAAAACTGAACAGTTAACCTCCCCAAAATTGAATTTAATTAGCATAAACCCCCAGTGTGCATATGAGGAACACCCTCTCTCCTGGCTAACCAACACACGAGGAGGCCCCTTCAGCACAGTGACCTACTGTGGGTTGGGATACTTAGTAGCTTCATAGTTAACCTGAGGCACATTCATCACATGTGAATGGTAATCCTCTCAGTCAGAGGCCCACCAAACATCATCTCCTATTTAAAGTTAAAAAAAAAAAAAAGTTAAAATAATAGTAAAAAAAAAATTACCTGGTAGAGTGCTTACCAAATATATTGCTTTTAGGCTGGACAAAATGGAGTCACTTTTCCTCTCCTCCGTTGAGTCTCTGTCATTCTGCAGAAAGGAGGATGGAAATTATGGAATTAGAGAAAGGATAAAAGGGAGCTCAGCTGCACAGCCCAGCAGGGGTCTAGGCACACCTCGGTTTATTCCCCCTAAGTCACGCTCACCATACGTACGCCTCCCATTCTGTCCTAAAGAGCAGCTGAATAAAACATAGCACGGGCTGAATCCAGTTCAGACAAGCTAAGGAGTCAGATTTTGAATAGGAATTAGACACTAATGTGATTCTGAAAATCCCATTAAGAACCTTTACCACCTCTGCCTCCCTACATATCTTTAAAAATCTGGACCAGACAGCTTGCCTATGATCGTGTTGTGTGCCTGTGCTGAAGCAAGGAAGTACTGCTGGGTTCCCAAGCTCTAAACCCCAAGGGCTTCAGGCCATACTCCTTCTGGAAATTGTTAAAGATGATTTTCAACTTAATTATCTTTAATGCCTGGAAACCTCTATCCAAATGAGCCCTCACTTCCCTGGTAAGCAACATCAGCGGTCTATAAAGTACCTCAAAGACATGGTCACTGTGATCTGCACGGTACCTCCATCAAATCTAGGTATTTTCACAAGGTCAACAGAGCATGATAAATAACCGAACAAAAATAATACTTCTCCTACCACTTCACAAAACCCAGCTATTTAGGTAGAATGGCGGTGCAGCTCTTTCTCACAAAATTTATTAGCCTGCTTTGAAGCCTAAAAACGGAGGACTTTGATTTAACAAGGGAAAGAACTCATTCCCTCTGCTAAACTTGTAACCCCTCCCAGCCTCAGCAGAGTACAACTGGAAGTGAACACAGATACCATTTTTTATTATTTTCATTTCTCTAAGACACTGCTTTACATTTTTCTAGAGTATCCAACATTAATTCACCTCTCCTTCTGTGCTATTTTTGTGCCATGGACTGAGCCAAAGGTGACAGTGAAGAATCCACAGAAACTGAACATCAAATGTTCCTGTTCTGAACTTTCAAGAAACTATTTAATATCTTTCTTCGTTTTTTATATCATCATAAGGCCTGTTTATATACTTGAAGTGGAAACAGTGCACATTCAGCTGCAATTGATTTCCTGTATGGCAAAATACCTCAGGCATTCAGCTGGCTGGGAACACTGTGGAGGCCTCTTACCATCATCGTTTTTTTGAGGAAGCTCTGCCCAACGCTTGTTCTTATGCCAGAATAAATGAGAGATCCTGCTAAGTGTCCAAGTTAATTTGGTCTGGCTGAATCAAATCATAACCAGGCAAAATTTTACATTTCAAAAACCCATTTCAAAAATACTGGTCTATTTTTAACTTCAACAGTAATGCCATCAATTTAATCTTCCTAATGGGGCATAATGCTCATCTACAAATGAACAGATTTTTAAATACAAAAACTAATCCATCTGAAATTTTATTTTAATAAAATATCAATATATTTGCCTTCTCCATGCTATCTTTGTAGCAATAAATTAACAGGCAATTTCACAGACTAAAAGAGTATATTTTTTCTTTTGCTATCAATGAGTGACAACTACAGCAATAATTTTGGTTACTTCACTTAGTCTTTCCTTTTAATAAGTGAAGACACAGAGTAGTCTCCACTAACATTTCTAGGAATCTGAAGACTACATGAGTAGTCTCACTAAGTTCCTGTGATCAGACTGTAACAGCTGTAACATTCAAATGCCCAACCACCTGACTGTACTTCAGATTGTAAATTAAGCAAAACAGAAATGCAAATTGACCTATAATTACCATCCTACTTTCCACTTATCATGGAAGTTTCCCTAGCCTTAAATCCTCCAGAGTCAAAGGATACAATTTCAACTGCTTGAGAACCAGTTTCTTTAAGAATCCTAGGAAAAAAACAGACTGACAATACAACCATTTAAATATACACACATTTGTCTATATATATATATATATTATATATACATTATAAATAAATGAATGAAAATCAGGAATCTAGATAACCCTGAAGAACCCTAAACTATTTACTGGGGCTCTCTTGTTTGACAGTAGTTTCATCAAGAACTGTTTCTTTATTCTAGGGTAAAATTATTTGCCAAAAGCTGAGATATTCTCTAACCCCCAGTATATACAATGGCCTTTCAAACCCTGAGACAGGGTCTTACAGTCACTAAAGTACAAGCTAAAATACAAGCTCTTGGATGCTACAGAATGTTCTATCAGCCTTCTTTAACTTTCTCAATAAGGTTTTCTACAGATTTTACTATCCTCACACTATGGAATAGGACAATCTGTAAGGAAAATGAATTTTTAATCCTGTGAAATATTTTCTAGTAAGAGGATGGGTGCTTTACTTTATCCCTTAGGAGTCTTTGATATAATCTTTACTCAGTTTTCCTTAAAAGTGTGAATGACACATAACCCTTGTGTCCTACACACTCTCTGGATGGGGAGAAAGCCAACATTATCACTTCAGTTATTCACTTCAGTTATCGAGTTCCCTCAAATCATGGGGTCTGAGCTTTGAAATCTCTCCTTTTAAAGAATTTCTTTATCCTGTTTTAGCTAGGCTAAAAGACCACAGAAAGCCAGAACCATCTAACTACATGTAATTGTGCTCCACAAACTTACAGGTGGGAATTTGCTTCAATTTAAAATAGGATATCAAGATATTCATTCCATTCCTGATCTCATCTAGTCCTGAACCACTACTCACATCCATACAACTCTGTCCTTACAACTTGGATTATACTGTGTATTGGACATAATAAAATTGTAACAACACATACAACACATACTGTAGCATTTTAAAACAAATACTCTTGCCAAACAATTCCACATACTGACCTTCTAAGAAAAGCTCAGAATAAATTCTTTGTAGATGTTCCCATGTGGTAGACAGCAAACCATTGTGCAAGTTTAATCACCAGTGAGGAGGACTAAAGTAAAAATTTATTTGATATGACTTTTACTGAGCTATGTGCCAGTTCCTAAAGCCCAACTTTTCTGGTTGAGGAATGCAGTTTGCTGTTAGAGGAAGGCCACATACTGTAGCACCTTCTCACTGCACGATATAACCGATTAACAGATGGAAAATGTGCCACATCCCAAGCAAATGGATTTATTCCACATGCAATCAGCTGAGAGCTTTCCCAGACATATTAAGCTAATTTCATGGGCTAAGTTCATGCAGCGCTCCTGGAGTTTCTGTCACTTTACCCATTCACAACAGTGAACAATACAAAGGTGAGTTGCATGACAAGGTCAACAGCTGAATGAGTCTTTGCCAGAACTCCTCCAGACCATCCCTGCTATGACCTCAAACTCCCCAGGAAAGAAGTCAGCATTGGGCAAGTATGGGCATAGACAAGTAACTGTGATCCAGATACTGGAACTAATCACCCCCTGATATGACTCAATATTTATAATCAACAAATAAAAGCAACCCAGTACATTTTCCTGAAACCATCAGAAGATTGGCATCACTGATCCTCTATTAACTATTGAAAGAACTCTTTGTGCAACACTGATGTTGATTTAAAGAGCAAAAGGGGGAAAAAACCCCATAACATTTAGTGGGCAGACTCTTTATCACTACAAGACAGCAGCAACGAAGAAGCATCCAGATTGCCCTAGCATCCAGACCCCTGTGGAAGCTCCAAGAGCTGCATGATGCACAGAGCCAGGGTGGGCAGGTGCATCTGTCAGGTATGTATGTCACCACTGTCCCCTTGAGATGAAAGAGACTCACAAGCAACAGATCTTCAGTGACAAAGGCTGATGACCAGCTTTTCTTCTGAAGAGAGCAAATGAGATAATAATGTGTTTATTTTTTTTCAGAATTCTTCTATGAAAATCAGCCACAGCCCCTATCCTATCCAAACAGCATGCAGTGGTGTCTGGGAGAAAACCCTTCTCCTCCATACCCTACCTGTGCATATCACAGGTCTCAGTCACATCAATGCTTCACCAAAACAGGTCAGGAAAAAAAAATCACCTATTCTCCTTGCTTTGACTTTGTGGGAGTCTGAGTCAGTACCTATTCAGTGCTTTGGATGAACAAACTGCTTTAAAGGGGCCTGAGGAGTGCAAGAGCCAAATCTGTATTTGAGAACATAGGTTTATCAACAGGATCCTCTGCTGCAAGGTTGCAGAACGAATCTCTTCATTGTGGTTCCTTTTGGATCTGCAGTGTGCATGGCAGCAGCAGGACAACCTAGGTCTAAGATGAAGAACACAAGTGATACTGTCAGCATGCACAGCCATGAGTGAGGAAGCACACCTGTGTTGGGAACACATCACCAAGGAGAGCACTGCTGCAGGTGAAGTGGCAAAGTGCAAACTGCAGTAACTGAGATCACCAGGATGAGTCAGCAGGAAGGAGATCAGCTCTAAAATCTGCCCAGCACACCTTGTGCCTTAGCAAACCACTCTGTCCTTCACACCAAGAGAAAAGGGCGGTTTTCTTAGTGCTCTGGTCGGCACTTCCCTCTGGCAGGCTTTAAGAAAATGGAAAACAATTCCTGAAGAGAATGTCTGCAGAAAACCTGTCCTTTTCCCCTGAGAAATTTGCCTAGCACTGACTCTCCTAGCACGGGTATCTCTGATACCAATTTAGAAACCATGTCATCTAAAGCAATGGAGGAGCACAAGCATACCAAGATACTGTCCTATATATCAGAAAGAAACCTTGGAGATTAAATGGTCATTAATGCCCTCAGAAATTACTAATTTTCACATAATAACAGATCACAGTATTCTAGAGTGGCCTATTGAAATATCTACACTGTGCCTGATGCTTGGGGCTGCAGTAGAGTTTAAGAAAGTAAGTCAGCATCTTTGTCCCAAAAATCTGGGAAAAACTGAGAAGATTAAATGAGTTCAAGCTCAGGAGGAGGAGATGCTGGAGGCAACACTTTTCAAGGCAGGAGGAGCACAGAATGACCAAGATAAAGCAAATCAGAGATTTATGACTTCAGATTCATCCAACATGAGAGACACTGACAATTACCAGAAAAGACTAATAGAAAGAAGATGTTACAAACCACATGCTGGTAGAGTATGAGGGAAGGCAAACTATCTGTCCAAATTCAATAATGGTTTATTGTTAAATACATCTCTGTCTACCATTCAGATAGGCTGACTGCTCTACAAGCAACTGAAGGTGATGTGACACAAGTAAATGAACTGTGATGTCATCATTCAGACACTGAGGTGTGACTCCTCTCTGAGCAACCTCATGAGACATTTTATCAGGATAGTGAGATGGACTTGGAAAGCAAACAGTGAGAAAGCTTCATAAGCACTTGAATATAAAGCATGCTCATCTTGGCAGCACCAATACTGCTTGTAAGCCAAACCCAAGTTTCTGCTATTAACTTGGTTTCAGTTTAAAGCAATAAGTGGAAAGCTCTGTGCATGCTGAAGTGATAAAGATTACTGACATGCAAATAAGTAGTTCTTCATCTCACCTGTTTTCAAAATTATTTACAAAGAAGGAACTATCATTTTTCCCCCATATCAGACATCAAGGACACAAAGCACTATGTTACTTTATACTGAAGCTCCACAGACCACTGACAGCAGCGGAGAGCAAGCTGCTCTGTCTCTGCCTTTCTGAAACATGTTGGGACCTCAGCTATGGAGCTGGACTCACTGGAGTAGGCAATGCAAATACAGAAAAAGAAACAAAGGCAAAAAGAAAACCCCCAAACAACACATTGATTCTGGTATGTAGAAATCACAATGAAGCTGCAGCAGACAGTGTGTCTAATCTTAGGAGACATACATGAGAGTAAACATTTTCTAAATACTTCATCAAACCAGAGTTTACAGGAGGTTAGGGATGAAAACTTGCTTGTGTTTACAGATAACTTTGTATAATACAAGGGCAACATGGGAGAAAGTACAAGCACCAGAGCCTATGCACTAAATCTAGGAGCTAGAGACTCCTTATGTGGGCTAATTAAAAGTCAGAAGCTGACCTTGAAGCCCACACCTAGATGACAATGCTGGAAGATGTCAGCCATGACCATGAAAAGAACTGGCTGTTACACTGTCCCTGATACTGCCCCTTATGATAACCCAAACAGACATGTTCTTCCCAAGGTTTTATCTCCAATGGCTGTGAGCAAGCAAATGAGCAGGTGATTAAATCACTGTACCCATGACACACTTTTTATCTCTGTTCTGTACTTCCAGTGAAAGGAAGCACACATCTTATCAGCAGAAAACAGTAGCTGAATGATACTAATGCTTGGAGGGTGATCCTGAAACAGCTGAATGGATATGAAGGTTCAAATATTTAAATGTTAACATTCATTAAGTTTGGTTTTAAAACAGCTGGGCAGGGCTCACATGCAAGTTTCTACAGAATGTATGCTTACAGGAAGAGCCTTGGCACCACTTCCAGCGTGAAACTCAGAGTAGGCAAGCAAGAATTAAAGGATTCAAAGTTAATTAGCACTGCTTCAGTTTAAAGTTTACATGGAAACTGCTGCCAACCCAATTTATACCTGTTCACTACACTTAAAAAAAACCACATGCAGCCTCCACTAGCATAATCATCATGGTCTCATAGAACATTGGGAAGTAGAACTAGTGGAGCTCATGTTGAGGAAGGAAGAAAAGAATCAAGTTAAATAAATAAAGTCACTCTTACAGATAAATTTTCAAAGTGTCACCTTGCTTTGTATTTTCACAGCAATGCTCTGCATTGTGATTAGTGAAAACACAGGTAGTGACCACTCCCACATGCAGGTACTTCAGTAGGCACCCCAGTCAAAAGATGACAGTGGGTTTAAGAGTTTGTAACATGGCTTAGACAACTGCTTCTTTCAGGCCTCCTTGCTATGTGTAAGTAGTTTTTCCATCTATTTTCTTCCCCAGTCCTCCTTGACTAGGCCCCTTTCTTTTCCTGTATTTGTAATCAAATTCATGGCTAAACTTATTTCAGGCCAAGTTCATATGAACTCAACTTTTGGTGAATCAGGCTAGACTAACCTATTTGATACAACAACCATAATTAAAAAAAATATATATATATCCTTAACATTATTTGAGAAACTTTAAACACTAAGAGATAATTTGTCACACACTTTTTTTTTAATTAATGAATACTAACAGGTTATACTGATACTTTTATACTTTTAGTTATTATTCAATCTGTTCAGATTCACCTCTTGTATTCTTAGACATGTATATAAAAGACTTACTTTTGTAGGTAAGTAAAAATATTTACTGTAAGTACAAGTACTTACAGTTGTACCTGTTGCCACTGCACTAAGATTTACTTTACTCTTCATTCCCTTTACTCCTGTTCCCAGGCCAGTTTTGTGGTTTCACCACTGGCTGTAGTGTGTGAGGCTTTTCTAAAGTGGAGGGGAAATCTAGGCTCCACATCCTTTGCATTCTAAGTTCACAAGAATAACACTTTCTTCCACTTTTTTTTTCCTCATTGACAGTCCTACTAGCTACAACTTTTTTATGTGAATGCAAAAGAGAATGCACATCAGACTGATTCCTTTGTTCTAATTTATAACTGACACAGCTTTATATATATCTAATCTGATAAACACTTCTAAATGGAGCCTGCAAATGTCTCCCTTCTTTAGCTTGGATGTTCCCATTATTTCCTGACCCAGCACATCTGACCGTATGGAGATGGGGTACATGACAGGGCCACGCTGCCACCCAGAAATGTGGTCCCTCTTCTTCATAACCCCATTCTCCCAAGACCAAGAGCTGTAGCTCTGGTTTGGCCAGTAGAAACTTAGTGATGCCCAGCAATTACTGGAATGGCAACCAAGCATGAAGAAAATTAATAAATATATAAAAATCAACAGCTGACTGAGTCTTTGGCATACTTTAACAACTATGCTAAGTATCTGTTAAAATATTGCTATTTTGGAATTCTTAAAAAGTTAAGAGATAAAATAAAAAAGCTCCATCCATTCTGTATTATCCTTCCCTAAGGATTGCTCTAGGTTAGGACAGGTCTTTTTTAGTAACAATTTTAGAGATGACACCTCTTACAGAAACTTTGTTTCAATAGCAGTATATCAGGCTAATCTGTGGATCTACCCTTCAAAATTACTAACAGCAGATTTTATAACTGTGTTCTTGATTTCTCCATTTTTGGGTTGATCCCAAAAATACCGACCAGAGCCTCAAAGTTGTATGGATGATGCTACTACAAAGCAAGATAAAATGACAGAAGCCAATGTCAAATTACAGTTCTGTTAGTGTTCTATGGTTAGAGAAACAGACCAGCTTTGCACTGCTGAGTTTGCATTCAAAGAAATTAAAGGACTACTTCAAGTAAATGTCTTTGTCAGTTGCTACAGCCCTATCTGGTTAGGGCTTTAAAAAGCCTTTCCTGAATGGGAGCCAAGAAACAACAACTGTATGAAAGGCAGAGGACAACAGGTATACAACAACCCAATCCAAATAAATGCACACAAGGAGGCTTTCAAGCATGCATACTGCTCCAAATGACTTCACAAAAATACTATCACTCATGCCACATGAAAGACTGTGTCAGTGAAAAGTTTAAAAACCAACCTACACAAACTACACATTAGGAAAAAGTACCCAAACTCGCTACTTGCCACTTATTAGAAAAGTAAGCAGGTATTTTCACTTCCCTTCTAGGAAACAACAAAGGTTTAAAATAAAATAATAAAACAAAACTACAAAAAATCCCAAAACACAACCCCAGAAAAAAACCTACCTAAACAAAATCACCCCACTTCCACACAGGAAGGCACCAAGTGTTCAGTTAGCTCCAAACCCTTTCTACCTTTTTCCATGGCCTCACAATCAAACACTTTAGTCTCAAAGTATGCCTCTAGACAGTTAATTTGTAGTCTCACATCCTGCCCAAGGAAGAAGAACACATTAGCAGATGTCCTGAAATGATGAGAGCTGCCAACAAACTAGGTTCACTACTTGAAGATTTCCACTTAAAAATCAAGTCAATGCTGTCTTTGCAAGATGTTATCAAGTAAGACTATAAATTACAAACTGATTTGGCTACACACCTTTTTTTTTTCCTTTCTCTCTTTTTTTTTTTTTTTTTTTGGAAAATCAAAAGTAAAACAGCAAGAAAAATGACACCTTAACACCTAGTGTTAGAATCATTGCATGCCTTTTCAGAGATGCACTAAGTTGTGTGGTCACAGGTCAATGTTGTTTGCTTAGGGCTCTCTAGATCTGTGAGAAACAGCCAGCATTCCTGTAAATGAACACATTTAAAACTGAACCTTTTATCAGAGTGTTTTGCACTATTTCTAGTTTGCCAACTGAGAACACAGAGCCGAAGTAGAGTCCAAGTTTAATAGCTAAGCATCTGCATGGGCCCGAGAACAATACCAATATTCATTAAGAGGCCAATCTCAAACTGCCTTCTCATATTTTCGAGACAAGCACTCTATTAATACATTTCCTAACCTTAGCATAACTCTTATGTTTTCATCCCAAAGCACCCACACACACTGGTGAAGAGTTCCCAAAATTATGACAACTACGTGCCCTACACACACCGAGGGGGGAAAAAAACAAAACTAAAATAAATCTCAAGGAAGCTATATATTGTGCCATGCCAACCACAGTGAATTGTACAGCCAGGAGTTGCTACAGCCAGATTTAGCTTCACACAAGCTAACAGGATTCCTTTATAAATTTAGCTAGAGGCAGGGGCAACAAACGCTTGTGGAAATTTGAACCACAATTCTCCAGCAGCAAAGACTGCTCCCTCCAAGAATGAAACAGTAGCAAAAGATGACTATTAGTAGGCTCTTATTACACAGCTTTCAAAACACCTATAAGTCATCAGGTTCTCTAGGCAGAGTTTTTAAGCTGCTGAAGTACCAGTGAACATTGAAAGAAAAAAGGAAGGCCACAGCTCTTTCTGCATCTGCCAATTAATAATCAAAGGAGGAAAAAAGCCAACTAAAGAAAGACCGTATTGGAAACCAGCTGAACGTTCGTCTAAGTTTGTTTTGGGTCCTTTTCTCTCATACTTGGAGCGGTGTGGCTTGTGAAGAAAGAAGGAAACAAGTCCCTCAGGTCTGTCAGTGCTAACTGAAGGATGAGATCTTAAGGGCTTCTCCTTCAGCAAGAGGGACTGGGACACACGACCCGCAAAGCAGGGAAAAGATGAGTGCAGGATACGGAGAAATGCATGCAGGGTCCTATAGGGCAGCTTTGCCCCACTGCCTCTCCACAGAATCAAAGCTCCCGCTACTTAACAATAGATCAATCATATTTCAAAACCTCTTTAGGCCATACTTACCACAATTAACTTTAACTCCCATTAACTTTAAAACATAAAAAAAAAAAAAGAGGATGGGTTTGGGGGGCTTGTTAAAGCATCCCCACAAAACCAGAGGCCCTATGGAATTTCATCATATTTTAAAAGAGGCACCTTCTCCCTCGCCGAAGAAACTCGACGAAGCCGCCAGGCTGGGGCTGAGCCGGTGCAGCTCGGCCAGGCTACCGCGGGCTGCGGCGGAGCACAAAGCGCCGCGGCGGGAGCCGGCGCTCGGTGCCTGCGGCGGGCAGCGGCGGCGCGCACAAAGGCGGCGCTCCGCGGCGCGGCTTCGGGGGCTGCGGGACACCGGCTACCGCCCCGCCCGCCCCGAGCCGAGCCCAGCCGAGCCGACAGCCACCGCCCCCCACCGAACAAAGCCCCGGCGGCGCTCACCGGCAGCCTCTCGCCGTCTTCTGCCCTCGCCCACCGCTCCTCCTCCCGCTGCAAATCCAGGCGCAGGGGTGCGGGAGGTCCCCCCGCTCCGCAGCCCGTTCAGCGGCGCCGGCCGGGTGTCCCCCGCGCAGCGCCCGCGGCCGCGCCCCGGCTCACTCCGTGCGCTCCGGCTCCGGGCAGCGGCTTAATCTCCAAACTTCCTCCTCCTCCTCCTCCTCCCGGCCGGGCAGAGGAGTCTGTGAAACTCCCCTCCTCCATGCAGCTCCCGCAGCCCAGCCGCTGCCTCAGCCCCTCCCCGGGGAGGCCCGGCCCGGCTCTGGGCTGGTGCTTGCTCTGCTCTTCTTCCCCTCCCTACTCCGCCGCCCCCCAGCCCCCGAGGCTGGGAAAGGGGGGGGAAAAGAGATTAACCACTCGGATTTGTCTCTGGAACGGAGCCAAAGAGAGCAGTCGGATTACAGCCCCGGGAAGAAGAGGGGAGGAAAAGGGAATGGGGATAAAAAAAAAATGAAAGGGGAAAAAAATATCCGCTACTGTTTTCACGGAGATAAAAGCGCCGGGCTCTCCTGCCCTCCCCCGTGTGTCAGGTCACAGCCTCTCCGCCCGGCTGCGAGCCACATCCCCGCCTCGCCGAGCTGCCCACCGGCTCCTCTCCGCCACCACAGGTCTGAAATTCAACTCACAAGTCTGAGAGGGCTTCTGTAAATGAGTTGCCGAATTGCCAAAATGTGAAGGGGGCAAGTCCGCCACGAAATACAGACCCGTAAAACGCAAATTCCAAGAGGCTGTAGATAGAGAGTACACCTGCCTCGTGGCAGGCTGCTGGGTCATCTTCTTTGGAAAGGTGAGTGTAAAGTTACACAACATTAAAAAAGAATACAGTAAAAAGACACACAAAAGAGAAAAAAACCTGGCTGAAATAAAGCCTGAATTCTTCATACGTGTTCAGTATTCTTTATTCCTCTGAGCCCTAACAAAATCCTTGGTTTCCTGTAAAACTTCATTCCGTGTTTCACATTTAGTAAAGCTGTATTGCTTTTGTTCTATAACAGTTTCTCCCTCTACTCATGGTAATGTACAGAATGTGGAATGCAAGGAAAATTGTGAGGTTAGAACAGCTCATACTTTTCAGATGTCAAAACAAGTAATTACAGCAGTAATTCAGAAAAGCAGGAAGTTTCAGTGTTTGCCCTCATCTTACCTGTTCTCACTGGAATCATAAATAAACAAACAAAAAAAAACCCCAAACCACCAAAGCACCTTGGTCAGGGTCTGTTTCTCTGTCATTGATTCAGAAGCCCAGAGCTCTTTCCCAACATACACACTGAATATTCTTCAGATGGGTGCTGAATTTTAAAAGATTACCCCATTTATTAATTAATTTTGGTTACATTTCAAAACAAAAGTTTGTGTTTAATAAGTGGGACTATATTAACTTTTCCAGAAAAAATACCTCAAATGTTTTAATGACAGCTGTTCTTGCACATAACATTTATTGACACTGCAGAATTACAGCATAGTTATCATAGAATCACACAATATTCTGGATTGGGAGGGACTTTCAAGGATCAAGTCCAAATCCTGATCCTTCAGAGAACAGCCCCAGGAATCCCACCCTGTGCCTGAAAGTGTTATCCAAATGCTCCTTGAACCCTGTCAGGCTGGTGCTGTAACCACTTCCCTGGGGAGTCTGTTCCAGTGCCCAGCCACCCTCTGGGTGAAGAACCTTAACACCAAGGAGTAAATCTCATTCCACTCCTATTTCCTTGGGAGCCATCACTGTCCTACCTGGCAGGAAACGGAGATCACAGAAGTCTGGACTCCACAGTTAATACTCTGGAATGGTATTCTACAAAGTTGCTTGACAGGGGGCAAGTGGGACAGGGCAATTTCAGATGAGATTTAGTAGCTCCACTAAAATCAGCCTACTGGTTGTGATCTCCTGCACTACATAGCTAGTCCATGTCTGAATTCAGCATCCAGCTGAGCACACATCCTTGCCTCAGTACACTACACTCTGGCCTTGTGCTGTGAACAAAAAGTTAGCCTTCATTTGCAAGTCAATAGTAAAAAAAGGGGGGAAAAAAGAAAAAAAAAGGAAAAAGCAGCAAAACTTCTCTGAAGAAACTGCTGGGAGAGAAGCATTTGTAACTCTTTCCCATTTGGGGAATCAGGGAATGTTTTTCCTTTATGAATAGATCTTTGAAAGATAGTAATAAAACAAACTACTGCTTGATGCATTTAACTTGGTCCAAATTAAAACAAATGAAAATGCACACACATCCCCAAATGGGAAATACAGCAAAAGCCCCAAACCACAGACTATTCCAAGTTCCTTTAAGAAACTGTACAGTCTCTCCAAATATGTTTTAAAGGCCTTACATGATCCGTTCCATATGGAGTTTGTTTTTCCTCAGTGCTGTGACTAACAGGAAAAAACTTCAAGAGGAGAAGTCTCTTCCTCTCTCTTCATCCTTCTACCTCCGTTTCCCCAAAGGACTGGTCATGAGTCTGTCTGGTTTCTGTTTGCTCGTGCTAAAAATAACCTTACAGTGGACTGACAAAATACACTGAGTTTTAAGGAAATTGACTGATAATGTAGGATTATTGTTGCAGAAAGAGTGAGAGAGGTTGAAAGGCCGAGCTTTACAGCACTGTAACACAAAATAGTCTATCTGAAGAACCACCCTTTTTTGCAGTAATTAGATACATGGACAAATTGTGGGAACACCTGTCTTTGAAGGTAATTCACGTGACTATTGGTAAAAGGGCACAAGTGACAAGGAAGCTGCAGGCAGGTGAACCTTTCTCCTGGGCTTTGCCTCTGCACCAGAAAGTCACTGGCAGAGGGGGGAGCACCAGTTGTTGTCTGTCATCCTCAGCAGTACTCCTCTGCACCGGCAAGAAGCAAGTCTTTGTTCCTTCAGCTACACCTTTTTTGACACATTTTTTTCTGCTCACTCTCACAGCATGTCTCATACTCTCACACTGCAGGATCCCTGCCTTCCCCCATACCTAAGGTGGGATCCAGCTCCATCTGCCAGCTCTTCACCTCTATCCCTCCTGCTGCACTGGCAGTCAGAAACTTGCACCGCTAACAAGTTGGTGTCTTTCACAATGGTGGCCAGGACTTCCCTTCATGTACTACTTCAAAGTGATTTGCTTACTGTGTTGGATATCTATATCAGTCAACCTAAAATTATTTTCCTTCTAGGTCTGCTTATATCAGTTGGTCTATCAATAAGTTTGTACATATGTTCTCAAACATCACAGCATTTTTTTGTCACCAGCTCTGAACTACACCAGTCATTGTGTTAATGTTTTCCTCATTCTGGCTGTGACTCAGCAAACCATAAACAACGCCTTTAAATGTACAGAAATTACTGTCACTTCAGTTTTGCTGACTGATGATGAAATTCAGCATTCACTTGAGGAGAAGCACAAGTTTATCTGTTCTGAGTAAGAATCTGGGGGGTAAAAGGCCTGTCCGTACAATAATAGAAAAATGCTATTTGTATAGACATCACACACACACACTTAGAAGAAAAAGACATATCCCAGAATTGATTGTTCAGTGAGGGGGAGGTTCTGTCGAAGAAAACCTGCTGTGTCCATGCCAGGCACAAGGGTGTAAAGCTGGGAAAACAGATATAATGTTAACCTGGACACTCCCCAGTCAGCAAGAATATTAATATTAAT
The DNA here is from genome assembly GCA_003676055.1 of Chloebia gouldiae. Classification (NCBI taxonomy): domain Eukaryota; kingdom Metazoa; phylum Chordata; class Aves; order Passeriformes; family Passeridae; genus Chloebia; species Chloebia gouldiae. The sequence goes on along the minus strand of QUSF01000002.1, from coordinate 52,494,771 downwards.
ATTAATATTATGCAATGTTATCCTTGCCTTGTGTCCAAATTAATTATTCCACCCACAATACAATTTAATTGGCAGGCACAGGTACACTCATTTGCTTTGCAAAGCAGTATCATTAAATGTAAAGGGTTTTTAGAGCTGTGCTCCTGTTTCATAGAATACACTCTTTCATGTACACTAATGCCAAGGAGTACACAACCATTCCAGTAATTATATGTTCCAGTAAAATCATTAATATAAAATAAAATGCTATCATACCTACTTTATGCTTGTATCCTGCAGGTATTCTATTGCCTCCAAGTTGATGAGATACCTGTGTAAAATAAAATTGGAAGCATATTTAAGTTTTTACAGCAGCAGCTGCTAAAACATTTAATCACAAAGTTCAAAATACCTTACTCCCAATCTTACTGTAAAGTGTAAGTGGAAATACTTTAAATACAAGATGACTTTGCATGCCACTTGCCTTGGGAAACAAATAGTGTGCATAAAGAATGGGAGTAAGAGGATAAAGTTTAGTGGTTACAAGTATGAAGACTGTCAATATAAGAAAAGAGCAAAATATTGTACAGAAGGAAATTACTGAATTTAGTCGTTCTAGGGAGAGGGTTTGACTCCTTTGTCTGGGAATATTTCCATGCAGAAGTAAACATCTTTGAGATGATTTGCTTTTCCACATAGCAGCGCTGCTTGGATCTTCCACAAATGCAACTGTATTTCATAAAAAAAGCACGGAGACCAGCTGCAGTTTTCATGAAATAGGCTTCTGGTAAATTCAAAAGCTAGTGCAATTATGTCAGCTCAGGTCTCAAATTCCTTACAAGTCTTGGGTCTTAAACACAGCCTCCTCCACCATGATGCTTTTTTTATTGTGTTAAATAATAGCTGTCTACATTTCCCATCTGTTCTTCTCCAGAAAGTTTTTCCCCTGTATTATTCCTGAAAATATTTGCATCTACACCCTTGCAAACGAAAACCATGTTTTAGTCTTACAAGGGTTCATCTTCTTCCAAATTAAATTTTCTTTGGAGTATTTTAGGTTATAAGACTGGAATTGAGCTGTTAATTTCAAACTTTGACCTTCAGCCATCTTGCTCTAGAAGAAAGCACTCACTAGTTCTATGCTCCTCATAACAAAGCTACCAGTTAAGGATGACCCATTGCAACCCCTCCAGGATGGAAGATGCTTACCCGATTTTCTCTGGACAGGACAGTCAAAAGCTCAAAATAAAGCTGGAGCAGGATCCCAGCCACTTCCTCTTCTCTGTTTAGTTGCTTGCACAGCAAACAGCCTTACTGGGCACACAGGTGGTGCTTGTTTCTCAAAATTCAGCTGCCTCTTTTTGGCTTAAATTAATTATTCACAAAAATGAGTATTAAGATGTCACAAGGAGGCCTACATCTTGTGTGTTTTATTTAGGGGCTGAAAGATCATGTCTTTAAAAAGGTTTTTTATTGTTGCATGCTTTGTGGTGAGTCTACATGTATAAAAAAGCAGGATCAAGTCCAAGGTCTTCAGAGCACAATGAGTATATTAGACTTGCTTTAAGCAGCAACTGAGAGTTACTTTTCAACACTGCTATTACAGGTGCTCAGGTGGCAGATGAACTCATCTGATTACAGGATTCCAACTTCAAGAAAACTCCTTCAAATATAAGAAACCACTGGTTTCTTCTGACCCGTCTAGGTTATTAAAAAAAAAACTCTTTTACTACTTACATGGAAATCTTGTGGTTCCCTGCTCTCAGCTGTAGCTTTTAAAGCACAATGTTCCAAAATAATTAGACTAATTATTTTAAAATACCTTCTGAGTAAAAAGCAATAAACATACTTTTTTTTTTTTCTTAGGCAATAAACTAAATTCAGCGCCTAACTTCTTCAAGATCATCATCCAATCCCTGGAGTATTTTTCTCAAGCACAAATTCCCCTGGATTCTTCCTTGCATTTATTCTGGTTTGCTGCCCATCAGAGAGTGAGGACCCCAGAGCAGGAACGTTGCAAGGGCAGTTCTCTGGGCATGCATCAGAGAGGATCCCAAGGGGCAAACTTCCAAGAAGGAGCTAAGAAGACTGTAATCTCCTTTGCTGTATCGCTGTCTAATGCAACTCTCAGTCCAAATCACCTATCAGATAACTGTTCGGCCACTGTTCAGCCATCCCAATCCTCATCAAAGCCGCATCCCGTGCTGACCTAACCTACTACCACAGCAAAAGATTTTCCTCTCTCTTAGTAAATTCTACAAGTGGCAAAAGCCTACCAGATGCAGTGGGCATAATTCACCACCCTCAGGAAGTTTGAGTAATACTTAAAAATTCACTCTCAGCCACTGCAGACTCATCAAAGGAAGGTGATATTTCAGATCCTCTCAGGACAGAACAAAGATGTTAACGAACTCGCTGTAATTTCATTCTGCACCTATCTACATGAGTGCAGACAGGGCAGTGGAAAAGGAAGTCTGAAGCTTTATCAGGACTTGTAACAATGAAGGCTGTAAACCTCCAAATGGGAAGTTGCATTGAGCTCGGTCAGTGCCTGTCCAGAAGAAGGACATGAAGATCTGCCATCGACAAAAAGACAGAGAACGTCTTACAGTTTTTACACATCCTGCTACCTACAGTAGGGATAGATGCTTTAAATTTTTAATGGTTGTGTATAGCAGTATAAAAATACAAAATGCTTTAAACAGAAGCAAGAAAAAAGATGGTACCTCAACCTCAGACAAAGGAGATTAAGAGCAGAAGAGATACCTCATGACCTAATGAAATAGGGAAGCAAAACAGAAGAAAATTAAATGAAAAGTAAAAAAGGAAACCCAAAATCATAAGGTGTTATAGTCAGTGTTGCTAGCTCCTGTTACTTAATATAGAAGTCTAGTACAGGAGAACAACCCCAAATTAAAATCAGAAACAATATCATTTAGAAAAGGCAATGTTGTAGCATTTTGTAAATACTTGTTAATACAAAATGACATGGCCTATGCTTGCTAGTTATTCTATCTCTGTTCACAAAGCAATTCTCTATATAAATGTATGAAATTTGAATGTTAATGTAACCAAAACAGTTCCAAATTATTCTGATGCATGACTGAATATCAATTATCACTGTTTTGAAAAAAAAATACATCAGTCAAGCAGCCAGAACACTATATTATTATTACAGATGCAAGAGTTACCAAATAAAGCCACATCAAAATTGGAGTATTTGGAGATAGCAGATCAGAGAATCCCAGAATTTTCAGAGCATCTCAGAGACAATAGTGCCCAATTTTCACTGAATACTGTTACTAGATTACTCTGCTATCTCAAGATATGACAGATAAAATCTCTGTCATAGTATCTTTCTCACAGCTGATGTAAGAAAGAGATAAAAGTCTGTTCTGTTTTCTCAAGCTTTCAACTCTGTGGTACGTCTGTCCCAGGACAGTGTCCCACTACATCACTTTGAACAAAAAAGCCAACAAACACTTAAGTCTATTAACTGCCTGTAAATCTGAGCAGCTGTGTTGTGAGTCATTCCAGGACTGGATAATAATTGAATAAACAACTGTAATTGTGCTCCATGAAACTCCCATGTTTCTTTTCAGTCTTGGCTTCTCTCATGAAAGCAGTACAAGTTCAGGTGCAACCACAAAATCTCAGTCACCTAGGACAATGTTTACCTCATACCTCTGGTCTACCAACCATCATGAAAAACACATCCTGTTTCTGAGAATGTAACAGTAATAATTTCCAAATATTCCAGATCCAGTGATGAGAAGCTTTCTTACAGAGGGATATTTCTGAGGACCCTTGATAAAACTGACATTTATTATTTATACTGCAATAATGCTCACAAGGCACAGTGACCAATGAACTGAATGTAAAAAGAAGGAAAAGGTCCCTATAACAGGGAGTTTACAATCTAAGTGATTTTGAGAGTGTACTGAACCTTTGAGTAAATGTAGCTTAAATTTCAACTGGAAAGGAGGTCTCTTTTTCTAGATCAGTGGCCTTTAACATGGGGTCTACTACTAGGAGACCTGGAAAGATAACTGAGAAAAGAAAGTTTGGTTCAGTGGACTTAGATTCACTTTACAGGGGTCCACAAATTTGAAACAGATTGAAAATACCAATCTTCCTAAAGATTTGCAAACTATACCACAGAAATGCATTCTTGCTCAATTACTAGATGGGATCATATCCACACTACTGGCTAAACAAGATAAGCAGTCACTCTGGGAACTTCTGAGAGACAGTGAAAGGCAGCAATATTCCTAAACCACAGACTTCTGTTGCCTTCCAGCCAAATCTCCAGACTCATCCATGCATGCTGAACATTTAGCAGCAGCATCTGGGAGAAAGCTAAGAGAGAAGAGCCTAGGAGCCAGATGAACTAACCTTAGTTTTGCAAAGTGTTAGAAAGAGTAAAAACAAGTTCTAGGGTTTGTAAAAATCTATAGATTTTACTAGTATATAAAGTAATTCCTATTAAACTTCATGAGGTTTATGCAAGATGTTTGTAATGTGAAGATTCCCTATTGGTGAGTAGATAGCTTCGCTGCTGTGACTAATTCAGCCTATGATGGCTTTGCCAAGGCTATAAAGAAAAGTTTCAGGCTGTTTTATTGACAATGACACTGCTGGAAAAACCTCTGACACCCTCCAGCTGCATATTTCTTTTCACCTACAAGATACCGATATAGCTTGCTCAATATCAAGGCATAAAAAAAGCAAGAATAACTTGTGTCTGAAGCCTGGATTTGCTTTGGTAGTTAGTAACTATCTGTTCTGCCATTCCTAGAGGAATTCCTTTAATAAGAGCCTATGTTAATAAGGTTAAGAGATTTCCTAGTAGAACAAGAAGTCCAGTAGTGTAGAGTCAATCTGGGGCAAAACAGAGAAGCAAAAAGAAAAAAGCAAAAAATTTAAAAATGCTCTCAAGCCTATATATTTGATTTTGACCTGCGGAGTTAAGATCTGTTTTAATCACAACATGTTATTATAGCCAGCAATAGTATTTTTCTGAATCTTATGGACTGGTATGACATGAATTTTTTTCACTGGAAAACAATACCTATAGATGCAGACACAGTTTTTCACTCTTGTGTATAAAAACAGGAGAGTCACAAAGAATCTTTCTTTGTCTACCAGGCAGCTGATATGCATGGTATACAAAGAAAAACTTCTTTCAGCATATTTCCCAGGGTGAGGTCCCTTTTGACAGTAGTTGACAAGCAAAGAAACATCTTTATTTAAATACGTGTTAGAGGCAGAATATTTTTCTGTTCTACCCTAATCACTTGAACTATGTAGTCCTTTTCACTACCTTCTTTCTTTTAATTTTAAAAAACCCCACACTTTTATGCTAACTTTCTTTAGGCCCAAGACCAAGTATTTTGACCGGCTGAATGTATGGTATGGGCCTATTGTATGCTTTCAAAAAAAAAAAAAAAAGAAAATTAAGCCAAATGTTTCTTAACATCAGTTGATCCTGTCCGGGCCAAAAGATTTAGTAAGTGGGGAAAAAGAGAGAATTTTCTCACAATACCAAATATCTTGATCAATCTCTTTCACTCTACAACCCATCCTTTTGCCACTTTTCTTATTTTTGAAGTTCTTTGTGGGGATCTTGGACTAAAGGAGAAGTTAATTTCATAACCATGAAAATGGAATAAATGTCCATAGAAAGAAAGAGATCTCAGATTTTATCCTGTATTGCTCATCTTGTTTCTTTTGCATATTGGCAAACATGTAATGCCCTATATTATAATGATAAAATACTGAGTCTAGAAAACACTGTGCTGCAAGCACGTTTTCTGTGTAGAATACAATGCATGATGACAATTAAGTGTTATAGTAGGAGAAGAGAAATTCCTTAAGAAAAGGGAGGAAAAACACCATCATTTCTGACCTGTACCCTCTCCCTTTTGGGAAGGGTGGGAAGGCTTTCCTTTCCACCTGGGAAGATACTCTGAAGCAGAAAAAGTAAAGGAAAAACATTATTCTTGGAAGAGCAATCAGAGAAAGAGCACATACACACATCCTTCCTTTTGAGTAGACTTTTCTGAAAATTGCCTCAGATGTCTGCTGAGCTCTCATGGAAGTGTTTTTCCTTTTTATTAAAAGAAAAAAAAAATCAAAACCTTTTTCATGTTTTGGAGCCAGCAGCTCTCCTCATTGGCAGCAGTTTCCAAACCTGTTATTGAACAAACCTAAAAAAGTTTTACACTAAAGGAAAAGCATCTGCCTTGACTGAGACCTTGGAGACAACAGCTTAGGCAGCAACAGTCTACCCAAAGCCCATCAGTAATTAACATGCAGCCACTCATCACATCAATCTCTGCCTAAGGACTTTGGGTTAAAGAAAAATGTATACTCATTGTAGATGTTCTGCTTGTGTTTGATGTAGTAGACTAGTGCTGAGCTATTGGCAAACATAGAATGAGGTATATCGGAGGAAAAATTGTATTCTTCCATTTGAAGAACACTTTGAGTTTGGACAAGGCTGCTAAAACAAGTACAAAAAGGAAATTAAAATTAGCACTGGTTATTTCTATCAAGAAGTTCACTTCCAAAATTCCAATGAAAATTGGCTTTGACCTGGCAGATTTATGAGGCTTTGAAACTTTCAGTTGGAGCTCAAGCAATAGTTTGTTTTGTGTTTAGAATAATAATACTTCTTAACTGAGGCAAAGAGTGGCGGTGACACCACTATTTATGGCTTGTTGTCCCTCTCAGTTTCTGCACAGGGAATGCAGCTGGACTGGTTATTGCTTTTACAATTACTGCATGCTTTTTGTATTGGCAGCCCTCACATATTGAAGAACTACAAAATTGCTCCTCCGGACCAGAGAATTAATTAAAAAGAAGTAGTTTAGGAAAGTGATGTTTTCAGTTGTTGTTGCTTGTCCTCTTATTTAAGACATTTGTGTTTGTTTCAAGTTTCCAAGATTTTCCCTCAAAGCATGAATACTAGAAGTTGAGATCTTCATACATTTTAGGGTTCTGTCATTTGAAGCCAGATGAAAAGCACTAGATATCATAATAGTAGCAATAAACTTGACAGCCACCAGCACAAAAACTTGAAAGAGCTGTTTTGTCTTCTCAAATTGCGTTTTTGATGAAAGATGAAAATACCTCAAAAATTTTGCACAGCATTTTTGACAGGTGGACATATAAATCTGATTTAAAATTTAGTGATCTCGCCTTTCTTCTAGAGTTTGTATAACTCTGAACTTAAGTTTTCTGAATGTGCTGGAAGCACTTCTTTCTGTACAAACTTCTAAAAGTTGGCTCCATAAAGTAGTTTGCCTTTTCTAAGTGGAGGTACTGAATAAAATGGGATTTTTTTTTCTCTCCCTATTGAAAAGGCAAATAACATTGTTTTTACTTTTGCACAAGAATTCAAGAGCTGCAGAATCAATAGGCTGTTTCATATCCCACCATCAGCAGATACTGGGCTGAAAGCCAGTTTCTTCATGATGGCTTTGTTTAGCCTAGAGTTTTGTAATTCTAGTTAATTGATTGCTGGTTTGTTTGAGTTAGCACAATTGAAAATGGTAATGTAGACATCCAAGAAATATTTGGGGCAGAACAGTTCATTAACCAAAGTTAGAACATGTCCAAAACTTTGTAACAGACCAGGTTAGTTTCGGTATAATCTCTCTCACCTCTTTCCCATATGATGCTCAGGAACTCCATCCACACCTCCCTGGGGTCTGCTGCACTGAGGGAAGACAGCCCTCATAAGGGCCTGGGTGTGGTACATCAGTCTTTTGATTACAGGTGAAAGCAGACAGATTTCCTGCAGACAAAGTAAACCTTCCACCAAGTCCCCAGCACCAAAGGGAGACAGGATGGGTCACTCTGTTCAAAAGCAAAAGCAGTTGCACTCAAGCACCTTACCACAATTAATACAAACAGCAGAAGCAGCAAAGGTTACTGCAACTAAACCTTTTATTTCACCTCTACTTTACATTTGAGTGTGAAAGAAGTTGTTTTCTTCCATTTTCATACGTAATAACCATAACATAATCCTTGGTGGCTCCTCATGCAGGACAGAACTGTGCAAAGTAGAACCATTCTTCTGCAAAGAAACATAAAAATATGAACAGGCAGTTCATATAACCTACAGTTATAGTTAGGCTCCCAAATTCAGAAGGGTGTAGGCCATTCTGATATGAAAGATAAACCAAAGTACTAGATTTTTTAGCACTGCCCTATAAAAGATGGCAGTTATGAAAAAGCGTAATTGATCTAGACACTCACTACAGCATTTTGGCCTAATATAATAAACTAAGTGATAAAATTATACTATTCTTTAGGATGTGTGTCCCTTGCCCTCAAACAAATGGACTTGCAATTCAGCATCCCATGGTGCAGTTGCAGTCCTGCTGGTGGACACTGTAAAACAGAAGGGATTTGGACGTGTTTACTATTCCATTGTTTGACTTTATCCTGGCGTAGCACAGTTCACTATGTGACACAATGGTTTGAGTCTTCACTGCTGCTCAGCTTTCACCACCCATAGACAAAGTTTAATGACAGAAAATTGTAAACTTAGAATTTAATGGTGTAATGAGGCTGGAATTTGAGCACTGGTCTCAAATCTTAGCTATGTGTTTTCACACCAGAACTATGCTGTTCCCCACTGGTGAGCTTGCATAGTATTGATGTTATAAGGCATGAAAATTAAAAAGTTGCATCTGACTTCAGACACCAGATAAGACTATACACACCACTCCTAGTGAGTGTACATCAGACTTGACCCTCTGTTCCTTTTTGGTCTGGAATGGCTGACATCAGCTTGCCATTGGTTCTCCCATTGGTCTGGAAAAACTTACATTTCTATCTTTCCTCTTATACAGGACAGTGAAAAGCTTTACTGTGCTTATAATAAGCTGAAATAGAGCTGGTCCCTGCTGCCTGAGCTGTGCCATAAGCAGACTCAGAAGCAGTTTCCAAAGTGCAAACTGATTAATGACAACTCAGCATGGGGATGCTGAGAGATTCAGACTCACGACTGATGGATATGAAAAGACTGGTGAACAGGGGGTGGTCAGGTCTGAGAAAACAAAACCCATCACTGAAATTGCTGAAAGCTGCTGACATTGTTTTTGCACACAGAGGCTATTTCTAAACATGAGAAAACTTACTGCTACTAACTGTTCTTCTGTGTTTCCCCTTCCCATTGTCACAATCCCAGTCTTCCTGCCACAGTTAAAAAGGAAATCTGGAAGTAGGAAACAAGTCAAGAGGCAGCCCCACCTTTATATAAGGAGATGTCTATGTTCCATGGAAGCATAATTCTTACAACAAAAGAATGATTGTAGTTTTAATAATTTTTATTAATTAATCAGCCTTCACTAGCCAACCATTATATTGATCAGTGTATTATAGCTTATATATTTGACCTCCTTGTCCTAGGAGATTAACACCCCAAAACCAGATGACATATACAACCCCAAGAGTTCATCTGACATGTGAGGGGGGAGAGAGATCAAATAGTTAGAGGGGAGATGAAATAAGCCATGACGTTCTAAAGGCAAATGTTTATCCATTATTCTATTGTTTTCTTAATTTCTGTCATACAGGTTTCTTTCCTTGCAGTATAGCAAAGAATATACCAAAGTCAGAGACAAAGTCAATGCTGTAATATAAGATTGGCTAAATGATGTTAATACATCTTCCCTAGCCACCTCAGTCCCAAAACACTTGATGCATTCCTCTTTCTTTCTTTTTCACAGTCTAACATTAGAAGGGGTGCCGTGATTGGTACAGCTTCCTTAATAAATCAGGAACTCCAGAATAAGAAAAACCTAGAGGAACAACAGCTCCATATCAGACACTATAACTCAATACTGTTACTGCATAATGACAAAAATGTGTGTGATATACATTACCCTAAAGAAAAGACCATGCAGAAAGCCAAGGCAGCACTATTTTTTTCCCACAGTGGAAAGTAAATTTTACTCTGAGATTCACAGCTCATGTACCTTCAAGGAAGGTTCAGTCCTATTTTCAGTCACTGAAGGGCCTCCAAATGGGGTCCTGGAATATGCCAGGAATTTCCCCTGTATTCACAGAAGTCACAATGAGCTGTTATCCCAGATATTGTGAGAAGAGCTTGTTCAGTAAATGTGACATAGAAAAAATCACCTTGTGTGGGAGCCAGCACAGCATATCACTTGAAACAATGGTCAGTGGCCCAGCCAAGTGCATGCAGCATGGATGGGAAATCCCAGCCCTGAGACACGGACCTTCCTGACTGTCCCTCACCCACCAGAGCAAATCTTCTGTTCCACTGTGCTTGGCAGTGCCTTGCCCTTTGTCATTAAATTACTTCAAAGAAAACAGATAGTAAGAACATATGTTAAGTCTCTTTGAGAAAGACCCTCTCCTTATTACAAGATGCTACAGGGAGAGACCCACATGCTATGTATTATGGAAATCATCATCATTGCTTTGAAGCTTCAGTTAATAGCAGTGTTTCTGTTACATAGTGGGAGAAGAGTTTTTTATGCTAAAAGAACACAGAACTCAGCAGTGAAATTAAATACAGTAAGGTTTTTTTTTCTGAAACATTTAGCAAAGTGATTTTTGTTTAGTGAAATCTATGAAATTTTGTGTACAAGCAGGGTTGAGCTTAAGAATGTATTCTAAGAGAAAACATGCATGTCCTTCATAGCACATAAGTCATTAAACAGCTAGTGGGTAAAACACCATATAACAAGATGGGTGGAGTTTTCCTAGTGGAGGCTCTGAAATTGTTTCCTCCTAACAAAAGTTCAGAATCCATTTGTCAGCAGATATAATTTCCTGTGCTCCTTGCCGCATTTCAAAAGCCAATATATGCATCCTATTGTAACAAAACTCCTGGTTTACCAAGAAAAACAAACAACAAAACAGATCTGCATGGTGTCAGAACTCCAGGCAGCTCTTTGTATTTTTTGGAAGATCTTACTGGGTTAGGAAACAGTAATTATTTCTAGGCAAATTCAAACATTTTCAACAGAGATTGCGATGAAAAAAATGTAAGACCTCTTCCCCTGTAGTTGAAAAGTTGAAATACTCAGTAGTAACCTTAAACCTGACCATTAGTTCAACTTTGTCTCATGTTATGCAGCTAAGCAAAACAAAGTCTGTTGATAAAATGAAAACAGTTTCCTAGAATGCCAAAACAGACTGCTCCCTCCCCACGGAAGACAGTCATCACTCCAACAGTGAAGTATGTTTACTAATCTGGTCATTGCTAACAAATATATACTGGGGACACAGCATTTGAATTAAAGCCTCTGGTAAATGAAGTTGGCGATCATACTGCATGAATTCAGAAAGAAATTGGGCCAGCCTAGAGTTGTAGACTCTTCTAGACCTCCAGTACATAGCTGGAGACAATTTAATAGTTTATTAAGCTGTGGCTCCATGGACAACTGAGCAAACCTGGTGCCCTATGGTGGCGAACAAAGGGGAAGTGTGACCCTTGCCTGGCCTCTCTTCTCCCCTGTCCTGCTCCTACAAAATATATGTGACATCTGGACTCTTCTGGATGCTGCCCCAACCTAGTAGAAGGCTGCCCAGCTCTTCTGCTGAGTAATTTATCCTGATAGACAAGTCACTTACACTGCTCTCAGCCTGGAAATTAATCAATAGGAATGGACAAGATGCAGGTGCATGAACATGGGCAAGAACAAGACTGTTGTATCTTGGAATCTGTGAGTCATTAGGTTGAGCAGCTGTGCAGGGAACCGCTGCTCAGTAAATACCAATATGACAAGACTCAAAGAATAAGGACTCACCTCTTCTGCTAAAAAAGACACTTCCTGCTGACTTCAGCTAACTAATTCTTACTAATTTCATTAAATTACAAAGTGCATAAAGATAATCTACAGGAAAGTTTAGGAAATCCTTGTGTTATTAGGTATGCAGCAGGGAACCTGACTAGCAGACATCCAAGAGAGAAGGAGGACTGCATTGTGTTTGACTATAATTATGTAGCAAAAATTGTCTTCTGCAAATACATTACAGCTGAGCAAGTTAGAAGTGAAAAATCACCATGCCTCTAATACAGGTCATCAGCAATATCAGGACTCAAATCCAGGTCCCTTGAGGCTGTACTGGATCACTGTCATGTAGATCTCTCTTGTTTTCTCAACGCCTTGAATCTAGTAAGCTATCCACTATCTTATATTGTAGAACCTTTAACTGTTATTAATAGATCAAGAGTCATCTCCCACCAAACTGTGTAAAAAACACATTCAAATTAGCTTAAAAAGCATACTAGACATTGGGCTTAAGAAAAAGTGACAATGACAATTTTGATTCCAACTATATAGTGTTTTCTCATATGTATTGATTTCTAGAAATACCTGTGGGATTTGCCATTTAATTGTTTCATTACCGATTCATGCAGAACTGAATGGACAATAGATGTCTTCTGAGTTAAAAGTGTGGACAATATTCATGCTCCAACAGAGTGAGACTAGGAGGCAGTTCATCTCTCAGCTCTGTCTAAATAAGCACACACAGTAGTTAGTATCATCTTAGGTACACTACATGGAAGTTTATTGACCTGTGTATCTACTGTGCTAGAGCAGACTGTATTCTACTGAAGCCTTTTGAACTCTTGCTTGTGTCTGTGGTTTGCCGAAAACACAAATGAGAGAGAAACCCTCACTCCAACACATTTCAATTTACAAAACATGTGCGGCCCATATGAGAAATGTATCCCAAAGGAATGGGAAATTATAGTTTGCACATGTGTGGATTAGAGTCAACTAGTGTTGAAGGTAATTAAATTTTGCCACTAATTATTTTGAACCAACAGTGTGCATTAATTAATCCACACAGTGCTTCTGTGAAAGAAATGCAGAAAACTCTGAGACTGAGGGTTTGTTGATGGATGAAAATTGATGTATAACAGGATAGGGAGACATTTTTAAATGAATAGCTGCTTCAGATTGCCTCTATAAGTGAACATTTCTATTCTGGAGCAAGTTCTAGCTTGCTTAGTCCAAATGCAAAGCAGCTTGAACACATTTAGAAAGAGATGAAAAAAAAAATCACTCTTCTATTCAAGATAAAACCAATCAAACTCCCAAACCAGTTACTCATTAAATCTATAGACAAACCACAAATCCTATTATTTTAGGTCCTGGAGTACTTCCATTGTTGCGCATTTTTCACATCTGGCAAGTGCGTTGGTATAACTCTGATGATGCTCCCTCTGAAAGGATACAGTAGAACTTGGAGTACTCTGAAGGGGGACAAGGGTGGCTGCAAGTATGACTCAACACCTGCTCAAGCAAAGCAGGCCATCTTTCTTCAGCTCAGGATGGCTTGTGTATGTGGGGACAGGAGGTGCATAAAATCATAACTAGGACAGAGAAGATGAATAAGGAAAATCGTTCATTATTCCTTGCCATATAAACAAAATAATGTATCCAATGACAAGTTTAAAAACAGTTAAATCCAAAGGGAACAATTTTCCACACAACAAGATATTGAGCTGTATGACTCACTTCTAAATTAAGTTTGGATGTGAAAAATATTAGCAGGTTGAAAATGGCATTAAGCAAGCCATTTGGAGAAAGGTCCATCGAGGATAACTAAACAATGGCCCTAATGTGATATCAAGAGGAGGAAATGCCTGCAGCACTGATCACTTGAAGAAAGGAAAGAGGAACGGATCATTGTTGTGTTTCTTAAGCTCTTTCCCCTGAGCAGTTGGTGCTGGCCATTGTCTGAGACAGGCTAATGTGATGCTCAACCAGCATGGGATTGCTTAAACTGGGGTTTTTATGAATTTCCAGTGACAACATCTGAGCTTAAATGGGTTTCAAGATGACATTTAAAAGAAGGAATGGTAACATATTACACAGAGGGCGCAGGGTACTGGAGGTGGGTTTGGATTTTGTTTTTAATCCAACGTTTTGTGTTTTCTTCTTTTTAGTAGCAATTATGATTACTCAGTCTATGCCTTTCCTATCTAAGGAACTCTGCAGATGTATGGGAGGGATGGCAAGTAGTATCACTATGAAATAAGAAGAAACTATAAATAAGCCAATTCATTCCATGCCCTATATTTATCAGACTCAAAAAAGAAAAAAATCTATTGATATAATAACCCAGATGAGTGAAAGATTTCTTTATGAGGATCTTGACATTTTGTTCACATCTGATTAATTGAATGCTATGGTCATCGTTCCAGAGGCTGTATATTGAGAATGAATTTGCCTTGTAACTATCTGGCTATAAAACTTGATTGAAAGACACAATGAAGTCTTTATGGCCTTTCTGGGCTCTGACAATTCTCCGGTTACCAAAAAATATTGAAAAGAAACTCCTTTTGCTTTTCTGTTTATTTCCACATTTCCTTGTCCTTGTTTTACGTGATAATGCACTTTAAGTATTAAAACCCTCTCCAACCTATTTTTCCATCCCAGTGCTATTAGTGTAGATTTTAAAAAGAGATTTTCAGTCAAGGATAGACAAATTCGTTTTTGCCTAATTTTGACCTCACAAAGAAAACCAAAAAAACAGAAAACCAAAACTAAAACTGGATGAGATGAAAAGTTCAGTTTGACCTTTTTGTGGTATTAATGAGAGAAAAGCCAATGAAAAATAGATTGCAGTGAAAAATAGAAAAGAATTCAGAAGAGAGAACATGTAATGAGGACATGAACCCTAAGATCTCCAACACATGCTGAGCCAGTTTCTGTGGAATGGTGGACAGACTGCCATCTCTACTCTAGAACGCGAAGTTCAGCCTACCAGAAAACCCTACAACCAACCAACTGAAAACAAACAAACAAACAAACAAACAAACAAAACCCCAAAACACCCAAAAAAAAACCCCAAAAAACAACAACAAAACCAAAAAACTCCAATCAATATGGCTAGGGGAAAAATCATAATTTGAAATTGCAGGAAAATGTAATTCATGGTAATTAGGTTAATAGGAATAAGGGTGATAAGGAGTGAAGTGGACTACACTTTTTGCCAAACCCCAAGATTTTTTTAAAATGTAGCTTTATATAAAGTAACCAGCTGGTGGATGGTTTCTATATGTATTCTTACATTCAGAACAAATTTAGAAAAACAACAATATGAAATTGTGGAGGGATTAAAAATATACTCAACCATATGGACTTCTCAATTAAGAAAGATTGTAAGAACAAAAATATAGTGCACAGAATGATAAGCTCTTAGGTAACATTTTAATTACATTCTATAAGTGCTATGTCATTTAGAATTAATGTTATACATATGGTCTTTCAGCATTCAAATTTTTTTGAAATGAAAATCCAGATGCCATGGAAGCAGTCTCATAAAGCACCTCTATTGAAATCCAAAGACATTTAACAAAGGGACAGTATTGATGAGTGGTTTCTAGTGTAGTCTGCTAATCACCCGTGGAGTTTCCATCAATAGAAATGATCTTAGAATTGTACAGTAGTAGATCTTGTTTAAGAAATCAAAATTTCTTTATTCACTAAGAATAGACAAGGAAAAAAAAAGATTCTACAAAAATACAGTGAGGATATAAATTTCATGAATTACATACCTAAGTACCATGCATTTGTTGGAAGTGTGCCAAAAAAAGAAGATGCAAATAAAGCTGAGGAATTCTGTGTTGTACTTAAATAGTCATCTCGTGATGCTATTCATGAGTTCACATACTATATGGGCAACTTATAAATATCTTCTAAAAATAAGAAAGAAGCATTTTTAAAAATTCTGTGGACAGTAGAACCAAATGAATACATTCCCCATGCCCACCTCACCCCAAAAGTGCTCAAGTCTTGTTAAAAATACCAAGAGAATTACAGGAATAAAAGTAGAAGAGGTAAAGCAAGGGTTCTCATTTTTTTCAGAAAACCAGGCATACATAATTGTATTTCCCACTCCCAAGTACTTGGGGGGCTATAGAAGCATTTCAGTCCAATATGAACACAGGCTAAAAGTCACCAAGATAATTATAAACCCACAAGCTTCATTAAACTAGAGGTATGATACGCAATACTTGCTTTCATGTGGTAAAAACACAGAAAAAAACTGTTCTAGGTTCCCATTCCAGGTGTCCCATTTAACACTTACATGGCTTCAGAGTAGCCAGGGAATATCATGGGACAATATTACTAAGCATGACTTCTTTCTCCCTACTGACTTGAGGATGTCTCCTAGGTACTGGAAACCTCAGTTTGGCTCCTTCCTCTGCTTGAGACAGCTTGAGCACGTATTTCTAAATTTCAAGAGAGGGCTCAGACCCCAGGTTATTCAGATAACAATAGCAGTTATCTGAATTTTTGGACTGTACTCCATCCAAAGTAGGACGTGCAATATGGAACCTGACAGTCCTGCTTCCCAGGGGAGCGGCCAAAACTGAGCACTTGCTCAGCACTGGGGCAGTTCCAGTAGGCAGGACCCAGGAATCTGCCTCAGCCTGAGAAGGACTCTCATCTCTGAAACATTAGGAGGGTCTGGCATCTCTGAGGAGAATCACTTCAGTTGGAGAGGAAACATAAACTCACATCCCAGGACAGTGTTCCAACGGATTAGCTGTGAGATAAACAGGAAATCCTTCTGATAGACTTTTCAAAATCTCGCTTTCTATCCCTGCCCTATTTTCCTCATCTCTCTTCTACCACCTCCAAAACTAAAATGTTCCAACTGCAAAGAACTCATTCTATGTTGAACACAGCAAGTTCAGTTCATCATTCCCTCACAGTCTGTACCACACAGTGCAATCTGAGATGTCTGCTGGGGTTTTCGTGTCTTCTTGACACAATGAACACATTTACATACAAAGCTATATGAATAACAGTGGTCTGAAAAATGCACTACTTCAACTAGAGATGTCAAAATCTTTTTTACCACATTGTGTCTTCAATCAATGATGAAATACAGAGAAGGCAGAAAGAAATAGCATTAATTTGCCTCTGACTGTTTTACATATCCCCTCATATCTCAGTGGGATTTCTGGAAATAATGCAAGTGCTTGACGTGCAGTACGTCCAAATACGACAGAAAAGCTCTATAGACAATAAGCAGGGAAATTTGCATTAAAATGGAAACTAATTTCTCTCTCCATACAGAGAATATTCTGTGTCTGGCAAGCAGTATGAACTTGAATTTGCATACCTTTCTTTGCAAACAGTAATAAAGGCACTGTCACATCCATTCTGCTGCTACTATGATAAAAGCAAACAGCATTTAGCTCAACTGTTACATATTGTTCAATGAACAGGTTGTTTCAGAACCTAACAAAAGACATCTACCTTTTGTAAATGTTTCTAAGGACAAACATGTGCAAATTTTTATAAGAAAATTTTTTTTCCAACATATTTTTCCATTTGCTCATGAGCTTCTTGATTTTTTTCTGTGGAATAGCAAAACAAAGCCATGCTACGTTCACAGCAGGGCTATTTTCATAGTAGAACAACTTTCAGAGTTGTGACTTGGTACTCTTCCATCATTAAAAACATAAAAATAAAAAACTGATTCCTTGTCCTTCCTTAAGGAAGGAACTGGAAGACACAATTTCCAGTGGTATTCCTGGTATCTCTGTAAGCAAAAAAAAAACAACACTAGCAAAAGTTTAGCATACATAATAAAGGAAGGAAGAGACAATGAAAGCAATGTTTGTGTTTATTTCCTCCAGTGCATGCACTCAGCTATCACTGACTCCAATGCAAATGCCATTTTCCACAACATCTAAAGAATGAGACTGATGCTGTAGGAGCCATATCCTAAAGTAGGAAGCACAGGAAAAAAATTAGCCAGGCAAACAATCAGCAGTCTGCTCTGAAGTTACCACTGTGTGAGGTGGCAATGTACAGACTCCTTTTGCCAAATTTGCCATATTAAGAGTTTTCCCATATACTCTTCTGTTCTCATTTTGCTTTTAAATACATAGAATCCAAATAGAGAAGCAATAGGTCCCTTAGCTACAGTAAACACAGGTGGACAAAACAGAGTAAAAGTTAATTTCTTATGATCTTACATTCAAAGAAGATAAAAAGCTCATGCTGGGATTTGATGTGGCCTTTTGGAATACAACTTGCTTTCCCAGCTTACTTGTCTGACCTCTGTACTGAATGACTAAAACTATCAATACAATGTGCAGAAATTATGTCACCCCTTTGGTATGAAGGGTGAGGGATGGCTCATTTGGGATATTTGTTTTAATGATATCACAGTCACACATCATGTGATTTCAATCAAATATATGCTTTTGACCTTAAAAAGACCTATTGATCTATCAAAATATTTTTTTTATTTTGGTACTCCAGTATGCTCACTAGCACTGTTACCATTTAAATGGCTTCCTAGCTGATGCAGTAAACATATTCAAAGATACAAACACCTTGGTTTTATTTAAAAATTGAAACAAATAAAACTATCTGTCTCAAATAGCAACAAAGAATTAAAAATCTGTTCCCGGTAACAGCAATAGAAAGTCACAAGTGGCATCTAAAATTCTCCATGAATATAAATCATCTGTCAGATCATCATCTGAACCAGATCTATCAATAAGACTCATTTGCTTCAGAAAAACTGCACCTCCAAAAAATAATTTCTCAGTTGATACCTGCAGCCATATTAATAAAAAAAAGTGATGCAAACATGATTAGCTCAGTTGGTGGGAGCATGGTGCTAATGACACCAAGGTTTTTGGTTCAATCCCCATGTAGACCATTCAATTAGGAGTTGGACTTTATGATCCTTGTGGGTCCCTTCCAATTCAGAATAGTCTGTGATTCTAGGATGTGTCGGTGATGCTTTAAAAATTCATTTTGCCATAATCTGTAGCTTGTATGTGCAAATTTCACTTTCCACAGGCTTTACTTTACATCAACTTTACAAGTTGATGGTAATGGTGTAGGATCTCAGTATTATGTATAATTAATAAGAGCTAGACATGACAATAAATCTGAATATAAAAACTTGAAATATATTAGTCTAAATTATAATATTGAAATTAAATTTTTCATTTTTATACCAAGTTTTCATTATTCTTACCTGGTTTCTGCCTCTATTTCCAAATTCACAAAGAGCAAAAATTTTCATGAAAGGCTTTGCTAGAATTATATCAAAGACATCAGTAGCCCCCAAATTTTTCCAGCTTCCTTGCTTTACTCTCAATACCAGCCATGAATGTTTCAAATGAATAGCATAAATTAGTTGAGGATATCCTTGTTCTAAAAAGCAGTAAAGAGAAAGATAAACATAGATCACTAGTACTTGTTGAATCAGCACACAATTTATTTATTTATTGTGTTCTGTTAGCATTGCAGTGATGCTTGCAATATCCTGCCACATATTAGTCTACATCTAAAAGGTGCACTGAGAAATATTTTTCATAATACTTGCATTTAACTGTAGCTGTCATTTGGTTCCAAAAACTGCATCCTGATTAGTACAGCTCTTAATTTAAACCAACTGCTCTCCACATGTGTGAAAAAGACTGTCACTATGGTAGCAAAACACCTGGGATAAACTCCTAGGCCATTGAAAAAGCTAGTTTTGCCAATAACTTCAGGAGACCAGCATTCAGTCTTCTGCTTAACAGAGCAGATTAAGCTTTTGTTAAGTGTTCTGGCCTACCTCTGCTCTCCGGAGGATGTTTTCCTTGGTAAATTTGCCACCTGTATCAGAAAAACAACAACTTATTCTTACCAAAATAAAAGACAAGACCCTATATCTTTACAACACATGTTTCCTTTAATAGAAGATAATGTGTTTACAGTCTCTGTGCTTCCTCATCTCACTTGGACTTCATCACCTTGGCTTATCTCCCATACAACTTATGTTTGCAAGTTCAGTAGTTTACACTGAAAACAGTGTAGTCAAAGAATATTCTTCATTACACAGGCAGAATTTCATATGTATTCTGTATTGATGTCTTTTCCTGCAACCAGAAAAAAAGGACACACAAACCTAAGTCTTTTGGCACTCCATTGGTATAAAACTACAGCATCCCACTTTTGAAAAACAGTTCAGTCACTTTTCTGAATGAGTTCCACACAAATGAAAGAGTTGATGTAAAACCCAGATGCACAAGCCATCCCTCACTGATGAGAATGCAACACTGGCCAAAGTCTAGTCCTTAGGGAGGATAACAATGCTGTGTAAAACATGGACAAATAATACAGGATTACAGTAACAGTATAAATGGTAGAACACTACTTGCTTCTTTTGCCAGACAGACACAGAAAACACTTGTAGAGGCTTAGGAGATCCCCAAACATTCAGCCTAAAATCTGAGCAGCTATTAATGGTTTGGACTTATTTCTGCTGTTGGTAAGCACATTGTTTCTAAGTCTGAAATCATTACAGGACTGTTCTCAGCAAAGCAGATGCAAAGAAGCAGCACCTTTTCCCATTGCATACCTGCTCTCTGCATCAAGAGCTCCTATGCCCTCTCTAGGTGACTATTCCAGAAAGATGGACAATACAGCTAGATTGGTGTTTCTCACACATCATCAAAACCTCAACCCTGCCTCATGGGTGTCAGAGATAAAACTCCCATTAAACCAAGATGGGTTCAAATTTCTCAAACTCAGCAAGTTGTTCCTAGGAAAACCCACCACAGGTGAAAGTAGTCAGACTATTATTGAGGACGTGAGTTAAGGCAGCATTGATATATGGTTAGGTGACCTAGAGTGGACAATTTGAAGGTTATTAGCTTACAGGTATCCCCCAGTGGGTATATTGTCCTGCAAAACATGCCTTTCAAGGTATGAAAGACCCCCACAGCTTTGGCTGTCTGATCTCAGGCTTAATAGAAGATTGATAGTTTGAACACAATGTTCACAGCAATATTATTAATAAAATAGGTGCTCAAGGTTAATAAGCACACACAGCTATCTCACCCCATTTGCAAGTAAGCAATGATTATTTCCATCTTTTGGCATTTTATAAGCAAATGGCACTCTCATTACAGCTGTCCCCTGAATTACTACTGCTTTCATCACTAGGAGGACAAAAGCACTGGTTTTACAAAGCAGCTCCTGACTTACACTGCCTCCTGTGCAGGAGCAGGCATTTCCCATACCTGTGGCAAATGAAAACCTGAGTTACAGGTACTCACTATATCTAAAAGTCAGATCCCAGACACTGGCTTACATGAATTATCAGTAAATCTTACAGAAAGCCACAAGTCTAAATGTTTTCTTTCAAAGAGGGTAAAAAGAGAGAAAGAAGAACAAAATTTCATTTTGATTATACTCTACTGTTGTGGCTGGATGGAAGTGCAAATTTTATAGTTGTCCTAACCAAGTTATTATTTTTTTTTGTGAGGTGATGAGTTTTTTGGATAAAGTGTTCATAATCTTATCTCATTTCTGTGAATTTTACACTAATGGCTGTTCCTCAACACAGCATAGACCCTGAGTGAATCCATCCCATAGATCCACTAACTTTTAACTGATGCAAGCATTTTGGAATTGCAGTTGCAGAGAATGCACAGAAAGCAGAAAACAGCCAGGTAGGTGTGAGATACCAGGATGTTCAGGGAATACAATGCAAATTTTCATAATTAAATAATGCAAATTATACATACTTGCAGGCTTATTGAGAATCAGAAGAAAAAGAAGGGCACTGAGACAGAATGACAAGGAGAGATCCCCATACCACTCCTTTATGAAGAAAACTGAAAAAGTGTATTGCCCTGATGGGAATTTTCTTTTAAAGTGGCTGTAAATAAGATGCAATTAGCACAGAGATAATAAGATACAAAATACTCCCTCTTATGCTACTATTTTGGAAATATTCCAGCAACTTCAATTAAAAAAAAATCAAAAATGAACCACAAAAGTGTATGCTAATCTTCATTTGCAGTTTTGTGAGTTTATGTATTTTCCCTGGAATACTAATCTCTATTTTATTTATTCTCATTAGAGTGATTTCAAAAATTCCTCCTCAGACATGTCTCATCATGTCATAATTATTCATCATCATGAAGGCTTCTAACAGCCTCTAGTTACAATGCCATGAAGTTTTCTAATAAATTATAAAGTGAAAGGATAATTTAGCCTCCGTTACCAATTAATCTTTGGCTTCTTAGCAAAACTTAGTTCCAAAAAATTTTGTTTCCCCTAGTCTTGGGAGGGATAAACTACAACAATCAGTTCACCGCACTCTTTCCCTGGAAATAATCAACATATCTGAATGTTTCCAAAGAGGACAAGCCATAATGGGCACATGGAAAGAGAGTCTGAAGTAGCCTCCTTGAACTCCCAGGTCTTCTTCAATGGGAGAGCAGACCAATGACTTAGCATCTCAAAATGGAGACAAAGGAAAGACTGACATAAGCATGTCTCAGGCTTGATTTGGAGCAGGATCTCATGAATTTTCTACAGACCTTTGGTTAACATTTCCTGAGATCAATGGAAATAGTCCATTAATTTCATGGCTATTGATGTGCATACTAGGAGGGGAGACACAATGTTATTTTATAAAGAACAGGGGCAACCAGCATAAGCATTTGGACTTGCTACAGTAGGTAATCAAGTTGACAGCTGTTGAATTGTGGATATATGAGCCCCAGGAGTAAATATTCTTAAGAAAAACCTAGTTTTGTGGATACCAGTCTAATCTGTCTCAACCGTTCATAAGACTAAGTACTGGGGGTTTGTTTAAATAAACAGGTGTCTGCAGTACCTACAAATGTATTCTATTGTATGCAAACAAGGTCTATGAGATGTTTCAGGTGTCAAGAGGGAAGCTGTCACATTTTTGGAATGGTAAAGAAAAGATTTATAAGTTTTTACTGGCCTGAAGGAAGGAAAGTAAAAACATCTGCCAGATTCATGAGTGGATTGTTCGCTAAATTCATTCAGCGGAGGAGTCTGAAATAGATCATCTCTGTCTTAAGAAGTGGGCGTTAGTGGAGTCATCTAAAATAATTACTAAAGAGGAGTCCAGGACATACCTACAGGGAATAAAACTAATCTGAAAATGTAAATTAAATTCACAAAGTATGGATAGAAAAGCCAGGAATTCTTACACTCCTGGACTCACACAACGTACCAACCTTGCTAAAGTCTTATGAAACAATAAGAGAAATATTTTTTATTTGAGTCTGGGATAGTATTTATGCACATGTCAGTAAAAGAGGTTGCTACAAATACAACTATGATCACACTGTCCAGACCTTCACTGTTATAAAACATCCATCCCAAGAGAGAAGCATGGATTTCATATAATCACAAAATGTCCTGAGTTGGAAGGGACTCTCAAGGATCAGTGAAATCCAACTCCTGGCCCTGTACAGGACAGCCTGAAGAGTCACACCGTGTACCTGAGAGTTTTGTCCAAACACTTTTTGAACTCTGTCAGACTTGGTGCTGTGGTGACCTCCCCAGGGAGCCTGTTCCAGTGTCTGACCGCCCTTTGGGGGAAGAACCTTTTTGTAATAACCCACCTAACTCCCTCCAAAACAGCTTCATGCCATTCTCTCAGGTCCTGTCACTGGTCACCAGAGAGGAGAGATTGGTGCCTGCATCTCCACTTTCCCTTATGAGGAAGCTGTAGACCACCATAAGATCTATCAAGTCTCCCATCCTCCAGGCTGAACAAGTGACCTCAGCTGCTCAAACTTTGGCATTGCCTGCAGTGTTTCTAATGTGCTCTAGAAACTCACTGGCGCAGAGAGAAGTAAATGTAAGTGGGTGGAAAAAGGTTCAAACAGCTGAGCAACAGTGACAGTAGTACAAATTTAAACAACTCTCCCTTTTTAGGTTTTGAAGAAGATCAAAAGGAGGTTCTGCAGTTCCTGAGGTGCTCTGTATGAGTGTGTTTGTGCTTGCCACCTGGTGCTATTGTATAAACAACATACAGTACACCACAAGTGATGCAGCCATTTCCCACAGCAGCTCTCTCTCCTCGTAAACAAACCCAAGGCTGTGCATATCCTTTACAGCTGCCCGGCCTCTCCTCAGGAGCTCACATGAAAGCACTCTGACTGTGTTTTGCATTAGTTTGCTTCCAGTGCCAAGCAGCCTCCGGACTCGCCCAGCGCCTGCCACAAGCCCCTGCTCAGGGCGGGCAGACAGCTGGGCTGGGAGGCCCCCGGGGCTCACCCAGGGCTGGCAGTGCAGCTCGGAGCCCCCTGACCGTCCCATGGATGGATGGCCAGACCTCTGGGTCCGGGCTTTTCTGCAGGAGTTGCTCCACACACCTGCCCTGGAGCAGCCGGAGCTCGGTGGATCGGCGGCACTTGTGGCCAGAGCTGCTTTTTTGACTCTGGACAATAATGCCTGGCCTTCCCCCTGCACTGATGAGTTTCTGGTCAGGCACCAGGCACGTGATTTCTTCTGGGCTATTGGAAAATTGATTAATCCCATTTTGGCACTGGCCAAAGTCTTATGAAATGTACAGAAATTGTTTTAGTTCCTTTCTTTCTGAGGGCCTGCTCCTCTCCACTGCCCCTCCACTGCTCTGGCTGCAGGTGTCTGGCCCCAAAATAGCATGAACTGGGTTTGTGCAACATGAGTGTGGAAGGAGTTCAAGACTGTTTCTCAGTCTGGGCCTCCAGAGGAGGGCAACTATAAATAGATGCAAAGGCAAGGATAATTGGCATGTAAAATGAATAATGCCACAAGCTCACCCTAGGAATTTTAGCAAAATAAAACTTTTGCAGCCATTCCACCAACTTGTATTCTGGTTTTCCTCATCTGATTTTTTCCAGATGTCTCACTTTTCCTTTCTTCTTTGAACAGTAGTACCTTTCCCTGGAGTCCCAATACCATATTGTATAAATTATATGTTTTCCAGCCTCTAATAACTTTCATAGATTAAGCAAAGAAATGACCACATAAAAGATGAATAATCCTAACAAGACTGGTGCTTGTTTAGCTTTTTAGGGAAAATTAGGCGTGTTATTAAGTCAAAAAACTTCTAATCTCATGGTCCATATGGGGACTGCTTTTGGCCTGGGACGTGTAATTGTGAAGAGATGCCTTGAGCCCTTGTAGTTTGGCAAGAAACTCGAGTTGTAAAAGCACATCTTTTTTACCTCGTTCACAGGTAATAATTTGACAAAACATGAACTTACAGGGCAGAGTAACTGTTAACCTATTGCTCTTCCAGACTTTCTCCAGGAAAACAGCCTAAAGAAGAAATAGATGGGACAACAGAGCCTTCTGTTGAGAGGAAAATGGAAAGGAAACAGTTAATATGCTCTCTGTTTCTAACTCATACCACATTTTGTTTTCTGACTCTGTAACAGACACCCACCTCAGACTTGGATCCACTGGAAATTTCCATGGATTTCATAAAAACAGGATTTGAAACGCTGTTGTGGCAAAAGTATGATATAAAAAAAATTTACAAATTTGTTTCTAAGACCCATCAGATTAATTTCCCTTTTGGCTTAGTCTAAATCTTGAGGGTGGAGGAGGAAAAAAATTGCTCCCACAATTGAGCTCTTCAGCATAGGACTTGAAATTATGTCCTGAGAGCTCACAGCAACCAGGGAGGACCAGCTTTCATTGCCCCACAGGAAAAAGAATAAGCATCCTCTGGAAGTCAGAAAGCAACCTGAATCACCAAGAAAAGTTCTTTTGGGTAGGGGCAGGGAGAACAAGGTAAGAAACAAACTGGTTGGTCAGGTCAAGAGAAACTGTATCTGAATCTAAGTATGGAAAACCACTGCCATCTGTTACTACATTTTTTTTCCAAAAGTAAAACCCAAGAATATGAAAAAGGAAAATAGTTAAACCACAAAGGACAAACTGCTCTGGCAGACAGAAGAGCTCAAGGAGAAGTCTCTCCATCAGATTGCTAACAGATACAACCCATGGAGAATGAAGTGCAGATAGATGTTGAAAGCAGACTGGAGTGTGTAGTGTGTTTCAGAGACAAAACCATCATCTTCACTTCAGGGTGGTGATGAAAAAAAGGCTAGTCAAAATTCAGAGAACAGAAAGTAGCCCTTAGATATCAAAGAAGAAAAGATGAATTAACTTAGTTTGTCTTAATCTATGCCAGTTACAGCTATGAAGTGACAGATCCTCTTCACACTGATGTTGCTTCCAGGTCTCAGCCTTCTATCCCTCCTTCCTGGAAATTAGCTCCATACACAAAACTATTATGAAATAATCTATGTCTGATCACAGCATCTAATATAAATGCACAAATCCTTCTGTGTTCATAAACCAGCAAGGTGAGATGAGAAGCTATTTTAATTATGCATGTCTAATATGTGGAAAAAAACACAGATGTTGTTAACTCTTTACATAAAACTGAGAATCAAATGGCCTGTGTCTGACCTGGGTTTCTTCCTGGAAGGGATGGCTGAAAGGTTCCTCTGCAAGCTAAAACTGAAATCCTATGGCACAGTTCAACTCAAGAACTGAATGTCTTTGCAGATGCACAATTCCAGGAGTATTTTCACTAAATCGAGCAAAGGATGCTCTGAGCTCTTGCCCCTGACTAATCAGGGGAGAAAAGTCTGTGAAATTAATTCGAGGCACAGAGATTTTCCGCATTGCAAAAGGTAACTTCAGAAGGTTAGGTCAATAAACCTGAAGTATGTCAATAAGCCACTATACATTTTAACAGCCGCTACCCAAACAAGACTATTTCATTTGGATATTTTGCTATCAGAAGGTCAACAGTTTAATTGCATCACCTAAACAGCTACCCAATTAAAGTTACCTCACCAATGTATAGATACAGTTCAAATAACTCTCCCAAACAGCATAAATGTTCTTAAAATGGCAACCTTTATAATCACAAAGGAGATCCTTGGGAGACCATCAGAGAGATGAAAGGTGAATGGCACAGCCCTTTACCCATGCAATCTGCTTTTATTGCCTTTCAAAACACAATTGTATTGCTTTTAATGCTTTGGCAGGTTCTCCAGGGTTTTTCTGGTTTTGTTTTTTTCCTGCAGCAAGATCAGGCTACAGGAAGAAAAGCGCTGTTAACTGCAGTGTCTTAAGGACTATTTTTAATGTTCCTGATTTATTTCTGACCTCCTGATTTTTTTTTTTCTGTTTGACCTTTTACATGAAGACAAGGAAAAGAGTACATTTCATCTGCCAGTTGAGAGCATTTTCTTTTCTTCACTAGCAGAATTATAGGGTTTTAAGTGAATGTCAGCTATTCTGCCTGCAGGCTTTTACTTCACAGCAACTGTATACCAGGCATTTTCTTTCTTCATTAGTAATAGCCTTTGTCGAGTAAGGCAATGTTTACTGAGCAAAACCTGCACAGCCTCTAAAAGTTGAGCTGAATGACGATGTTTTGCAAATCAGTTTCCCTTGGGAGTCAAAACTGGTGACATGTAGCCAGGTGTTTTCTTAGTGCTATTGGCTTGTTTACCAAACCTGCACATTTCCCGTCAGGGTTCCTCTGAATCACAATGAATGTCACGCAAGCCCCTTCCCAATTTTGGGTTGCCTTCTGACCAGAAATTGCTTCTTTCTGTTGTCTCACTTCACCACCAATTCACTCTACAGCTCAAAGCGTATGGTCCAAGCCAAGGTTAATGCAGATAGCTGTGTGTTGAAACTACCCATGTACTGTGCAAGAGAGACAGAAAAGGTTTGAGAACATCACCATTGTATTAGCACCAGGGCTATGTTAGCAACCTTGCATGGAGGAAAGCTGAGAACAAGTCACCCCCTCCTCCTCCTTTCCCTTGCTCTCACAGTACCCTAAACTGTCAGCCTTCAACAGTGTCCTGTCCCCAGGTATTCTGGTCCTTACACCTGCATCCAGAGCTTTGGGAACAACAGGAACAGCAGGAGAGTCATGGGTAGGACACCAAACAGAGGTGGGTGTTGCACAGAAGCAAACAGGTTCATATCTCAGCTAAACAAAGCTGCTGCCTTCAAGACTTGGGGCTGAACAGAACATGGTGCAGCATTCACCTTCCTATGGCACTCCCAAGCTAATGAGAAAATTAAACTCTTGGTCTCAAATATCACTGCTCCATCTGTGGCCTCCTTCCTGGCAGCTGTGCTTGTCTCTGCTGCCTATGCTGGTAAAAAAGGCAGAACTTTATTCCTATTATCCGGTTTCAATGAGGGACCAACGACAGCACTGGCCTGAGACAGGGAAGCTCTTTCCTGTGTTTAGAAGTTGTTCCCAGGACACCACATTCCAAGATCTTGGCACTAAGGGGCCTTGAAGCCATTCAGAGAAGCTGTTAAGAGAAAGGACACCAAGATACTAGGGAAGGTGCTGGGTGCAGGTTTGCTGAATTTCCTCCTTAGGACTCCATGTCCTTGTTAGGACAAGGATACATCAGCATGAGGCAAGGGAGTTTCTGGAAGTCTTGAGCAGGAGACATGAAGGGCTTCCCTGGCTTCTTTCTCCTTAGCTGACTAATAGCATGGACATAGATATTCAATAACTCATCTTAGAGATTTACTGTCTGCAGTTTGCACTTGTCCTGCTGACCAGCCTGAAGGCAGATGCGTCCAGCAACAGACTCCATCACATGATCAAAGGCTTATCTACCATTTTTCTTTCTTGCACCGCAAGAGTATCCCAGAAAGTTAGTCTGTGCAATTTCACCCTCTCCTTGTGCCCAACAAATGACTTGTAGCACATTAACTGTCACAGAAAGGATAATATCTTACTTCATCCTGGTTACAGAAATTAAAAAAACTGGAAAGCCTCCTCTTCTCCTTCTGAAAGAAGCTTCACCCAAGTTTGTTCCAGGCTGGTGTCTGCAAAATGTGCAAACCATTAGGGTCTCCTGCCAGAATTATACATTTCTAGTCAGTCTTTACAAAAAGCAGCATTAGTTTCCTAATCACACAACTGGGAAAACAGGATATGAAATCCTAGTTAAATTATCTTAGCAGGTATCCACAGACTAATAAAAGTTTTCTTATAACAAATTTGGATGTCTCTGTTTTCCCCTCTGTTTTCAAAATCCAAACAGCATTTCTCTATTCAAAATTGAACTCTCAAAAAAGCAATTCCGCCTAAAAGGTATTCTTTGTCATACAGAATTTAAACATCTGACTTTTATTTTGTTATAAAATATTGTATTAAAAATATATTCTACTGCATTTCTGTCTTCAGAGCTAAGGATAAACTGTTGGTTCAGCCCAGATGCTACTGAAATGCATTTTGCTGCCTCATCCACACAGAAAGATTAGATGCTTTTGACAATAGTTGAAGCAGTACAAGATAACCTCATCTTCTCCAAGTATAGAAGCAGTAGTAGTGGTACAAACGTGCCCTCTAACAGCACAGTTATGAACATTAAAAAATTAATGGTGCATCAAAAATGGCATCTAGCACAATGTACTGTGCTTGACACTGGCTAGCTGTGGACATCAGGGAGGAATAAATTAGCATGGAAGGCTCAGACTAACATTCTGAAAAATTTCATACTTGTTTTCCAGGGATTTGTGTATGACAGACACTTTAAGCCATGGTAGGTATATTTGTGCCTGTTAAATATCAATCCATCTTTCATCTGTGAACCTTCAAAGCCAGTTTCCGAAGCTCTGAGAACTTCTGGACCCCAAGACATGCCGTGGCCAAGGATTGCATAACTTCAACATGCAGTAGCCTGTGAAGGAGCCTGTAATCTCTTGTTTTGAATCTGACACCTGATGGTTTCATGGCACACTTACCTGCTTTGGCAAGGGAAGCAACAGTGATAAGCACTTTCATAATGACTTTTTCCTTCCTACTCTGAATTTTATTGACATTTAATTTAAGCCTCCTCCCACACCCATCTTTCCTACTGCAAAACCACTCCCTGCTGCCTCTGGTAAAGAAGCCTCATACAGAAGGGAAGAGACATTATTCAACTAGAAGAGTAAGAATATAAAAAATACACTATGTCACCTGAAAAGTCACATTTTTCAGGTTGTAAGTAGTGGTGCATTTGTGCCAGCTACTTTGCATTAACTTATTTACATGCTACTACTCTGTAGTAAACACAACATACATAATCCTTCAGGGAGAGTGAATCATCACTGAAACAGAGATAAAATTTATCAGGCAGTAAGAATGCATACCCAGGGAAGGCACCAAGGAGCAGCTGACACCCACACTGTATTTATGTCTTACTTCAGCCATCAATACTCAGGCCTAGTCCAACCGAAGGGGACTTGCTTGGAGATGCTGTGGTATTGCCTGGGTAAACAGCCCACTGACATCCCAACCACCAAAACCACTGCCTCCTCTGCCTCTTCTCCTTGAGCTGTAGCACCAGCCTGCAGGCTAGCAGGCAGCCCTTTCCTCCCCTCTGCTCACACTCACACCCCAACTCTCTGCTCTCCTCTGCCAGAGCCTGGTGTTCACATCCTCCCCAAAACAGACCCTACTGAAAGACCCAACCCCTGCCAGTAGCTATAAACTCCATAGGAATGCCAGGGCCAAAGAAAAGATCTTTATGGACACTGATATTAATGGTTGGTTTGTGATCATCTCAGCTGTCCTTAACCTGGACAGAAGATCTGGTTAATGGGAGAGACACAAAGAAAATTTCCATGGTTAGGATGGCAGGCTAACATGATGACAGTGCTGTGGTCAGAAGGAGGAAGGGAATATGGTGAAGGCTGCTTGAGAAGATGAGAAGCAAGGTTTTTAAAAGAACCAACATTTCGTAGGTATCACACAGGCTGGTTTGCCAACAAACAAAGCTATCTACTGAAACCTTCACTGAGACAAGATAAAACCTTTCCTCCTGCAATAGTAGAGTAAACAGTTGCAAGGTAAGTGCACCACAAACAAAATTCACTGTTCTTCAGACTGCATATCTTTCTATTGAAATATAGATCTTTGTACAAAGAAGTTAATTACCCATAGGGATTAATTAATTTATAAAAAATTGCTGAATCACTTCTATCATATCCTTTGATATGCACACATCTGTCTAAAACCTGTGTTACATATTTTCTGTTTGCTACACAATTGACTTGACCATTCATATTTCCTTTCTACCTTCGCTCCTTCACATGATGTTGAAGAAAACCAATTTTAGAGTCATTTACAGAATTACAGGAGAAAGAGCACTACTGAATGAAGGCCGAGGTCAACTAGTGCCATGGAATTCATAGTAGGAAATAAACCTACATGATATTTAAGTATAATTCCTGACCATTTCCTCAGAGTAAAGCACACACACACACCTCCCTTCCATCTTCTGTCCTGATGAACAGAAACTTCTGGGCTTTCATCAGTTACAGCCTTCAGAAAGTACCTTAAATAAAGTGGACTTTACATGTCATCTCAAAAGACAGGATTCCTAATTTCACAAAAACAGAAGTTTTTTGATGTTATAAGGGTCTCAACCAAGAAACTCCTTCCTTCACACCTGCCTTTCTGACGGTTTACTTAAATGATTTACTGCAGCTATTAAAAAGTTAAGCTGGATTATCCAGCGGTGTTTAACCATGTGGTCATGAGTCCTTAGGTCATGTGGTAAATGAGGCCAAGCACTTCTTGTAGGAACACACCTGTGTGCTAATTTTAACATGGGTTCTCTGCAGTTCCCAGGTTACAATCCTATGAGATTTACCCATTAATGCTTTGTTAGCACAGCTTATCCACTGGGCTGCTCAGTCCAGATCACTGCTGTGTAGCCATAGAGAAATGATGTGCAGAAGGCAATGCAGAATCTTAAATATGATTATCAGTGCACACCAGCAGCTAATTGAAGTTCTCCTACCTTTCTAACTCTTAGCACTGATACAGGATATCACCTGCTAAGCGACTTAAGTCATATTGTTGTCACAGAAGTACAGCAAGGAAGGGACTTGAGAGATCAGGGCCACGTAAAAAGTCTTCTGAGGGTTTTGCCAAACTTGTTCTTGACCACAAGTGGTCTAGATAAATTATGTCAATCTGATGGTCATCCTCATCTAATTTTAGTATCAACTGAATCATACTTACATTACAGTATTTGAAATACTTTACTTACATTATTGTTCAAATCTTCTGTAATCTATACAATCTATATGTTTCAGCCTTTTCTTTCTTCAATGCCAGTCTGTTCTATGTTTGTTTCACACAATTGTATCAGCTCTTTGGAAATGCTGACATCACTGCAAATTAATTGATCAGAGATACTGGAATAAGTAGAGGCACTGAAGGAACTGAAAGAGGAATATCCTGCATTTGCCTTTGAGGCCACAAAAACAGCAGCGGGAAGGAAGAATGTCATGTGAAAGCACGTCTCTCCCAGACAGCATCTCCCCAGATGACAAAAGAAATTTAAAATAAATGTTTATGCCACAAGAAACAACAGGAAAACAGGAACTCTCCTGCATAGTGTCAGGGAAACAAGTGCAAGTTTCAGAAGAAGGCTCTAATTAAAGCTTTTTAGCTATTTGAAGTCTCCTTAAGCTTGCAGTGTTTCAAACGTAGAGGACAGATTGTTCAGTCCAAAAGATGCATTACATTTAGACTTTTTCCTTTCTATGCCTTCTCTGCCTTTTCTTTATAGTCTGACAACAGCTGCCCAGGATGTCTACAAATAAAATAGGGTTTCCTGGCACTCTTATGCAAGTCAGACCTTTTGAATGGCTTTCAGATGCATAGCTTAGATGTGTGTTAAGTGCCAACAATCACAGCTGTACCCCAAATTTTTGCTCCTTCTTTAATGTTATCTTCTCACAGAAGTTATCACTCCCACCATGGATGTGACTAGAACCATACACATACCTAATGTATGCAACTACATTTGCTGTATATTACTTTATCAAAGTCTCCCTAGTTTTTTTTTTTTGTCTTTGTCAGCACAATATCTGAACAAACTCTTTATTTTAATGGCCCCCAAAAGATAACCATACCACATTTTTTATGGCATTTTGGCACTTAGAAAGCACCCCTGAGCATAACTCACATCAAAATTAATTCAAAGTAGGCACCTATGTCTAGACAGCTTAAATGCCAATGTCTTGCTTCCTATAAATCAGGCTTTTCTAAAGACCTACAGACAGAAAATGTTCCTGAGAGATCTCTCTCCTTGCCTGTTCACTTTGGCTTTAACCATTGGTTTCCACCAACAGGTCCATCATTCCAACATGCAGCAACTGCTGCAAGTTGTGATAGCTTCAGGTGAGACAATCTTCTAAGTATGACCAATGCTCCTGGCTCCAAATTACTGAAAAAACAAAAATCTTTTAGTGCTAAAAAGTTGGCTGATATTTTTGGGACTAGTTGAAACTGTTTGAGTTACAACAGAAAAAAAAAAAAAAAGAAAAAATAATCAATTTTCAGCCATATTGTGCTTTCACAGTCAAGTCAGATTTGGATTTTTTTTCCCTTGAAAAGGTTTTCATGTGGTCTCTCCAGAAAGAAGACCAAAAGAATGGAGACAGTTAGCAACAAATGAACAGAAATGTAAAGAAAGTGACAGAAACCATTTTGAACTCCTGATGTTAAAGTTTAGCCACTGAACTGCCTCATGCAGACAAAAATGTGCTGAAGCCTGGCAAGAGACAATGCTCCTTCTCCTGCAAGCACACTGGGTGTCACCTTCATACCTTTGCCAGCATGAGTACATGACAGCTTATGTTTTCCTCTTGTAAATCCCCTGGAGTGTCAAACAGGATGCAAAAGTCTTGCTCTGTGTTGTCAGGGACATCCCGAGTGTGTACACCTGGAGTGTTACACTGCTCTGAAAGTCAGACTGCTTCTGTCAGCACATATTCAAAATGAACAGATGAATTTGTGTGTGTCAGTATTTTATCCATCAAGGCAGGAAGCAGGAAATTCTGCCTCAGAACTAGATCTGTCAATATTTCCTGAAATCATTTGCTATAATGAAGTCTTGTACATGTTCTGGTTTTTCAGAGGCTGCTTGTAATTTGTCCCTTTGAACTAGAAAGAAGGCAAGAATTATATTTTTAGACTCTAAATAGACTTTAGTTTCTGTTTATTCTTTGAAAGTTTTATTACAGAACGTCTCTCCTCTTTTTACCATCTGACTGATAGGAAATCAAAGGATTCTAAAATGGAAAACATCTGATTGTAGAAATGAAGCAATTAGCTGGCATCAATACCAACAGCTTATCATTACTGACAAAAGCATAGCTGCAACCTAGGATCTTAAATTAAAAAATAAAAAAAAAAAGGCAGCAGCCAGAGCTAAGATCCATTCCAGCTTAATGGGAGAAAGCAATGGCAAGCTAACTGATATTAGCTTTACTTATTACAATGGCTTAACACATTTGCTCTTTGCCCTTGGAGTATTTTATTGTATATGAGAAATACATAACAAGTAAACACTTCAAAAGCATTAATTAAAAAAAATCAGGTAAAGCAACCACCATGTCTATTAAGCTTAATGTTCCTATATTCACTTAATTTTGCATAACCAAAAGGCTATCCTGTCTTGCACAAAAAATACATAAAAATAGCAACTTCATTACTGACCTTTAGAAAATACTAAATATATTTCAACAAATTAACTATTAGAAGACAAAGACAGATTCTGAGAAATAATGTTAGTGACACTTTCAATAGAACAGTTTGAAATTATATGAGGGAGGTTATCAGAGTTAAGGCTGTTTTAAAGACTCCTATGGCAGAAGTCAGTGAGGTTGCTCTGAGCCTCATTTCTCCTCTCTGCATAAGGCTGCAGAGTCAATTATACAAAACCAAAAGTTAAGTCTTGCCATGCTGACTCTGAACAAGTCTTACGGGATCTTTGGCACAGGAATTAGGCTACAAAACTCTCACATGAAAGCCAATAGGTCAAAACCGTGTTTTGCTTGGAAGTGTTTTTCAGTCCCCAGGAATTCATAAGTGTTTGTACACAACAGTAACAAAACAGCAATAAGAGCTCTGCAACTAAATCACTTTCCTTAGCAAACCAGGAAGAAAAAACAGAATGGCCTTGGTCTTTGATGTTTGACTGAAAACACCAAGAGTGATCCCTGTGACCATATAAAGTGGCCTTGGTATAACCAAGGCCCAAGTATATCTGTTTGCTTCACCCACATTATCCAAGATCTCCACATGACAGGCAAAAATGTGCCAGTCTGCTCAGCTGAATTCATTACTGGGAGTAAGTGGCAATAGACTCAAGGGGAATTTTTGAAACATACAGGGAAAGGGCAGGAAAAAAAGGAGGAGACCAATTTTATTCTTTGCCTTGATACAGCATCACTTATTACATTACTTTTTTCTCTTCTAAGTAACATCTCTGTTTTCCTAATGGAATAATTTAAGGCTTTTTCCTGCCCCAAAATAGGTGGTTATATGTTCCTGCTCTATCACCCTAGAATATATATATAATAATACAACACATACATGTAATTACACATAATAATACAGAGTAGAAAATATCACCCATACAATTGAAGTTTTAAGTCCTGTCTCATTATGACTTCATGCAAATTACTTAAATTAGACCATTTCCCTGGGCACCATGGAAATCCCATCCTCTCCCCTGCCTAATAATTCCCTCTTAGCTCATCCTTGGTCTGTCTCCTCAAAACTGGCAGAAGCTGGCTGTCTCTTTTCCTTCAGACCAGCTTTCATCCTAGGTTCTCCTGCCCTTGGGAAGAGGAAGGGCTGGGAAGGTGACAGACAAAACCGGGCCAGACCCCTCCCATTGCCCCTGGTATCTGTAGGAGTGGCAACTGCTGGAGGAGAGGAAAAGGAAGAGAAAAGTGCTGAAGAAAGGGAGAGATAAGGAGAAGCTGCAATGGATCACAATGCATAAACATGCAGGTGTGTAAACTACTAAGACAAAATGCTCAAAGGCAAGAGGATTAATAGGAGACATCGAGGTAAAATTGGGCCAAGTGGAATGACGTCTCTACACCAAGAAACCTAACTGAACAGCTCTGTATAAAAATAACAACGTGCCTTGCCAGCCACATTCTGCCTTTGGCCCCCAGCTGTTTCCACTTCCTTAACATATGTTGAACCAAATAATTTCCCATACAGCTTTTTCAAAAAACACAAGGCCGGAAGAAGGTGAGAAAGACCAGGCAAGAAGAACAGTAGAAGATAAAACTAAAGTGTTTAATCTGTGCATTTCTCTAGGGTTTTCTGCGAGTCTCACTT
Organism: Chloebia gouldiae; assembly: GCA_003676055.1. Classification (NCBI taxonomy): domain Eukaryota; kingdom Metazoa; phylum Chordata; class Aves; order Passeriformes; family Passeridae; genus Chloebia; species Chloebia gouldiae. The sequence continues at coordinate 52,458,789 of QUSF01000002.1, read as the reverse complement.
AACTACTTCATTACCAGAGCTGGCCCCAAGATGAACAGCCACAGGTACCAGTTTTATGGAAGCCAAGTGGATGTCCAGGGCAAGATATATCAGAAGGGGATATGTTCTTTCCCTGACTGGCTAGTAATGATCACAACAAAAAAATAATAACTACAACACATCTGCAATTCACATTCCAGGGGAGGTGCCTGAATTGCAGCCCCCTGCACAGTCCAGACATAGACAGGAAAAGCAGTTTTTTCTAGTTTTCTCCTTTTAGCAATTCTAATAATAATAAAACACTCAAAAGCTTGTAGTATATTTGCTGGTTCTCTATCACTCTTCCATCAGCATAGCTCAAGGATAATTAATGCATGATTCCCTAGCAGCAGTCATTCTGTTTATTCATGAACCCAAGTTAATAACCCAAACCAGTAATCCCAAACTGCTAATTCTCACCCACTTGTATCACATAAACAGGAACAAAGCAGATTTATTCACTCAATAGGGAGTGAAGGAAAGAACTGAGACCAAAATGAGAACCCTGTTCATATTCACTCTGCTGCTGAATGTGGTGCAGTTGTGCACAGCTGGTGTGTCTCTCTGCCCTCTTCATATTGATGCAGCTAGCTGCAAGAACATACTGTACCTGTAACAGAGCCTCCTTATCTTCATAAAGATGTTCACAGCCTAATCTCTTCTGATGTAACTGTTTCAGTCTCAGTCATGCTTTCACAAGATACTTAAAAGCCAGTGAGAGAGCTCCAGGCAGTGACTGACCACAGAAACAAATTTCCCTTGGTTCCTTTTCTCATACTTTATTTTGTGAGCACAACAGGTGAGATGAAAACTGCAATTAAAAATAATCCTGGGATTAGCAGGTTTAATGGGTCAAAATCCTTGGAGATTTAATAATTTGGAATAGTAGCACAGACCTTCAGTCTACAGAGAAGTGTGTATTGAGTTTGAAGCTTCGGCATTTATTGTGTTTTGTTTCCTACTATCTCCTGCACTTGCTGTAATTCAGTTAATGAGGAGAAGAGCCTTATATTGTAAAACTTTTTTCTCAGCAGCTTTCCAATCAGCATTCAGCAACTACAATGCAGCATAGGGAAGAATTCCTTTTCTGTTGTAAAATGATCTTTGTTGCTCCCACATCTGCTGAGCAAGACAGGCAAACACTCTCATTCAAAATCTCAGCTGATAGCTCTTCACTATAAATCTGCAGCATCTATAAATCTGCAGCATCTGGATAAGTAAAATCCATCAACAGAAGTACAAGGAATACAATCACATTTCTTTTCCATCAATTAGGGTGAATGCTGCTTGTGAAGAGCCCTGCCTCCCCACCTTTGCATGCTGCTTAAGGTCAGATTCTCTGGAATCAGAGAAAAAAACAAGAAAATGCAGAGATACTCTTTCCAGTTACTGATCATTCAGTTGCCAGTGACTTTAGCACTGCAGCCTAAGTGAGGACATGGGTAAAGGAAGTTTTCAGTGGCCTTATATCCTTCTGATTCCTGGTATCATTGAAAGCCAACTTGACTTCCAGTGTCTTGCAAAGCAGTTTCATGGCTGCTCTGATCCATTCTCATGCACCATCATCCAGAACAGGATACATTCCATCTACAACCCTTCCATTCTCCTCTTGGCACTGTGTCTCTACAGACACAGCAGAGATTCATTAAGGAGAGGATATCCCCTTGGGCTTTCTTCAGTACCTCTTGTTCCTTCTCAAGGATGGTAAAAGAGTCTGGATAATGAGCCCCAAAGAACTAATTCACAGTAGCCTGCTATGGGAGGGAGAGTGATTAAAAAGGACTGAAAAGCTCACACAGCAGCTGCCAGCTTAGCAAATAGAAGTGTTCTCCATACTGAAAAATGTGGAGCACAGGTTTTAGAGCTCCTTGACAACAGAGCCCTCTATGGAATAAATTTAAATAGGAAAAATACAAATACAAGCTAGTTCATTGCTGTAGTTAAGACACTTCCTGCACCTGATGCAAAGGAGGAAAAAAAAAACCAAAAAAACATAAAAAGAACATTTGCTATAAAAGAGTGAACTGCATTGTATCAGCCACTAGACATCCCATATATGTCCCCATTTAGCCCAGATAAGTCCAATCTTCATCTTTCATCTGAGGACCACAGCCTATCATACTGCACTTTGTTCCATTCTGATTCTGGTCAGAAAATCTCTTCAAGAAGTGGTGTTAAGGAATGCCATATTCCCTACTTTATTTGACTCTGAATGATTAAGGCTCTTACCAGTTGCACTTCTGATGCGGTTTATTCTTAATCAGTCTGACATTGCTTTGATTTTACTTCCACAACTGCTTGATCTTGCACTGACTTGTCCTCCTGTGGCATTGGTGTTAAAGCTCCAGCCTTCAATCCCTTTTTAATGTATATGCTGTTAACACACTCTTAAAACATTTCCAGCTAAGGAAAGGCAATCTTTCTAAACCACCTCAGTTTATACTGAGGAAATTCTCTTAAGGTCTGTCATGAATCTCAAGGGTTACAGTTTAAAGCCATTTTTAGCTGTCTTGTTTCTACTGTGTAAGTCAGAGAGAGAAAGCAGGATGAGTTTACAGAGGCAGGAAAACAAGTGCTGTTGGTTACTTCCTCCAGCCTGCTCATGCTGGAACAGATTTGTGTCAAGTTCAGTGTGTTATAGGAGCAGCCCAAGGCTATAAAACAATTTTCTTATTTCAGGGCACATGGAGCTGCATGCCAGCCACAGAGCACACAAGGGGGCCAGTAGCTGATAAACTTGAAGCCTCCTCTCTCTGACAAGGACTGGCACAATCTCTGCATTCAGATGCAACTTCTTCACATTTGCATTCCAGCAAGGACAGTACTGCTGGGTGGGAACACTCCTTCTTTTTGTACTACTCTTCCTCATTCACTTCCATTTTCTTTTTCTCAGGCTACTCACCCATATTTTTCTTTATACCTTGCATACTTCTCTCTTCTTCTCATCCATCTCTGCCATTATCTTCTTTCTTTATTTCATCAAACTGTTGACATGAACTCCATTTTCTCTTAGAGAACTCAGTGCACTCTTCAAAGAGCTGAATAGATGGTAACAGAACTGTACTAATTGCCAAAAAGTCATTTCTATTTCTACAGTGCCTTCTAGCTGTGCATCACAAAATGCTCTGAAAAGATACGTTAAATAAATCAACAACACTGCATGTCTAAAGACAGGAGTGCTAACCTCTTTCCTAACTAGGTGAAATTGGGCACAGAATGACAAACTGACATCTCCAAGATGGGTCATGCAATCTCCAGGCCAGGCTTGCTTTGCAACCTACATTCCTTACATTTACCAGCCTTGCTAAGATCTTGTGCTCTGTTCAGAACTCTCCTTTCACTTTGCTTTAAAACTCCTCTGTGATTACAAATTTTATTTTGTTTCTAAAAACTAATATAATTTTAAAGTTGTTGACAACTAATGTCTATGCAATTATCAGCCCAGAAGGGTTGCAGCGTTTCAGAAATAAACATAGGGTTCTATTGACGTATCTGAAAACATGACATTTCTGAGAAAACTTGACTTGAAAAAAAAATCTTGCAAAATCTCGTAAAAGCTAAAAATGTAAAATTACTTAGAACTCACTAAGAATAAACCCCCCCCAACCTTGTAGCCACTACAGTGTCCTTCCCAAGGGAGGAGACACTGAAGTTGCAGGGTTACACAGTGTCCTTGCTGTGCTCTTGCCGGGAAGGCAGGTGACCTAAGTGTTTCATGGCAGGGACTTGCTAGTGCCCCAAGGGGAAGGAAATTATTCATTTCTCAGCTGATTTATGACTACCTTGGCTGTGACGTAAGTGAGGAAGCTTGTCAAGCAGAAGGCGAAGAAAAAAGTTAAGGGGATGGGGTGACTAAAGGGGCAAACACGTAAAGAAGAAAGTAGTATTACAAATCCAAGCTGCTATCCGGACAGCACTTGTCTTCTGCATATCCATATGGTCACTAAAGACTTTTATTTTCCCATGATACTAATCAAAGCTCCCACTGCACCATAAATTTGCTCTTATATCCCCAGAATCTCTTCTGTAGTAATGATCCTGGTTTCTCAGTATCCCATATTCCATGCTCTAGCCCTGATTCTCACAACAGTTCTGTTTCCCTGCCACACATGTTACCTGTTTGACTGGGCAAGAGGCAGCATGGGTCACGGCTGATTTAGAACATTGAGTGCTGACAGCAACTTGCACATCATAGAAGTTAAGATAAGGACTGAACTCAAACTTTTCTTTTGTCTTCTTCCTCACAATGAATTTGCATTATACTTTTTAGGGACTTATCATCTTGGAAGTTTCCACTTCTGCTGAATTTGGTTGAAATTTAGAATTTATTGGTAAAATTACAGAGCTTGACAGGCCATACATAAGTCTCATATTCCCTCGAGTTTTCCCATTTCTGTATCTCTTTTGAATCCTACATCAATCTCAAGTAAGTGATTCTTTACCTATTTCTTTCTATAACATAAACATGAAACAGCCAAACAAAAACAAGAGGTGGCAAAAAAAGAAGGTAAAGGGAAAATAACCAGCTCACATATGAGTCTTTAGCAATTTTGTCAGCCAATTAATTATGGTTTAGTCTCCTTTCCTGACACTTAGGAATGCTACTGATGTCAACATACAGTATGCAGTTACCTTAGGTCAGAGGTAGACACCTCCTAAAAGAAGAAAACTAAAGCCAATCCTGCAATGAACCTTAAAAGCTGTTAAGTCACCAATGTTTTTTTGTTCCACAAATTTGGCAAATTATTCAGTCTTGTAGCTAATAACATTTCATAAAGGTGAAAATCTCTATTCTTGTTATCTTCCAAACGTGGAAAAGCTCTTAACAGTAAGGGAGTCACTGTGAGAATTTATCACTTTTTAATTGTTATGGGGACAAAAAAAATTGCTGTCACTTGCTTTCTTATTGACTGTCCTAAGCCCAGAAACATACTCATTGTCAAGGAGGTGATGAGTTACCACAGGACAATTTCTAGACTGCTTCTTCAAATAAAATCAAGGCCAGTTTTATTGTAGCATGGTTTTCATTTTCATCAAGAAGTTTGAAATATTACTTCTCAGAGTATGGAACCACCTTTTCATGTAATGAATAATGTTCTGGAGAAAATGACATCTTGGCTAAAAACAGTAAGGTAAAGTAATTTCACCTCTAATTCCCTTTTGATCTATCCTGTTGTCTCACTCATTCATGTCCTGAAAGTAGCTATCAGGTCAACAGTTTTAAACCTGAAGTTTAATACTTCAAAAGCAAATGCTTTTTGTATACAAAGGATATTTTTTCCTGAAATAGGCTAGCATGCCCCATGTATTCTGTTTGTGGAATATGTAAAAGGTAAAGCAGGTGCATCAGTAAATATTGGCTGACATTGCTGGTAGGCAGACACAAAATGGATACTTCTGTAGAACCAGAAGTATTGTTTAAAAAAATGAAAAAAAAAATGGGATATACATTTTTTTTTTCATTTTTCAGCCTTGTGTTAGTTATGTGTCTGGGAAGAAATAAAATTGAGAAAGCTGAAATGTTTTGTCATACAGATCTTGAGGTCCATGACAGGTTACTAAAGGAAGGTTATTATATGTCAGTGAAAAGGAAATTTTTTTAAGAGCTATTTTTGTGTTTTGTTCTCTGCACGTGTAAAATGATAATTTGTGATTAGCCTGATTTGTTTGCTCAGTGCTGCAAAAGAAATCCCATATAATAAGCTTGGCAAAATCCTCAATTAAATCAGGTCAGAGGAGGTCAGGGCCCAACAACCTTTCCAGAAAGGCATGGCCTTTTTTTCCCTACTGAACTAAAGAAAAATCATGTATTGCTTCTCAAAGAGGCAAGATGTTCCCACCTTCCATATGCTCAAAGCTGTACATTACCTCTGTGCACAGTAGGAATTTCCATCTTTCAGGAGCAGAGTATGCCTGGCCTGGAAGTCACAGCCATCCCTCTGGAAGGGCACAGCAACTCCCTTCTTTTGTCCCTACCCAAATCTTGGTGGATGCCATTCAGAAGGGATTTGAGATTTTCGATTTTGGAGTAAAGAATTACTTGGAGGGACAACTCCTCTTGCAAAAAAAAAAATACACAGCTTCCACGTCTAGCCTGTGGGGTGAGTGCTTTACTTGGCATGTTCTTTAGTTTTGATTTCATGACTGTCTGACTGCGCCATGGTGAAACTCCATTCAGGCTCATAAGCTTGAGCTTATTTCTAGAAGCTTGAAAGCCTGAGCATGGAGAGAAAGATGTAGAAGCTGGCTCATTAACAGAGCCAAAACAGAGCATGAAGAGAGCTCCTTAGGCCAGACTTGGGAATCACTCCCCAGTCTTCCAATGGCTTTATCCCTAGCCTGTAACATCACACAACCATTACTAGGAAAATTCATTGTACCATGCACTGAGAAGAACAGTGGATGTGGGAGAAATCCACATTACATAGACTCCTGTGGACTTTGTGACATGAGGTCCATTTTAGCCTTAGCATCTTTTTTAGATGATGCAGCCATACATGGAAATCCCTCAAATGTCACCACAGGAAAGAAACAAACAAAACCCTGCTAAACCTTGGTTTAAAAAACAAGCAAAACAAGTTCTGAACAAGTTTGTTAATGTGGAATATAATAGTAATACTCAGATCTGAAGAAAAACCTCTAGACATGGTCTAAACATGATAGGTTTCTGTCTCCTCATATTATTTTCTAACACTGTTTAAAGCTTGCACAAAAGCTGAGTGAAGATGGCATTCAATTTGGTGGCTCTGCATAACTCTTCTCCCTTCTCTCCTTTAAAAGCTGGACTTTAATCTACTCTGAAAAAGGCAAAGTAGGAAAGAAGCAGTCACTGGTCAGCAGGCAGACTTCCCTGCCTTGTGCTGGTTATTCAGCAGGGAAGCATATACATGAATCACCAGATCCAAACTGGGTGGCACTAAGAATGAACAATGCATTGGAAAAGATAGTGGAAGGGATAAAAGGATAGCATATGGGGCTGAAAGAAAAACCTACACAAAGAAGCAAACAAGCAGAATCATTATTTGCATAGACCGAAAGAGAATTTGGCCTCCATGGGCCCATGCCAGGAAGGCAGGACTGAGTGGCAGTAATCTCACCTGAAGGGAGACAAATCCATTTCTCTGCAGCAAGTTCCAAGAAAGAGTAAAACAGGGGTTCTGCCCAGCTCCCCTGCATCCTCAGCAGCATATCCTCTACTTATTCAAAGCCCAAGTTCAGAGGCCTCCTTCTGCACATTCCAGGTCTGCTCAGATTCATAGAACTCTGCTATCATGTCCCCACACTCAAGTTTAAATCTATAGTGAAGAAGGGCATAACCCCTTAATACAAAACTGACAGCTAAACAAGATGCTTTCAGGGAAGAAAAATACCCTTCAAGGAACATCTAGGTACAGAGCTTCAAGTTCCCTCAAGCAGCTTCTGTCTTGGAAGACAAAACTCTCATTCATCTGCCTGGCACAGTTAACTGAGACAGGTATATTGAACATGAGACTAGTATTTTTCCAGAGTGATATTACAGCATTTTTCTGGAGTAATGAAGGAAAAAAAAAAAAGTCAGAGGCATTATTCAGATGGAGAAGAAAATAGGTGTAGCACCACTACTTATGAAAATTACACAAAGCAAAAAAGGAGAATTCTTCCTTACATTATGTGTACTATTCAATGTTTTGAAACTGAATGTACCAGCTAAAACGTTTCTGGTTTAGTTTACAGTCTGTAACCACAGGAGAAATTGCATCATGAATGATTTAAATTACAGTATATTGTGCTAGAACAATACACCTTCATTTTCAAGCAAATGTTATCTCCTGACAATACCAACCTTAACCAAAATGTACTTCCTTTTACTATACTGGAAAGGAAAATTGTATCTTTTCCACTGCATGTCAGAAAAGATACAGCTCAGATAACAAAGGCAATGTCTGGTACCCCAAAATTCTCTGATGTTTGCTGAGATGCAATGGCTGCTTAAAACAAAGAACCACTTGAACTGCATCCATAGCACTTTAGTCCCTTCACTTTAGAAGCAGCAAAATCTCAGAAGATCAAAACTGACAGCCTTAGAATGGGACAGTGCATTTGCTAGGGAGGACAGATTTCCAATAATATTATGGGCAATGCTAAAGATCCTGGTTATCTCCTGGCTCCTGATGCCTATCAGCATGGCCTGATGCTGATAGCAACCATGCCACAATCATTGGGGCAAGTGAGACTGATTCTTTAAAAAGCATTTTTATTAAAACTAGTACTCAGAAATTCAGAAATGACATACAGTGGTCCCAGATAATGAAATGCCTGTAAGCTGGTGCAGTGATTGGATTCAGTAACACAACTGGACACATATCACAAGGACTAATTCCACCAAGAGACAGGGCAGATTTGAAGAAGAGTGTACAGTTTGTACTTCACTGAAATTACAAACTGAAAGTCCAGTCAAATGCTGCCAGACTGATTGCTTGCCAAAGCTCATTTTGAAGTGACACACCTTATTTGCTGATATCACATTTAAAATGTACATTAGAAAGCTTATATATACATCACCAAATAGAATGGTTTACCTGGTCACTGCCTCTGAACAAGACCTAAGCATTACTGTCACAAAATATTGCTTTAATGTCAAAGGAAGTGTTTATCCTCAAAGAGGACTTTTATTTTTTAAAAAATATATTCCTCTATCAATGAGATTCATGAAAATTAAACTGGTTTGCCGGAGCAGCTTCGTATTCATTATAGGGTTCATTAAGATGTATTTATCCTGTCCTGATCAGACAGTCAGGATCAATTTTAAATACAAAAAATTGAAAAGAATTTTTTATGGAGAGTATACCAGAAAGTTGTGAGACATTGAAAAAGCATTTAGATTGGTCACAACATAATCCTATGCCACATTCCTGCAAGTAACACACCATTACCTGGGTTTCATGACAGGGTGTTTTTATGCTTATCAAAAATAAAAATAACAGAGACGTGGTTTAAACTGACTAAAGCTTTTAATGTAATTGTACCTCATGGAATTTGAATTTATTCAGCAGCACCATGTGGATAACCTTAACCCATTCAATTTGAAGCAGGTTTTTGACTCAATGGTAACCAGTGGCCTTATAAATTACATAACACAAAGTCTTCTCATCACTTTGTCAGAGACCTAATATGTTCTCCCCCTCTCCAAGAGGGCCAACCATTCAAACATAATCCCAGGAAATGCCATTGTTTACAAAAGATGCTGTCATCCCAACTTGCACTTCACAGCTCCCTCCAGGTGTGGCTGGACACTTCTAAATGAAGTCACTGGAAGCCCAGGCATGTGTGCAGTGTTGCAAATAGCTTTTCTGATCACAAAAACCCAAAAATAAAAACAATACATTGTCTTTGTGCTCTCACTTCATAGCAAACAACCAGCTACCACTATTACTGAACCATAAATTTGCCTGCCCTGCTGGAATGGCCTTGTCTTGCGCCCAACAGAGCATAAAGCATGCAAGGTTGAAAGCTGTGGCAACTACATTACACAGACTTCTGTGCCCTGAGCATGAGCTTCCCATAATGTGCTGCTTTATGCTGCCAAGGAGGGGTTCAGGTGGCCACACTGCTGGTTTCAGCTCCAAGACCCTCTGTACCAAAGCAGTGCATCTTTAAATCCAGAGGTTACCACTATCTTGTGCCAGTGGGTGGAAAGAGATAGAAGTGTAACTCTGCAGCCCATCCCAGAGTATTAGCCTAGATCTGTGATAAAGCCTGGGATTTAGGGGACTTGGTTTGCATGAAGAACTGGGAGGGAACTCCTACTGAAACTGCAAATCTTTCCCACACAGCGTCCCAGCTCCTGCCCACACACGGCGTTTGTTTCTTGAAGCCTAAGACCTGGAGGGATTTGCCTTTCTCTATCTCTTCAGCCTCCAGAAGTTTTCCTCCCCCACTTTTGGCACTGAGCCCAAAATGCAGCTGTTCCACAGTAAGGCAACAGCTCCTCTTTCCCTGCTCCTCCCTCTGCTCAGACTGCTATCAGCCGTCAGTGCGTGGATCTCTTCCCAGGAGAAACAGCCAGGGTAATTAAGTTCTAGTTCTGCTTGCAGGGATCCCAGCTCCAAAGGGAGACAGTTCAGCTGTGCAGACACCAGGAGCCTACATGGCTGAAGACATGCACTCCACCAGCCTGTGCTGAGTGATAATTAGAGTCCCCTTCTGCACTCGATGTATCTAATTCAGACTACATGGTCAAAGTCTGGCTCAGACTGACAATTCCCGTATTTCTGAAAGCAACTAGCCTCCCCCCTTTCATCTCTCATCTTCTTCCTGTTTCTTCCATCTTTAAAAGCCAAAGCTTTCCCTTGAGCATACAAAACCCCAAGGACATCTGTGACGGATTTGAAGATGCCTGAAATTTTATATATAATCTTTTAAATGTTTGTTTGATTACGGGAAAGCAATTTACTGTATAAAAACGTGGAGTTAAATTGAAAAACAAGCTGCCTACATTGGGCAGGGAAGAACATAGTTCAGTTTCATACAGCTCTGCCATTTACCTACCATTTCTGGAGAGGGCTGTCACACTTAGGATCTCTGGGCCCTTCAGAGGTTATGGAGCAGGTCTCATCACTCTTGTCAGGTTACAAAGTAGAGTGAGGGAACACTCTAGGACAAGGCTTAAAAATGTTTTCTTGTGATGGTACAAGAGCTTCCCAGAGCCAGATTAACCTGCTATGTGAGAAGTTAGAACTGTGGAGGAGGGATAATCTGACAAGGTTTAGAGGCACATTTCCTGACATATTCAGAAAGACTATTAAAAGAGTAGACAGCCTTGGTCCCACCTTCTCTACACTAAAAGCTGAGTTCCTATAGATTCCACTTTTTGGTTGATAGGCTTCTAAAGAGAATAGGTCTGTTTATCTGCCTGTATATTTCTTTGATTCCCCTCTCCCAAAGTTTAGTTATTAGGAAATACATGGTGCTGTTTCATGTACAAGCCTCATCTTCTGGATTCCAAGACCCTAATACAAAACTAGAGACTGGTAACAGGATTAAAGAGTCACAGAAGTCTTCTGTGATAGACTGCCACCTAAAGTGGTTCTTCTTTAGAAGGCTGACCTAAACAATTGAATAGGAAGGTAGAAGAGAAGACAGACTCAGATAGGGTTATATCCTAATTTCCAGTCTCGGAATGCATGACACATATTCACATTCTTGCTCCATATTAAAAAAAAAAAAGCCAGCTTTTGTTATCACAACACCCGTCTGAACCTCCAACTGTCCTCCCAAATACCATCTCTCTCTGGGGCAAACACACTCTCCCAGCCTTTTATTCCTTCTGTCTGGGAGATAAGCCATGCAACAGAACCAGGAAATTAGTAAAACCTAGCTGGCAAAGGGCAGCATTGAATAATACCCCACCCTGCCCAGTGCACCCATGCCATCCTCCTGTGACTAGGCTGCTCTGAACAGTGTTCAAACACATTAGTAAAACCTATCTGAACAGTCTTCAAGCACATGTTTCCAAAGGGAAGGTTACACAGTACCTGGCCCAACACAGATGAATGGCCAGCAGCTGTGCAGCACCTTCTTGGCTGCAGTATGACAGCACTGCTCCTCACCGCCTGGGTGTCTAGGAGAAGCAGGGGGAACTAGAACAGTGCTGAGCAAAATCATGGGCCCAGAGAGATTACAAAAATGAGAAAATATCCTCCCACTCTGTCCTCAGGCTCTTCTGGATACTTAGACACATCAGCAACACTGTGTGCAGGAAAAGAGTGGTGAGAGCGGGCTGGAACCATTTTGCCCCAGGATGATAAAAAACTCTCAGAGGCTATCCAGGGGATTAACAGAAAGGAATCAGCATAAGAGAAGCTAATAGGGTAAAAGCAGTGACAGGAAATAACAATTCCATCACTAACTGCTACCATTTCAGCTCTCCCAAGTGCAGCTTTTCCCTCCTCCACATTCCCCCACTACCATGCACATGTTTTTTATTTCACATCAGGACGCAGGTGTGATGGAAAGGAGAGTTCTGCAGGAGAATCCTGCTCTGCTCCTTACAATTGTTTAATCTCTTTGACAAGCCCTCCCCTTAGGCTCACCCCCACTAAAAATAATCAACACTTCAGTCTTGCATAGCAGTTTATCTTTAAAGACTGTGGGATCAGTGCTTTATTTCCTCCTTCAGCCACACACTTTTCTTTCTTCACGTGGGAGAACTTGTTCCTTCTGCCTTGCACGACTGCAGCTTTGATAGATGCCAAATACCCAGCACATGCAAGCTCAGCAAGTGCCATGGGCTAGTCTGGGTGAGGTGGTGGTCAGCCCTGCAGTCCTCAGCATCGCTCTGATTTCTGCTCCTTAATTGTAACCACATCAGGCATAACCACACTACCCAAGGCAGGCTTGTTCCTCAGCTCCAGGTGCAGTCAGTAAGGGGATATATGCAGGGTCGCTGCCAAGGGCATGTACAGCTAATAATTTCCTATTGCTGTTATTCATGAAAACACCAAAGAATAGTTGGTAAAAGTGCTGTGGAATTGTATCTCTCAAGTAATGCAGTTCTACAGAACAGTAACCACTCTACCGCAGATGCCATGAATTCATAAGACCCTCTCATTGCTTAGTTCTCAGTGATTCCTCTACTTCAATTTTTCCCTTTAGCAACTCTTTCAAGGTAAAAATTAAAGATATTTAATTAAAGTCAATTTCTCCATCAAATGCTCTGCATTGCCTCTAGTAAAAAAGTGCAAAGTAGTGTGCATTAGGTTACACAGCAAGGAAGCAAAAAATAATCACATTAATTGGAGAAATTTCACTCATATCCATATAGCCATATACAAGCAACATAGTAAGGAGGCTTTCATCAAACTTGTATGAATCTATCTTTAAAAAATCCAACCCTATATATTCCATCTAGTGCCTTGCCTTTGTAAGAAATTTTCTTCTTTGTGAGTACAGGAGCACAGAATATAGATGGAAACCCCTGCCTGGGAACATTTTCTATTTTCAAGTAGACACCTGGACTCCTCCTCAGAAGTAACTGAAATGCTGAAAGCAGCATCCAAAACAAATTTTAAATTCAAGCACAAAATCTTTTCTTCCTCAAGTACACAAAGCTCATTGCTGCCAGCCTGTCCAGGGTTAAAACATTTCTGCAGTGTTTATTTATCCTTTCTTGGTCTTCTACTTTCCTGGTACCCTTTAGCAACCACAACTATTACAGGAAGAATAAATTTGTGATTAATGATCAAGTACAGATAAGGTTTAGTCACAATTAAGCTGAATATGAAATCTGGAAAACTGATGTAAGGAGCAAGTTTGAGATTATCAGACCAAGATTATCATGGGCTGCTCTAGTGATTTTCCCCCTTCATTTCCTTTGTAGATTAGCATCACAAATCCCACCATTCATGTACTGACAGAAAAAATACGGAAAGTGATTTATCCAGTGTCACATGGACAGGAGTTCCAGCCTTGTGTCTTAGCTACCTGACTGAATCTTCTCTAAGGAGAATGATCCTTCACTTGATGTTGGCATCTGACTGATTCACTGCTTGGGCACCAAAGTAACTCCTCCACACCTGCAGGCATGTCCAAGCCTACCTTCCCCAGTACACAGTTTTTGTTGTAACACAACAGATCTAGCCTGAACACAGCCTTACAGACATGCCTTCAAACCTGTGTTCCACTCCCAGACCTTTCTGCCCTTCTAGGCTCCCATTAGGCTTCTAAGGTCACCGCACATTCTTGTGTCACATAGATCCTCACGACTTACCCATATCTGAAGGGAAAGAAAGAAAGGAAGAACAATCTCCTTTTTCTTTCAAACAGCAGAAACTAAAAAAAGTCTACACTCTTTATTCAGAGGATAACCATGCCTTGTGTTTCTCAGGTGCAAGCAAGAGCCTTTCGGCAGACTGGAGTTGGATCTGTTTCTCAAGAGACAAGTGTCCACGTGTCATGCCCTAGCTGCTGGCCAGCCAGGATTGCAGAAGAATATGACAACCAACAGGGGAGGAAGGGAAACACATGGGGAATTAAATCAATGAAAGGAAATGGCTGAAAATTAGTGACCATATGCTTCTTTGAAGACACCTGTGAACTTGACAGTCTGCGGTATGACTAATGGGAAGCTCTGCATCTGTATCACTGCAAAGCATATGGCAATATGTGACTAGGTAACTAGATAAAACTGGGTCACTTCTACAGCAAAAGAAGCCCCACCTATACCAGCCTGTCAGAGTTTGGGTGAAGTGAGTTTCACCCTTTGCATTTAGAGTCAATTCTTAAGCTATTGAAGTGCACGACAAATTCTGTCTTTGTGTGCGGTCCTTTTTTTGATCACAGATAAAACTCCAGCTTTTATCTCTCAGATGCAGATTCCTAGATCAGTGATTTGGGTAACGGAGTATGGTTAAAGGTAACCGGAGTAAGAGGACTTACGGAGTAAATTTATTTCCAGGCAAAGGTCCTCTCTTCCTAATGGTATTCCTGTGCCATCTAGTGGTACAAAGGCAGTGGTAGCAAATGTAATGGAGCACTTCATGTGTTTTCTCGCGAGTTAGGAGCAGCTAGGGATAAAAAAAAGATTGTATCTACAAAAGGGGAAGCTCCTTCCATATGAATAGGCTTTCTCTGAGGAGCTAAACAATAGAATTACATTTATTTATCCAGCCCTTAGAGAGCAGAACAGGGGTGCCAGGTTAGTTATACAGTTCATAAACCGAAAAAAAAATATTATTTAAAACATCATTTACTTTTTTCCCACAAAAGGCATTTTAATTCTGGACAGGGATACTGGCCTGCAGGCAACACTGCCTTCTATTACATCAGTTGACTCTGAATAATCCATGCAGAAAATAGTATTTCCCCATTTAGCTGCTCACAGATGGACTCTGCTCTCCTGGATCTAAGGGACGGAAAGGAAGCATGTTCCTCCCACAATACAGGTGTGCTGCATGATTGTGCAGGTGAAAATACACAGTCTTCAGTCAAGAGGGACTCTCATGCTCTGAGGGAACACCTCACAGATCTATGGAGAGGTTTATGGAGAGGATCCATCACCATCCATGGCTACTCTCCATGCAGATTTTCATAAATCAGTCACGTTTATCTGCCCTGAACCACCAGTGAGATGCAAAAACCACAAAGTGGGAACCCAAAGACAGCTGAAATAAGCACAGAGTTAAAGGTAAGTGAATTCTGAGGCAATTTTTGATTCAGACCTTGTTGCAAATCTTCTGTATTCAATTCCTGCAGGTTAAAGTGTAGTCTCCTACAAAACAGTGTGAATTAGTTAGCAGTCAAGCTGCATTGCTCTTTATCCTGGGTCTACCCGAATTTATAACACTGCAGTCTCATATGGAGTGATCACTGTGCTGGCTAATTACAGCATCAATTACAAACTGTTTTCAGCTGCTAATCAAATGATCCACAGAATATCAATTATGTGCTAAAGAAATTCTCTACTAATCCCAAATAATTGCATTCTTGAACTTTGCAATTTGTTCATCAACAATTTACTGAATTAAATGGGAAGGTAATATTCACAGAGAGTGTTTATTCATTTTGATTTGCAGCATAGGAGAAGACTGCCAGACTTCTCCTGGCAGTTAAAATAGATAACAATTGTCAGCAGTTTGCTCTAACCTTTGTTTATTACCTCATTCCTACTCTGTGTTTTGTCATCTAATTACAAACAGATAGTACAACAAATCCAGCTAAAAGGCAGACAAACTTTGGAGTTAGAACCACTTTTTGCTACACATCTAATGGAAATCAGATACTATACCCACGCAGATAAAAAATCACAGTAAAAAGAAGTGCAGAAAGATGGATATCTTGTTATTGACCATGCTTGCTATTTTTCTGCTCAGCACACTTTGTCAGCTCAATACACTTTGCATAGTACTCACACTTGTTTTATTAAAGAGCGGGAACACAATGCTTAAAGCTCAAAAAGCACCTATAACAAAAATATACTGTGAGGTGGCAGATGTGAAATGAAGGACAGAAAAGAAATAGAGGTCAAAACCATAAAAAAATAGATAAACAAGAAGCAGATACTATTTTGCTGTTGTTCATTCATCATGAATGCAGTCAAATTGTACCAGGTATCAGGGAGAAGCAATAGTTAGAGGTTACCCTGTATAAAACATTCCTATCATCTGCTAAGAACCAAGACACTTCTTAAGAATACTTCTGACCTTAGTGCTATTTTCTAAGATTTAATTCTGTTCCTTCCAAAACCAGCAATGTTTGTTGTTTGCCTAAGATTTCCTTGTTGAGAGAGTGGCAAAACTGCAGCCAGTTAGGAAGCACCAATCTGTATCTCATGAGGCAAGAAGAGTTCTGCTGTGCCACAGTCCTTATCTATGCTTTATATGCATGCATACACCTCTTATACACAGACATTCACATGTACTTGCACAGCCAGAGTTAGTGGTCACAAGAAGAAATCTCCCTGTCAGGTACTATCCATCCACCACCTCTGATTTATGATGCTACTGTAGCAAACAGCGACATCTGAGGCACGATGCATTTAAGGTTTGTGTATCATATTTGTCTCTCAGATGTCACTGAGCCACTGAGAGGAGCCACCATGCCCTGTTCAGTGCATCCTGACTGAAACACAATCTGGAATCCTACACAGAGATGATCAGTTGTTGCCTTGACATTCTGGCTAGTAGACAGTTTGGAAATACAATTTCACATTTCAAGGGCAGTCTAAAATACAGTTCAGCATGAAACAAATTCTAAATCTCTTTCAAGTGATTATACTTGCATATGCTGTTTTGGTCTCCAAAGCAGTGAAAGAAAACAGTCACAATTCTTTTCATGCTTCTTGAAAATTAATCAAAATGAGTCAGTATTTTCAGTGGCTTTTGATTTCTAAATAGATAACTTATTTATAAATATTTCAAGTATTCATTTTGAAGTTTTCCTTCCCTTTTTAGAACCAGCTACTATTAAAGTTAATTGGTAATTCACCCTAGTTAAAAGTTGAGGACGCTCTTACTTCATACCATTTTGCAAAACTGTAAAATATGTGATTACTTACCATTTAAATTTTTAAAGCTAATGTCCATCACTTTGTTTATTGATTACGCCACCTTTTTGCTTTGACCAATATTTATATTTCACTGAATTTAAAATGATTCTTCTCCTATCATGTGCCTCATCTTCATTTTCCAACAAAAAGGGAAATGGAGACCAATATTAAAAAATGAGCTGCTGTATTTACTCAAAAAAGTACCCTGAGAAATATAAGGCCCTGTATCAAAGAAGAGTGGTGTCTCAACTGTCCTTGATAGCAGCTAAGTCATTGCTCATTAGGAGCTTTTAACACGTAATTCCAAGAGTGACACAGATTTTTCAAGGGTCACTTAGTCTCCTGAAATTTGGTCAGATCTAAATTTAACGCATACCAGTTCACAAGCAGGAACAAACTGAATACCAGTGTAGGAAAGCTCTTTTTCTCTTCAGCTCTTTAACTCCTTTGTGTGGACACTTAGCATTGCCTGGTAGCTGTGCCTTGTCTTGCTCTACTTTTTTTTCTTCATTCATAAACCACAAAGAACAAGTTTACTGGCACACTAGCACTGAAAGCAAATTAAGATCTTCAGACTTAAAAAGGGGTGTCTTAGATCACATCTCATATTTATTTGCCCCAGGAAGACAAAGCCAGCAGGTTGTTGTTAACCCTTCCACTTGCATAGAAAGATCTTTCACAGCAAGCTGCTAGGAAATATATTTCTCTTTACCCAAGAGTGGTACCTTGGCATTAGTCCCACAGAGAATTGGCTGTGACAGCCTTCTGCAAGCTGAATGAATAATTGCTATCCTATGAGTGAGCTAAAGGAATAGTTTGAAGATGCTAAAAGCCTTCTGACATTTGGACCATTTGCACTACAAAAACAATGGCACAAAAACTTCATTAAAATCCAGTGCATAATCTACAGACCCATGTCCCTATTGCATATACAACTGAAAAATGAAAAGCAGCCTTTTAAAGCAGATCCTCTCTTTGAAGCATTTGCCTGCTGTGGGTCTCCATAGCTCTGCTTTTGTCTGTCTGACTCCCAATATTCACACTTTGAACCTGGTATTTGCAGGAGGTACTCCTCAGGATAACTTCACCAATGTTGTCACATTGTAGGGCAAAACTGTTGGACTCTGGTCTCACCCTTTCAAACTGAGTCACTTGTGGTCTCAGCTACAAGATCCTGCCCTCAAGTAATAGACAAGAACTTACCCTCAGGCACAGGGCAGCTCCTCATTAAAAAAATCCCAAGAGTTCTCTTAAAAATCCTTCAAACACCTCATCTCTCGAATGTATGTCTCAAAAACTTGGCAACTGACACCTTGAGGTCATGGTTATTATCCATCTTGCTGACCAGCACTCCCATGTCTTACACTGTGTTACCTGGGTCTTGGAATGCCTTTGTTGTTTATATCAGAACTAGTTAAAGTCAGTTCCAATCTTGTAGTTAAGTTAATACACATGCACAACCTGAAACAGGATGTGTATTTAACTGGTAACTTCAAGCTTCAGTGACTCTTCCATCTTAAATTTGAAGGGAACTGTTGCCCAGCTCTCATCCAATTAAGTGTTCTCATTATTTACACTCTACAAGCACAGGAGAGTTCTGTCTATATGGGCAAAGGCTTGGCTCTTGTAGATGCCTGATACAGGTAAAGTTCACCAAAAAAATCATTAAATTCCTTGAGAGTTCTAAGTCATGAGTACAATGGCTGTTCTTCTTTGACTAAACTCAGGTGGGTGGAAATCTTCAAAAACTATACAGTAGCCCAACCTCTTCGTAATGATCTTCATGGAGGTCTCATCAGTGACACAATATGATGCCAAGGCTGAGCCCTTCTGGAAACAAAAACTTCTTAGGACTTGTATGTGCTGGCAGAATTAGCATTTGCATTTTTATTTCGTTCAAGTCTTTTGCTGGGAGCAATTTATTAGTGCTGTAGATTCATGTTTTGTCAGTACCTGGCATTCAAGTATAGCTGATCCTCCCTTGGAGTGCAAGCTGGATTATTTCTCAAGATTGATTTTTCATGGGCCCATGACATCTATGTAGCAATTAAAGAAATAAATCAATCAGATGCTGACTGCACGTCTACTTGCTTAAATGTCTTTGAAGTGCTGCAGCTTAATCAGAGCAAAACTGCAACCTGACGTAGGGGCTTGTGCACTTTTGTTCATCTGAGGTTCACAGCACCAAGCTGTTACTTCCTCACACCCAGAAGTTGCTTTACTTTTATTGCACTAGTGTGAATTTGTATGGTAAGAAACGCTCAAACACATGACTAATACATTACAGCCTGTTTCATCCCTGTGGACCAGCTCAGACCCAGTAACTCTGCCTGAGAACAGTTATTTCTGTCAAATTCAAATTAACAACACTTACCTTTAAACTATTTGCAAAGAAACTAAATACTGGCAACCTGCAAGTTCCATCAAGCAGAGAGCACATAGATGGTTACTACAGCCCAGCTAACTTATGGGAATCTTAAACTTGATCACATAGCTGTGGAAGAGATGGGAACATAGGCCAGTGGAACAGAGTCCTCAGCTCAAAAA
Source organism: Chloebia gouldiae (assembly GCA_003676055.1). Taxonomy (NCBI): domain Eukaryota; kingdom Metazoa; phylum Chordata; class Aves; order Passeriformes; family Passeridae; genus Chloebia; species Chloebia gouldiae. Next base: position 52,439,201 of record QUSF01000002.1, on the reverse strand, counting down.
ATTTCCAGCAGCATCATTTGTGTTCTGGCTCACCTGTCTTGAAAGGAAGATGTGGACTGGGTAAGGTGGTGCTGCTCCAGGAGCAATGCTTCCCTGCCTCATGGCACGGCCACCTGGATTGCTGATGAACACCAGCTTCAGTATCTTCCAGCTCCCTGTTCAAGGGCAGACTGAAACCAATGCCAGTTCAGTCAGCCTTGCAGTGGAAGGAGATGAGCAGTTGCCCATCATTCCAACAAATGTGATACTTATTCCTTTAATTATCTGGATTGTCATGCAACCCACCTTGTTGCACCTGATTTCAAGAGCAAAATACAACCCACCATGTTACACCTGATTTGTGGGAAAATTTCAGAGAGTGAGAGTGCTTGAACACACACAAATTAGTCCACGCAGTTCAAGGAAGAAAGATCCCAGACATGGAGAGAGCCAGTTGCTGTCTGCAGCTACCTGATCAAAAGACACAGGGAAGATGAAGCCAGACTTCTCTTGGAGATGGGTGGCACCAGGCCAACAGGCAAGGGAAACTAGTGAAAACGTGGGAAAGTCCATTTAGGTAGCAGAAAAACCATTTTTTACCTTGCAATTGAACAAATGCCAATCAGATATCCCTAGTTAAATGTAAAACAATTTAAATTCCAACCTTCATTTTAGTCAACAGTGTGCTGCATGGAAAGGCAAAATTTATTATTATTTAATTGTGTTTTAAGTAAAGATAGTGCACTTATTAGAGAACAGTGGCAATTCCAAGTAGGCTTGTCACAACAGGAGTACTAACATGATTTACAAAGGACCCTGCAGTATCATCAGCAGTAGTAATACTACTGAAGTATTTCCATTTGAATAAGCATTTTTAAGGGAGGGAAAGAAGAAAAAAAGCAGTTTATTTTACTTATATTTTATGATTCCAGAAATGCTTTTTGGATAGCATCTTTCCCATCTTGTAGGTGTGAGGGCTTGAGTTTTTAAACTGCTATGTGTATCTTAGTGTCCAGAATGAACACATAGATGAAAAAAAACAACCATTAAGCTTTTAAGGTGTGAAGAGGTATATTGGTATATGCCAATGCTTCTTAGTGTGACAATTTTTAATGTGTGTTTTTAGACTACTTTAGTTCTTTATTTTTTAGTTATGAAACCACACTAGAAATAGTCTTATATATGCAAGCTCCTACTGTTTGAAACTGAATTCATTTAGTAAATTTTCTCCAAGTGTCATTTATTTTGTAGACTGAGACCAGGCAGAAGCAATTTATTTCTGTAGCTGAGAGTTTATTTCTGTAGAAAAGATTGCAACTTGACACAGATTCGGTTCTCCCTTTGTTGATGTGAACTCTGAATTCAAACACAGTAGTACCAACAGGTACAAACTGCTTGTGAAGGGGCATGATGGGGCAGAGCAGCAGCATCTGCACAGAAGGAAAACTTGCAACAGTGACTTTAATATGTATTCCTGATAACTGGGCACCTGCAGCTGATCAGCTTTGGCTTCTTGGCTTGGTTCAGTTCATCCCTACCTCCCTTACTAGATTTTAGACCTTGACAGTGTGTAGATCCAGGAATTTCTTTTTTTTTTTCCTTTTTAGATTTTGTTTCACTGTAGTTACAAGAGCTGATCTCAGACTAGGCCTGCACAAGAAACTTCCTGCCATAGCTGTAGCACTGAGAACATGAAACAGGCTAATACAACAGACGAAGACATCACCACATCTGCTAAATACAAGCAAAATGGTCTGTCAAAGAGGAAAACAGTTTTTCCCACTAGATGACAGAGACATTGACATGGCCAAAATTTTATCCCCTCCACTTGCTCAGCTGACAAGTGATAGTAAATGGGACTTGACTTGTAGAATCATAGAATGGTTTGAATTGGAAGGAACCTTAAAAATCCTGTACTTTCAGTCCCCCTGCTGAGCCTTCAACTGGACCAGGTTAGACTTCAGATAAGTAGTGAGTTAACTCAGAGCACAGAAATATCCTGAGTTAGAAGGGACCCCCAAGGATCATCGAGTACAGCTTCTGGCTCTGCACAGCACCACCCCCAAGAATCACACCGAGTGTCCAAGAGCATTGTTCAAATGCTTCTTGAACTCTTTCAGGCTTGGTACTGTGACAACTTCCCTGGGGAGCCTGTTCCAGTGCCCAGCCACCCTCTGGATTAAGAACCCCTTTCTAATACCAACCTAAACATCCCTGACACAACTTCACGCCATTCCCACAGGTCCTTCCTTCACCATCTTTGCTGCTCTTCTTTTGGATGCTCTCTAATAACTTTTTGTCTTATACTGTGGTACCCAAAACTGCCCCCAGCACTGGAGGTGAGCCCTCCCCAGCGCAGAGCAGAGCAGAGCAGGACAATCCCCTCCCTTGCCTGGCTGGCCATGCTGTGCCTGATGCCCCTCAGGACAGGGTTGGCTCTCCTGGCTGCCAGGGCACTGCTGGCTCATGTTCAACTCGCCACTGACCAGGACCCCCAGGACCCTTTACATGGCACCACTCTCCAGCCTCTCATCCCTCAAGGACGGCTGAAGTCAATTTGGCTGAATGTGATTGACGCTGGATGCCGCAGAGACCAGGGCGGGGAAGTGTTTCCCGGAACAGAGCCCTGCGGGAAGGACGCGTCTCTTGGAGCGTCTCTTGGAGCGGTTCCCGTCCCGCTGCGGGCGGAGCCGGCGGCACCCGCGGCCCCACGAGGGGCTCCGCCCGCCCGGCACCGGCGGCCCCAGCCCTTCCAGCGGCCGCTCCCGCATCCCGCACTGGGCTGACGGGAGAGCACCGCTCCCGTGCCACCGGCTCTGGAGCAGCTTCAGTTTCCGGGTGTTAAACTGCTGTGGTTGTAGCTATGAACAGGATAACCAGAATAGTAGCTTCCAGTGGAAGCAGCGAAGTACCGGGGACACGACTGATAGCTACCACGTAATCTAACTGTGCTTGGAACACGTACAAATAAATTTGAACACGTACAAATTATTTGAATGCCTTGTTCCCACTTAATTTCCCCCAACCTACGAGTCACTCGTAGCTACAATAATTTAAGAAAGCCTGGTACAGAGAAAGTTTTTGAAATAAATCAAGTAAAGAAATCCTACCATATAGGAGGAAAATAGCATCTTTCTACACACAGCTGAACACAGTAAAGGGGAAGGGGCATTTAAACAGCACACACTGACCAAGACAGGATCTCAGTTTCTTTGTATCTTTTAATACAACCTTCATCAAAATTCTTAAGTTAAAATAACTGTGTAATGGCAAACACAAAAGTATAAGGAAAATATATATTCCAGTTCAAGAAGAGATTCGTCCTTACAATGCATGAGAAAAATCAAGTGATGAGATCATTTAAATGCCATTGTACGTATTCCCTGGAACAATGCCCTGGTCAGATAGGTAACAGCAGCTGTCCAAGGCACAGCGCTTGACTGCTCACTGCTGTTAGTAGATTACTAGCACTAAAACAAATGGAGATGCAAACAGCCAGAGCAACGGCAACATAGGGGGACAATGCACAGAAACAGCAGTGACATCTTCAACTCTCAGCAGGATTGCTCTCCTTCTCCTGGCACTGGGCTCACATGACCACCATGATGTCTTCCAGCGGCTTCCTGCTCAGCGCAGGCACTGTGGCATCTTCCTTGGGGTAGCCAACGGGGAGCAGCAGCAGGAGCTTCTCGTTTGCTGGCCGCTGGAGCAGTGCCCGGAGCTGGGGGCCGCAGTTCAGGGGTGTGGAGGTCACTGTGCACAGACCCGCGTTCTGCAGCAAGACAGCAACAGTGAGACAGAGCTCTGGGCTCTTTCTTTGTGGAGCTTTTCCCCACCACACCTGTACACATCCTTCTGTCAACTAGTCGGGAAATGCTGCTTCATTAGATCTGCTGCAGCCTTTAGAACACCTGATTTACTAGCAGCACCATAAAAGATGCCAGCTCTGCTTACAGGGAAGTAGAGCATTTCTCCACTGCAGCAAGAACACAGTCTGCCTTGCCATGTCTGTGTGCTGTAGAGCCACAGCCTGCCTGCTGTGCCAGTGTGATGGGGAATCCATCACAGGGAAGGTGAGAGGCAGTTGTGGGGATATGATTGGAATCTCATCTCATGGTGCTGGTGATTGGACTAGATGATCCTGAAATATCCATTCAAAACCAAATTATTCCCTGATTCTACGATCTGGCTCATACTGAGAACTATTTCAGTTCTTGCCTCCATACAGCTGGCAGAAAGATGCCTCACAGCCTTGTGAACACTTGAGTTCCTCCTCACAGGCACAGAGGGCACAGGCTCTGCCTCAGAAGTTGTCACAGCAGTCTGTTGGCATCTCTCACAGTGGCCATTGTTATGGATTACATCAGAATCCCAAAATAAGTCTATGTATCATTCTTCCTCTCATTCAAAATATCACAAAAACCCTAAAAAATCTGGACAAACAATAAAGAGCTGACATCATCCAAGGTGTGATCACACAGCTGAGTCACTTCCCGAGAACTGCACATATGGATTTCAGTCTCTCTGTCTACGAAATGCAAGCATTTTGGGAGGCTTTGAGATACAAGTCAGCCAGGGAGAGGTGCCCAGGGAATGCACCCGTCATGTTAAAGTAATCTCTTCTCAAGAGGATTAGAGCTAACACTGGTGGTGCTGAATGGTGCCTGAGGAGCAGCAATGCACATAAGAGTAATTCAAAACAGAATGGAGGAGAAATGGCAGTGCATGGTAGGAAATTGGCCTGATATAAAAGGAGACACCTTGCTGTTTTCTTGCTGACAGGCCAGGTTAACTATCAGAATAGCTCCTCTATTTAACACTTGTGTGAGTACATCAGATACAAAAAGCAGAACTGAGCACTGAGAAACTACTGAGAAAATCAAACTGGCTAGTGTCAAACATGCTGAGCTTTACAGATCAGTTCACTTTCAGAAATATCTCAGAAAGACTGATTGAAATAGTACAGCATGTTCTGTGGAATATGTCCCTGATTTTTTTTCAGCATTGTATACTAAAAGTGGTTTGGTGTCAAGCTGTTTTGTAGGGATTACTGAAAAGAAGGGGCCAGTGTGGCACCACACAGTCATGCTTGGGTACTCTGAAGAGCCTGTCAGCCCTGTTAGCATAAGGCAGAAACCACAGGGGCTGAAGACTGTGCCGAGAAAAGAGTGACAACTCTGAAAGCTACATTATATTTTTCTTCCTGTTGACCAGTACTGAGGATAGGAATCACCTTCTCAGATGTAGGCCTGTGTAGAATAACATTAAAACTCAAAACTAAGACATATTACCAGGAACTGGAGTAATTCAGAAGACTGAAAATATTAAAATCTAAACTGGGTTCCACTCACATTTGGGAAGAACAGTCTTGGTAGATAATCCAAACTAATATATTGACTCACAGTATGTTGGTTCTGTCAACGTACCTGCAGTGCAGCAAGCAGGATACCGCAGGCAATGGAAACACTGATTTCATTGTAGTAGTGGGTCTTCTTTTTGCCATTTGGAAGCCACCCATATACCTGCTTGAAAATGAGGATCAAATATGGAGCAGTGTCCAAGTACTCTTTGATCCAATTTGTTCTGCAAAATAATGTTTAATAAATTTATTTTGCAACCTTTTCACTTAAGTTACTTAATACATTATTTTGTATATATTTCACTTAGGTTCACTTAATACATTATTTTGCAACATTTTCACTTAAGTTACATTTACTGTCTGCAAAGGTACACTAAAGGTATATGACAATTATAGCAGTAGACTAAACCTTAGAACATTTATTGCAAAGGATTACATATTATCACCTTAAATAGAAACATTTCAGAAATAAAAAAAAAAGCTTGAATAGAGTTCTCAATTTCAACTGATTTAGCTGAGGAGTTTATGTCCTCACTCTGAAGAGTGGAATTACATACATCTAAGAGATAGCTCTTGACCTCTTATCTATGAACTGGCCTCATGAGCATTTGCCTTTGTGATTATTTAATTCCTGGAATTTTGCAGATTTGCCTGTTACCAGCAGTGCCAACTTTTTTCTCATTGCAGGGAAGATTGCTGTCAGAAAAGTTCAAAACTATTTTGTCTAAGGTCTAAACCTAAATATATTCCAATGGCAAAAATTGTTATTCTTTTCCTGGGTATTTAATCCCTGTTACAATTCATTTGGTTCCAAATTTCTTAAATGACAATCATGATATAGGATTTAGACAAGAAAATTAGTGTTTTCTATTAATGTTTCCTACTAATTTATAAAAATTAATGTTTTCAAAACACAAGAACCTTTGGCATTTAGTTGTTTGCATTGCACATAAATTTGCATAGCACCTAAGCACCTGGAAAATAGTAACATAATCAAACAAGTAGGGCAAGTCAGCCCTACAAAACTTTGTGCACGTGCTCCATTTGACAAGCCAAGACTCAGCCGACATCTTCCCATTGCGTGAAGCTAAGCAAGTCAGTCAGACATCAGAGGGCATTTGGAACAATTAAACATTGCAAAATTCAGCACTTGGATAGGGACAAGCCTTGGGGCTTCCTCAGTTGGTAGAAAAGTTTCCAGTGACTTAGGGAGCTTAACTCTTTGGCAAACAACAGAAAAAATCTGGCACCAGAGTTTCAGACGCAGAGGTTACGTAGGAAAAAAGAATGATGGAGCCACGTGCTTGGAAAACTTTCAAAATAGAGAGCATGTAATCCCTTTTACTGGAAGCAATTTTATGAACCAGCCACCAAGGCACAGTTCTACATACTGTGTTTCTTTTGTTTCCAAACATAGATTTTAGAAAAGCATTAAAAGTGAGAGGGAGGAAGAAACAGAAAAATTATAGGAATCTTTCCTCCACTGAAACAACAGCTATCTTCACATCCCTTAGGTAATTGACTTTTCATACCTCAATCTTTTCAGGTCATTAACCCATCTGTCTCCCATCCTTTTTTTGTAGTTGATTTCCTCTTCTTCTTCTACAATTTCACGAATTTTATGTTTTAAATATGGATCTTGCACTACCACAAAGGTCCAGGGCTCAGTGTGTGCTCCACTAGGTGACGTACCTTCATATAAAAACAGGGAAAAGTAAAAACCCAGGAAGGTGGGTGGGCAGCTCTTCCTTGTGAGTTTTAGGCTGACCAGCTGGGCAATGGGAAAGTAAGTGGATGAGATGGGAAGAAAAGGACTAAGTTCGGGCAGACAATCCTGTTCATTACGTTCTCAGAGAATGTGAAATCCCATTGAAGAACAGAGGTTAGTCCTTTCACACTGCCATTTTACAGGAAGCCAATGTTAAGGATTTGTAAAAAAATCCTTTTCTGATGATTCTTATGATGAGGCAGTAATATGGTGCAATAGATATGGATGCAGCAATGCTATTACAAAGTGTTGTACCAAAACAGAGGTCTGTCTGTATACACAGCCAAGTGGTTTTAGCTAAAGGTTGAAAATAATGACTTTCAGGAAAACAAGGCTAAGTGATCACTGGCAGTAACCTGTCAGTGACTGACAAAGATAAGGAGCTTTACAACACAGACATCTGCCATAGAGCATACAGGTTTGAGTCTGTTGTCCCAAAGACAGTTGGTGTTCATAGGTGTGCACATATCTATTATATATGTTATATTTATATTTAATATATATAATAATATAATATAATATAATGTAATGTAATTTAAATAATATATTATAATATAATATTTTATATTATATTATATTATATTATATTATATTATATTATATTATATTTATTATATTATATTATATTATTATATATATGTAAATTTGTACTTGCTCACCCACCAACACTACTGGAGAAATATTTGAACAACCTAGAGGTCAAAAAGCAAGAAGCTGAAGAATATATATCTGCAAGCAGGTTCACAGATATATTGATTAAGAAGAATGTTGACATCTCTCTGGTCCCTCATACACATTTAAAAATATTAGAAGAACTTGCATAGAATATTAAGGATTGGTTTTAGTTCAAGAAATGCTGAATAAGCAGCTTGAACTTTCCTGATATATGAGTGTTTTTATATTGTGAACCTGCTTCTCCTCAGGTTTGGGTAAAAACTGATGGCATTCATGCTTCCCTTTGTTTTCTTTTTCTCTACACAGCCCAAAGCTTTCAGGGTTACTAAGTACTTCATCTGCACGCCAGGCTTGTTTGCTTTGCTGCATTTGCCAAAACATGCTCAGTGTTTTAATGATGCCTAGTTAATTAGAGGGACATGGAGACTATTTACAGTGCAGTAACAAAGCTGCTTACAGTTCTTAAAGGGAAAATAATGCACCTCAAATGTGGAGATTCTTTAGATTATTAACCCTGCTAAAGGCTACTGAACTTTTCTCTAAGGCAGCTTAGGAATGTTTTCTATAGTAACAGCAGCTGGCTCATAGAATAAGAGAAATCATGAGAGTGAAAACCACTCCTGGCTGAAGTCGATGGGTGCTAATTCATTCCAGCTACAGGTGAATCTAGGAAAACCATAAGCAAAATTCCAGTTCCCTTGGCTTTTCCACACCACCTTTTCACAGTTACATTGTTGAACAGCAATGGTGATCCTTTTTTTTTTTCTGCAGACTTTGAACCACTCAGTACCTACCTGCTGTTCTGATGACATTATCGATAACCTCCCTGGGGACTGGCTCATCACTGAGAAACCTGACAGATCGCCTCTTGTTTAGAAGCTCATAGAATGTCTGAGACCTCTTAATCATTTCAGCCTCAGAGTAGCGCTCGCCAGTGAATGGTACATGGGCAACATTTTCTTCAAGTCCTTGCCACTCATCCTCACCCTCTGCAAGAAAATACAAGTGGTTAGGGATTTTTAATTTATTTTGCTGGAGAATGTTGCTGATATCCTTGGCATTCACACTGTAAGGCACCTTGTCCTGCACTGGCATACACTGCATTTCTACCCTACTGGTAAGGCAAAGTCTGAGGTTCCAGTTGACACAACTCATTGATCCCCAGCTGCAGCTACTGAATAAACACCTTGTTTAAATACCAAGAGGCAGGAGGGTCCTGGCGGGCTCTAGTAAGTGCGATCCACAAAGAAGTCATTGCCTTCTCCACTTCAGCCTGCAAGCCTGCCTGCAAAAATGGGTTACAAGCTGAAACAGCATAGAAAAAGTGGACAGGCTTCCAGCCCAATTTTCTCAGCAAGTAAATGTGAACATGTGTGTTCCTTCTTGAGCTGTTCAATAAGGAAAAAAATAAATTAAATTACTGAAGTTAAGTAGAGAGATTAACTACCAATATGTGTAAAATCTCCTCTGAAGAGCTGAATGTCAACTTCTTCCATATTCATGTTTCATAGCAGAAACATTGCAAGCTTTGGCTCTGCAGAAATGTGACTGTATGGTCAAGCTCTTTGGTTTCCTGATACTTTCAGCATAAGAGGAAATGGATGTCAGGCATCTATATTTAGGCTAACAACATATCTAATGTAGGATATTGTGTTCCTTGGCTTTAATTTAAAAACTCAAAATAATTCTCAGTTTCACTGAAATCTGTTTATATCACAAAATGAATCTTCTGTTGTCTCTGAGGCCTCTTTCTGCCCCATATTCCTAGAATCAGCATGGACAGCATTTTTTTGCAGCTATGATGTGGAAGTTAAAGCCATTTAAATGCTACATTTTGACTAGTCAATAGAATTGAGCAATCTCTTACAGAGAGCTGAGTCAGGAAAAAAATATTCCAGTTCTTTTTCTGTCACTATTAGGCTATTATTCCCAAATCATAGCAATTTCCAGCACAAATTCAAACAGCAATTGCTTCCGTGTTTTAGTAGTATGCATTGCCTTAGAGACCACGCTGGCTTTTTGTTCATTTTAAAAGTAGGGAAATATTCACAAGTGTGGCTCAGCTTGTGCATAGGGGTGAAATAAATCCAGTATCATAAACTGATCTAAATGGAACAGTTCTGGTCCCCAAACCACACACATTTCATTTTGTGTACAAAGAATTCACCCTGAGAATTTGTTTTGTTTAGCATTTCATGCCTGTGTTAAGCACTCTTGGTCATAGTCTGCAAGGACCTGGCTCCAGGTTAATGGAAAGCAGTGAGCCCTTGTAAAAATTATTTTAGTGATCATCTTGTGCACATTCAAAAAGTAAAAGAGTGCCTCTTGATAATGTTCCCTTTGTGGTTTTCACTCAGTAAAATAGTGAGTGCTTGCTTGTTTTGGGTTGTGGGGGGATTTTCCTGTGTAAGTAGAAGAGAAGCAAAGCTGCTGTTTGGTCAAGATAGTTCAACTTAATAATAAGGTGAAAAAAGAAATGTGCTTCCAAAGATTTTGAACATGGGACAAAGGTGAGATGGCTAATGAGAAAACCTCAATACAGTCAATGTGAGAATACTGTCTGAAGCAAAAAAACCTAGAAATGAAGGAACTGACACACAAAACCAAAACTCTCTATTAAATTAATAACTCTATTATTAATTTAATAAATTCATCTATTATATATTCTCTTCCACCATTCTTTCTACCATTCTTTCTTAGCAGTTAACCATTCTTTCTTAGCAGTTAACATTATCCATATGCTAACTTTAAATCATTATCAGCACCATCTGTTTAGTGCATGCTCTCTATATCTCTAATTGCTGTGTTTAGACACACTCCTGTTTGTACAGTCATGTTCTACAATACCACAAGTGTCTTGTTTATATCTCTTTGTATTCCACCACTTGATGGACAACAGGCATTCTGCTAGTAAGTCTATTACCTTGTTAGCCACATTCTCAAGATTGCCATCAATTCTGTTGCCCATTTACAGCAGTCATCAAGCTTCCTGCTTTTTAAGTAAATGTAGAATGGTTTTGGCTCAGACATCCCAAATGGAATCTCATTTTTCTATCTCTATCAGAAATTCCTCTCTGGATACATTTTAGGATAATAACTATGTTCTTCCCAGCAGTCCATATGGGAAGTTATAATCAGCCTGCAAATAATGTAATACATTTTACCTCAGTTTGAAGCATGAGTTCTTAATTAAAAACTCATACTGAGAACAGTAAGTTGTCATTTCACTTCTGTTGGCCACTTTTTTTTACCTGCACTGACACTTCTCTGTGTTGCTGGCTTCCAGTTGTATGTCATTAAGATATTTCCCTTTTACTCTCCTTGGTTTTATGCAAAGACCACCAGATAATATTAACAATTGATCCTGAGACTGCTCCTTGAGAAACCCTAGTCAAGACCACTGCATTTGCTTTCCAAACAAGTTTCTTCTCTAGAGAATTGCTTCCTGAGCACACAATTCCTCTCTATCTCTCTTTTCCAGAGTAAAGACATGATGCATAGGAAAAAATTCAATGTATGTAAAGAAAGTTTTCACATGTTTAGTCTTAAATGCTGGGTAACTGACTCTGTGGGTTCTTTATCTGATTAATGGCAGACTGCTGCAAAATGAGCCACTGCAGGAATCTCAGTAGTGAATCCAGCCCTGAACTGAGTGTGACTAATAGGGAACTAAAAGAGATGGATTACCCTACTAGTGGATTATAAATAGTGGTTATCAGGCTGATCCTGGAAACCTCAAGAATGGGTCAGGGATCTTCAGCAAAAGAATTAGCAAGTTGGAGAGGCAGAGACCCTGGAAGAAAGAACCCAGCATCAAAATATTGTGAAAATTACCTCAACTGGAATATAGTCGCCGAAGGTTCCTTATGATCTTAAGATAAATAGAGTGGCTATTATATAAAGAGAAAACCTAGTATAAGGAAAGCTGAGAGGTAATCTGGTTGCTATCCATAAACCACAGGAGGGTATATACCATAGGTGGAAAAGAATCCTTTAAAATCAAGAGGATGGAACAGATTAAATACGTAGACAGTAGTATTAAATAAGTTTGGGCAGGCATAAAGGTAGAGGAGGGTTTTTTATCCATAGTAAGAAATTCTGGAGCAGCCTTTCAGCAAGGTTAAAGAAAAAGTGTCACAAAAGTCCAGTTTTCATGTTCATTCAGCTATTGACAAAGGCTGTATTTGCAGGAGAAGAAAGATACACATGGTAATGCATTGTGTCCATCTAAGTCCTGTGTTCCTAAATGATACAAAATATGAACTGTCATTGAAAAAGTGGCTTAAATTTCTACTGCCTCATCCATGTCAGTAGAAGTATTACTAAGATATAGGAAGTCTTTGAAACTGGGGAGAGGAGAAATACTTTTTAGTGGGGCAGGTCTATTATAAGGAGTACCACAAGCAACTAGCAGCACATTTTCAGGAGAAATGGAACATTTAGGACTTTGTGTGTTTTGTAGTCCTTAAGTAGAGTGTATCATCAAGTGTCCTTACCAAACCACAGCACAACAATATCTCATTTTGAATCTTATAAATGAGGAAAAAAGTTACAGGATAGATGGGCATGCAAACAAATCTGAAGTACTGCCAGTTAAAGAATTAAACAAATAGACTGAGTGCTTTGCACTTAACAAAAATAAAATGGGTTTCTGGTTGCTATGAGAAACATTCATCTCTTCAGCTGTGGAAAGTTCAACATGAACAAGCTCAGGAGCACTTGGCCCTCACCATTCTACCCTTCATTGCCAATGAATGACCCTACTGAGTCTGCCCAAGCAGTTCAGCTACCCACAGTGAATGCTCTGCTGCTCAAAGGTATGTCCTTCTCGTGGGAAGCATCCCTGAGGGTTCCACTTCAGGGAAGGCTCATGGAGCTACAAGTGAGGTTGGTGCTATTCTGTTTTTCTACCGAGTGCTTCACTCTCTCAGCAAATAGACCTTGCTTTGGTCAGGGACATGAATCAAGAGACTTGGTCTTCAGCTGCCCCTTCCTATTCAGGGGCCTGCTGAAAATTCAGCTTGTTCATGTGGGGCAGCCCTAGATTCTAGCTTTAGACAAGGCCTTAAGAATAGAACCTTCATGTTACTTAACAAAAATTCTCTACAGAGGAACTTAATCTTTAAACACACAGCCAAACACATTTAAGTAGGACTGAGCTTGTCTGATGAAGTAAGATACATTTATAAAATAACAGAATTTACACAGCAGGTGGAGTATTCTTTAGTATTAGAAAGATCTCTTTATACATCCATGTTTCTAGTTCAGCATCCATGTTTTCATTTCAGCAGTTTCCATTTCCTAGTGCAGTCAATGAAAATTTTTACACTGACAACAAGGTTAACATATTTTGATTTTTAATTAAGGCTCTAGCAAAGTAACAGATCCTTACTTACTCTTTCTTCTCCTTACTACTCTTCTTATTTAGGCTGGGTTGAAGAAAAATTTCGTGGTGAAGAAAAATTTCCCTATGAATGATTAAATTATTTTAATATTTCTAGAGATAAAAGACATGACTGTTTTACAAAGAAATTAGTCTGAATCACACACCATTAAGGGTAAGATCATTATTTGTTACTAAAAGAAAAATAGCAAATTTAATATTGGATGATATGGTATATTGAGAAAGGTTTTATTTAAAAGTAAATAAAACTTAGTAAGTAAATAAAATTTAGCATCAGTACCAATATGTCTACCTGTTAAAATTTTTTTGAAAGCAATTTTTTTTGTAACAAAAAATAGTACAGTTTTGAATTTAGTACCTTAAAAAAAGGGAAAGCAAATAACACATAAAAGACTAACATTTTATATATGGAGCTGTGGCAGTGAGGCTCCTTGATAAGAACTAATAGGTTTATTTATGCAAAGGATCTATATTTCTTAACTGATGGACACAGCTATAATCCAAAATGGTAATTCATAGATTATCATTTGAACTACCCACAGGAATTCTAATTTGCAGCAGTTTAACTGAAGTAGTAAGTCATTAATGACAAAGAAATGATGGAATAATTTTATACAGAATCTATTCTGCATTGAACAAAGGAGGATACAACAAGTGAACTGATTTGTAAAGAAATTTTATATATTTGGAAAATAGTCAAAAGAGTTTAAACCCTTCTTGGTATCAGCTATTTTCAGAAACTGATAAACTAGCTGAAAGTACACTGAACACTGAGAAAAGAGCTATAATAGTTCTTAGAAAAAGGTCTATATGCACTGTCTATAAACACTGTTAGTTTTAAGATTTCTAGAAGCAGACTGAGGGAAGTGCTATTATGGGGAAAAAATAACCCAGACAGACCCCTCAAAAAGTCATTGAAATCAGCATGAGGGAGGAAAAAAAAGAGCTGCATTAAATACAACTTTAAAAATTTGATAGGAACAGAACTCTGTAGATTTTTGTTTTACAAAGAAACAAAGTGAGTTTATGGAGGATAGTTAGGAAGTAAGAAGAAGGAAGGTTACATTTTGAGCTTAGACTTTTTTGTCCAAGCTGTGAATCAGAAAACGCAAATTAAAACAAAGGGCATTCTGCATGGGTTCAAATATGCAGCTGAGGGACCAGACTATCACCACCACCACATTTTGTTCTTAAATATTTGATCAACACAGCTCCCAAAAAAGCTGCCATTGACATTCTCAGAAGCCATAAAAACAGTAATAAACGCATATCCAACTTTTTAGCTGTGCTGAGACCAAATACGTAGCACTGAGTGATAAAGTGGGATGACCTGCAGATAGAAACTCTCTACTCACATCTCCCCTTTGCTGATAAGACCTAGGAAAAGACTGTGGGGAATTCAGCAGGATCTCCTCTCTTTCCTTACACTGTCCATAGAGTCCCTCATAGGTCTGAGACCTGCTGTACAGAGGAACAGACAGGAGTCTCCGAGAATATATTTTATACATATACATATATAGATGTGTGTGTGTGCGTGTTTTTAGCACTCTGATCTGTGGGGTCTGGAGGGAATTTACACCAAGAGTAACACTACTACATGAGGAATGCCTCCTTCCTGGGAGCTGACAAGCTCAGGGCACAGCAGCAGTGTTGCACTGATCATTGCTGTCACTGCAGAGAAGTCCAGAAGATTGCACCTCCTTTATTCATATCAGCAGATAAAATTCAAACAACAAAAGTGTTTAGGATAAGATTTTACTTACCTTCTTCTTCTAAGGGGTGGTCAGTGCTATCTTTTAAATCTTCATCCACCCATGGGCGAGATGGATGCTTGCTTTTAGTGTCACATTTTTCCTTCTCTCCATTCGTCTTCTTCATTATTACCCCAATCAAAACACATATAATGGCTATAAATACTGGTGTGAGGGAAGAAAAGAGTGTCATGACTGTGGAAATGTGGAGCCTTTCTTTCACGTTCAGTAGTTTCTCATGAAAAGGAGAGGCTGAAGAGGGAAGAGCAGCAAAGCAATAAGGAAAAAGGGGTGGACTCAAGTTTCAGTCCTCCACCCTATCTTGCTTCTACTTTTCAGACACCGCCTCCACAATCTCATCTGTGATGGGCTCCTGCTGTTAATAAACAGCTCCTGCAGTTAAAAAAACCTCCAGAACCAGGTTTATCTATTTTCTAAGAAGAAACATCTTATAAACAGGAAGCAGAGTCACTCACCATACAGATAAATGCTGTCCAGTGCAAAATAAATTTAAAAACCCCAAGGTCTTTTCAAACTCCAGACTAAGGCAAAAGACTTCTCCCCTCTTATTTTTACTGTTATGCTCATCCCAGTAATCTTCCTTGTAACAGTGATTATGAGATGAGCCAAGTGGGAGTACGGCTTTTAAAAACTAATGGCACCTCTTCAATGTTTAACTCATAAAATTAGCATTTTACACGTATCCCAGGAATTCAGAATATCACCAATCGCCAATCAGTTTGCAGCACCACCCTCGGCTATGTCAACAGGTCAATAGAACACATAAGTAAAGGGGCAGCATTGCCTCTCTATAAAGCATGAGTGAGACAATTCATGGAGCCCTGTATTCATCCTGGCTGTTCTGGGGGAACTGACAGGAAGAATTCAAGGAGTCAAAGTAAAATTATGTGAGGGCTGCAGTGAATTTAAAAGGCATGTTTCAGCATCTTATCGAAGATTAAAAACTGATAGGATCCTGGTGTAATCCAATAACAGTCAATGTCTAAATGCTTAACCCATTTTTACCTCAGGCAGCTGCTTGGGAACTGAACCAACACTGCCACACTGATTTGATGTCTTTACCTGGGACTGTTGGGACATATTGGATAAGGAAATGTCAGATAGCAATGGGTGCTGAGGGCTGTACTGGAGAGCAGGGTACAGGAGTGCTCTCTGTATGTAGTCACCAGTGTCCATCAGCTCTTCTTAGCACCTCCTAAGCACCATCCTTGCCAAGCCTTATCTCATGCCATACAGGGCCATTTCTGATGTCCTGGCATCCATGGCAAGATAACCACATTTTGATTAAGCCCTCCCAAGATCAGTGGGAGCAGGTGTGAGTGTAGCCATAGCGGGAGATGGTGAGTCCCAGGGCAGTCAGCACTGCAGCTGGCACCTACAGGGGGTCATTGCAGTCCCCTTTCCTCAACATGAAAACCAGGACACAAAGAGGAGAGAGAATTTGTGGTATGCACAGGTTCCATCCTGACAGGTTCTCTGTCCATGCCCTACCACGCATGCCTCTCACCCCACCAGTAATGCAGCACTGGGCACACCCATACTGGTCCTGTTTGACACTGTCACTCCAAGGGCTCCCTACCTTCCAATGCTCCAGCAGATACTGCCAGCTGCCTTGAGGATTGGTCTGTGTGTTGGGAAGTGCAAATTAATGGCACAAGGTTGCTGCACAAGAAGAGGAATGTGTGACCACACTGGTTTGCCATGCACAGTGATAGTCTGGCTGACAGTCCAGACCTATATCCTCTTTTAATACAAGCTCCTTGTGTTAAAAGGGCAAGGTCAAGTGAATTGCTCATATTGTCTATATGTGCTTAGAGGCAAAATGAAACTGCCTCAAAGCTTGTACCCAGGCTGGGCTTTCTCAGCTACCCAGCTCAGATACAGAGTAAATACTTTACTGCTGTTGCACTGCATCCTACTCCAACACACAAGCCCCCAGTTCTTGTAGGTACCAGCCCTTCTAGGCAGTATCTGGGATCTGTGTGAGAAGGATGGTCCAAGAACCAGCCAAGGAACTGCACAAATCCATCAGAGATGTAATAAAGAGGACATGAGAAAACTGTGCTTAGGTTCCTAATTTAAACTTATATAGTAAAGTTGGCAATAAACTTCCATCTACCTCTGGCTAAAAGGAAAATTTCCTTGAAAATCCAAGCTATGAATCTTGTCTTTCCTACTCTCCAGTCAATTTGTGACCTAGGACATGTGCTTGAGTCATTGATTTGTGCTGCACATATAAAAAGCCCCAAAACCAGTACACTCTATAGAAATATAAACAGTTATCATGTGGGGAAAAAAGAAAATATGTAAATTTATCCTCTCTCTCCTTGATTTAGAGTAGATATTTAAACTCATTTGTCCTACCTGCTGGCTGTCCAGTCATGGGGAGAGGTACTTTACTTAATCCCAATTAGAAACATTAAATTAATTCATGAGAATAGAGAAGGAACCCGCAATTTCATCAGACACGTTTTCAACAGCCTACTCTGTGGCAAAGGAGGAAAACAGAATGTGGTCTGAATGGCACTGACTGTTTCTCCCACAGGGAATGTATTAAGCTTGATTATTCACATGCACATAAATTAGGGTCTGGATGCAGCTGAGACTCCATCCTATGAAGAGGCAAGTCTGTGCTGAAAGAGAGAGAATCAATTTAGAAGGGTGAATTATGTTGTTTAAAATAACTACCTCTATTTGCAATGCTGGAAACTTTGTAATACCTCAGTGTTCCAGAATAACTTTGACTTCCTTAGAGGTGATATTAATTTTTCATTTGTAGAATAAATAAAGAAAGTTAAATAAAAGTCCCTTTGGTATTAACATAAGCAAAATCTATTTGGTGTTACATATTGAAAATTGTTGTCAAACCCACAGAAACTCCAGCCTACCTTGTTTAATTAAAACCTGAATTGGTTTAAATAACTCTATACTGTATACATTTAAAACAGAAACATGGTGATGTCTTGAGGAACTGTGGGAAAGGGTGGGTGGAAGCAATTAATTTTTGTACAGTAACTTTCAATCAGTTTTTCTGTAAGATTTTTTTGTTTCAATCCAAGCTTTATAGAAATGTGATTAATATTATCATGGCAAATTCAAGAAAATTTATTACAATTATTTCTTCTGTTCTACAGCAATTCCTCTGCCATGTTGCTCCATACAATGATGTCATCAAGGAACTTCAGGTGTTCTGAAGCCTCACTGTTTTCCAGTGCAGCCTGGATCTGTCCGTGGCAGATGGTGGGGCTGTGCTTCCACCCATGGAGGAGTCAATTCCAGGTGTACTGCATGCCCCTCCAGGTGAAAGCAAACTGCATTCTGCTGCCAGAGGAGTGGAGAAAAACGCATTGGCAATGTCAACAAGCCACATCATCCTCCTTGGAAGGGAGAATCCCTTATTTCTGCCTCCCCATGATGAAGTGCATGGCATAGAGTAACAACCTAGACACACACACACACAGATCCAGGCTCTGCCACCTCGTGGCTACCGCTAAAAATTAACTTGTCTTTGGCTGAAACTAGGACAGAAGTCTTACTGTAGTCAAAAGCAGATCTGTATTAAAGAGAACAGTAGTAGAAATAAAAGAATGCTCACAGTGAATGTACAGAAAGCAGAGTAAGATTAAAGAGATACTTGCAATATATCTGTGAGAGAAAACATAGTTTTGGCTATAATTCCCATTGCAAGTGTCCTTTGCTGAACATTATCAGTTATATACCTGCAAGAAAAACAAAGTCCCTGTTTGGACCCTTAAGTGATATACCAGTACGTGGTGACGAAAGTGTCCACAAAAAAAAATTTAAAAATCTCTGTTTATAGCTAGAAGCAAGAAGAATTCGCTACTGGGTATTGTCTACAGATGCAATAAAATACTGCTTTTGCTTCAGAAGTGAGTTTCACACTGAAGCTTGTGTTTTCAAAAAAAATTCCAAAGGCTATTTCAATGCCGTCCTTGGTCAGCTCCCAAGTCAGTATATGACTGCTGTGGACAAGGCAGAACCATGCATAGACTACTTCATCCAATTTCCCAATCAACACATTGAGACAAATGTCTGGGATCAGCTGAAACTTATCTATTGGTATCAGCATTACTAAAAATGTCATTAGCTTAATAGGTGTCTCCATCTCTGTGACATATCTAGCAATCCCCTCCTGCCTCTGCCAGTGCCCAGCACACAGTGCTTCTGAGCAAGGTGACCCTCACTTTTCTGCTGCCTCTTCTTGCACTCACACATAGAACCGCCCCTTGCCCCAAGACAGCTGTATGATCTCTTTATGACCCCTGGAGATATCACATATCTTGCCCTGGAGCATTAGATTTGATTATCTTTTTTCATTAACTTAGCTCAGATTGCCACAAATGTTATTAGTGCTTATGAACTACCCTTTTGAAATCTAACAGTACAGTGGGTAATAGAATTACATCCCATAGCAACAAAAGCACAAGACAACAGAGCACCATGCAACAGAGCAATTCTTTCCATTTGTCTTCAGTATAGCAACCTTCACTTGCAAACTCCCTGTGTTTATGTATCACAGGCAGAAGAAATAACCTAACTATAGACGTGATTCACTAGTGTCTTTCTAAATAGAAGAATCCATTTATTAGGATCTGTCTTATCAGATACACCATTAGATGTTCTCAACAGGACAAACAAGTGCTCCTAAAAATATTTCTGAATTCAGAAAATAAATTTAACTCAATGACTTATTTGCCCCCAGATTCATAGCAGAATAAGAAATTTGCTGTTGCTGTATCAATGTTACCACCATGAAGCTGTAGGAGTGAGTTTCTACATGGCAGGAGCCTGGTGGACATTAGTAGTGCTACTCACTGAAGGAAAGCTGCATGGACAGTTTTCAGAAACTCACTAAAACTCTAAACAAATATCTGGAAAACATCTCTGAACTTAAATGGAAACCATCAAGCGTCTGCAAATAACATAGACCTTGAAAGAGATTTGCCCCAAATTGGGGCAAAATAAAGACAAAATATTGTTTTTCCACAATCACTTTTAGGCACAGACTCATAATAGGCCATGTTCAAATCTGTTTTATTCTGTGAGTTACCTTTGATACCAGCTGATGGGGAAAAGTAAAGCCTATTTCTGAACAGCCCCATTCACAGGGGAGCACACAGCCTAATAGAGACTGGTAAAACCTCTTCAGAACAGGGGTGTTTAGGGAACAGGAAGGAGGGGTAGCAATGGTCTCCTCCCAGTGGCCAGCAGGCTGAGAATAGCCTCTTCCAGATAAAATATCACAGGAAACATTCTCTGCATATTGGGCCAAAGAGGGGAAGGCAGGGGCAGAATGCAGAGACAGAAATCCAAAAGGCAGATTCTGTATGACTGTCAGGTATGGGGCTGAAGCATATATATAGGTAGACCTAAACCAGCTCCATTATCAGTGCCAACACAGTTACCACCATGCCAAAGGCTTGCTCAAGACCTGGGCAAAGACTCTGACAGCTCCTCATGCTGGTACCCCTGAAGCTCCTCAGCCTTCATCCCCATACCTGCTCTGCCTGGGCTTCTGATTGCAGCACAGGCATCATCCCAGATCTCTCTTCCCTGTCAGCTCACAATGCAGGAGAATGAGTGTTTATAGCAAATTTACAGTCATGCCCCACATGATCAGACTTTTCAGATCATGATGTCAAGTGAGGTAACTGCAGTAGAGAAATGATAACTAGATGTCCTTTGTAAGAAACATTGCTATTGTCTTTTTGATGCTAAGAAGAAATACAGGGAGGAAAAATAGAATAAATATATAAAGTAAAAAGTAAAAGAGGACAAAAATTATCTCCCCTATTTTTTTTTAGAGACAGATTTTTATTTCCAATTGCTAATATATCCTTATTTTTGTATGTTCACAGAGAAGAAAACTGTCTTTTGTTCCATACTGCTATGACAGGACAGCTGAATGGCAGCATGAAGCATTTTAAATCAGCATTTCAAAGCTTCAGCTGTTCCAGGAATAGCTATTCCTATTACTTCACTTCTTATTTGCACCAAATAAAAACACGGCTTAGCTTATTTGAAGAGTTCCTTAGCTGATTACATCTAAGCCTCTAAAACTTTATCTAGGAAAACAGTTTCTAGCTATGAACATGAAGGAAGCCTTGAATTCCTGTGTAATCATAAATAGCAATGTTCAAAGGGTTCAGGTTTTTTATGGGTTGCGTGTTTAATTTTTTTTTTATTCTCCTTTACATGCTTTGAATGAGTTGCATCTCCTAGCCTCCTGAAGAAATCTATCACAAGTCTGAAGCCCTGTCCTTACTGCCAAGGGCATCCACAGCCTCCTCTCATCATTAAGGTGGGTCTGACCATCATTAGCTCTATCCTTTCCAATTGCTCTTGTTCACAGGAGTCACACCTTGCTGTCTATAGGGTTGGCTTGGATGCTGGAGTTGCCACATAGGCTCCTCCCAGCCTAACAGAGAGCATCTCCCTAAGGGGATTTTTCAGCCCCCTGGAATGACCTCCAAGTGAAACCCTTCCTCCCTTCCCACAGTAGAATCAGTGGCCAAGGATCAGCTGCCACTGGGACTCTGGTTCACCTGCATCAAGGATGGTGCTGTTCAGTATTTCCCTCTCCCTTGCTCCAGCACTTGTTGCTTATGAAGGGAAGCTGGGAAGAAAATGCCCATGCAATGCACTAAGTCCAGAACAGCACATATGCTGACCCAACTCTCAGGTAAACCACAGAGACATTTTTAGAGTGTCTGATAATGTCAAATATTTTGGTACCCAGGGAGGGTGGGGTAGCTGGGTGGTCAGGTCAGCATGTGCCACATCAGTCAGCTGGAAAGTCAGCCAAGGAACCCAGAATTGTCAGTCTTGTTCTTTTCTTGAATGATCTTCTCAAAGAGAAATCCCAGGCACACAGAGAATTTAAACAATTTTTCTTGACAAAGATATTTCCACCCTTTTCCCCAAGGCCAGAAAGGAAAACATTTTTCCCACACAAATCACTGACCTAAGAGTTCAGGAAATGCAGGTCTCTTGCCCAACTCTACTGTTACTTTTACCCTACGTATAAATATTAGTTTATTAATCTGTCACACCAGATAATCAGCAAATCAATTCTCTTGGGTTGCAATCTGCCCCTGACAGGTTGGCAAGGGGTGATTAATATTCACCATCTTCCCTCCTATAGAAAGAAGCTGCAGCTTTGCCTGGCTGTTCCAGAAAAAAAAGCAGCCTTTCTCACAATGGCAGTTCAAAACCCCAGCACTGTTCAAACAATTCACTTTACTCAGCTAACACTTCTTTACAGACAATTGCTCTCTGAAATTGAAACTGGATATTATTGGGCTGTTTGAAAAAGACAACTGTGTGGGACAATTAAACTTCTTGAAGCTTGCTATTCTACCAGCCAGTGAACTTGGCATGTGGTTTCTTCCAGTGGGGTCAGATCTGCTTTATGCATACAGACTTTGGAAATGGGCTTATCTGAAATTTTCCTCTGTACCTTTGAGATATAAGTTCATTGAAAAGATCAGATGAACTACATAGGCAAAACCCACTGTGAAACTCTTCACATTACAGATATGACTGTAGTCATTGGTATGAGGAAGAAGAAACTCAGACTCCACAGAGGTTACGTTACTTAAAAACTTATGAATGGGTATTTCTAGAAAATACAATGTGCACCACAAATGAGCGAACTCAGAGATCCAGGCATTCTGCCAGCATCCTTACCCTCACCTTACTTGTCACCAATATAGTGACAGAACAGGCTTCTGCCCTGCCTGATGCTCCCAGATTATCTTGCAGCAACAACACAGTCCCTGTTCACTGCACGTGGAGTACAGCTTGGGACAGCTCTGCACACGTGGCTGATGGTCCTTTAAAGGTTGTCAAGGTGCTGCCCCAATACCAAGTGTCTTCCCATCAATCATATCTTATCTTGCAATCAGTGCCCTGCAATACATTACAGTTAATCAATGCTGGAGCATCTTTGTGTCCAAAAAGATAAATAAGCTCATTTTTCAGTATTGACTGCAACTGTTTGCTTTTCAGTGTGATTTCACTCCAAAATAAAAAATAATTAGGACCTACATACTGCTTTCTCTGTGGTACAGATTCGTCCTGCCCCTGCTAACTGTGAGGGAGTCTGTCATCCTGTGGTTTGCCAGCAGGTACACACATATACCAAGGATCCTACTTTAGAGCTTTTTGCAGCATGAGAGGCAATTGCTCATTTTAGTCAGGTTCGTCTCAGTAAATGAAAAAGCAGCAAAGCTTTATCTATGAAACCAGGCGGGGCCCCTGTCCAAGCCCTGATGTTAATTGAGGTGACCTCTGAGAAGCCTTTCCTCCCACCCAGCATCAGCTGCCTTTGAGCTTGTGCTGATAGCAAAAATTGACGTGATATGTGACCAACACTTGGTTATTTCCCCTTCCTCAGCTAATGCCTTATTATACAAGGCTCTGAGGGCTGTGGCTGTACAACTAACAATCTGTGAAAGCATATTTCCCCAGCGGTTCCTTCTGAGCAGCATGAAAGTGTCAGATGAGGACAGAAGCTGGCATTACGCTACTGGCATGACTGAATCCCAACAGGAGCTCTGTTGTTAACCATTTAACTGTCTAAATATATTGTGCAGCACTGTCTTGTCTGGTTTCTGCCCAGCATTATTCCTATTAGAGAAGGTTCAGGGATCTAATTGTCCAGCAAAACTGTGTGATGAGCATCTGAACAGACACCAAACTGACAAATCCAAGCAACTGTTCAGCTCTTCCAGCATCCTGGCAAGGGTAGCAAAAAATGCTTCAGATGATGCTAAATCCTCATCTCTTTCAAAACCAGGTGATTTCATGGCAATGGTTATGTTAGATCACTGTGATCTCTGAAACTATGTCAGCCTTCTCTTCAGAAGGCAAAGGCTTGAATTACCATGACCCTTCTTGTGCTTGTAGGTGGCTTAAGAAAAGACTTCTTTTCTGCACTCTTCATCACCCTTGTATCAAACCCTCCTGAAGACACTCTGAAAACAGCTGACACAAGCTGACAAGCTCAGCCATAGCCCAGGGGGAGGCAGTAAGTTCAGGCCTCACAGAGACAAGTCTCTCTTCCCCCGTGTTGCTCAGAGCTGCTTGGCAGCAAACAGCTGCTCATTTACCATCAGCCTGCTCACCTGCTCCATCCACCCATGCTGTCCTGCTTCATCTTCCTCTCACTTCCCCTATCTCTTCCCTCTCCTTTTATTTTCTGATGTCCAACTTCATAACACACTTCCGTTTTCAGCCTCCATCACAGATCCAAACACTCTTTAACAGCACAAATATTGCCCTTCGTTACAATTAGGACATGAGAGTCAGTGAAACCCTAACTCAGGTTGTTGGGTGCTGGCAGAGGAGCTCACCTTCAGCAATCACCTCTCATACTATGATTGCCCTCCAGGATGCACTGCCGATTCCCCAGAGCAGAACCATCTGGCCTGAGCAAAGGAAAGAAGGCAGCACCAATGACATGCCTTTTGTGTCATCACTCCTCCTTAAACCCATGCCCTAACTTGATAGGGTAAATTAAATGTGACTTTTGTGGTGAGATGAAACAAATTTAGGGCAAATTCTCTTTTTGCTGTTAATTTGGGGACCTCTATTGGTTTCAGAAGGGATTATTCTGTGATTATACTAACAGTCTGCCAATGAATCTGATAAGAAATGAGTCAAGCTCTCCTTTTTCCATGACCGTTTACAATTATAATTGATCTCTTTATTTCCACAGTGTTATTTCTTAGTGCACTGCAGTATTTCCAGCCTCAGCAAGATTAAAGGTAGTAAGAATCTTAACCTTACATTTCATTGCTCTTGTCAGTTCAAGTTAGCTACACAATGTTATTATGCTTTTATATATAATAAAGAAAAAACAACTTGTACTTCTAGTATTCCTTTTAATTAAATCCATTCCTTTTCTAGGAAGGAGATAGCAAACATTAGTGTCTGTTCTCATAATATTTTATAATCTTGAACATCAAATATTCCCTGGTCACTGAATCAATTAGGATTAACTGACTCCTATTAATGGTTAACAGGGTACTATATTCTTTAAGGACAATAATAATATGGCTTTGACTCTGTGAAACCACACTAGATAGCCAGGAAGTCATTTAAGTTACATGCTAGACTTGGTTTGCTGGAATCAAGAAATATGAATACATTTATTTTCTTCAACACATTGATGCCAGCCAAAGTTCCCACAGTGCAGCTTTAAATTATGATGTCCTAGCTTCATCATTTTTACATAATCCCCTTTATTATTTAGTTGTGTTTCAGGAAGACAGAAAGACAATTTTTCTGATCACTGTCAGACACAAGACATGAGGAAATTCCGGGTCTGTAAATTTTCAAAGAATATTTTTAGGAAATACTGTTCTCTAATATTAGTGCAACATTGCTATTGACAATTTAAATTTATACTCTAAGTGATAATAGGGACATCTTCATTTAGAATTATATATACATCTGCTCATACAGCCTGTCATGAAAAGGTTCTGAACAATTTTGCTTGTATACTTTAAAAACAGAAACCAAACTTTGTGCTGAAGCCCATACAACTATCTTTGAGACGTGATGCTAATAAAGGAAATTTTATATTTTTCTACTCATAAAGTTTAAGAAGCAAATTAATTTGCCTCACTTGTGAGAACAGCATCACTGGCTCCAGTGGTTGTTAGCAGTGTAAAGCAAATAAGGTTGGGATCCCTGGACACACTGTTTCTCAGAAATAATTGCTCTCTTGAAAAAGTTAAGAGCCTCTGCCCTTTCTAAATGTGGCACAGTAAAAACATTGCTCTCACTAACAAGTGTGGTTCAGTAATTGGAAAGTAATTTTAAATTCTAATTCCAAGTAATTTGATTTGCAGGAAATGGCAGTTAATTACTCATGCAAATGCCTCTGTTAGGTGTGGCTGGACTAATGCACAATACATGGAGCAAGGAGAGCACACAGTTCAATGTACCTCTGACAGCCTGAGATATCTCTCATAATACCAAGCAGACCAATATTTTGTTTCCTGCAGATCACTACCTGCTGAAAATAATTTTCACATAGAAGTTTAAGTTAGAGGTGTAGTGCAACATAAGGAATAACTGTACTCTAGCCAGTTTTAACTACTCTTTGCAGACTCGTGGCCAACATGCCCCTCTGTGACAGTCCCTTTCTGTTGTTCTGTATTTCACAAGGCCTGGCCCTTTCTGCCATCACAGTTTCATCTCCAGGCCATGAAGAACTTCCAGCATGTCTGAAGGTATGGTTTTACAACCTTCAGCAAGCCCTAAAGCTCACACACAAATGTTCAAGTAAGACAAAAAATGCCCTGTTTGGAAAATCCTGCTTAAGGCAATGTTTTGACAAGGGGAACCAGCACCTTTTCCATGCAGAGAGGTTGATCCTACTGTGCTCAGCCAGGGCTTTCCCACTCCCTCTTCACAACACATTTGTAGCATGCTAGCCCTCACTCTGTCACACAAGGTTAGCAACGCTCCACTGGTACTGTAAGTACATTCACCCACCTATTTTTGGCTCTACTATGGCACAGATTCCAGTAGTAAATAAGGTTCTTGCTATCTTCAGTCTACGTATCCAACCCTAACCCTGTGAGCTGGGAAAATACCACTACACCCACAGTGCATGCAGGGAGAGATGCAGAGAAAGACTGAGCTGTGGCACAGCAGGGACTGAACACCCCACTCCCATGTAAGCACGCAGCCTATCCTACCTATCTATGCTTTAATTCTTTTTCTTTCTCTGAGCATGCAGGTTTTCACTTGAGAACAGTGTGATGTGTCCTGTGTACTGGCCAAGGATGGGGCCAGGACACCAGCAGGGTGCTGAGCTCCTGGAGACCATCTCTTCAGCTCCAGGGTGCATTGCAACATTCAGTCACAGCTGTGGGTCAAAGTGGCTCCCATTCCTAAAAAATCATCAGAAGCGACATCGGAAAAGCAGCCTGACCTTTGAACCAAGACAATTCAGAGGAATTGTAATAGTGCAAAAAAAAAAAAAAAAAAAAAGAGTGGTCAACTAGAGAAGCACAAGCTACTTGGGATGATAAGAGTATGGAAAGTTAGTAGGGCTTTTATAAGGAGAAGATCTTTCTTGCTCTCCCTGGAGAACTGCAAAGGGATCCACAAATCTGAAGATAAGAGTAATTTGGTTGACACTGATTGCCTTGATTTTCAAAAACATCTTCTCAAGCATTAGAAGAAACCAAGCATCTATGGAAGGTCTTTGCCTGGTTAGGAAACAGAGTAGCAACATTTTCTCAGTGGAGAGTAATCAACAGTTCAAGAGGGGTCTGTGCTGTTCAGTAGAAAATTTAGAAAAGGGTGAAGTAAAAAAACTTATCAAGAATACCAAGTTATTCAGGATAGTAAGGACTAGCATCAGCTGTGAAAAACTGTGGAGGAATCTCATATAACTTAGCAAGAAAATCCCTCAAAAGCTTTGCAGCAGAACTGGCAAATGTTCAGAGGAAGGCAGAAGAGAAGATCAAAGGTAGAGAAAGCTGCTGTACAAGGAGCAAATGAGCCAGGTAGAACACATCGGTCTATGAAAGAGGTGACCTCTGGGTATACAAAAAAAAGTCTGCAAAAAGACTGATTGTCTGCTTCTCTAACAGTACCTGCAATAGGGGGTCATCATTTGAAGCTTGAAGGAGACAAAATAACAGCAAAAAGAGCAGCAGGAGCTCCTTGACAAAGGGCACTACAGATGGTACAAGTTTTTGTAGCTTCAAGGAAAGGCTGGACATATTCTCTCAGAGGGCAACTGCTGGGGACCACATCTAACCATGAAGTCTCTGAGTTCAAAAACACAGAGGCTGGAAGAACATCAAGTGTCACACATACCTGTCTTGCTCAGACTCTTCCATAGGTCTTCACCTATGGATACTGTCAGAAATATCACTCTGGGTCAGGCGAACCTGGGTCAGGGTCTGCATCAGCAATGTTATATTCTAAAATAACTAAATTCTCCCTATGAAAAGGAAATTTCAAGATCTTTCTTTATGAATTAACTTAGCTTCTGTGTCAAATCTACCATTTTCCTCAGCTCCTTCCCCAAACAATTTTCTAATTCTGCCTGAATTGCATGTTTTTTAAAATTTCATACCAGAGCAAGCTTGGCTACTTCTCCCAGGCTCACAAATAAGAGCACCAACACAAAAGAGCACAAACATCATTTTAATATAACTTACAACTTCTACGCTACTCTCCCAATGATTTCAAGTCTTGCAAAAAGCTTTACTGCTACTGCCAAAGTTCAGTTTAAATGAAGAAAGGCCTTGCAACCAGAATATCCTGGCATTGCAAAAATTTGTCTCAAGTATGCAAAAATGCTTGAGAAAGAGCTGTGGGACACATATGAGGACAAGGAAGACATCCATGAGATGGTTTGTGAAATATATTTCAGTCATTCTCTTTGTTTAAAACTTGAAAGAAATTTCTGAAATGGGACATTATTTTACACATGAAATACTTTGAAATCTGGAGGCAAAAGCTATTTGATTCTAGTAGGAGGCCAGTCATGATATAGTGCTGAGCAAAGCCTGTGTGTGCTTAAAAATTTTTTTCTCCACCAGATTGCTGCCTGGATTCTCGAGCAAATCAGTATGCCAGGCAGGGGAGAAAGCATACTGCAGCAAGAAAAGAGGGAAAGGAAAAATAATGCTGTCATTTTCTATTTGCACATTTCTGATGCAAAAGGAGAGATATAGAGGTTATCCCTTAAAGCAGAGCTTGCCTCTATTTTTGGTTCCCTTCTCACAATACTCACAAGGAAGATAAACAAAGCATCACCAGACAGAGCTTCTGCAGGAGCAGCTGTAACTGAAAGACATCTTGTTCTTGCTCAGCAGCAGCATTCTACCTTCTTGCCCTGAAAAAAGCCAAACAAACCTTTGCAAAAAAAAAAATCCAAAACCCCCAGACAAATAAAACAAAACAA
Organism: Chloebia gouldiae; assembly: GCA_003676055.1. Lineage (NCBI taxonomy): Eukaryota > Metazoa > Chordata > Aves > Passeriformes > Passeridae > Chloebia > Chloebia gouldiae. The sequence continues at coordinate 52,410,281 of QUSF01000002.1, read as the reverse complement.
AACCAAAAAACCCAACAACCACAAAAAAAGAGATCTTAAAAAAATAATCCTGATGTAGTTACAGGTTCTAATTGTGGCACCAGGTGATCACTGTAGCCAGCTGACCAGTGGCCACCACAGGGCCAGCAAAGCACAGGCAGTGTCCAAGGAACATCACACTGAGCTGCAGTGCCCAGGCCTTGCTGGGTGCCTCCTGCACAGTCCCAGCTGGGCCTTCCCCATCCCACCTGCTCTGCTCTAACAGCACAAGGTTCTTCCTGACATCCTACTTTATTAGCAGAATCAGGGAAGGGGCTGAGAAGGGCTCAAGTAATGTTTTGTATTCTTGAGCATTGAGCTGCGCATGAAAATTGTTGATATAAATGCACAGAGATTCGTTCCCTCTCTCCCTTCACACAGCACCGACAAGTTGTTCCATTCCCAACAAGATTAATGAACCTGGTTTCCTGGTGATTAATGTTCTACATCCCATGCACCTTCTAGATCTCACCACACCACCTCCACCACAATGGCCCCCTGGAACCACCCCAAACACCTCTGCTCTCTCTGCATTCCTCCACCTTGTCCTCCTCCCTGCTGGGTGCTGAACTGAGGGCAGCACCTGCTGCAAGGGATTTGAGCCCTATGTAGAATCTTCATGGAGAAGATTCTATCCTCCTGAAGAGCCTCTTTGTTCCTCCCTTCCAACTAACCAACCTAACAGAACTTGGAACAACTCCATGTCTTTTGAAACCCCATGCTTCCATCAGATCTGCTCAAGTGGCTGGTGGGTTCAAAAATTACACCAGGATGAGGAGGGAGAGGCAGCTTAGAAAGTCAGTGTAGCTGCTCAAGCTACATTTCCTTTGGGAAGTTTGACTAATCTTTCCACATTCTAGTCTGGAATTTTCATTCAGCTATTCATCCAATATTTAACACTCTGTGAATTTTTAAAGGCTGTTATTCCGCAAACTTGAACATTCTCTGCTTCCATGATGTTTGAATACACTCTGACTGCTGAGTTCAAACAAGGTGACATTTTGGTGAACAAGATGAAACACTGTAATTGTCCCTGTTTTCCCATTTACTTCCCTTTTTAAAATCTTAGTAAAAATAGAATTCCCTCAAGGAGGCTTCAAAAAGTACTTGAGGTCCTTTATTATGAATTGAAAGTATCCACAGAAAAAAAAAAAAGAAAGAAGACATTTTTCATTTAGAAAATGGCACTTACAGAAATATACATGCAAGGCTGTAAGCAATCAAGCCACATGCCCCAAGGACCATGATTGCACTGCACCTAACTTCAGCTGAAGCCACTTCACTGGGGTATTTGATTTACTCTAATGACTACTACTTACCTCAAGTTCTATTAGTAGAAGTCCCATGTAATTGGGGACGCATTTATCTGGAGCTGATGGACTGTGTAATCTTTAACCAAGTATTAAACAAGTAAGTAAATTTAATCTCTTTTTGATTGATAGAGGAAGCAAAGATTCACAAAACAAGCACAGGAAGAATGCATTCAATTTTACTTTTACTCTTTGAATTTTCTTAACTCAATTGTTTCGCTTTTATTCTCATATTTTTTTAAACCTATTTATATTATTTTCATGAGCTTCAAGCTTACTCTATAGGAGTAAGCCTGAAATATAGGAGGTCAGATTAGATGTTCACATCAAACCCATAGAAACTGAAATCTGGATAATCTCAGAAGATGTGATTCTTCCAGCACCCAGGCAGTGATGGGAAGGATCTGCATGCATTTGCATCTCAGAGATTAGGCTGGAATTCCTACACTGCAACATGAAATAGAGAGCACCTGCCACCTTCACTGGAATACAAGGGCAGGTCAGTGCTTATATCCCATAAAACCTCAATTGTGACTAAGCAGACAACTGCCTCTTAAACCTTGAAAGTTCTGTCTATATTCTAAAGAAACTGGTTTGTAAACTAGGCTAGATCAAAGACAGAAGCAGGGACAGAGCCTTTAAGCTAGGGGGTAACAAGAGTCAAACCAAGCTGAGGTATAAACACATTATCTACAGGCACAGATAAGAAAGGTGTTCAAAAGGCAGAACACCCCTTTTTCTAGACTTTTAAGAGTTACATTAAATTAATGACAGTCTTGTAGACCTCCTCAGCTGGGGGGAAAGAAAAAAAAATAAAATAGTGAAAAAAAGTCTTAACGAAGTAACCATTCATATGCTGCACATTGCCTCTGGAAAAAGCAATTGTAAATGCAGTGTTTGTAATGAGACAGTCTGGACTGAGACCCAAGAGATCTTTACCCAAGCATACAGGCCTGTAGGATGGTTTTGCTGCTGCCAAGAGATCTGTACAGGTCTCTCCAATAAGTTACAATTTACATGCTCCTGAGTAATCACACTCATATAGGGGTTTTCTTGGAATGAGCAAGTGACATATCGATGCTGTGGAAAGATCTGGATACTGAGGGACTATGTCATTTTATGCTTCTCTACAGCCAGAGGATGTGAAACATAATCTACAGGAGAGGTTCACATTGCACTAGAAGTTCTTGAGATGTGCAGCTTGATTTATCCTCTGATAAACAAAATATGCATTAAGGTAAGATAAGGTAAGGTGGGCAAAGCTGGAGTAGTTGCCAACATCAGAGCTGGCACTCCAGCCAAGACACAAAAAATGAAGGAAACACTGGACCGATTCAAAATCTATTTCCTTCTGTGTCTGCAGTAATTTTGAGCACTGAGGCAAATCTCTACAAGATGATTATGGTAAAGGCCTTTGAGGCTCAAACAGATACCTGAAGAACTCAACATCAGTATTAAATTCAATGTTGAGAGGTACCAACTGGACTGATGAGAAGGAAAGTGAGAAAAAAGATTTTTTTTATCTTTTCTAATGATTTATTTTTCATCCTGGCTTCCGCTCTTTCTTATCCTTCTACCAAGTGTGCATACATGGATGCATATATATCAACCTTATTTTCCTCAAGCACTTCTCTTCGGCTTCTCTTCTGCTTACAGACCATTTTTCTTTCTATTTCTGCTTTCCAACTTCCTTTCTTCTTTGTTCCAGTTTTCTCGTTTGACTGATTATTCTTCCCTTCACTTACTGTGCTTTTCTCTCATGGTCTAAAACTCTAATTTGCTCTCCTTTTAATTTCCTAACCTTTCCTGCCTTACTGTTTCCACCTCCCACACCCAGTATCACACATAGAGCTCCATAAGAACAGCTCTAACCCTGATGAGCTGCCTCTTGCTAAAAGCTTGCAAGGTTTGGACTGACTCTATTTACAATGTGTCTTTCAGACAAGAGAGGGACTTTTTCCTTAAAAATAAAAAAAATCCCTTGTTCCTTCATTCTCCTTAGCCTTATCATCCATCAAAGCAGTCAGCCCTTTATAAGATGAGCTGCCATGAGGGGACTCTGTTGGCAGGGAACCTGCTCTGGCTGGGAAGCTGCCAAAGGCTGTAAAAGCACTGACAAACATCATGAGAGAGAGAAAAGGAAGCCATAGCCAGTGTTTTAGAGACGGGTTAGGATTATAAATGGGATAAAACGCACCAATATGTTTCAGAGTTAGTGTCCCTAGTGCAAAGCCACCACATTTTAGAAAAAGAGTGATTTAGAAATTATTCCTTTTCTCAGCATTTACCAGTCCAGAGCTAGCGCTGCTCCTCTCCCCCACTTCTAGATTCAAATACAGCCAGCAGCTGTTCTTCAAATCCTATGATGTTGACAGAGCAATATCTTGTCATCAACCAAATTCTCCCCACTTGGAAAACCTCATATTAATGAGTGTTTGCAAAAACAGATGTAAAGAGTCTCCCAGATGTAACAAATAGAATATTTATTTTCCTCTAATTCCTTTTAAACAAAATTCTACTTGAGTGTCCATCTGATCTGCCACATCAGATGAGATATAGGGAAAAAGTGAGAACAGCAAGTTAAAGAGGTGATGTTTGTATGCAAGTGCTACAAATCATTCAAAGCCTCTTAATTACATTTGCTTCTGGCCTGCAAATGTACATCTGTTCCCACAGCTACTTTTTCCATTCACGTTTCTCCTTTCTTTTCAGCAGTTTGCTCTGTCCATTCATAGTGTCTTGGCTTCACTAGACTCTAAACGATTTGGCATTCCCTACCCAGCACCTGGCAAACTGGGACCCCAGCACTGACAAAAGCCTGGTGTGCTCTAACTGCATAGATAACTGCTTAAACAGAGTGATATTTGTTCATGAAAAGGATGGCTCTAAAAGCCAAAACCTGAAAGTAGAACAGTATTTAACCTCACACCCATTTTTCCCCCTTCCCTTTATCTGTGTGAAGAAAGAGGTTTAAGTGAAGCACATTTTTAGGCTGCACTCTGGGAATTTTCTGTGCTCTTTACCCCAGCATCACAGAATCAGTGTGAAGTGCTCATCAGTCAAAATGGTCTGCTCATTACCACTAGCAGTATTGAGTCACTTTGCCCCAAAGGAAGAGATTACAGAGGAAGAGAAGCTGGAGACATTTACTGCAAAGAAAATTCATTGTAATATTTGGGATTTTCACTTCTCAGGAAGCGGGTTTGAACAAGCCCAGCATCTGCAGAGGCTACCCACAGAGGCTAAAGCGTTGTAAAACTGATCTGTCTTTAAATTGGAGAAACCTAAATGGCGATTTGGAAAGCATGAGGGTATGAGCCCAATTTTATCTCCACAAATAAACTCAGGAATGTTTCACACATGTGCAAAAGAAACCAGGAGAAAGGTCCAGGCCTTTTGCCTCCTCCAAGAGTTCATAGAGATGGTGCAGAGCCCTGAAAGAGAGCCCTAATCAGAGGGGAGAATCTCAGGTAGGGACTCCTGGTTTTGCCTCATGTCTAATTAACAGGGTGTTCCTGCTAAATACAAACACAGAGATGGTGTGCCAGTACATCAACATTCATGTGTCCCATTCTTGTAGTGCTAAATATCTTCCCTTTCAGATCTGAAGGATAGAAGTCAGGACTCAGTATGTCACCTCTTTCAGATCTTCCTCTGCTTCTGGAGCCTCTGGCCAAAGACAGCAGTGTGAAGAGCTGCAGAAGCTGAGTGCTGAGTAGATGTCCTCAGGGCACTTGAATCCCAAACCTGGCAATTTCATTCAGCTAGTTGTGCTGGAATAAGCTTTCTGCCCTTTTATAAAATATGCTGAGCCTTTTTAAACATCTTCTAATGCAAGCTTCTGAACAAATAATTCATGCCATCCTCTAACAACATTTCCTTTCTACAAAGACTAATATCCACATTGATTTGTATAATATTTAGACTATTTTTTCTTTCAAAGTTAGTCTGTATCTAAAACAGATCATTGTGTTTCTACATATTTAATGAATATGACTCAGAAAACCTATTTCATCTGGGATTTTTTATTGTTATTCTTATGTTATTTTGATGCTGTTATTTTTGGCTACCAAACAAGACTATTTTGGTGAGGAAAGAGACTCTGAATCTTATGGACCTTACAAACTTTATAAGAAAAGATAGTGCTCATTCAAGTATACATTAATAATTCATAATGCAGCCTAATTTTTAGCACCATAAATTCAACCTAATGATTTGCAAATCCATTTTTGCATTATTCATTTTCTTCTAATTGCAGAAAACCTTAAATAAGGTAGGGAAACACTGCAGTGCTAGGAATTGTTAGAAGTTAGAAACAAATAATATTTTTCCTTTAGAAGTAAACCAAGAACAGAGACACATTTTCCAATGTGCGATATTTGACTTCAGGGCTAAACACAGCTTGACCTTCTTAGCCTAATTTTTTTTGTGGAAATACAGCCAGTGCAATCCCAGAGTGTGCATGTATGTGTGTGTGTGCATGTTATGGGTTTCTTAAACCCACAGGCCAAAATCCATGAAATTTCACAAAAGAGCAAAATGCCTTTATGCAGTCTCAGTAATTTTCATCTATTTCAAGTTGTTTGAAAATAGATAATCACAATAAATAGCCACAAAGAAAAGTGATTTTTTTTTTCTTGCTCTGGCTTAACACACATTTAATTAGAAGCTAGGGAAGCCCCTAGTTGGAAGGGAGGTAAAAATGCCCCATTTACAAGAAAAGCTCATTCAGAGCTCTTTTTAATTTCAAAAGCTGATGTCTCGCTCAGAAAGAACAATCCATATTGACAAGCATCTTTGAAACACATCTGGTTTTGTGCTACATTACATCTGTACTGAATTCTCTCGACCAAGGGCAGCTACTACATGTAAAGGTCAAGACTACAACACAGACTTATTGCAGTGATCTTCATCCTCTGATTTTAGTTGTAAGTAGTTCTGTCTAAAGAGCACACAGATCAGCCAGGCAGTTCATATAATTCCCCAATGTCCTGACTCACCAAACCTGGATGTCTCAGGCCACTGCTGCTGAAGGAATGGCCAGGCAAGCCATTGGCTCCTGATAGGTCTCTCTTGTTGGCCATCTACCCTAAATCCAGATAGCATCAATTTACTGAGGCAATAAAAAAACCAACCAACAAACAAACCATTATGTGCAACTTTGCAACCAATGTAGTGCTCCTGCTCTAAAACATTAGTGAAGTTACTTGTCTCTCACAGCACCACCTCAGAATTACTGTGTAGATATCTTCTGCCCCCTGCAAGAAGCCCTACAGGAAACCCACAAGCAGAGCAGTGGGAAGTTTTGAAGAACTCCAATAACTGTTTACAAGAGAGTGGTTAAATTCTAGTTTGACTCTTGCAACAGCTCATGACTTATTTAGCATCTCAGAGGCTGCAAGATGTGTGTCCAGATTCAATCAGGGCTGTGACTGCATTCAGCTACTTTGGCAGCCAGCCAGTTTCCAGGAAGGATTGATATATGTGTATTTACATGCCAGCTGTGAAAACATGTTGAAGGCATCGAGGTAGGTATCAACTGCACTTGATATCTAACAGAAAAAATAACAATAATTTTAACAGACACTGAAAGATATGCCTCAGCCTTGTGACTTTGTAATCTCTGATGTAAATGGCAATTGCTATGAACTTAAACAGTGCCTTACTTTGGGCCAGTCATGTGTAGTTTTCAACACACATGGCACAGTGGGGTCCAAATCAGTATAGCCCCTGCCTATGACATGAGAACAGATTTCTCATAAGACCAAAACATTCTCTATTTGTACAGATTGTGGATATCATGCTCATAATAAATATTTTGGATTTTCTATCAGTTGCTTAGTCAAGAACAATGTATAATGAGAGTGCCTGAAATGTAAATTATCCATATGAGTATATATCTTGTGAGAAGGGGTACACTACCTGGAATCTGGCTCTGTAGGTATCTATTTTAGAGAAATATTTAAGCTGGGAGAACTCCAGGAAGTAATGAGGCTGTCACTGGCACTGTGTTGCTGCAATGGTACAAGGACAAAGAAAATAAGTTGCCTTTCATTCCCTTCAGGGAGGCTGGAGCCAGGAAGCAGCACTAAATGCTTGTGGTCCTGGGCTAAATGCCCCTACCCTGCAGCCTGGTCTCTTCCAGTTAAAAATATCTCTGGTTTCCCTCCAAGTGAATATTAAGCTTATGGTTTGAGAAAGCATTTGGAAGAAGACAAATGCAGTTTCAGCATTGGCATTTTGAGGGTTAGCCACCACATTGATTTTAAAGAGTACTGTTAATACTAATTCTCTCCCTCATTCTGTACAGCTCACACCAAAGGGCATTAAGCCTCAAGAGACACATCTGAGGACATTCCTGAGGCAGCCCTAAAACCCCAGTTTCACCTTCTACGAGGTAGTATGAGGGCCACAACCCTGGATATTAAAAAAAAAAATTTACACAATATGCTGCAAAGACAGAGCATACCATCCACTCTGTCCTGCTTCTTTTTCCCTCAAGAACATCAGCAGGCGTAACAGACTCTGAGACCGACCCCAGCACAAAGAAACCTCTCCACCAACAATGACTTGTAGGGCATCCAGGACATTCCATGTGCACACACATGCAAAAAACTGGGTCACCACTACTTCTTCCTCCCTTTTTTCTTCCGCAGGCACTCTGCAGCATGAGGTAAAATCCTGCAACTAGATCAGCAGGATAACAGCATTACAAAACCCATCAATAGATCAAGTGCTCAGGGACACAGAGGTCTAAAACACATTGTGAGAGCCTTTTCTTAGCCAGCAGCTTCCCATTCATCTTATCTGCAGCTCAGTGAAGCAAAGTGTTCAATCAGGATTAATTCTTACTAGATAAAAAGTGAAACACTGTACATTTAAAAAACCTTAACAGAGCTTTATATCAATAACAGAGGCAGGCAACTGGAAGGTTCTCTACAGCAGATGCAATTAGGAAAAAAAAACAAATAACATATATATTTCTCATAGTTCTTTGGAAACAGCCATTCAAACCAACTACACTGGGCAGAGCTGGGGTTGTAAAAGTGCTTTTGGCTCAGCATATGTTCCATTGCCACCCACACAAAGGCATATTTTCTGGAAAAACCCCACACAAGGGCATATTTTCTCTTCCTGCTATAAAAAGGGACAAATGAAAAATTTTAGAGCTTGGGATGACTTTCTTTGGATGTGAAGATTTCCTGAGCTGAACTACAGCTGGAAACATTCACTGAAGGATTGGGCAAGGGGATGTGAGAAGCTTTAAGTGGAACCCCACAGAATAGCTGAGGAGAGGACCTCATCCTGCATCAGTGAACATGTCCACAGCAGTAATGATGCAGCCCCAGGTGCAAGCCCCCTGAAAAAGCAGGCAGATGAAGAACAAGGGTTTCCCCCTGGAAACCCTGCCCTTCATCATTCAGTCATTGTTTCCCACACACGTGGAGCCTTGTCTTCACTAATTTTAATCTCGACAACAGCATTTTGCATAGCTTCCAACTTTTACTTCTGCAATAGTCTGAGGGGGAAAAAGAAGCTCTCCGTGCTGATTTAGCCAACTCACTGTGAAGTTAGTGACAGAAGGAGGCAGGAAAAGGACGAGGGATTCAAGGACAATCCCTCAAAACATAAATGCCAGCTTGGGAAAGGTCAGCTGGAAGAGATTCTATACCGAACTGAAATAAGGCTGAGTAGGTAAAGCATACATACATTTTCTGCTTTTCTGGAAAAGAACAGAACTCTAAATCACATCTTTAGATATAGGTATTTAATAGGCATAAAAAAAAAAGCGCTTTTCATAAAAATTCCTCAACTACACCCTTTTTTCTGGATGTGTGTATATATGTGTGTGTGTGTTTTTTTGGGGTGGGGCAAGGGAAGACTGATATGGGGATTTTTTAAACCATGTAAGTACTGTTTGGTGAATTTAGACCAGAAACCCATACCTAACCCATCCCAAGGGCAAGCTGAAAGTTGAACCAGAATACTTCAACATGTGCACTTTTCCTCATCAACTCCCCCAGCATGCACCAAGCCTGTATTGTACTCAAAATCAGTGCCTGAACAAGCTTGGCACCAAAGACCAAGGCAAGGGTGGAGCTCACCTTGCCTCACAGCAGTGTGGCACAGGTCTGCAGAGGCAAGCTACAGAGCTGCATCCCTTCCTTTTCATCATCACATCACACAGGATGACCCAGCCAGTGGCTACCAGGAAGCCACATTCTTTAGCAGAGTTACCAGCAGCCCTAGCCAAATACCAAATCTTTGGTGTGGGGCTGTTCTGAAATTTTCCCTAGCAGTTTCTTCTCTCTGTTTAATTTGTCCTCTATAGGAAAACCACCAGCAAGGAGGAAAATCTTATGCAATAATGAAAAGTGGAAATTTCACTCTTGAAATCTCTTTCAATTTTCTACAACTTCCACTTAAAAGAAAAAAAAAACAAGTCATTTCAAATTCTGAACAGTTGCCTGGTGCCATTCAGCAAGCAACATATACAAAAAAGCACTTGTCACCCAATTCAAGGGACTCATTGACAATCTGCCTTTTGCCTCACCTCAGGTCAAATCAAGTCATTGGTTAAGATCTGAATATTCTTTCTCTTTAAAACTTTTAGAATTTATTTGTTATCCTAAAAATGCCAGTCATAGCTAACTGATATATATGAATTTTATGAGTATTTTGAAATTAGGAAAATAATAGTGAAATCTCTGTACTATATGGCACAGAGTACATGGAAGCAAAAGTACCAAAACACTCTTTTATGATACCAGATATATTGAATGCAAGAACAACACTCCTGTTACTTAGCATTTACAGGCCATTCACACAACAATCCTCACTCCATCCTTCAGGAGCCTAGATATTCAATGCATAACATGAACATAATATTGAAATGTTTTCATCTTTTACTTGGTAAATCACTGATTTTTCTCCTATTAGCAGTCCCCATGGTAACTAACATTAGTGAAGAAGGGAGAAATCCAAACCCAGAGTAACCCGGTATTTTCACATAAATGGGCAAATGAGATGAAGAGGAGACAGAGTTGTTTCATTCAGCACTGTTTGGGAGAGACAGCATAGCTCACTGCCATTGAATATAAGTTTGTCAGGAGAATTTAGCAGGGGAGGAGGTCTGGTCACATAGCTGCATAGCCAGTCAAGAAGCTGGCACAAGGTCACTTCCTGAACACGCTTGGTGAAACTTTGCCTGAAGGAGCCTCCAGTTTCATTCCCACTCCCCAGGGTGCAGCACCCTGTTACAGTCAGCTTTTGTGGCTCTTGGATATCGCCTTAGTCCTCGTCTTGAAATACAACAGATGACGTTATGCAAGTATCATAAAAAAGCAAACTGTAATAATTGCTTTAGAATAGAAGACACTTGAGTAGTACATTTCTACTACCAGTCCTATTTGTTGCAAAACCCAGTGTGGGTGATGGCCCTCACTGCAGAGTTTAGTCATTCCTACCAGAAAGATAATCTCCATCTCAGGTCCTTGAAGCAAGCAAGGAAAAAGACTGCAGAAGCAGACAGGTTTTGACTTGGGTTGCAATTTCATTTAAGGAGCAAGTGAATCCCAGGGCACAGCTCCATGAAAAAAGCCCCATTCTCACTTTTGAATAAATGTATTTTTCAAGCATTATCAGAGAATATAAGATATCTCCAGGATGCTTCATGCACACCTTGCTTCCTGACCATTTCAGCCTCATACTAACACACGGGGCATCTGGTATGATTTGGCTGATAAAAGGAAAACAAAAATCTAACAGTCAAGCCAACTGAATAGCAGGGAATTTCCAAGTGCCCTGTCAGAGAGCTGTGGCTCAGCAGCTGTGGAGATCATCCTGTGACTCAGTCAATGATTGTTTCATGTGTCAAAACAGAAAATGCTAAAAGGGACCTATAAATAAGGCATCTGAGCAGGGCTTTTCCACAGGCATTTTCCTACCTTGCTGTACCAACTTCAGGATCTGCAAGAAGTTGGAGAAGGTTTCACACAGACATTTCCATCCCAAACAACTCACTGTTTTTTTAGGAGCATCCAGCTACCATAATTAAGCTGACAGCCTATTGCTAACACTTAATTTATCTAATAACACCATTGTCTATCAAACATATTCTGCACTAAGTTCAGCTAGAAGTCTGGAATACAGATGGTTTTGCAAAATCTGGAATAACTCACACTTAGTGTGGAGGGAACTACAGCCTTATTTATTTAGCAGTCATTGACTCAATATATAACTCACATTACTTCAGTGCAGATATTTAAGTCTGAATCAGTATTCTTTTAATGAAAAAAAAAAGCACTGAACAGCACACTGAACATTTTCCAGCATGGTTAGGAAATGCAGCACCATGTTTCATACAGAAACAAGTGAGATACAGGAACTTAAACAGGAAAAAGTGAAAGCTCCTAACAAGGTGATACAAGCGTCGTATCATTTCTTGTGGACTAAGCTAGCAGAAATTGCTGCAGAGGTTTGAGCACACCTCACCCATTCATGTGTCTGAATGTGATTAAATAGGTACAGGATGTATAACTTGTTCCTGTGTTTGGCTGTGCTATCTCTTCTGAAGTGGAAGCCTTCAGTGCATCCCAAGGTCAACATACAACAAGCTCTGGATGTGCCGCAGACCTCCTGCAAAATCACTGTCTGTCCTTGTTTCCTACATATCCACCTGCACACACACACACCCCCACACCCATCTCTCTTGGATCCCAGCAGTGGCTTGCTGCTCTCCACCCTTACAGAAGGGGCTGAGCCCCATATCCTGCACCAAGCCCTTGCTCTCTCTGTATTGAAATCTGGACACTTTCTCCTTGTTCCCTTCTCACATAGGCAGAAGTAAGCCTTGCCTGGGAGCGGGTCTGGTTAAATCACACAGAATGGCATTCTTAGCAGGAGGGATTATTGCCTGGAATTGTAATGGGTCACCCAGAAGAGAGCATCACAAAGTGCCAGTCCAGTGGTTTTATGAAAGCAATTCACAGAGTCCCCTGACTTCTTGCTTTTCAAAGGTGTGCCGTAAAACACTGCTGTATACTTCAATGCACACACTGAAAGAAGAGGTCCATTTCTTTCCTACAGCACAGCATAAGATTCTTCAGGACTAAAAGAATTCATCCACAGAAGCATTGTAATGGGTGCTAGTCAAAGGAAAACCCCAGAATGGAGACATTGCATGTCTGAAATCATTGAATTAGCGTCTTGTTATAACACACAAATGACTTGGGGTATTTTAGAGCTGACAGAACTGTTTCTCAAGTCAATTAAAATAATATTTAATAATGAATTTTAGAGAGGGAAATGCTTTGACATGTCTCTTGTACAGTAAATTTAAAATAGCATCCACAGAAGAAGACCCATCCATTGAGAAATAAGGTTGTGTAGAGGGAAATATTTTATGTTGAAATGATGCTGTTCAAAGTGCGGGGAGGTCTTGCATATTTTTAAACTCCCTGTCACAAAGAACTAAGCAACACAAATAATTTTCATTTCCCCAAGCTCAGACGTTTTGATGCCAGCTGTGATCTTTATAAGAATCTCAGCCTCAGAATTCATATCAAATGACATTTTGCTATCCCAAGTTGCTGTAATTTAATTTCTGCTGCTTCTGACTGCCATCCTCCCCCCTCACCCCCAAGACAGAAACAGTCAGAAGAGCTGATTCATGGAAAACAAGTAATCAAAACTCTCCCACTCTTCACAGGAGTTCATACCAATTTGGCTTCTGTACTCCCATCTTGCTGGTAATCAACATATTCACTCCATCTTGGTTCTACCAGGAGCAACCTGGATGCTTGTGCTCTCTGTACAACCTCTTTTAAGGACACTTTGGGGTGCAAGGATATGAGTCCTTTCCTTTGACAGCTGTTTAATTTGCCTTTGGATAAGGAATACAATTGATTTACATTTATTAAGGAAATGAAAGGTCACTACCCATCAGGGTCTATTATCTGTCTGTCATACTTTGATTTACTGAGGAATCTTAATAGATAAGCACTGATTCCTCCCTGATTACTGAAATCATTGATCGAAGCTAGCAATAAGTAAGGCATCAATATTAACGCTTACTCCAAAACCACAGCATCTGCTGAGCGGGTCACACCTCTGATGAACATTACCACTGCAGCGTGAAGACCAAACAGATGCACCCATACATCTACAGCAGAGCCCTTTCTCCAGCCAAAGCCATTCTGCTGAATCTTATGTTGGCCTGCCTTCAGTGTAGCTGTGCAACAAACAGACTGAGCAGAGAATAAAACTCTTTCCCAGCCCCTTCATGAAAGGCTGCCTTTACTGGAACAACAGTGGCCAGTCTGATCATCGCTCCAAACGCAAGGGCAAAGGCTGCCTGCAATGGCCTCAGAGGGATTTACTGACAAATTTAACATTCAAGACAGAGAAAAGAATTTTCACAGCCTTCAGCAGTTAGAAATTTTTTCTGGTTATTCTATGCTCAGCTGTCTTCTCACCCTCCCCTGAGCAGCTGCCCTTGTGCAGCATGCTGCAGAAAGCACAACACCCATTCCTGCAAAAAAGCTGAATCTCATAGGGCTATCCCATTCACTTCTAGAAGTGAGAAACCCTGACAGAAGGGAAAAACAAATATTTTAAGACTCATCTTTTCATTTGCCTTTCTGCAAGCTTGGTTTATCTTCTATAGCCTTCATCAGCACAGACACGCAGCTGCAGCCAGCCATTCCCAAGGCTGCTGAGGTGACCAGCACCTCAGATCTTCTCATGCACACTCTGCAACACCCATCACAACTCATACAGGCACAGACCTGGGTTGGCTGAGGCACAGATGTGGTTTTCTGCCTGCTTCAGGATACAGATTGCCTGTGCTTCCTGCTCACAGAAGTCCCATTCCTCTTCCATCCTTTATTTGGAATCACTCCATTTGAGTTGTGAGACACCCTCCTATGGCTTTTTGAGAGTCTACTTAAAACAGGTGGCTCCAGCACAGGTACCCTGTGTCTCACAGATTAAAAGGTGGGGTTTATTCAGAAGCAGAACTAAATAGTTGAACATATTTGGAAGCAATTTTTCCACACAAAACTTCCAGGTCATGGTGACCGGAATAGATGCTTCACCATCCTATCTCACAACATGAAGCTTTGTGGAAAGTTTAATACTTCCCAACAGAAGACAGAAACATGTTGACTCACTGGTCTGTCTTCTCCTAATAAGAGAGACAGAAAGAATGAGTGGGCATATGCTTGTCAACAAAGGTAAAATATTGCCATGGGAGTAAAACAATGCACACAGGAGACCAGAGAGCAGCCTTTTATTTGTTTAACTCCTTCTGTTCAGACAGACATACAGCAAACACCTAAATTAGTCCCAGTTACCAGCAATGTAAAGCTCTCTCCAAATTCACCAAGTAATTACATTAAATCCTCCTTTTCTCAGCCCAGGCAACACCAAGGGAAGCAGTGTGCTTAAACAGGGAACAGAACTGTGCAAGCACAGGGAACAAGAAATGCCTTCCTAATAAACTTGCTGGCTTTGGAGAACAGAATACAACAGGTGGAGGTAGAGACAAAGAATAAAATATTTGAATGGTTGAATCAAAAAATAAAGCCAAACACTGGAAGGCATTGACTGCTTCCATTTATTAACTATCAATGGGTAGTACCTTGAGCTTGTTCCTATTGAACTGTCTCGCTGTATTTCCAAGCAATTCCTTCAAGTTGTCAAAAAGCTTTGGGATCTTAAAAGGAGGAAAAACCCAATATATACTACCCAAATCTCCACTTGATCCATCCAATCATTTTGACTACAAACTGTTAATGTCACCTGAGAAAATGGGTACTGTATAAATTTTGATTCTACACTTTAACAATTCCATTTTTACCATTTTTCTGTATTTTACTTATAAAGACATATGAAAGAGTGTCAAATACCAGCTCATGCTGATTCTTTCTTACCTGCCAATGGGCTGTTATTTTAGAAAAAAAAATAAAATTACTGGTTTAACACTTTGTTCTTAATAAATTCATAAAGGTAATCTTTATTTTGTTATCTTAAGGGTGCCTACAAAATATCATATAATTATTTGTTTCAGAATTTATCAGAGAACTGAAGTGACAGGTTAAAAATAACTCACGTGCTTCCCCTTTTTTAATTAGCAGTATCACACTTGTAATTTTCTCGTTGTCCAGGACCCTGACTATTTGTCACCTCCTCATCCAGAGGATCAGAGACTGCATAATATCATGATCACCATCATATTAATTTCTCTCTAGCATAAACTTTTCAACTCTTCCTTCTAGTAAGAAATAAGTCTTTAAGTACTTTTCTTCCCTGTTGCTTTTACCACCTGGTATCACAACTCTCCACCAGTACACTAAAAATTGGATGAACCATCTGTGTTCTGTCATGTTTGTTTTCAGCAAATGCCTGGGTAATTAAGCCCCCATTAACAACACATGCTGCTCTGAAGGATTCTGTAAGTTCATTTTTGCTAGGACATCTCTGCCAATTCTTAACAGCAAGCAAATTACATTTGGTGATTTTTCAGTCTGGGGAAACTAGATATAAGTTCTCAGGGCTAGTGTTCAGATGAAACTGGAAAAAGGAAGAATAAACATGAATCTGTATAATGAGCAGGTAGACTCCAAGAGGAGAAAGACTGCCATGCCATAGGAGAAGCCCACAGCAGCTCTTCACCTTGCACAGTGCCCTGCATCATAGAATTCATTCTGTTTGCAAAGATTTACAAGGGTTTAAATCTTGTATATGAGAGCACAAGAGACAGCCGGTTGGGTTAGAGCAATGATCTTTCTGCATTGGCATTCTGAACATGAAAGATCCAAGCTACAGTGTGCCAACGAGAACTTCTTTATCCCTGTTCTTTGATGCATCTACAAAACTCGAGCAGAGCAGCAAGACAGGATCTCACTGCAGTGACGGAGACTTTCCAAGCCAGCTTTGTTCATACACATTTTCAGACCTACTTTTTTTACAACACTAACTGGCCAAGGGTGGAAATCAGACTCACTGTACATCCCTTAATCCTCTCCAGCCTCATGTCATAGGTAGGAATTACCAGGGAGACCCACTAGACTGCTGCCACAGCAGGCACAGTATGTCACACAGGCTGAAGAGCAGTAACTTCACCTTGGGGATCCTTCAGTAGTCCAGCCTAGATGCCATCTATTCCTAAGAACTTCTTCATTTACCTGCTTAGTCAAACCTCACCTGTGACCTTCCTGCTGTGAAAAAAAATCACTGGGTGTAGGAATCTCCCCAGCAGCAAAGACATGTGCAAATACAGTGAGTTCTTGGATATGAAGTACTGAGAGTGCCTTTTGCCAGCAAGTGGTCCCATTGATCCCATGCCTGGCTTCCCAATTCTTATGCATTTGAAGGACTTGTTACTAACAGCTCAAGCATCATTAGCAAGGCTATCTTCAAGTTTATCTTTTCTCCTAATTGTCTATTTACTTCTCATAATTTATGGACTCTCTTTCTTTGGGCAATTTTCCCATTTTTTAAATAAAAATTCACTCTTTGTGATAGCTTCAACTTCTTTATTAAGTCTTGAAGGGATTTTATGGATTTATGTTTTCTTTCTAATTGTAATGCAAAGTTTACCACAACTTCTAATACCATAATTTTTAGCAGCCTTGATTTTCTCACTTCCTAGACTAGTGTTTTCAAGGTTGTTTTATTTTCTTTTTAGATAAATTGCCTCATTTCCACAGAGCGCCCTGTCTTGAAATTGAATATTCATGTTCTGAATTCGCTTGCCTTGTTTTTGCTGAAATCTAATCATGTTGAGACAGCTGCCTCCTGAAGTAGGTCTCATGAACCACTTGGGTCCAAACAGAGATCAGTATCTCCTGCAAGTTGTTCTACGCAGCAGGAAATACTGCATGTCAAACTTTTGTACCTCCACACCTTGCCCTGGCAAGGCATCAATCCAGACTATAGAGGAATAACACAACTACCCCTTTTTGCTCTCTGTTTTGCAAGCGCAGCTCTTCTCACCTCACATTGCCCAGTCCTGTTATGATGACCAGTCCCTGTCCTTAATCAGGGGCTTGGCAGTACAGTCCCACAATGCCACCATTAACCAGGGGTTCCGCTGGGTGCCTCTTTTCCTTGGAACATTTTTATGCCATTACACTTCATATTATCCTTCAAATACAACATCACTCCTCCACAAATATGTCCTGCTTTCTTTTCCCATGAGATTGGTAGCCTGGCAACACCATATCACACTGATCCTACTCCTCCCACCATGTCCCTGGGGTGACTGCTCTGCCAGGGTTCCCATTTGAGTCCAGGAATGCTCATTCTCCCATCCTCGTTTTTAAACACTAAGTGCTGCTGTAAGAGCATGGGTTTGCTTTTCCCTAGCTCTGTCACTGAGCACTGCTGGCCAAGAAAGACCACAGGCAGCCTCATTTCCTTGTTCATTCCAATCTGTTTATTTCCCTCCCAGCCTTTCCAGAGATGCAGCCTGACCTCATTTAACCATAGCATAGCCTGCACAGGTTCCTCTTGGCCCAGAATTGTCCTTATTTTCCTAAAACACTTTAATCCTTCCTTTCTGCCCCATCACTTCCTCTGTGAAAGCTCTGCCAATGGGAATTGCAAGGCAAGCATCCTGCTAGAAGGCCAAGGTTCATCCATCCATGTGGTCCTCATTCTGATTCTGGCACAGATGGATACTACCAGGAGTGGGTGGGACCAGTTCTCCTGTCTAAATATCATAGATTTGTAGAATGGTTTGAGTTGGTAGGGGCTTTAAAAATCATTTCCATGTCTCCCACCATGGGCAGGGACCTTCCACTAGACCATATTGCTCAGAGGCCAGTCCAACATGGCTTTGGATACTTTCCAGGATGGAGGCATCCACAATTTCTCCCTAGTTCCTCTAAGATGCTGGATTTATCACATCCTGTTCCTCCCGCTCCTCTGTAGGGAATGGACTATGCATAGACTCTGTGTCACATCTGCTGATACTGCAAGGCACTTAAACAGCACTAGGTGGCTGTTGTTTAGGCAACAGAACTGAGCTACCTAGGAATGTGAGATTTGCCCTGGAACTGCAGGGAAGGGATCCCAGACTGGAAACAGAGAGATCCTTTGGCAAAGCTAGTTACAGTAGACAATAGATGGTACTTCCTCCGAGGAAAGTAAAGAAGAATAAAGAAGAAATAAAACAGCTTTTTCCAGAGCAGAGATACCAAATCAATTTTATTCTAGACATAACTGCTATTAAAAAAAAAAAAAACCAAAACAAAATAGTTCTATAATAGCTGTCAAAATGAAAGTAGCAGTGCAAAAGCAATTTGGGCTTGATGCTTTCTTCTGGGTTGTCCCTAGTGCACACATCATGGCAGAATCAGCTTTTCTAAGCAGGGCAGCAGTGAAGGGCAGGCAAAAACTTCCCAAAAATCTAGGTAAATGCTGGAATGATCTGGGGTTTTAAATCCCAGTTCTGATCATCACTTTCCAGAAGATTTTCTATCCCTGAGATCAAGGATGTTATCTACTACATTTTGTTATTAGTCACAAGTTCTCTGAAGTCAGTTTTGTAGCACTTTTGCATTGTATGTTATTTTAAGCACAAAATAAGGGATCTCAAACAAATTATCAGAAATAACTATCTCTAATGTTATAATTAGGTGTTCTTCAATCCCGTAATTTTCAGTATACTGATTAAGGGTTTTGTAGGATAACTTCTCTGCTTTTGGGAGCATTCAACATCTACACAAAGCAACAAAAGAAAGTGAACCTGCTGCTGAACATCAAATTTGTTGTGAAAATTTTATGAACAATTAAATTTGTTTTGGTTTTTCACACCGCTACCATGTCTGCAGGTCCCTTTCAAATACAATATGAATTTGAAAATGCAGCATTTTTCCCCTGTACAAAAATGCTCTTCTGCATGACCAAGGACACTGTCTAGTGCCACAGTACATTGTGCCATGCCCTCATATATTGCATACTTCCTTTTCCTTTAAAATACTGCACATGTGTTTTCCTTTGGACCCTGGATCCAAGGCTGGCAAGAGCAATGGACAGGTCATGCTGTGATTTCCCCCAGAATTTCATGGGGTATTCACTTTAGATTTCAGTGGTTTCCAACATCATTCATTGATGTCTTTTGTGCACGTCTTAACAAAAAGCATGGACTTACTGCTTGTGAAATACCCCCTTTATGGGATACTTGAGGCTACACATTGCAAAATATAGAACAACTAAAAGTAAGTTTTCCTTCAAGTGATGTAATGCCACAGAGTAAAAGAGCAATCCATACTTAACCTTGGATTAATAAAAATTAACTCAAATACAGACTAAATACATAAGTACTACTGATTTGGACATGACTGAGCTCACAGGTTCTCCAGAGGCAAAATACAAATTGCACAGCCACCCCTGGCAAGTGGATGGGGCTATGAAGCAGTGACTCACTGAATATTTTACTGACTCAAACTATATTCTTTGTTCTCAAGCACATTAATAAAGTAATGCACAAGGAGACTTTTAGTCATTGTTCATTACTTAGTTCTATTTGGCACTATTTGCAGCATCAGTCTTTTGCCTTCTGTGAAATTATTCCTGATCAACAGCAATTAAAGAAGAAACCAGCCAAGGGTAAGCTCAGTACTGTGTGAGAACAAAGGTAGCAGAGAAGAGTTTCAACAAATGAGCTCTAGTTCCTCCCTCCTCTCGAGAGGAGGCTGCAGCAGTAATTATCTAATTTAAACAACACATATTCAGTCACAGAACCCTAGGAAATACCATTTTTGTCCTAAGCCAACACCCAAAGAAGTAATGGTCTATTTTTCATTATTCCTTCATTTCACAGACATGTTTTTAATTAGCAAGGACGAAGAAATCCAAGGTACTGCAAAAAACCCCAACAAATTAGCACTGGCGTTCAGCAGTAACCTTCCTCCCACATCTGTGCTGAACTAAAACCAAGGAAGATCTCTTGTTCATTGTCCTCCATCCTGAGAGAAGTTGAACCTAGTGCCTTGGAAAAACTGCAGTTTGAGTAATTAACATTCAGCCTACACAAATCCTCTCTATCCTAATGCCTGGGCATTGTGCTCCCTTCACAGCATCCCAGCAGCTACTGCGCAGCGTCACAGCTCAGTGCTCAGCACGGGCCACACGCCTTGAAAAACGTAGCTGTGTTTCAATAGCAGATAAAACAATTATTTAATGTAAAATCTTCAGCACAAAAAGGCATTTTTACTTTTCAGAGTAAAGATGCATGGGATAGAAGTAATCAAACGCAAAGCTGTCTAGCTAAAACTCAGAGGGGTTGGGTGGTTTTTTTCTTTCTGTTACACAAAGTAAAATAAACCTGTTTTAGCACACAGGAGCACTTTCTTAACATTTTAAATTACTGAATAGCTTTGTTTCCAATCCAAAACCTAAATAAATCATATTTCCAAGCCAAAAGGATTGTTTTTTAGATTAAAACCACAAAGTAAAAAAAGAGTGTTGTGGGTTTTTTCCCAGCAAGTTACATGAACTATGGTAACTAGGAACCGTACAATGTGAGATTAGAAAACCATATGAAGTGATGAAATGATGTATATAAAACTTCATTTTGCACAGCTCCACCAGGGATAAAAGTGCTATTTCAATGAAAGATATTATTAGAATTTGTAATGCTCTTGCCATGGAAATAGCTGTCATGTCACCCACTAGGATTATGGGTGGACAAATAAGAAAAGCAGATGATACATGAAAGTAGGAGAGATGGATGCATTTTTCAGAATTAGACAGCAATGACAAGGGAAATGAAAATGACATGTAAGGTCTAATTGGAATTCCTTTAGTCACTTGGAAAGGATATTAAAAAGCCTTTCTCAAAGCACTCTTATCAACATTTTCTTCAGGAATTAGTGTACAGCATAATTTAGTCAGTGCATAAGCATATTAATTTTTCATTCTGTGAGCAGGTGGCAGAAAGCTTGCATATATTAAAGCCAGCCCGTGAGCCCTTGTTTGGGCTACAGCAGAGAACAGAGCTGGGCAGCAGCAGGCAGCTAGCTGGCTGTCCCCTGTGCCCAGCTCCTGGGACACTGTCCTGCCACAGCCCTCAGCCTCAGGTGATCCACAGTCTTAATTTTGCCACACAAGCTCACAAGCAAGAGGTGGCAGGAACACATCTGAGCTAGGGAAGCTGAGCTAGAGGATTAGGAAGGGACATGACACAACCAGAGTGTTTAATTTCATTTGTGCTTCTTCATCCTGTTCAACAAACCATGCAGAAGACCATCAAAAGAAGTATTTAAGATACAATCACGTGTCTACTGTCTTTGAACACCACCCCAATCCCCATACACACTGACCCTCACTCCCAATACAAACCTACCTTGGAAGCAGTGGTCAACACAACAGTAAGAGAGGCTGAAAATAAATTACCCACAGGGAGCATGAGCTGGCTTTTCCAACCCAGTAAGAAGTTTCACCTAAAACCCACACACTGCTCTGCTTCTCTGGGAGACAGCAAGGCCCAAAAGTTATGCCTGTTGGGGAAGGCACTCTCAGAGCACCTCCTGCCATTCAACAGCTGGGCAAGAACTAGCTGTCCTGGACAGGAAAAGCTGCTAATTTTTCTTGGCCTTCCTTCTGCAGTGCACTTGGGGGTCAGTCTTACCCAATCACTTCTCTCTCAGGACCGGTTCACGTGCCTGAATTGCTCTGCTTGTAGCACATATTTGCCATTAACCCTCCCAGCCCAGGCTGGCAAATTGATTGTCTTTTTATCTCAACATTCTGCGTAAATTATCAATATCACAGCCCCAGTGAAAAACAGATAATGTGAATAGATATAAGAAAAAAACATGGCCTTGCAAGAGTCATTACTTCTTCACCAGCCTGGCCAAGACACAGTGATCTACACAGGACTCACTGCACTGGGACTAGCAACGCCCATGGCTGAGCACTGAAACTGCTCAACACAGCCACTGCATCACAAAGAGCCCCTGACCAACCTATTTTGATGCTGAGGTTGATGCTGTTTTTAGAAACTGGTTAGATTAAATGACCTCCAAGTACTCCTTTCAGTAATGCTATTCAACTCTATTCTTCCAAGAACCCCTTACTGCATCTTACTGAAGATTCCCACTTTTTAAAGACAATCCTGGGCTATGACCTCACCCCAATATCAGTTTTCACCTGTATTGTCCTTATTGCATTTAATAGGAATCCTCCATGCAACCTTTGGGGTGAGATGAACTACTAGAATAGGGGTTATGGGGTTCTCCCCACAGCAGTTGTTGGAGGGCTCATGTTGTTCCTCCACACATTGCAAAATTGGCTTCTTTTGACAAAGGAAAAGGTCATTGAGATAAAAAGGAAATTTATGTAACATACTAGGAGAAGAAACTTTATTACCATTAACCCATTCTCTCTCTGAGACCAAGAAATGACACAGAGGCCATGAACACTCATCACTGGAAACCTAGTGAATCTAGTGAACCTAGTGAAGTCAGAGCAGAAAGTGCTATTTTGCCAAATCTAGTATGTTCTGTTTTGTTCCCTAACATGCTAATAACTACTAACATTTTGTATGTCAGTTTTATTTAACCATCACAGAGTACTGATCACTACCAGTGTGTTAGGTGTTTGATGTAATCCCAGATCAAGTTCCTGATTTATATGTCCCTGCTCCCTCAGGTCTTATCAGGCCTATCATTTTATATGTGGAGTCATAACTCTTTTGCTCTTACATGCATCCCTGAACATTCATTTACACTGAATGTCATATGCAATTTTTTTTTTTTGTTTAGTCACCCACTATTACAAGTTCTTCTACATGTCTTCACAGCTGGTTCTGCTTCCTACTAATGTGAACAATTTAACGCCCTCAGCAAATGTTGGCAGCTCACAGCTAACCCCTTTTCCAGGTCACATAGAAATCTGCTGGACTGCACAGACACCACAAGCTCCTCTGGCGATTTTTCTCCAGTCTGAGAGCTGCACACTTTCTTCTGCCCTGGTTCCTGACCTTAAACCTGCATAAGGATTTTCCCTTCTGTGGATTGTGAATATCCTCTACTCTGTGCTAAGATTCAGATCTTCAGCTTGTGTGGCTGGGCTCTGTCTCTCTGACCCACTAAATTGAAACCATATCTCTGAATTGCTGTAACTACATGGGTAACTACTGCCCCACAGACAGAAGATACACTGCTAATATTTCCTGTTTGCCTACACCCATTCCTCACATGCCAAGGGCCTGCTAAGTTAGAAGGGGATCTACAAATACATGAGTGCTGTTTTTATCAAGATGTTGTTCCCTTGGTTTCAGGGCAAACTAAAGCCTGGTGTGCAGAGATCTTTGCTGCTTAAACATGACTGCCAGGCATCAGCCACAAGATGGGTAATTGAAATCTGACAAAAAAAAAAGACATTACTTCTGTCAGTTGTTTTTGTTTACTGTACAGGTTTTATTATGTGACATTTTTTTTCCAGGGCTCTTCCATTTATTTACTACACAGAATTGTTGGATTTTACTTTGCAGTTATTTTGGTTTCACCTTTATTTTTCTGCATGAGGTACAACTTAATCCCTGCTCCAGAGAAAGCATTAGTTTCTTCCTCCAGTGTTTTTCAAGACTATCAGATCTCCAAGCATGTCAGAAACATTCAGATGTCAAATGGGGAAAAAAGTACGTGCAAACCCTGCCAGAGTTTAGACATGCAGCTGACTGCTGCCACTTGAAGAAAAGCACAACCGAGAGCCAAACTTGGTTTGCTTCTTTTACCATCTGCAGCACCAGGGAGCATGGGATATTTTGCCCATGGCACATGCTTCCTGACAGCACAATAAGAGTCAAAGGGGAAAACCTCAGGCTGTCATCCCAGACTCAGAAGTAAAGGCTGCTTTGGTGGACAGTGTTTTGGGTCCTCTACCATGACCCAAAACCTGACCTCTTTTGCCTTTCAAATCTAAAATACAGAGACACTAAATCTTCTAAAATAAAATGCTTTTACCAGCATAGTCACAGCAACGCCCTCCACAACAGCTTCGGAGGAACCAAGGAGATGCTGGCTGGAAGGCAGTCCAGTCCCCATTCACAGCAGGGCTACCAGTAAAGCCACATCAAGTCAGTCACAGATTTGTCTATCTCAGCCCCAAAAACCTTCAAAACCCCTCTGGGTACCTTTACTATGCAATACCCATCTCCTTTTACCTTAGCTCCAACTTAAGCACCCCATGGTGCAGTCTGTGGGCATCAGACCATGATATACTGGGGAGAGATTTGGGTCCTACATCCTTTGTAACTATTTTCCAAGTACTTGAGCACTTCACTTTCTGCATCGATCATGGCTGCCTCCTCTCTCTGTCAGCAGATCCGTATTTACCCTGAATTTCTTTTAGCAGCTACCATACCTGCAGGATTCCTTCTTTGTTACCCTTAAAAGCCTGCCTCAAGTCTTTGCTCCAGCTGGGCTTTTGTCTTCTTGATTTCATCCTTAGGCACATGGAGCAAGCTTTTATACTCCCATTGTCTGTCCCCACTTCCATCATCTTTGTGATCTCAAGTCTCGTCCCAGTTGTCTTGAAATGGCCCAGTTGTCTTGAAATGCTGTTTTTCAGACACATTCAGCCTGGGGCAGACAGCTGGTATGAACCCTTACAGCCCAGTCATCAAACTGAGCATCTTATAATGAGCAGGGTCAGGAAATTTCAATAATTAGTAACTCTACTCCTCCCACTTGTAATTATTTACTGTCAGCTATTGCAGCCAGCACTCACAATGCTCTGACCATATAATCCTTTTAAGCAACCCTGAAGTGTATTTGTGTTACTCAAATACAGCACTGATCTATTCTAGCAAATGAGTGTTAGTACTTGCTCTATTTAATGTTATGGTATTATCTTCCACTGTTTCTGCAGCCCTGGCTGGACATTTTAAATTTATTTCTAATATTTATTCTTCTTTTCCCTCAGCCACACCTCATTTTATGCTTTCTAGTCCCTGCCAAGATTTTTATTACATCTGATGTCACTTTCCACTTTTTTCCATTTCATCTCAAGCTGTTCCCTGCTGTTCACCTGCTTCTCCCCTGCACCTCTCACACAATCAGTTCCTATCTTCATATTTCTTCTCAGGCACAGCTTTTCTGGCTTGACACAAGCTCTTGTTCGTATAATTTTATTCCAGAGCAATCCAGTGTCACATATTATCTTCCCTCCTGCTGTGGGGAGAGGCAAAGCTCAAGCACAGTGTTTCCCTAGGACTCGTTTGCTCTCCCCTTTGTCTTCTGTGCTAACCTCATCCCTGACCCTTATGGCTGGCAGCTGTCCTGGGTAGCCTGTGTTTTGCAGCCCAGACCCAGGTTCAGAGATGTCCTCAGTCCATCCACAGAGCCAATAACCTTTTCTGACTCTGGCAGAGCTATTCCTGCCCCTCGACTTCAGTGGACAGAGAGGAGATGCTCTAAACAGGGCTGTTCCTGCATCCAGGTCTCAGCTTGGTGTTGAGTTTGTTTGGTTTTTTCCTCCTTCCCTGCAGGGACCCAAGATCACTGTTTTACATTCTACAGAAGTCATTTGCCTTTCTTGGAAGATTGAGGTCAGTAAGTCATACCCACTCCTCCCACCCAGGTACCATAAAGCTGCACAGGCAGCTGCCCCTTACTGTTTCTGGTGCCACCAGCAACAGTGGGAGGGACACTGTGCCGAGCTCCTGTGGCAGCAGACTGGAAGAATACCATATCCAGCAAACTTGGAGGCAAAGCCCCCTGCCCTGTACTTTCTGCATTATCTTGGGCAAGTCCAGTTGCTCCACAACCCCTACTGAGAACAGAGCTTTCCTGAATCTACTTAGTCTCACACTGGCCTATGGTATACCCTGAGAATATACAGAACATCATGAATATTGATAAGAAAACTAAAAACAAATTTGGAATAAGAAAACAAGAAAGCTGCCAGAGAATGTTTTCTATTTTCTTTGCCTGAGGGAAGCACGATTGCTATCCATTCACTTTGGCAACATCCACCCACGCAGAAGGGAAAATAGAGGGAAGCTGGCAGAGCGAGAGCTCCAGCGTTGGTCTACAAGGACATACCACAGCGAGATTTGCCCACAGCAGATGCATCTTTATAAAGGAAAGAGCCTGGTTCCCATTGTGGCTGACCAAAAGGAGCTGACCAGGAGCTGCCAAGCAGCTGAATCTACAGGATCATCATTCTAAGAGCACCGTCCATTTAACTGAGCAGTCAGCCCCACATAAAAATCCAGATCAGCCAGATGGTCTCTTGTCACTGTGCAGACCACTTGGTATGAGGCAAATGGCCTTTGCACACTTGTCTTCTGAAGTGTTGCCTAATTTGTTTTAACTGTTTAAAAATTGAGTGCATCATCAACACTTTAACTACTCCTGCTTGTTTGCTTTGTTCTGTTAGTAAGTATTAAATATTTAAAAAGGTCTTACAAGGTACCTTCTAACAGCAGGTTCAGCTGTTGCTGTGCTGCACATAAATAATTTAACCCCCTGTGGAATAAAAATTAAGCCTGGAATGGTGCAGTGGTATAACCTTTATATTATTCCTCTGTGTGCTGGCAGATGGGAGACTACAGCGAGGAGATTCAGAGGCTGTGGCAAGACTGGTCAACATGTAAGGACTTCCTGTCTGTGAGACCCCCAAAGTGAGCTGCCTCCTTTCCCCTTCATCTCTCCCCCTTCCCTATTTGCTCCACGCACCTGGGAAGGCTGCTTGTCATTATAGGAACACGGCAGAAGTCAGCAGTCCTACTGCCTCCAGGTAAGTGATGCTTTATCAGGGCACCAACAGGCT
This sequence comes from Chloebia gouldiae, assembly GCA_003676055.1. Classification (NCBI taxonomy): domain Eukaryota; kingdom Metazoa; phylum Chordata; class Aves; order Passeriformes; family Passeridae; genus Chloebia; species Chloebia gouldiae. Next base: position 52,383,162 of record QUSF01000002.1, on the reverse strand, counting down.
GACAGGCAAGGGGTGTGCTGGAATCTCCCTACGCATAGAAAGGATAAGAAACAGTGTTACTGCAGAGGACAAGCTGTGCTTTGGCTTTCCCCACTGTCATAGAAAAAGCACTTTCTTTCAGAGGGACTCTCACTAATGTTTCAGCTTTTATTTCTAATTAACAGCCTTGCCTGCTCCTCCTGCAACTCTCCTTTCAGTGGCATCCTCACAGCTGTTGGTAAATATCGCCAGAGTCTTTGCAAGGGAACCAGATTTCCCAGACAGCTTTGCCAGCAGAGCAGAGCCTCCACCAAGCCCCACAGCAGCACAGCAAGCCTCCCTGCAAGCCTCCACTGAGGACCAGGACAGGCATGCAAAAAGCACTTTGTACTTCTAATTATTTGACCCATCATCTTGCCTGAACATGTTCAATGGAGTTTTCACAGACAAGCTGACTAGGAAAGCACTGAGCCATCATGGCAAAAGAATTCACTGAAGTTATTTTGTGTACCCACAACTAAGGTGAAGGGTGCTGGGACTCTGTAAATACAGCTCAGAGTATTTGAACATGACAACGAATTGAATTTCGTCAAATTCAAGTTTCTGGTTACAAGCTTATCTTTTTTTTTTTTTTTTTTTTTTTTTTTTAATGTGCAAGTGCTTAAGATCATAATGAGGGGAAGGGAAGCAAACAAAAAGCAAATAAATTAATACAGATTTAAGTGCAAACACCAACTTTGCCTGAAATAACCTGGCATTGGGAGGCACTGCTGGGCAACAGTGCTACAGACAATTCAGGCAGAACTTTAAAAATAGTAACATGGGAATTATTAGCACACCAGCTTGCTATTTCCCTTCAGCTCCGTAACTTGAGAGGGCTCTGCTTCTGTTAAGCAAAATGCAAGGCACGTCCCGTGGGTAGCATTAGCCTTGTGAGTACAGCACTTCCCACACTGTTAAAAATAACCTTTCTTGTCTCTATGCGCTGGACTTTGGGGTTGGTTTTGCTTTCTGCTTTACAATATCAACATAATTTCCAGGCAAGCTAAGAAAATCTACTTTATCACGGTGAAAGTGAGGTGTGCTGTGATGGGAGTTAGGTGACTTAGACATCCTGTTTATCGGATGCAATTAATCAAGACAGTGAAGTGTTTCATGCCACCACAATGCTTTGTGACCTCAGCTGCATTTATCCTGGAAATATCCCTGTGACAAAACCAGACCATTAGTGCAAGGGGAAGTGGATGCCCAGAAGCCACTGTCATAAGGCCACATAGAACATTGCTGGCACAAGAGCGAGCCTAAATTACAGTTTGAGGAGATAATATTCTTTATCAACTGCATTTTTTTCTTTATTGCAGCCAAAGCTCATTTATATTGGGAGTTCCTCCCTGCCAAAGGGGAAATCCTCAGAGCACCACCCAGGTGAATCAAGCAGAAGTAGCTTGGGAGATCCCTATAATTGCTTACAGGAGGATGCTATGCAGGTGTTTGGCTGTAGGCACCAACCCTCAGCTCAGATGGAGACCTGTACATCTTCCTGGCAGTGTTGCACAGCACTGAGATGCTACAGCTGAACAGAGCCCTGGGGACAGGACAGGGGTGGGGCAGGAGGCAGTCCAGTCACCCTCCCCTGTGGGCAAAGAAGTGCTGCCAAAGCAGGAGGGGTCAGGGTATGGGTGAGGGATGGCAAGGACAGCCACCAGAGCTTGAATGCTAAAGGGACAAACAGTGGAGTGTCCCATGGGGGCAAGAACAGCAAGGAGCAATCTGGGACTTTCTCTGTAGCAGGTCAGGAATATTTTATTTTACTTTTCTACTGAGCTGAATCAAGCTGTGGTCCAGTGCATGCTACCAACATCTGAAAGCAAGTTCGCCAAGGCAGTGTTACTTAACCACAGCAGCCAGTTAAACTAAAGAGCAATACATGAATCTAAAATCAGACAAAGCACTGAAGAAACCTCACATATGCTACTTTCTTCCTAAAGTATCTATAGGGTTTTAATAGTGCAATTGAATAAGCCAGTTCTTTTCAGGCTACTCACTGGGCTCGAAACCTTGCAGTCAGGCACTCAGGTCTCTTCTTACCCACCAGATGGGTCAGAAAGAGCTCCACAAGGTTTTCTGCCATCTCCCAGGCAAAACCAGTGAGGCTACAAAACCAAGAGATAATGGCTTCATACACAAAACCCTTTAACAACACTCAGGGTCCAACGTTTCTTATTTCATTCAAGTCCATTAAAACCAGCTCACATAGCAACTCATCTATTGCACTTGTCAGCAAACACTGTTTGAAGCTGACCTTCACTCAGACCACAGCATCCTGAGATCCGATAACAACTCCGCTTCCTCCAAGCCTGTCCTGAGCTCACAAATTCACCATTTGGCTTGAGGATTTCAAGCTCAGTTTGCTGACAGTGAACATTGCATACCTGAGCCTGACTATTCTTAGCTAGTTACTAGCAACTGCCTTTGCTTGGTTCATTGATTTATTCCCTTCCTTAGGCTGCTCCAGATCACCTTGCTCTGCTCCACACGCCAGGAAGACCATCCTCTGCAGCAAAAAATATTCATATGTCCTGAACTGAGGCAGGCAACCACATCAAAACACCTCTCCCCTCTTCAAATAGCAGAAAGTGCTGCACACACACGAGGGACAAAGGAGGAAGCAGTGCTCAGTGTAAAAGGAATATTTCACATAATGCTACCTTCTTTTTAAGAGTTCTTGGGGTAACAGAAGTTGGTTTGAGGGTTTTTTTTTGCTAAAATTTAACTCAAGATTGTTATGGGGGAAAAAGATTTTGGCCTGCCCTAAAAATGAGATGCTAGCATTATCCTGTCAGAATATGGCGGTTTATTTAACCATAATGCCTATCTCCTTTTTTTGTTTTTCTCTTTTTTTCTCTCTTAATGCTATAGCACCAAGCAGTAACAGACCTTCTTACCTAGGTATATGCTACTTGTTCATCCCTCAATATTCCAAAGATTTTCAAGAATGGCCAGCAAGCTGGGAGCCTCAAATTTATGTTGCTCCAGGTGTGAAACATTGTGAAAAGCATTATTCTAACAATGAATGCATTTAAAGTGTCCCATGTGGAACACCAATAAATCAAGGCACTTCAGTCAGTTTTTATGAATGCCTCGGCCTTTGGCCTTAATGATGTTGCAGCAGAATGAACAGTGTGTGTTGCTGGTAAGAGAAAAACTTCAGTCTGCATAAACTTCAAAGCTTGACTATTTAGACTACAAGAACCTTGTATTTGCCCATAGAGTATTCCTCTATGGCATAAAAAAAAACTAGCATATCTCTAATGTTCTGGAAGGATAAAGATTATTTTCCCATTAGCAATAATAAATACCTTAATCCTATTTAAAACTTTGAAATATACCCAAACAATAACAGTGCCTCAGCAGGATTCCCACTTGTTACATCTGCCACAGGTCCTCCTTCACAAGTGATCTTATGCTACACAGTTCAATTTTTTTCAGTTATTTTAAAAACACTACATTATTTATGACTCCTGCCAGTGAGTCATAACTGAGAGATGATGGAGGATGGAAAAAGATAGAAAAATGTGAGCAAAGCTTCTCAGCATTAATTTAGGTGTTTAAGCAGTAGGTGTTTTTAGGTGTTTACTTAAGCAGTAAAACCTCATTAATCCTCAGAAATTAAAGAGATCAGTGTACTGTCTCTGATGTGTTCAGCCTAGACAGGGCCTTTGATACCAGGAGGCAGGTCCAGCTGGAAGGGAAAGATGTTAGAAAGCCACTGAATCAGCCAAGAGATTCCCTGCAGATTTGCTTCATTTTTCTCAGTCACTGCCAGCTTCCTGTAGTTTCCTCCTGAATGCTTTTGACATATCAGCTGCTCAAAGGACCAACTCCATTCCTTTAGTTCCTCTAGGGAACTAGAAATCAGGGAATAAGGAAGTAAAAATACTGATATACCATTAGATGTCTGTCCTGAGAAGCACTACCACTGAAGGGGCACCAGGATTTGCTTTCCTTCCTTCAAAGAGATTGATCACAACCTGTTTTGACAATGGGATCTAATATTAGATACAGAGGAGTTCACATGCTTGTTTTCCTAAAGGCAGCAGACTGTCTTACACAAAGCTTTTGGCACATCAACTCTCCAGATCTCTGTGAAGAGGAGAGGAAGTGCTGCTCCCTGCTCCTGACACTGCTGCTGACAGGCCCACCTGACATCTGTAGGTGGGAGCATCACCCGTGCCCGGGCTTTCAGCCATGGGACTTGCTGACACCACTTTAGGTGTGAGCTTGTGAGAATCTGTGTGTTTTATCTGAGTCCCAGCTGGAGCCAGTAGGCAGGTTGTGCTCACTGGAGTCTCTCTTTTTCCCTAAGTGGTGAAGGATAGCACACCATCACAATCCATGGAGGGATAATTCAAGTAGCAGGAAATAACATACAGTTTCACAGCAGGGTAAATGCAAAATGCTGTCTTATATCCTCTTGTGGTATACTTCTCCAAGATCTGCAATGCGGGAGACAAATGACAAAATGGCAGACAGTAAGAGATTTTTAGGTTGGAACAGGATACATAGGGCAGAAATCTCAGTCTTGACCAGGTCAGCAGGCACCAGAATAATAGATGAAGCAAAGAACTAAATTCTGTTTAATTAATGCCAATGAATAGGGAGGAAAGTATTTTGTGGTCTTTAAATCAAAGAGCTCAATCATTTGCTATGTCTAAGTAAATAATTTCAAGTCTTTCATGCACTGCTGTGGCACAGACCTCTGGCTCAACTTCGAGTTGTCTGACACCAGACGAACCAGTAGGATCACCTGCTCTTCCATGCAGACCTGCTCTATCTCTGAGAACCCTTTTAATTCCCTGCATTTCCCTAAAAGAGGGAGGGTTCCAGTTTAATTTTAATAAATCCCAACAGCACTCACACAAATCTTGTAAGATAATCCCTGTCCAAAGCTCTATACAGAAGGTAACCACTGATTATCTGTTTCCCCTCAGCGCTACTGCAGTCCCAGACCATGAGGGAAAGATCTGTGGATAACTGATCCACACCCACACCCAATCTGTCATTTACAGAAAAAGGATATAATGAAAATGTTGTCATTTCAGTTTGCTCCCCCTATGGAGCTCCCCACAAACATGGCATAGAAAGATGTGTATCCATCTCCCAAACATTACATCTCCCAGGCCATTACACAGCTCTGAAACCTGCCAAGTTTTGAGAATCAACTACTATTCATTTTTTAGAGTTGTTTTCTCTCAGTAAGTGACCCTTTTAAAAATGAAGAGAACTCCAAAGACTTTTTTGATTTACAGGGAGGCCAGCATTTGACAGCCTTCTTCTGTCCCCAAAGGGCAAAATTTGGAAGTATAATTGCTTGGGGTGTTAGCTAGGCTCCACTGCAACTCACTTTCAATCTAAACACATATTAAAAATGAGCTTGCTTCTCTCTGCCCTCAACTATTTACACCAAAAAGAGAGAGCTGGTTGTTTCTAGTACTCACTGAAGGACTGCTTTTTTTTTTTTTTCACCAGGGTCCTTGTGTACTGCAGTAAAGCAGGGATAAAGTGATATATAAAAGCCCCCATCACCAACCTACTTTAAAGGAAGGTTGCTTTCCAGCTAATGAAATGAGTAGCCTGCATTGAAATGGATAAAGAGTAAACCACATCTAATGCCAAGTAACACCAGCATATTTTAATTTTCCCTAGCTTGTCTGCCTCATAGGCTTTTGTGCACGAGCAGGCCTGAGCTTCTACCAGCACAGGGAGAGCTCCATGGGCTACATGAGATGCATCCTAAAGGGTCCTGTAGCAGATCAAGAGTAAGGTCAGCTCCAGCATCTACAGATGTTATTTCCCTGATTGTCTCTGACTTTAATGCTTTTATCACAAGCCCAGCATCTTTCCAATCATTTCTGTTCCTGAAATTGCTGGAGCTGGGAAAGGAAGTTTCAGTCTCCCATCAACAATATGAACAAATTACAAGTACTCCCTGAGAAAGCAACTCAAGGAATAATCAAAGCATTCTAAAAGATTCAGGACTACTGCCTCAGAGTGCCTATTTTACTTGTCTTATAATTCTTGAGCATTTGAGATAAGCAAGGGTCAGACAGTGAGGGAACTTTGAAAGAAGTGAAAGAGCAGCATATTCCATGCCTGTTGTTTGATCTGGGGTCCCCTGCCCCCCCTGCCTATTTCACAGTTTCTCCACAATTTCAAATTAACAAGACTGCATGATTGGATACAAAGGACAGCCTCAAACTTACCTATTTTTTTAAAAAAGCCAACCTCAAAAATGAGTTCCATCTGAGATTTTTGAACCAAATCCGAGTTTCAAGTGCTTTATTTTGGGCATTTAAACAACTAAAATAAACACACTCTCCTAGGGAAGAGTCTGCTTGTGTGAGAAGAAGATGTGAAATTCAGGAGTGGGCTGGGCATGATAGTCTAACTTTCTCCAGCAAAGAAAACACAGCAATACTGTGGGTTAGTCTGACTTATTTGATCTCTCATGAATCCCTGCCTAGTTATCTTTGCTGGTGCTGCAGATGTGGCATAATTTTGACATACCTAAATTTCTTCTGCAAAAGGATGAAAGCAGAAGAGAATTCTGAGGGAGGGTGAAAAGTTGTTAAAGCAGATACTAAATGCTACTATAAATAAAAACTGTAAGAAATACAAGTACTAAATTAATTAGGAAGCAGCTAACAAGTTTAGAACTGAAAAAAATCATGCTAATTTCAGGAAGCACTCAGGTTTTTCAGATTTCAAAGGTAACCAGGAGAGGAAAATGTTAAATAATTATCACTTCACTCAACCCTGGCATTAAAACTTTTAATTTTGAGAAGTTGACATATTTTTAAACACATTGTCCATGTGCCAAGCACAAAATATCCAGCCTCAGACCAATTAATTGCTGAGCTGAATGCACAACTTCACAGATGAAGAAATAATCAATACTTCAAATACCAGCTCTTGGCCAAGGCACATCAGAGGACAAAAGAAAGAGCCAACAAATTAGGTAAATTATTAAAATTCTAAGGATTTACCATTATAAAACAAGCACTACTGTGGTACATTGTTGATATGGAAACAGAAATACTGTTGAGACAACTCTAAGGAAGGGGATCTTACAAAAAAGTTATAGCCTTTTTCCAATAAGAGATAATTTTGTGCCTGGTTCTAAGTCTAAACCAGCACCAGAAAAAAATCCCCAAAGGTCTTAAAGCTTTTCTTATGACTATGAAACCTATATTAAAAGGTTAGGTGGAGTTTAGGAAGCATAAATTAAATTAGTTCAGAAAAAAGAACATGGAACAGCTTCATTTTCTCACTAAATCAGACACTGCCAGTTGGTAACAGCATATTTACAGCTACACCTATTTGAAAAGTGTGCTTTTTAGGTACCTATATCAGATGAACAAAGTTATTAGTATGTGTGGGTTGGTAAAAAACTAGTGCACCTCCCAAATGAAAACATGTTCTTTCCTAATTTAATGCCTGAAAAACTGCAGTATTCCTTACTGGCAGTGGCAGCAGAGACTATACACATCACAAATCACTGCAAAATGGAAAAGGGTGATGACACGTCCTACTGGCTTCTTAACAACCCAAACACTGGATTCAGGATTAAGCAATTTATCTGGTATTGCAATAAGCTATTTCTGCAGTTACAGAAATGTGCTCATATCTGCAGTATTCTTCAAGGACCAGTACTCATCACCACAGGGTACCTGTCTGGACCCAGCACAAAGCACAGTAGAGCCTAATAGAAGTAAGATAATTTCTGACAAACACTGAGCTCAGGAGACATGGATATGTGTTTATTTTTTCTTTTCCTAAAGGACACAAGGAATGTGTCCATTTGCTGAGTTTGTGTGTCTGCCATTCAGCCCTTGTTTCACCACTTACACTGCACCCTGAGGTTTCTAAACAAGAACATTTCTGTGGCACTGCAAATGCATCTTCCAGATATTTGGGGGAAAAAATGAAAACCACATTTATATTTCTTTCTCAGAATGTAAGAGACACTGATTACTTCTAGGAGTTTTGTTTTCTTCCTATAGTCTGTGGCTGAGTTGCATACACACTCTGATGAAAACTTACTCAAGGAAATAAAGCAATTATGCAAAAAGTAAGTAAACTCCAGCAGTATGAGCCCATAAATCAGAAGACACTAAAATTTACAGCATCTTTTCTAGTCTTTTGGATTGACTTGGTACTCACAGCAGAAACATTGTGACAGAAATAGCACCATGACACATTTCCATTTCCATATAGTAGTAGCAAACAATCCCTAATAGAAATAACTGAGTTGTTAAACTTGAAGGAATGGGGGAAAATAATGCAGACTGTTGGCAAACACACCATGAGGTACAGGAGACAATGAGCACCAAAACTGACAGTAACTATTGCTTTGGCAGGCTTAAAATTAAGTCTGGAAAGGCACAACAGGTAAATATGCAGTTTGTTGGGTCAGTGGCAGAAACTGGGTACAAAACTGTTGCAAGAGCCAAAGTCTTGCTGACACTGATTGTAGGATCCTCCTTTAGGAAGGCAGGAAAGCCTCCTTTGCTCTCATCCCCTTTCCCCCTAGAAGGGGTGTTAAAACAAGTATCTGTCCTTGAAGAGGATCAGCTGCTACATTTTTTGCCAAATAATTATGGGCTTCAAGTCCAACCCAGTAATATACAGTTAGGCAGACTGAAACTTCTGCTAAGGGCTACCATAGGATATTTTTGATTTTGATCTTAGAAGGTAAAAAGTTTAACTAAAATACAAATTCAATAAGACATCTGAGTTTACTACCAAACAAAAGCTGTCAGTTGCACCTCCAAAAGAACTTTCAGTTTTATATACATTTTTTAGGATAATTTTTTTTAATAGCTTGGTTTCATTAAACAACTGATGTCCGTTTTTGTTGGAAAGCAGAAAAGGCTGTAAACAGTGTAAGTTCATAGAATTTGGTCATTACTTCCACCAAAAAAAACACAAAACAAATAAAACCTCATCAGCTCTAGGCTTGATTATTACAAATAGCAATTTTAAAACTTCAGAAACACTCTATTTACACACTGATGACAGAATCCGCCAGTGGCAAAAATAAAATTTACTGCACTAAGCACTTACCATATTTTCTCTTCTTCACTTTCTCTCTAGCTTTCAACAGCAACTTTAATTACATTCACGATTCCTATTTGCTTACTTCCAGAAAAAATAAAAGTAGTACCATGAAAGTCAAGTAAAAAGTACTTGAGTTATATATAAAATGTGTAGCTAGTATTAGTAATCTGATTTGATCACTACATAAGCGTGTCATTACATTGCCATAATGCATAGAAATCAGTTTCCTATTAGTTTCCTGTACTTTAAAAAAAATCTAGAACCAATCAAAAAATAAAACAAAAAACCCAAAACAGAACAAAAAACAATCATAGGAAAAAAACAAAACACCAAACAAACAAAACCCCATGAAGCAGAAGTCTAGAATTTTTAGGCCTTTGATTACCTTGACTGAAACTGAATAACTGATCCAATGACAGCTTATCTAGAAAAGCATCCAATTTCAATTTGGAGAAACTAATAGATGTCAATCTCACCTATTCCCACAGTAGCAAGCTCAAAGGACTCATCACCATCAGGATGCTCTATTTTCTTCAACACTTCAAGTTTCCTTCCTTTATCTTCCAGGTATTTCTCGTCTTCATGCTTTTCTCCCATACATGAAAGCATTGACATCTCACATTTTCTTTCTATACAGAAATATATGCAGTAACACAAGGCTCTTCTGTTTCCCTAACAGGAAATTTTCTTAGTGATATTTTTTCCTGGACTTCCTGACATCCAATTTCTTTTCTGGCTTCCTCTCTAAATCTCAACACCTTCTGAAAAGTATTACATATACAATATGTATACCTATATACAATCTGTGCATGATGTTAGCAAAGACAAATCTTATGCAGCCAAGAAGCAATTTTTCCTTTTGTTACAGCACTTCACCAGAGTTTTAAGTTCAGCTGTTTGTTCAGAATAAGACCTGCATCTTCTTCTAGCTTCCACTCAAATAGGTCTTCTGTTGACGTGGCTGGCAATAATTTTTTTTTACACTGAAGCTGCATGTTTACATTAAGACTGTCTTGAATATGAAAAACCATTTAGAAATAAATTGCTGAGTAATTTCAATTTCACATACGCTATTTTACCTACCAGCATAAAGCACTAAGAATTCTTACTAAGACTCTGTGTCAAAGAGTTTCAAGTGCACAAACAGGGCAGCTCCTACTCTTCTTGGCCATGTTCTCTGAGAATAAAGAAACTCTCTTCACATTCTGCATGATGTTCCCTGCATGAATGGCAACTTCAGGAGTAAACCCCGTTGTTGGAGGGGGGAAGGAACAAAAATAAAGCTGGCAGGCAAATGGCTCATGTCCTTTCTTCCATGCCACAGGAATACACCACCCTGTCACTGCAGCCTCCTGAAGCACACTAAGTATGATTACACAAGCCCTTTTCTTTTCTTTCTAAGCCAACTGTCAGGTCCTGCTGTAAAACATGCAAAAGCTAAGTATGTCATGAAGCAGACTCCAGAAACACATGCTCTTGCAGGCAAGTTTTTAACACTGCAAAGGCACTTCAATTCCAAAACAAAACCTCAGGGTCACTACATATTTATAAGAAGGAACTTCAGTTTCTTTCATTAGCCCCTTAAAAAGCCCAGAGGAAGCTCTCATAGCAGCAACTTGGCCCTTCTCACGAAAGCTGTCTAGCCAAGACAGTGAAGAGACTGGGCTTTAAGATTTAATTTCAAGTTGTTTCAGTAAGTGTGCTATTTATATGCTCCTTGAATATTGCCCAGAGCCAAGAACACCCACACAGTACAAAGACAAAGCACAATTAAATCTTTAGTGAATGGGTCAATTTCCCCCTCACTAACACTAAGGCCAAGAGTAGCTCCATTAACTAAAAATTAGCAAGAATGAGACCCTGAAAGTGCCCAGGAAAATCAGGCCAGCTGCAAACAAAAGCTATTTAGAGCTTGATTTTGCTCACTGACACTTCTAAGACAGAAAAACCTGTGATGCTGGAGGAAACTCTTCTCAGAAGTGACTTAGCCCATCTCCATGAGGCAACCTATTGGTTTAGAAGGGGCTCACTGCTACTTTGCACAGCTACTTCACTGCAAGATGAATAGGATAAAAGACACAAATGTGTCATGAGTACAGTTAGGTGGGCAGCCTTTAGTCAAAAAAACATAAAAGAAAAAAAATTTGTGGATAGCATTTTTTGCTGTAGGTAATGAGAGAACTGGTACAGTTGCCATTAATTGACATCTGATTTGGCACACCACTATTATAAAGGAAAAAAGTGATATTTGAAATTGTCAGTAAAGTCACAAAATGCATCTGTGAATGTGAAAATTGTTAGAATCCTTATTGTTCAAACTGTGGGCTGTTTCAGACTCCATCTCAAAACCCTGAACATGAGAATTGCCAGCAAGTCCAAACCAGAGACAAAGCGCAACTTCAGCAAGATACAAGATTTAAATTTAAAGTGCTGCAGGTGAGTCTTTTCTCAGGGGTGCTGTCACACCTTCACTTGGAAACTGAGAGCCACCCAGTGTAAGCCTTCCCCTACAGTCCATCTCTGGTGGACAAAAATAATCTGAATTTATCAGCATTTTTCCCCCACTCCTTTTTAAATTCACTAGGGCAGAGGGAAGGAAGGCCTCATCTGGATGAGACTTTCAAACATGAAGCTGTGCCCCAGATTACAGGAATGTGAGTGATACTGGGCAAGGGCTGAGTGATACTGAGTACATTAAAAGCCAGTTAGGGTCTATACAGCTGAGTTCCCATGTACTTACCACCTTACAGGCTTCTCTTTTTGACAAGCAATTCCATTTACAAACCTACTCAGCAACAGTAGTCTTGTAAAGTGTACATGTAACAAGTCACAAGTTGTTCCATTTATTTGAGTAAATATCTGGTAAATAAAATCATCAGTAAACATTACAAAATTAAATACATTAAAAAAGCTTGCCAGTATACATAAAATTCACAAACATGTACTTCTTTTGAAAAATAAAATATGTTCAGAGCACCCTTGATATAAAATGCCTGACTAATGTTACCTACCAGTAAATGGTAGCTTATCAAACATTCTAGTTAGGACATTTTCCAGAAGGGAGCAGGGATCTCTGCTCTTGCTCTTACAAGTAAGAGAGCCCAAGTTAAGAAGTCTCCCACTTCTCAGGGCAGAGCCATAAACAAAGGCTGTATTACTCCTTGCTTACCTTTATAGGAGAGGAATCTGCATTTGATTAAGACCACACCATTAAATTAAATACAGTACTTGCAATTCATTTTGGTATCACTGCCTTTCCTCCAGCATGAACCAGATTTTAAATGGTCATGGACATTTCTCTAGATATCACTGCAGGCCTAAATTCAGTATAGGTTAGCACAGCTCCAAGACACCATGAGGCGGAGAGGAAGTGATCCTAGCAAAGCATCAATGTCAATCAAATAACTTTTAAGTCTACAAATTAAGCCCTTAAAATTCCCAATTTTCATATGCTGTGGTCTAAACAAGGAGATATGATGAGATTCTTCACTGGGCTGTTTTAAGGGTATTTAGAAAAATGGCAGCATTCATTTTAGTAATCTAAATTGGTACCTTTTGATAGCAAATTTGCAATAACCACCATTTAAATAATTTACTATAACAAACTTCTCCTTCCATCCATGTGAAACAGTATTCACAACCCACTTTAAAATTTATGTACAGACAAGCACAAGAAACTTGACATCCATGAGTTAAATGTACAACCAACTTAAGAAACGTTATCCAACTAGTTGCAAGGAGAAGTCTCCTAGCTCTGTAAATTTACAAGATCTTCTGGTTCACCACATAGGCTTGCTGCCCCTCATTTCTAACTCTTGGATTCTTCACTTGCTTCAGTAATCCTCAGGTGAAAGTTGAGCAGCATCCAAATTGTTGATATTTTTGATAAAAAATAATTGACACTTAAAAAGAACCCTTAAAACACACAAAAAAATTCCTTGAGTCAAAACTGAATAAAATCAAAAAAGTTGTGGAGAAAGACAATTATTTTAATAAAGGTCTTGTATTCAAAGTCCCATTTCCCTTGCCATGTCTCTTACAGAGTGTTATTACTTTGAGTTATTTATATACTCTTCTTTTGAGGGGGACTGAGTTTCCTCATTCCTCTTATCCGAGTTAGCAGCTCTTTGATAAATTCCTAGGGAAAAAAAAAACAAACCAGAAAATATTAGTAATTTTAATGATCTCATAATACAATAATCAATTTTAAAAAAATGTGAATGATACATTTTTATTTAAGCTTTTACTACTAAGCTGGAATTGCCCTGACCTGATCACCAGGAACCTTATACACATCCTTCCCATCCAGCAGAAGTGTGAACAATGAGCTCTTCCTTGTGACTGTGCTGGCTCAGTTATAACCCATCTTTCAGGCTTTTACTGCACAGGGCCTTATACCAACTACTGAATGAAGCAAAACCTAGGGCTGGATACAATGCAAACAGTCAAAGAAGACTTCCACAGTTTAATCCTGCAAAGAAATCAGCATTCTTTCCAAAAGAGGTGTTTCTCTTGCCACTCTCCATGCTGGAACCAGTATTTTGGTTGGCTGCATACTGAGCTGTACAAGAATGCTGATCTGGCTAAAAAACTCATCTGTTTTTCCTCTTGCCCTGCTACTTTCCAAGCTGGCTCAGCTCTCTGACCAGGCTCACCACTCAGCCCACACTAACGCTTGGCAGTCCAAGGAAGGAACAAGGAGCCAGAGGTAGCACCACTGGTTTATCATGGGTTAAACTGGTTGCAGAACTAAGTGAATGACACTACTTTGAAAACAAACAAACACACACAAACTAACCCCCCTCCAAAAAAAAACCAAACAAAAACAAAATCCCAAGAAACCCACATTACAACAAATCAATTCATGGACTAAGCCTTTATTCTGTGATATTAACAGTGATATTTTCCCCATTTTCAGCAGATTTCCTCTTTTTTAAACTGTTTGAGAGCAGAAGCTTATAGATGTGCATCTCTGAAACTCTTTTGGTATACAATTTCTTGCAGGTGCATTAAAAGCTGAATGACCTCCTTAATGTGACACTGGGAAAATGTTTATCCACAGTACTGTGTATACACCTATGAAATGGTTCTTATGAAATCAGCTAGCTGCAAAGATGGAATGTAATTATTCAGTAAGATTGATATGAAAAGCCAGGTTGGACAGGGCTTTGAGCCTAGCGGATGTTGTCCCTGCCCTTGGCAGTCAAACTAGATGATCTTTAAGGTCCCTTCCAACCCAAAAGATTCTATGATTCTACAAAACAACTAAAAGCATGATTTCCTGGATGAATGCTTGACGTTAAAAACTCCAGTGAACAAAGTCACTACTTAAATGACAACACAATACCTTTCAAAAAAGGTCAGGCTGAAACATGTATTGCAAGGTGCTACACTTTGAGTAAGGAAAATCTATGTAAATGTGTATTTTAACCTGAGAAATACGTCAGGTTTTTCTGCTGGAACCATCGTCCCAACAAATCAATTTCCTTTCCTGACAGATTATGCACCTCTATAGTGAACTGCATATACTGTTGCCCCATGGTTATTGTTGCATCCATACTACCTGTGGCTGCAATGAACAGCAGCAAAGGCAGAGCAGCTACACAACAGTGGGGTTTCCAACCTGAACTAGGTGAAGGCCACTTCAGGAATACATCTTTGCATATCAGTATTATGCTTCCCATCTGGACAGAGAGCCTCATAAGATGATCAGAAAAACAGGTGTCTTAAGATCCCCAGATCCTCTCCCTCCATTCTCTTGAAGCTGTCTTACTTCACAAAGGCAAAAGCCACTGCAACAATTTCACTTTAAACTTGTCAAGTCCAGTACTTCTCCACCGAAAAATCAGAAGGAGGAAGACACGCTTACTCTAAAAATTCATAGCTTTCAACAAACTTTAAATTAGTTCTGTGTCATCATATCATCACTGTAAGGATCTGATAGATAATGCAAAACTATATGACATGGTGCTGCTTGAAACACATAAACACACTTTGGATTTTTACTATCGAATTTATATAAAGCCCTACAGTACAATCATTAGAGAAATAAAACCATCTTAGAAGATTTTTACTTGGGATTAGTATCATTTGTATTGCCTCTCAGCAAATCTTTCCTTTTAAAAAAACCAACAAACTATAATCCCACCCGATTAAGACAGCTTTGGAGAAGAATAGGCTGAAGTGCAGTTCTTTTAGAAAAACTTTTTAAATTGTTCAAGCCATAAATACTCTACAAGAAGACACTGTATCTGGAAACTCTCCAGTAGCTTCACAGAAGTAAGAGCCTTATGGCAAGGGACATCTTTAGAGTGGACAGGAACAGCTATGGTACTCTGTAGTCATTAGGGATATCCCACCCTGCCATTCCTCTGCCCATTCTCCCACAGCTCAGTAGAGTCTGGAGCAAGTTTCCCTTAGATATGACATGTAGCCAAGGGTCAGTTACTTTTTAATATGACATTATAGCAAAAGAGAGGAATTTGTCCCCTTAACTTTGAGGAGTTATCAAAAGCACCTTCTTTTGTTTGCTTGAAGTTTTCAGGCAAGTTTAACACTACCCAGAAACTTCCTAATGCTGCCAAAATAAATCAAATTATAGGGTTAACCTCCTAAAGGAGATCTGAAGCAACTGTAACTATTCTTAAGGCAGGGAAGGAATTCATTTGAAGATGTACATATAATAATTTTAAAGGCTTTATCCCCGAGGAACTTTTCTATTTCTTGAAATAAGGGAGTGGTGCCCAACAAGAGCATTTTTCATGTGGCAGACATTTTGCATAATGCAGTAGCGCTTCTGTGCACTTCCTGTAGACACCCAAACCTCAGCACTGGTTCAGCCATTTCTGATTTAAGCATCACTTTGCATCTGACACTCGCATGGAGCTGGCTGTCATCAGCACAGTTGTGCTCTGGTGCTTGTGCCTTTCTTGCTTTGCTTTTCCTTCCCCATGAAGGAAAACTAGCGTTCTAGAAAAGATGCATACTTTCCCTCACACAGGCAGGAAAAGAGACCTCACAGCATTTCAGTAAACCTTTACTTTATAACTAACCAACTCAGGTTTATGTCGCCAATACCCATTTTGTTTTCTTAAGCCATTGCTCAAAAACTGCAGTGTTGTTCCTTGTGGGCATTTGAATCAAGACTTAATATCCCCATCTATGTCTACCTTGTGCACAAAAATAATTTTACACTGATCATTTTACTGAAATCCCTCTAACAAGATACGCTGAAATTTAGCATCAGACGTTTGAAAGCTGATTATGTACAAATCTATATTAAAAACACTTCTGAAATACAGGTTGAATTATCTACCTATATCTACTGATTTAATTCATGGAGTTAAAAAACAAGAATAATACAGCTAAGGATTCAAGAACTTGTTTATTATTCCTTGAAGGGTTACAGCCAGGAATACACAGGCTACATGCACTTCTAATACAAGAAAAATCTCACACCAACACTTTGCCTTGGTAAATAAAATAAAAAATAAAGTTTTTAGAAAGTGCAAAAAGGTATGTGAACTTAGTTAAAACTCCTCTTTTCTGCAGATTTTCTGCAAGAAGGCTCCCTTATTACAAATATTGAGGAGCTTGTTAATTTGTAATACTAAATCCTTGTTTCTAGAAGACATCTTTCTAATTCTAAAGGCAAATTTTAATGAGAGACAGACTAAATCTACAGTTCATTTGAACTCATCTATATTCAGCCTTTGGCAAAAATAAAATAAAGGCAAAAAACAAAGGTGAAATTATAATTCAGGAAAGGGGAGGAAATCACCTCTGCTTTGGTGGTGTGACTTACTGTTTTAATGAGGTCATTTGACAGACAATGAATTCCAGGCTTCCTATTCAAGTCTTCCAATTAATTCTGGAGACTAATTAGACTCTGCCTCTCCAGATTTCTCTTCCTCAAACAGTACACATGTAGTAGGACTAGTTTTTAAACTAAAATTTAGAGTTTCTAGTCCTCCTGCTTCACTGGAGCATGAAATGAATCCTAAATCAGCTTTCCTTCACAGCTTTACTTCCCTATAGCCAGGTCAAAAACCAAGATTTCCCTAACTGTTTGCCCAAGGCCATTTCTTGGAGATGGCTTTATTAGTTGGATGTAAAAACTAAGGTCAGCGTGGAGAGTGATCCCACAGCTACCTGGGAAAGAACCTAAATAATAACCCATCTTACTGCCAAACATCTTGTCTTCCACACAGGCTCAAACCCTGCTGAAGCCCATTGTACAGAGAGAAGGGAACTGCTCTGGGAGAGCAGGACCAGGAGATGCCTTCTATTAGCAAGAGCCAGTGCAGCATCTCTGTAGCCTCCCTGAATGATGCCCTCAACATGCCCTCTCCAATGAGGCCACAGCACCATCAGTGTCCAGAGCATGAAATTTTTATAGCAATTCAGCTTCTTGGTGAGCTCTGTATAAAGCACTAATTCCATACCACAAAGCTACAGTAAAGACTTGCAGCCCAATTATTCTTCAATTCAGCAGCATGTAAACAAGCGCAGCTTATATGTGTCAAATCACCACTTGCTCTTCCCTTCTGATATTGCTGTGGGTATTTAGAAGTTTGTGTTCATGAGTACTTGGAGAAAAGAAAACATGCAAGCTTAATTCCCTCCATCGCTGTAGTACAAAATAGGGCAGATCTCAGCAGGCACATAAAAAGTTTTAGTTCACTGAATTCAGTGGTCAAATGGATGAGCAAGAAATCATGTTTTACTTGAAATTCATCTGCCTGCATTGCTTTTAAACAAGCATGTTTTCTAACCTTTTTTTTCTCAGCAAATTATCCTATTTCATTTCAAGTAGTATGGACACAAAATACATTTGCTGTGACTTAATAATTTACCACCCATCAGCTGCCCTGGCTTGCCCAGATGTAAGGCAGCACACTGCATGGAGTCTTTAGTACATATCTGCAGTGACTATTGCTTCTTGTGGGTATCCCTACATATTGCTACTTTGCAATTACATAGAAAAAACAAATAGGAACATTAACTGGAAATAACTCATAACATATTAGGACCAAAATAAACATAAGATCCTTAAAAAGTTATGGGGTTCTGTTTCAGAAGTATTGACACTTCTATTAATGCCTGTATACTAAAAATATACATTATGTCAATTATTAAAACATATATTATGTCAATACATATATAAAACATCTTTTATCTTTAAAAACCACAGTGCCTAGACAACTCTAAAAGTTGAATGACAAGCCTGTCATTGCTCCAACTAGGAATTAAACTTGGAGAAACATGCAGTTAAGCAAATGCATCTCTACCTTTTTCAAGTGTTAGAAGCTGCTGAAATAGTCCAACCACTGATGTAATTGAGTAGTCAGTAACTTAAATCTCTGCCCAAGTTGCCCAGAAAATATGCACAACAATTCAACATAGTTTGTTTGCAAACCATATTAAAAATTATTACTAGAAGTTTCCAGCAATGCAACTTCCTTTAATGATGCAACTTCATCTCATTTTTCCCCTATTTTGCACTAAGTGAAGAATTATAATAACAAAATAGATTTAATCCTGCCTGAATGAGAGAGATCTCCAGCCCATTCATCTGAAGCTTTGTATATCTCTATAAGAAGAGAAAGAAGTAAATAAACTGCAAATCTAATTTATTCAGTTCTCTTCAAAAACTCATTATCTGCAGACCTTGTGTTGCTTGGCTGCATCTTTTGGAGCCAGTGAGCATAAAAATTACCCACTCATTGGATTTCTCTCCCATAGCAGTTTAAGAGTTTCTTTGCCATTTTTCCTGTCATCATTTTGACTGTCCCACTAGTGGAAGCTCTAATTCACATCAGCCACAAATATTTCAAATTTTCTCCAATGTCCAGTCTAAATAAGTGGCCTTGCTGTTACCAACAGCAGAGATAACAGCCATACAGATTTAGTCAGCCTTTTTCAAAATATACGTCTTGAAAAAACCTCATGGATTTCACAATCACAACGGCCTTCCTATCCTAAATAAGGCTATTGTGGAAGTATCAAAACACCATCATCAAGACTGCAGATTATATTTAAATCTGTTATATTCACTGAGAACATTAGGATTCTCCACCATCAGATGATGACAGAGAACATCAGACAGAGCTGAGACAGCAACTCAACAAAGGCCAGAGTGGGATTTTCCACAAGCGACATGTGAGACTGCATGAAGAACTGACTGCTCTGGCACATAAATGATGCAGGAAGAGGATGCTGCTCCCTGCTCCTCTTCAGTCACAAAAGTTCAGCTCCAAAATTTGATTATGGCACTGATTTAGCAGATACTAAATCCTTTAAGTTTATGTACATAATAACTCTTTACATAAAGGTCCCCCATTAAGCATATTTCCATACAAATTAAAGCAGCCATAACTGCTACCTAAGAAAAGCTTTTAATATTTTGAAGTGCATTCAGCAGTCTAGCTGTATTTCCATTAGAAGAAAGCTTTTGTAACAGTTCCTCATTAGTTAGCCAAATTATTAGAGAGGTTGGGAACTCTTTCCTTGTTTTAAGTGATCTTACTTAGTTATAGTTACCTTACTTAGTTATAGTTACCTTACTGAGTTATAGGTAACTCAACTTCCTGATGAAAAGTCAATCCAGGATACATACAAACATACCTCAGTCTCTGCTTAACCTTTAGCCTAAATGGAAGATACTGAGCAAAACTGACTTCAGATATACATTTGCAGGTTTAGAGGGTTTTTTTCACAGCTGAGTAAGAGCTTTGAGTTATTAAGGCTCTTGCCTGTACTATTTTTCTTTCTTGTGAATAGCAGGGACATCATATTACATAACCTTTCCCCCAATTAGGGATTACTACCTTTTGCAAATTGTATAACTCTTGATGATAAAACCCCTAGTGCACTCAACAGACTGTATTTCATTTGTCAAGAGAAATTCCATTTGCTCATATCCATTCTCCACAAATCCTCTAAACATCCTTTCACAAGCCAACTACCTCAATAGTTTTGAATGGTCTGCAAATATAAAAATATTGGAGACTTTCTAGACAAGGTGTGGATCCTTATATAGCACATTTAAGCCAACTAAAAGGCTCTTTTGTCTACACATGGCAGGATAAAAATCACTATTTTAAAGTGGCCTAAGATAGCAGTCATGCAGTATTACTGGGCTCACCATGCCATAGATGAAGAAAAGTTGCTGTTGTAAAACACATCCTGGGATGTGAATCATTTTGGAAACTATCCTCACAGAATTAAGGTTGAAAAGGCCTCTGTGATTGAGTCCAAACTATGACCAAACACCACTTTGTCAACTAGATCATGGCACAAAGTACCTTTCCTTGAACACCTCCTCAGTAGTGACTCCACCATCACTATGGCAGCCCATTCCAATGTCTACCAACACTTCTGTGAAGAATTTCTTCCTAATGTCTAACCTAAACTCCCCTGCCATAGCTTGAGGCTATGTCTTCTCCTATCAGTAGTTCCTGGGAGAAGAGGCCAACACCACCTGTCTACATCCTCCTTTCAGCTAGTTGTAGAGAGTGAGTGGATTAAGTACCCTCTCGACTTGGCTATCTCTAAAGATTGTCAAAGAGGATGACAATTCTCACAGATAAGGGAGCTGCTTCCATCCCATCCACAAAGGATTGAAGACACAGGTCACCAGCTCAGTATTAAAATCTCACCTTGATCCAGGTGCCTTGAGGGCAGACAATGATGTGTCCAGGATGCTGTTTCCTGCAAACTGCCACACCAACTTAATTTACCAGTATGGCACAAATCTTTCCTGTAGTTCTACAACCAAGGTTTCCAGTGGAACACTCACTGACATCTGTCATGTACCCTTATGAGCTCTCTGAAATTTGTCCTTGCATTGTGTCAATCTTCACAGCTAAAAAAAATCATTCATACAGCATGTTTAATGAAGAAGGAAAAAAAGTATTGGATCTCTTCCTTCTTCCTCTGCCTTCAGATAACACAGAGATAAGAGGTCAGCACATGACTGACTCTTGAACGCTTGGCAAACTGTTCCTCCCACCAAGTCATGACTCCAGCTTTCTCTTACTAGCCTGTGACAAGAGCCACGCCAGGCTTCACATGCCGTATCCATCTTCACACCTATCTTAAGATGCACCAAGGTTCAATGGCACTTGCTTCAAGAAGGCTGGAGAAGGCTGACAAGGTCATTTCTAGTGTAGCATTACTACAGTGAGACAGCTGAAGACTTGGTATTATGGCATCTCCATAATGGAAGATGTTTGTTAATCTGCTGTAAGGCAACCAAGATACAACATACAAGAAACTTTACAGGCGTTATTAGCTGAGTCTTTCTGGGTCAATTCCCCACAGTCAAAATGTTTGTACCAGCAACTATAATAGCAATTCTGAAGAATCTTCCCAATTTACCATAGAAATAAAATAAATAAAATAGCAATAAAAATGGAAAAGCCTTGAAGAAAATAGCTTATAGACTGTGAAGTGCCTATTCAACTGTACCAGCAGTTCTTCCTGATAGTCTATCCTTAGGCCCCACCAGTTTATGTGGCTACAACTGCAGATATTACAGAAGAACCAACCTATTTGCAACCTTATTTCAAAACCAAACACCTGGCTTCTAGTCATGCACAGCTGAAAAGTCTCTGACAAGAAGAATTCTGTAAGGCAACCCCTCTATTAAATACTGTGCAGCAGCCACTTCTGGGAAAGAACTGACTCTGTGAATGGAAGTAACAAAGTGACCTATGACGCAGACTTTTGATTTTTACAATGAGTTGAAGGGGTTTTTTCCCAATATTTACTGTTCCTAGTAAGTACACTTTACTGTATGAAAAGCAGGCTATATTGGCACTGGACACATTAATAGATACACAAGCTGAAAGCTGAGTAACTAAATCCTGCTAGTACAGGTTATCTAACAATTTTATTCAAGTCCATTCGCACAAATAATTAGCTGAGCTGCATATCTGCATAAAAGTTCTCAGAATAAATTTTACTGTCCTAGATAAAATTAAATGAGTTCACAGTGAAGAGCATAGTCCAACATGCAAATATTTTAGCCATCTGATGATAACCATATTTAGATTTCATGTAACATGGCAGCTTTAAAAGTCAGTACAGTCAGTAAGGACGTTACAGCAAACAATATTGATAGTTCAGCTGGAATGACCAGCAGTTCCTCCACAGGGTACCATCTCATTCCTATTGTAGCTAAGTGACAGGCACAAACATTTTTAGGATATAAAGCTCCAAGTCTATCAGTGATCCATTAATATTCATCTAATTACTTAATCATAAGAATTAAAAGAAAGTTACTTTGCTTGAACATAACTACGGTTTCCCCAGGTAAATAGCATTTTAAAAAAGTCTTTTACCTCTGTTGGTTTGTAGCAATCTACAAGAGTTTCCTAGAAGCAAAATATGAAAGTGTCAGTATCCATACAGTGTAATAGTGAACATAAACAAGTCATGGTATGAATCATCCCCTGGCCAGGGAAGGTAAAAAGAAGCAAGAACAAGAATCATTGAATAAAGATGTTGCTGAAAACCCAAAGCTATACAAGTTACCTTTGCTCCCTATGTGGATCAGAATGATTTGTACCAGGAGAGAAATAATGGCTTCTTTTTCCAGGTAAGAAGTTACAGAATCCCTGTCTCCAAGAAAAACTGAGAAGAGGAGGAGAATCCAAGAACATTTCTCCCAGGAACAGACATGTGAAAGGCAGTTTTCTATGAGGACAAGAGAGTCTTTGCAATGCAGACATGGAGACGTTAGTTATTCCCAGCAGGGCAATCCTAGCAGGGGGCTGCTAGTTGATTGCTCAGCTAGTTTAGGCAGAAGCAGCAAAGCTATTTATGAATGCTGAGTAAACAGCCTGGGGCCATGCCCCACGTCTCCTGTGGCTGGCCAGCGGGCACTAAGAAAAGGGTGCTAACAGGCACTAAAATGAGATGCACTGCAGTGAAGCACCACCTTAGTCACCTCCCAGAGTCAAGCTGAGGGCAAGCCACCATGACTCTAGAACAACTTTCCTTTTCCTAGTGCATCTGAAAAGATTATAAATGGAGACATTTGCTATTGGTTTTAAATATTGATTTAGAGAGAGATTTATATTAAGGCAATAATATTTCTTTTCTCCCTCATCCTTCAATTCAACTCCTACCTCACACAAGATTCAAAAGTTTAGAGAGCTGGTTTAAACTGTTTAATTTCGGCAGATAGCTTTTGAGTTTCCCGACTAATTCCTGTTCCTGAGCATCTTACCCTTTCTTTAAACTTTTTGATGGGTTCCAATTTCTTTCTAGTATAGACAGAAATAACTGCCAATAGTCTAAGCACAAGGGAAGATTTCTGGTCTGTATACACATTTCTACTGCTGAAGTGAATCACAGAAACTATCTGTGTCATCATAACTGACTCTCAGTCATATAGCTTTTCTCATATGCTGTTCTTCATTTTCCTATGTTTTCTGTTCTTTATTTTATATACTTGTACAAATTAGAATAAGGCTAATTTGGCTTAGCACATTTTCCTCTATTACTGGGTTCTCTGAACTTTTATTTACTAGTATTATCACCTACCTTCTAAAATTTTTTTATCTAAAATGATTGTGATTAACTTTGAACAGTCTGGCAGACTATGCTAGACTTGGATCTAGGAATCTCTCCATTCTAATTCTACATTTACAGTGGATTCAGTCAAACACAAGATATTGATACAGATGCATTACTTCAGCCACCCTCCTATTTAAAATTATAAAATAATATTACCTGTAATTTGAGAGCTCTCTCCTCTTCATTGGCTGCATCAAGAAGGTCATCAATGTCAATTTCTACCTCTGGCATTTCTTCTTCCTGAAATGCAAAAATACCCACTTAGTCCATCGAGCTATCTTTTAACTGCTTTCCAAAAGCAACCTAGTGATAGCACACAAACCCATCTTCCTGGAGCCAGCCAAAGAAATCAATAGGGGATGGTGGCTTGATTCCTTGCTCCCAGGCCAGCATCAGGCCAAGCCCCAGCCCCACAGAAGTGACAGCTCATAAGAAATCTTTGCTCTCAGCCAGGACATGTTACTAACTCATGGCCAGCAGGACAAGTCATGCTACTGTCACAATACTGGGCAAAATGATGAAGAAGAAAAAGTAAAAGGAAGAGCAAGTTTATAGCAACTGCAGCAGCCACAAAAATGTTTTGAAAGCATTTTTGATTGGACTGCTTTTCTTGGTAACACTGTGGAAGATCTCCCTTGCATAAAAGCTGGCTTACAAGGATGACATACATGACCTATCAGAAGTCAGATTTTCAGTACCTGCAGTGAAGCACAAAGTCTAAGGAATAGAGAACTTTAGAAAATTTTTCTTAAACCTCCTCCACCCACACACTTCTCTCTTTGCATCACCAACACACCAGATGCCTTGTTCCCTGAGTCAGAGCAGCAGTCCATACATTTTGAAGGACCTCTGAGCTCTAGAATCTCAATGAGAATTCATCATCAAGTATTGCATTTTCAGTTATGAAAAAAAAATATTCTGCTGGCCATTTGATACATTTTCTCATCAAAATTGTTAAGCAGCTCCCTGCTGCACATACGAAACTCTGGTCTCAGCCACCAAGTCCAGCCTTGACAGCAGTCTCAGTGCCATGGCACAGAGCTCCTCTGTTGCCCCTCATCCACCTGAGCCAACACATGGGCACTGCAAGACTCTCCTCTCCCACAGGTACACTGCCATCAATCGACTCGCTGATGTGGCATCACTTTGGCACCTACCTAATGAAAACAGGGACCTGAAGGCCTCCAAAGGGGAGGGTGGATTTAAGAGTCAGGATGAAGCAAAAAGATCACAGCAGCAGCTGCTCCCTTCTTGTACCCCACCAACACTTCTCAAGATCCTTTAAAGAAATATTTTAACAAAAATGCGGTGGTTCTAGCAAGTTGCAGAAGTTTCAACAATTGTGAAATAATTAAACAGTTCCAATAGCAACTGCCCCAGGTAATATCAAAATTATTCTTCTACTGGGTAAAAGACAGTCCAAACATTAGCAACGAAGATAAGTTAGTTCAAGTTACCCTAAGTGAAGTTAAGGACCAAAGTGGCAAACAAGAAGTTGTATCAAACTCCAGCTAAAATGCCAACTGTTCACCATCTTTTTGAGTCTGAGGAGAAGAACAGAATTTTGATGATTAAGTCCCCCATTCCCCATGTCTGAAGGAAAGTGTGCAGGGCCACTGTAGTGCAGTCATGCAGACAGTTATAGCCAATGAACAAAAAATACACATAGCACACCCTTTGCCCAATCAACCTGGTCAGAAAGGAAGAGTGGACATTTGCTGAGATGACGTAAAGATACCAGTTCCTGTAAAACAATCTGGCAATATGGGAGTTTCTAACCAATGCAACAGATTCACTAGCAGTTTAAACAAGAGGAAGAGAAGTCTTCCATAGGCTATATACTCAGTAAAAGCCATCAGAACTGGAAAGGATAAAGAATAATCCATAAAAGTGGCACAGTTACTTAGTAGTTTATAATCCCAACTCTATGCTAATTTGCATATCACACCAAGAACCAGAAATTCCCCACATGGTTAGTAAACCTCCTGAACATTTTATCTAAGCAGCTCAGCCTAAATACTATTAAGACAGGGTGCCTGGAGTTACTGCTAATATTGTAAACTTATCAAACTACACATCCACTGAACTGTGTAAATAGCAATTGTGCACATGTTTGCATTCAGAAGCGCTGTTCAGCACATTGAATATTTTGTCAGATACACATTTTGAACTCTGTCCCTTGGAGTGCTATTCTAGCAAACTGAAACAACACTGAAAAGCAGCAGTGAGGGGAAATTGCCTAGAAGGTATATAATGCTTTTTTGTGATCATACTTCATTGAAGTTGAATGCTCCTGAAAGGTTAGTTTTACTCTGAATGGTACCAGTTAAGTAGAAGAAATCCTTGCTTCTTCCTTCTTCAAATCAACTTTCTCCTACACCTTCAAGTTTCACAGTGCCATCAATTTAGAGGGCAACTGTGCCAGCAGTTCACTGAAATTTCAGTATAAGAGGTAACAGAGCTCCTGTACATCACAAAAAGTGATAACATGAAATTAATTACATATGTTTCTGAAACAAAGAACTATAATTGTATCTGACACAATGGCATTCAATTCAATCTTCTGTAAAATATCGTGTGTCTCCACTTCACAGCAGATTTGAACACTGATACATAACATCAATGGAGAGGGAAGTCCAAAAAGGTAACTCTTGTTCTTATTTTTGGCTGAATGAATAAACAATCAAAACACCTTTACTTCATCTGAACTACTGCGCCTGCATGATCTGAAGAGTTTTATGTAAGGCAAGAAAAAGATGCCCTTAGGTCAGGAGCCTGACCACTCCGTAACAGCTGTAATGACAGAGCGAGGAAAGACAAAGTCATGACTTCTCTTTGACAGATTTTATTGGTGAGATTAGTCTGGTTACTCCAATTACAATTCAGCAGCTAGATACAGATTGGGCTGGGCCAAGCCTGAAAGGATCTGTGCATAGCCAAAGGATGGTATTTTAAGGGTCTTGTTACTGTTATGAGGCTGTGCAAAAAAACAAACACTGCCGCCAGTTCTGTTCCACTAAGAGGGAGAAGAAGTGATGCATATAGCAGATGGGGGGGGTGGGGCAAGAAACCACTAGCAGCATCTGACAGGAAACAGCCTCCAGAAAAGCTAAAATAGGGGTGTGGGGGTTCTGGGTGCAAACATCTATCAACTTAAACTCTTGGAGGATGGACACTCTCAAGCACCCTCTGCAGTCTGCATTGATAATGTAGGCAGGACATGAGTTGATTTGTGCTTAATCATTCAGAAGTCAGAAAATATCACAGACAGCTTCCATGATATTGAATAAAACTTCAATTCAACCTTGCATTGAAAGACAGCCCCATTACTCTTTAGATTGCATGAATTCTTTGCAGGCTACTGGCAAAAGACCTTGGGCATAAACATGCATCAAGTAGTAAATAGCTGCTGCAGTTTAAGCTCTCCAGCTGGCAATGGTGAATGAAACAAACAGGTGAACAACCATTAGTTAGACCAGAAAAAGGTCTTCAAAACCAGCTCCCACAAACGCTTAAGTCAAAGGGCTGGATTTTGCAGGAGCATCTTGAAGAACACTGGCACACTCCAGTCTGCTGACCCTGAGGACAGCACCTCCAGTACAGCAAAAGCAGGTCTGACATCATTCCAAATATCTACTAATAAAATATTTATTGGAGGCTTTAAAATTTAAAGAATAAGGGTTGCCCTATGGATAGCTTCCCACTATAAATTCAACTGGTAAATTAACCTATTTTCCCACATCTTCAACTGTCATTCACTGTGCATAATCACATTTGCAATACTGGGAAATAATTAAATAGGCTTGTTTGATTTTTACTTTATATTTTAAATCTGAGAAAGAAAGGAGAAGTTAAACACAGCAAGAAAAGTTAAAATTATCATTTGTATTGTGAGTTTGAAAACAGCAGGAAAGGATAACAAGAGAAAAATGAAGGAAAGAAAGATGACCTTACAATTCAGACATATGAAAGTCTCAGATTGTATGAATCAGGACTTTTTCTCGGTGTCCTGGAAGATTGCCAGTAAGTGACCAAAATCAAACTAGAAAATAGGACCAATTTTTCTGGAAATATCCATTTAATATATGAAAATATTTAATTACTTTAGAACAGCTCTATACCAGTTCATCTGCAGACATGGATGGCACTGCAAGACAGGGGTGCAAGACTCCAAATGATAAATAAAAACCCCCATAAATTACCAGGACTAGAAATCATTGGTTGCATATATAACCTAGTGGGATTATGAATGGATTGCATTTAGTCCAGGTAAATGAATACGACCAAATAGTAATTCTTAGAAAACACAAAAGCAAAACTAATGTGCTTCTTGTTTCAAAGCATTCAGTTGTTTTGGGGGGACTTATGCATGAGGGGAAAAGTAGATAAAAGTGAAAACAAAAAATAATACTTTAAGTGATCAAAAATTATTAATCCAGAATTAAAGAAAGCTCTTCTTTGTTTAAAGCCAATCCTAGTTAAGTGCAGAGTCAAAATACACAGCTAAAATAAAGTTATTTGCAAGAAAAAAAGACTGCTCTGTCTATTGATTGATATGAGGAAAAGAAGATTAGGAAAGGATGCTGAAGACAGCAAGAAGGTACTCAAAAGTGCCAGTGTTCATGAAATTTGCAGTAAGAACAAGAATCCTCAGTGGTAAAACCCAATTACTAAATGACAGCATGTTTTCTCCAATCCTAAAATATTAAGAGCAGTAGTGCCATAGCAGACATATGATCTAATGTTAGACACAAAAAAAGAAAAAATTAGCTCTCATTTTTTTGGTCCAGGTGGGGCAGTTCATGCAAGAGTGAATATTAGTTTGCACTGATGATAATCAGTGAACACATTTAGGATGCTGCTCCCAATATGATACAATCTTTTGCATGCAGTTGCATATTATTTTCTCCCCCATCAGGCACTTACCTCATTAGCAAGCACTCACTGGTGAAATCTCAAAGGCAATACACAGCAAGGCCTCACACTCCTGAGCACATGCCATTCAGTCTTGGCTCCAGCTAAGAGGTAGAAAACCCCGTGTTGTACCCAATCTGTTCTAACCAGAGCAGCAGCCTCTTCTACCAACAGCAAGTCTATCTTCCTCTCACTCTGAATAATTTTACTGAATAAAAGTGCAGACATTCAAGGCAAAGTTAACAGATTTCTTCACTTATTTTGAGTCAATAATCCTATTGTTTATGAATAATCATAATTTATCTGTGGCAGTATGGCTCTTTAACAGAAGCCTTCTCTGTGCTGAGCCCGTCCTCACGTCTGACATCACATGGGTCCAGTAAAATACACGAAAAAGAAGAGTCACAAAGTGCACATCTGTCAACAGACTGGCTTATGCAAGTTGCCCAGTATCTCACTGGTGCACCAAATGCATCTACATGGACATAACATGGTATGAAGGGCTGGATGGAAGTCAAGAACACGGTGTTTTATCTATATGGTCCAGATACCCTCACCCAGGAGCTAGCAGTCCATAGCTTTGTGCACACACCACTAGAGGGAGGTAACAGTTTGCAAACACAAGGGCCCCTGAAGTTGCTGGTAAAGCACGGAAAGGTCTTCTGAGCCCTACATAGAGTTCTTGGTCTGGAGAACAAGTCTAACTTTTATTACAGTACACATTGCCCTCTGCTCCTGTTCTTAAAAATGTATTCCTCAGCTTTTACTTTAACATCTTTTTTCCTGCAAAATCCTACCTCTTCTCCTATAAAGATAGGATTGGGTAGTTGCTTCTACATCCATCCTTTGGACCCCTTCTCTGCAACTGAGGGCCAGATAAGGGACTGCTGGAAGCAGAAAAAGGAGCAACTCAGCTCCCAGGCACCGTGATGAGGGCTCCCTGCCAAGATGAAACTACAAGAGCCCAGCCCCTTCTAGTTACCCATAGAGCAAGCTTGTTCACATATGCCAATCTTTGAGCTTATTGCCAAACTTTAACAAGTTCAGGCACATGACAAGCACAAGTGTAAGAGGAGGGGAGTTGGCTGATTAAACTGAGAACACTTTCATAAACTGGCCACAGGCATCTCCGACGCACAGCAAATCTGGTCCCTCCAAA
The DNA here is from genome assembly GCA_003676055.1 of Chloebia gouldiae. NCBI lineage: Eukaryota > Metazoa > Chordata > Aves > Passeriformes > Passeridae > Chloebia > Chloebia gouldiae. The sequence continues at coordinate 52,353,404 of QUSF01000002.1, read as the reverse complement.
ATTTCCAAGATCACACATACCAGAGTTTTAACTTGGCTGTTGAAAGTCCTCAAGCAATGTGGAAAACCACTTTTTTTTTTCTTCCTTATTTCAATCTCTATATCATAAATAACTGAAATCTTACCTAAAAAGCTTTTCAAGATATTCCAGCTGAGGCAGGCACATACCGTGAACCTCCTCAACTCAGATTATTTCAATTTGGACGAGTTGAACATTTTAAGTGTGTTTGCCAGTTGTTAAATCAAGAGTAATGCCAAGAACAATGCTTACAGAGCTCTGCATGGAGGACTACAAACCTTGCTGTGAAGCAGAAGGGGAGCTTACCTAATTTGCAAAGTCTAGCAATAGAGAGGATGAAACAAAGCTGCAGAATAGGTGAGAAAGATGGACAGACACTTAAACACACAGTGATAGTGTTTACACAGGCAGGCACTGCTGGACCACAGCTTGCTCAGACAGTGTGCACAAACTGCATGGTCCAGAAAACATAGCTGCATTAGGGCAGCTTTCAGACCAAGAGAACAAACCCTCTTGGCAGAGCATTTATATTCAAGTGCCATAGTTTATTAACACAGCAATTAGATTTCCAGACCAAAGCTTACCCACAACCACCTGGCTCAGAGAAGAAAGAAACTGCTTGTAAAAATCCTGTCTGCGTCTGCCAACTTACCCTATGTTTGTTAGTAGATAAGTGGGAAAGAGCCTCAAGCTTCTATTAGGAAGTACACATAATATTAAAAGGAAACCTCGACTAGGAAATCTGTTGGAAATTCATGTCTGAACCCACAAGGAGCACTCTCAAGCTCCAAGATCTAAAACATAACCTAACAGCATCCCATATCCAGGTCAGTATGCAAGTTAGGTGTGTGTTGCTCCCAGCCAGAAACACACTATAAGAAAAAGCATAGGATTATATGTTAAAAGGATACCACCATACTCCTGGGATAATTGAAAAAGCATGCCTATCCCACAGCCTAGTCAGCCTTCCCTGAAAGAGCACTGTTAGGAATTCTTGGCCTCCTACATAACCATCACCGTCATCTTTTCCTGTCATACAGTTAGGAGACCAGTTTAAGCAGTATGTTCCTTACAGAAAAATGAGGGACATAGTTCTGATTTAATCAGGCTACAAAATGGCAAATTTAGAGATTTAGAGTCAAACAACAGGGACATGCTCCCTCCATGAGATATGTTACCTGACATGACTTGTCAATCAGTACTTTTCCAAGTTGCCTAGGAAGAGTAAGTCATGATGGTCACAAATTTGTGGGGTTTGAGTTTGGGTAGTGGGAAGGAGGAAGGAATTCAGATCAGAATGATTTCAAGCAGGACAAACCCTATATAAGGATATCACCCTAAGCAAACTGGAACACTAATCCTGTATGCTAATGTTACTAACAATAGTCAAGAACTCAATCTTCCTTACTTAGAAAAAATTACAAATAAAAAACATGGTGTAAGACATTTGAAAATTTCTGGGAAGCCCTAATATAAAGGATAAAGGCATCTTAATGTCCATGTACATGCCAGCAGTTAGGTACAGCTGCAACTTCAGAATTCAAGTGGAAGTGAAAAATAAATTAACATAGCAATGGATATACAGTACACACAAAAAACTTACATTGTAGTTGTGAACCTCATTAAAGCAATTAACAACTAAGATTTTTAATAATCATGGGAGGATCATCCACTCAAGCCAAATTCTTCCATCTCATTACCCAAGCAGGCTCTTTCTCTTGCCTCAGTCACTGTAAGCCATTGTTTGTCTCAAGCTGGCACTATCATAGATCAGCCTCTCCTCTTGGCTCTCAAGTGACAGTAGAGCAGAGGAAACAGACAGATGCTATTCCAATTACAAGTTCCATTCAAAGAGTCAGCCCCTCTAAAGCAGAAAATGCCCTCCAAAGTTTTTACTGTAAAACTGTACACAAGTACACAAAAATGGAAACAGCACTATCCTGGCACTCAGGTGATACAAAAGGAAACAAGTCTCTTGTGCCCTTATTCCAGGTGGGGTCCCTCTATCAGCAAGGAGGGATCAGAGTTTTGGGCAGAGATATGAACATCAATCCCTAAATGCAATTCCTGTGAAAGCCTTTGTGAAAGAGGACAGGGAAAGGACATCCACATCCAGAGTACAAGTCTCCCCACCCAGCCTCCCTGAATATCTTTACCCTCCCCCAGAACACAAGCCTTCCTGCACTGACATTCAACACAGAGTCAGCTGCTGTCTTTGCAGATGCCACTGCAGTTTTGCCTTTCCTTCAATTAGAAGGTTAGAGGGCAGAAAGATGATGGCAACACACCATGATTCCCCCCAGACTCCTTACAGCTACAGGCACTAATTTTAAGTCAGTGGTTAGGTCCTAAATCATAACATGGTTAGCATAACATTTTAACCTGTATAAGGAGTGAGAGTTAAAATAAGACAGACAACTGTGCCAAAAAGTCAGCTGAAGGAGGGGATAGGGGAAATTAAGCTAAAGCACAGTGAGAGCAGGTACAAGCACTGCCAAAACCCTTACTCAAGTTACTCAGGGAAGGGGAGGCAGGGCCATTTTCTGAGAACAACTCAATATATAGAAGCTATGCAACTCTGGGTTTTCCAGATTAGAATAATGAAAAATCTGGACCACTCCCCTGATACTGTGTTCCACTGCATCACAGAAAGATGCTACCCATCATAACCTAAACTGCCTCAGTACCACACAGTTATGCAAGCACAAAGCTTCAAATAAAACATGGCACCACTTCCCAAACAACAATAGAGCAAATAGTTGAAAAAACATTGATATATCAACTTGAAGGTAGAGCTTTATAATATTAGCAGCTTGCAACAGATGAAAGCATCATAATTTCTGCAAGCTGCCACCCAGAACAGGTGGCAGTGGAATTTTCAGACAGAGATCAGGGGCTCTCTTTAATCAGTACGGGCAAAGTAGACATTAAAAGTCATTATACATTTCTGCACCAATGTGACCACTACTGTCAGAATTTCCTTTGTGCTTATATAGAGCATATTAAAATGGTGACATCAGTCAAATACTCCAGAGTGCCTCTGCAGAAGAAGAAATCTTGGTTCCTCTCTTTCCACAGTTCTCCAACCTGCTTGCTAGCAGGGCCACAAAGCTGTTATTGAATGAATAATATGTTAGGAGAAAAACTAAGTTTTATTGCACTTTGAACTCTGCCAACTCAGCTGAGGCCACGCTTGCCTAGCAGACACACTGCCTACTGTTGGTCACCAGCACACCCATCAAGTTTTCTTGCTGGAACGGAGGCTACCTGTGCCCTTTCAGAAGGCCGTGCCTCTTTATTTAGATGCCTGGGCTGCCTGCCACATTTCACTGCATTCTCCCATCAGCAGCAGGGAGGTAACTCATACAGTGTTGGATGCAGCCTGCAACTCCATGAACAGCACTGGAGGCTTGTGCAGGTGCCTTGGCCAAGAAAGATAAATAACACATCCTTTTATTTTAAGTAACAGTTCCTTTTGCTTTTCCCCACTTCTGTTCAAGATTTTTTCCCTCTCAGTTTTTTTTTTTTTTAATTTATTTATTCATTCTTATATGGAGGCTAAGGAAGTAATTTGCAAAGAATCAACAGGAGTAATTTTTCCTCTAATTAACTGCTAAATGGAATTTTGTAAAGGCAAAACAAATGTACACACACACACTACTTATATTTTTTTAAATCAAAACAGTTTCTTGGTATCCTGTGTTTTAACAAGTTTCAAAAGAGCCTATTATGTCTGTGACTGAATATACTTATCCTGGGCCCTGGACTTGCTATTTTTAGTTTGGTATTTATCTGTTGCTTGAATGGGTGACTGAAACACTAGTCAGGGGTCACACACTTGCAGTGCCAACTCTGGTCTGTCCATACACAGTAGTTCTTGTATGAGCAGCTGTTTAGGAAGCACTTACTCAGAGCCCCTGCCATTAAGTATCCAATACTGTAATCAAAATTGGCTCTGACTTGGAATGGAGCAGCTTATAGGGATCCCTACCTGGCCAAAAAACACAGTTTTGCAAGAGCTGCTTGGTGCACGGCCCCATTATTCATTTAAATACTTCCATCAGTTTATTTGGGAAATGAAAGTTGAGAATCAGATACTTATTTACTCATCTTTTTCCATGTATTTGACAATTTCAGCAAAAATTGTGACAGCTCTTAAAAATAAGATGGTTTTGACATCTGTGACACTGATGCAATTGCCCGGTACAAAAGAAACGTGGCCACTTCTCTTTAACATGCAGAATACCTCTTTGTGCTTTCCTCTCCTGGTTGGGAAATTCTTGCCTAGTATCCAAGGAAGAGTCATCATGATGCCAATGCAGATGCTTCTATTGAGTTAGAAAAAGCCAGCTTTGCCCAACATTTCTCAGCAGACAAAATAGGCCAAGCCAGTAAAAAAACACACAAAGAAAGCCCCATTCATTACCACTTCACAATTTCATAAACACCTCATCTGAAGATTTTGTATCATTGCAAGACAGAGAAAACAAGTAAGTGCTGGAAGGTGAAGCTGAATGTGTTAAGTTTAGACTATATTCTATATCATTGTAATGTTGTATTAATTCCTTTCAAAATAGGGATTTTCAATGGAATCATTCAGATCTCTTTCTTGCACTGAAGTGTTATCTTCCCAGCTGGTTTGTTAACTGGGATTTCCATCATGCAGAACAGCCCTTCCTTCACACATTTCACAACCTGACATCTGCGCTTATGGGGTCTCCGTCATTTTTATCTTGTTTTAGTCAATATCTAATTGCTAGCAAGTTTTGAACCACTCACTTTCTTTCCAAAATCCTTTTATTGTATCCAAATGTAGCATGCTTGAAAGGAATTTAAGTTTTAGTTACCATTTTAGAGTACCTCCATTTAAAAACTCTCAAGAGTCTGTCAAAATGCCTTGCCATTCATTTGGTTTCAAGTATACACATTCACACTTTCCTGAGAGTCTCCAAAAATGGGTTGTAAGAAGACACTCTATTTCCACATCAAGAGCACATCCTTGCTACGAGCACACAAATGCAAGAGAAGAATTCATTGCAAAGAAATCCAAAGCCCAAGTAAAACAAAGCAAACCCTTCTGACTCCTAGCTCCTCCCACATTCTTGCATCATTTCACTATAAAGCCCCCTATGGGCACATTTACTTACCCCAAGAGAAGCTAACTTTTGCTCACTGCCAAAGAATTGCTCTCTAAACAGCCAGCAAACCTTATAAATTGTGTTGCCATCTTGAAAATGCAGCCTGAGCCAGTGTCCCTTGGCAGAGCCTGCAGACGATCTGCAACAACTCTTTTAAGAACAGATATTAGCTTAACGGCCTTCCAAGAAAGCCTGTGTCACCAGGAACTCCCATTTCAGCTCCCTTGATCCCTAAACAGTACACTTTTTCAACTGAACTGTCATTTCGCTGTGGTCAGCCTAAAATTTGTTCTCTTCTCCTACTGCACTTCAAGATTTATCTTTCCTAAGCAGGTGTCAAATATATGTGAAAATATTTGCATCCATTTTTCAGAGAGACACAAACATGCAAAGTCAGGGATTGTCAGCAATCTCTAATCATATGCATTTTTGGAAATTGTCACAGGCTGAAGAAAAAGTGTGTTTTTCTTCTATATGGCATTCCAAAAGAAGTAAGTTATGATGATATGTATATACTAATTTTTTTTAAGAAATAAAAGCTTTGTAATTCCATAACCATAGCCTGAGAAGTAACTTAAGGCATACAGAAGGAGAAAAGTATAATGTAAGGCAAGATATTTGTTGTTTTGGCTTTGTAAAAAAGTAGAAAAGTGAAGTAATTCCTAAAGCTTCCAAGTTACTTACAGTTTTACTTTTTAAATGCTAAAGAGCCTATCATATTCTACAACATACTCTTTTGCCAGCACCAAACATGTGACAGACCTTTTCATATTGGCTAATGAAAAATTGCAGTGAGATACATTATCATGATAGTGTTAGCAAGCCCAAAAAAGAATGGGGCCAAAGTACTGAGGTGTCCCTCTGCTCCTCAGATACACCAACAGGCAATATTTTCCAGCACAACCATAAAAATTCCAGATGCTCATGCAACAGCTGCTAGTCCTCACAAATCACTGTAGCAGAAAGATGATGTAGGCAAACAAAGAAAGTCCAGGGCTGATGAAGGCCCTTAAAATATATGACTCTGCAGACTGGCAATAGCAAAAACAGAGAAATTGCAATTGGGCTGAAGAGAGAGCACTCCAACAGGCTGCTGAAGGGTGAGAACTTCTTCCCCGCCCTCCCCCCCCTTTCTTCTTAGCAGTACCACTCCCATTGTATGTGCTAAAGAAAACAACTGCTTAAACTCTTTCCTATGACTGAACTACAGCTCCTGAAATATACTGCTTTTTTAAAGCTGTATCACGCCTAGCCCTTCATTTTCAGGGCCAGAGCCCTAGAAGAGGGACTATAACCCTCACATTACCAAGTTAACAAATGAGTCAAAGATTACTCTTAAGTATCTTAATTGACACATGGGGGGGATAAGAAAAAAAAAAAAGAAAAAAAACAAAAAAAAGAAAGGTGAGGAAGAGAATAAGATTTTAAGAGGAATGTAATTCTCTCAAGTGCCAGCATTTTCTTAAATGCCGGAAGGCGCCACTTTCAATTATCAGGAATACCAAAGATTCCCAGAAAGGAGAGATCTCACATACATACTCAAGATCTCATTTCTTAAATAGTTTCCTGGTTCTGTAGGGCAACACACACACCAAGACTACCTGGGTGTAGTCTTGCAACTCCTGGAAGTCCTGAACACAATGAGAGCAATGTTTCTGGTTAGCACTGAGCTTCCAGAGGCCAAAACACAGGTGTGTTATCAGCTGTGTCTGCAGCCAGCTAGACACAGCTTTTCAGACAGAACCCAAATGATTACAGCAATCTTTCAGTTTTCTCCTGAAGTTCTTTCCATACTATGCAAAACCTTTCCAGCAGCTTAGGGATATTAAAAATAGAGCCAAACAGTAGCTTCATTGAGACTGATGTTGCACTGAATTGCAATACTATTTCAGGTTACGCCATCCAAGAGCATACTACACACACAGTGCACACATACATATACACAAACACTTCAGGACCATGTTAACAGACCAGAAATATACACCTACATCCACATATGCATGAACAGTTACCAGTCGTTACAGAAAATTATCAGAAGAGAATGTACATAAACTTCTGCAATGAAAGTGTAGCTAGCAATGCCTTGAAGAAGCATGGCTTGCCATAGCACAGCAGAACATATTAACAAGCCATCTGTTCATTATAACAAGCTCAACAGGATTCATCTTCTAGATGCAGAGATGCTACCTACAGCATGTCCCTTGATCAAGCAGACAGTTGTTGGATATTGCCAAAGTCTTATCACATCCCTTTCAGAGAGCATGTTACACATCTCTGCCACCAGCACAGTCTGGATTTAAAATCTGCCTTCCCAGGGGGCTGTGCCTTTAAGCAGAATTAGTCACACTAACAAGCAGCCCACAGTCAGGTTCCTCCAGCTAGGTACATGCAGAAGAACCAGTGCTATTTGCTTAAAGATCTCAACATCTCCTCTCACCTTGGAGAAAGATGCATTGTATTTCCAGGAACACAAACACTGAAGAACAGGAAATCTGTTCACAGAGGAGTCACTGGCTCTCTAAAAAGAGACAAGAATGATATTTCTCTCTAGTCTTATGCAAGCAAGACAACTGGTCTTTCAGTCTCTCCCCCCACCCCCCACTGCTATGTTTCTCCCTTCAAATGGAAAAATTATGAAACAGCTGTTGCTTTGCCAGCTTTGTGAGAGGCAAAGAACAGCAGTCAGAAGTAGCAGCAGGGGAACAAGACTGTAATATACTCCGGATCCCATCTGTTGGGAGTGGGTTAACAGAAGACAGAGGACAAGGAGACAAACAGGGCCTCTAACATACAGCCAAACATTTCCTTCCTCACCAACTATCCTATGGCCTTCTGCTCAATACCCAGAAACTGCAGCAAGAGAAAGGACAAAACTCTTCAAGTTAAATGTACAACATCAATCAAATTAGTATCTTGACAGTGTTCACAAGAAAGTTGTTTAATTAATACACTGTCCTGCCAGTATTTTGGCTTAGCTGTTACTCTGCCATGTGGCAAACTAGACAAAGCAGATGGTCAATAAGCTCTGTTAAACTGTCAGGGCCAGCTATTATGAAGATACACAAAACAGCTCTCTGATAGTTCCAGAATTTTTAAGCTAAATCTCAGCAACCTCAGTTCAGTATCTCCTCCTAGAAGAGCTGGCATCAAAAGAGTCAAGGTTAAACTAGTAACATTCCCAAGGCTCCGATCTTGAAATTCAGAGCATGCCAGACACCATGCTAAGAGATGTTCAAGCTCATTAATAGCCACAAAAAAATGTGAAAACAGCCAGTATGACCTGCTCTACACCAAAAAATCTTGTGGTTTGCATCTTAAAAAAATTTTTAAAATAAAAAATGTGTGGCAAGTAAATCAGGAGAGCTCAGATTGAAATTGAATATTAACTCTTCAGCCTTTGAATTCCAAACAGGAAAACCAACACGGCATAAGCCTTATTAAAAGAAGTGCTTCACAAGTCAAATTTCAAAATACATTCTTCACTAAAAATGTTGTTGTCATATAAACTCTGAAACAATCTCAGACATTTTACCTCACATGTACCTCCAGACAGTACTTTGATCCTCACAACAAAGACAGATGCTCCAAACAAATAGCCAAACAGAGCTGAAGCCTGGTTCAGCAAAGAGCACAAGCTTTGCCACATTAGAGGATGCCTTACTGGTAGTATGTACAGCTACATCTTGTTTTGTTCTGCTAAAATCCATCTGTTTGTACTACAGTAGCCTCTTTGCTTACTCATCGTGTAGGGGCCTTTTTCTGAGCCATCTCCAGGGCTAAGTGTTTTAACATTTTTTTTTAAATTCCACCCTGTTTTGCTCACAGGGTCAACAGGAACCCAGGCTATGCCTATGTGTACTGCTCTCTGGCCAGATAGTGGCTAAAAACAACACATATCCTGCTTTGGCACTACACCTAGCTACAGGAGCTAAAATTTGCTTAGGATTAAAAAGTTTTGAGCCCAAATCTCTGAAAATCCCTATGAGGAGAAGTTAAAAGCTTAAACATGTCTTTCAGGCCCCAGAATACATGCAAGTGCATCAGAAAAAGAATGTGATTGGAAGTTAAAATGCAGTTTTTTACTTAAACTGGGAACTTTACTATACAGTCTTGAGATGATGTTCAGTGAGCTGATTCCTCTGTCTCTTCAAGCTCATGAAAGGCTAGTGTCCTTCTAGAAAGCCACATTTGTGTTCACTTACAAAGTATTACTTGTTAAGCCTTCTGCCACCCAGAATCTTTCCAGGGTCCAAAATGGTGCTCATCTTTAATATCCTATATTGAGGCCAGCCACATCAGATGAGAGCTGGAGACTACCACCAGCCCTTGGATGGATTGAACACCATCTCACTCGGGTGCATTGCAATCACCATCACTAGACATTCTTCAGGCAGTACTAAATCTCATTTGCATTTACGATTACTGCCTATCACAGTGGGGTTCTAATAATGGTAACTTTGTCTTGCAAAAGGACCTATAACAACAGCCAAAGCATTTTTAATACGTTTTTTTGGCATCATTCAAAAGCTGCTGGCAAGAGCAATTAAGAGCAAAGAGACAGGCCAACTTTGTTTTTCTAAACTACCTCATGATTTCTGTAATATGGGCTCAAAATTTCTAGTTCTTGAACTCAGCCAATACAATATATTTACAGCAAGAAGCCAGAATAGCTTGAGCAAGCCATCAGGTGAGACTAACATGTGTTTTGTCCTTCTGGACAATACTAGCTAGTTTCTAGCCTCTGGCACACTCAAGGAACCATTCAAGGAACTTACCTGGATTCACACTTCACTTGCTCATTCCTGAATCTCACTTTCCTTTAACTGTCTTGTTTCTTGGAAACACTTGGAGGTTAGTTAGCCTCCTACATTCTTCACCTTCCCTGCTATCAAATACACACATTCATCACATGACAACTAAAATTCATACATACAAAGCCATTTAATATGTAAAGAGTCATATCTAACTCAGGAGCATACATCTTCCAGAATGAGAATTTCATCTGGTCAAAATAATTTATGTTGGACAATATTTTAAAGCTAAGCTATAAGTTTTTTAATTTTTTTTTTTAAACCAAGGCCCAGGGCTCACAAGTAGGAATTTCTCTCATCTGGCTTTCTATGTCTACCATAGAAATAGTATCATGCCCCATTCCTGGAGTATTCAAGGCTAGGCTGGATGGCACTTTGAGCAACCCACTCTAGTGGATGGTGTCCCTGCCCACAGCAGGGGGGTTAGAACTGGATGGTCTCCAGGGTCCCTTCCAACCCATTCAATTATTCTATGACTGAGCAATCATCGATCTGCAGCAAAAAAAAAAAAATAGACTCGTAAGGGAGTGTCAAGCACTACAGCACAGAGGTCTGTCTCCCAGCAGATGACTCTTACCAATGGTATCTCTCATATACATGGAAGACCTACATCCTCCTGTTACAGGAGTAGCTGAACTTCATTGCTGCTATTTATGATTCTGAAGGCAACATACAGCATCATCCTAGTCCAGAAAATCTGGACACAGTGCTTTCCTTCAGACTTTGATAAAGTTCACCCATGTACCATGATAAAGGTAAGGTCAGGACATGGGACTAAGGTCATTTTGTCTGAAAGGCTGTCTGATTATGTTGCTCATAATGCTTGAGCAGAAGACACGTATTGCAAATCACAACTAATGTAATTTAATTTTTCCATCTGTTACACTGTATTTTAAGACTAATTCTTTTATTACCACATCAAAAGTTCTGAAGATGGGCACTACCAGCTGGTTACCTTGAGCAACTGAAAAATGTTCATTTCAGTGACCAAAAAAACCACACAAAAAACCCCAAACAAACAAAAAAACAAACCACAACCCTAACCTTTCTCAAGTCAAACATTCAACTTGGACAGATTTTAATTAATTTACTCAATATAGTGTAGTAATCTTTTCTGTTGAAAATTGTTTTCTACTTCTAGATACCAAGAAAAGGAACTAATACAATATGAGCATCCTTTCTGCTCCAGTTCTTAAACATAGTTCAGCTTTTTATCACTGGTACATCTCAGACAAAGCTAACTTTGCATTCTTTTCACATTACTCCACCTTTGAAATAAAAGATAGGATTGCAAATGCTGGAGAAGAAAACTTCAAGCAGTTAAACACCGCAACTTAAGATAAAATAGTAGATGTAAAGGACAGCAATGTTCTCACTGCCACTGTACTTAGCATATACTCTGAAACCCCGAGTTTCAAGTGCCAGTGAAGTGCATATAAGAAACATAAAATCAGTACCATACAGGGCATAGCTGAGGAACTAATTCCAAGGAATCCAAAATAAAGTCCTTCTGTAGACCTCCTTCTTAATTTGGCCCATGCCTACAAAACACCTGCAATATAAACCAAATACCTGCAGCAGCCTACATCCATTCTAGGGACAAAATGATAGCCATAAGCAATCACATGCCTTCTGCAAACATTGAGCCTGACCTTAGTCATGGTCACAGAACTGCTGCCATCCAAAGGAATCCAGAAGCACTCCTATGCATTTTTAAAGTACCAGTTGTGTACCAGTCTATGTCTGATACAGAATAGCCAGTTCAAAGGAACTTTGAGTTTGAAGTATAATACTCTGCTAAACGAACAGTAAAGTTATTTTTAACTGACTACTTTTTTTTACAAGTATACAAAATCTTAAGATTTGAAGCCCTTGAAGAGATCAGCCTGGACACAACCACGTTAATGAGGAAGACTCCTATAATGTTTGCTCCTCCAGATTCTCACAAGGGTTTTCTATCTCCACCTACAGATTTTCTCAAATGAGAGATATTTCAGGAACACCAGAAATGATAATCAAGTCTCCAGACATGAAACTGCATGAACACACACGGAGAATCAGGTGGAAGGAAGGTAGTAAGATCAAAGTCAGGCACTCCCTTTCCCTCCCTGGGAAAAAAAGATAAGAGAGGAAGCTCCATGCTGCTACTGTCTCATGTTTCTGTTGTTTTCCACATGAAAGGATTTCAGTTGTCAAAGGAGTTTTCAGTGCAGACTACATCCAATGCATCCCAAAAGAGCTGACTTCCACAAGATTTCTTGGACAAAAGCTGGTACTCCAAGCGATCCAGGATCACTAGGGTTTGGGGAAGTGAGGTGGCGTATTTTCAGGTGGATCATTTTGTTCTGCTTGTTTGTGGATTGCTTTTTTACACGGTGGTACACCAAAGAGCAAGGAAATGGCACATCAACAGAGGAGATCCAGGGGAGGACTGGTAGCTTGACAATGTTTCACATCAGTGTGGGAGTTGTTGCTAGCAGGTCATTTTCTTTAATGAAGCATACACTTTAGAGTGAATAGTCTTCCACAAACAAAACAAAAACCAACAAAACAAACATATATAAATCTGCCAGGATTAGTCTGTCAGTATCCAACAAAGGAGCTACTCAAAAGAAGGCTGTGTATCACATCTGTGTTTGAATTCCTCCTGTCTGTTCTTAGACAGAGCAGAAACAATGACATGGATTGGGAAGCACCCGTGTTAAAGGAAGTGTGGGTTTCCTGTAATTCATGTCTTGATTTCCAGGTGCCTTTTCTTTTTCAAGAATACAACAGAAGCTATAACAACTTACCTGTGTGAATTCACTGCTAACTAAAAAAGCATGAAGTTCTTTGCTTTAGTGAAGATTCTCAGAGGGTAAGTTTTGTGAAAATAAGCAGCTTAATCCTACAGGTATCATTTTGTTACAATATCATTATCTCTCCAGCCAATTTCAAGCTAGGGTGATAAGAGCATGGCAGAAGACACAGAGACATATTTTTCTGCCAAACATTTCTAACGTGTCATTTTAGCTTAATAATGGAAATAAATAAACTTCATGCCTTTAAAATGCAGCCAACCTTGATCTAGTTACAGTCCAAACTCATGGAGGCTAGAGAAGCAGCATTCAGGATTTGTATTTGAATGAATTCAGCAAGCTGTCCTGAGCTTAGAAATAGTGTTTATGTCCATTAAAAACAAAAAAAAAAAAAAATAGTACTCCTGCTCAGCTTTTAAATACCTTGTAGCACCAGTTCAGAAGACTTTCTGCAATGGAGGAACTGTTTAAAACTGGTTGTGGTAAATCTGTGTTCAGGTAGCTCTAAACTCTCTTTTCCCTCCTCTCAAATCAAAAGCCTGAGCTGTAGAGGGCTCCCATGCATAGTCATGGTTGCATGTAATCACTCTGTCCAACCTACATTACCAGATTCCTTTAAAACTCTTTTCAGGCCTTCTAAAACATGCTAGCATACCACATTAGCCAGAAGCTGCAAGGGATGCACATTTCTTTAATATTTTCTCATATCAATGAACAAGGAAACAAAACAAATAAAGAGTAAGCATAATCAAAATGACAGGTGGATTCTGAAAATCACTTCAGGCTACAGCTAATAATAGAATACCCATTTACAAATTATAAAGTTTGGATGAGCCGACTAACACCCTCAAATTCTAAAGAAACGCCAGTTCTTTTCCTAGAGCTGGTCAGGATGAGTGAGCATGTGAAAATACAGGAGGAGAATGAGAGTTTTCTCATGCAGTAATTGGCCTGAATTCAAGCTCCTAGATAGACTTTTTGCTCCTACTAAGCAGAGCTGGGCTGCACACATATGCAGCCTCCACAGGCAAGCTTTGCTTCAGAAAATCAAATCAAAGCATTTGAAACTTAGCTCAGAGAAGGCAGTGGCTGGCACAGGGACCTACAGTCAGCACAAAATGGTATCATCAGCTCCTTCCCACTGACCTCCACTTGGTGCCAGTCCTCTTAATCATTCAAATGGCCAATGCAAATAGAGTTTAAAGTTCACCTCACCAGTTTCAGAACATCTCCACAACGAGCATGTCTAAACTTGAGAAATTCTTCCAGTGCAGCAAACGCTTTCCACCCCTGCATGCCCCTGTTTTCTGAGCTTCACTGTCAAAGCAACAACTTAGGAAATGTCTGATTCCTCTGATAGAGGGCTTAGAAAGCTTGGGCCATTTATGGAGTCCCTATCTGTTGGTTCAAAGACAACATATAGGATTGGAGGAGTGAGAACTGTTTTCTGAAGATAAAGAAGGAAAAAAAAAAAAGGTTGAGATGTTTCTAAAGAAGCTACATTTGGACACTGTTTGAGGACCCAAAGCTGCCAAATATCTACTTTTAATCCTTCCAAACCCAGATGGTTTGGAAGACAGAAGATGGAGCAAGCCCCTCAAATGCATCTTCACAGCTTGTAGAAGATATGTGTAAAAGACACTGTACCCATATCCCTCCCACCTTAGATAAAGCACAAATGGTTCCGTTCTGCACACACAGTGCCAAGCACAGAAGTCAGGACACTAATAAATCCTACATTCATAATAAACAGTGCTGCCTTCCATAACAAGAGTTCACAGTGTAAAATCCACTGAATATGGAATGAGTGTAGCAGTCCTTGCCTGGTCATTTCAGCACAACAAAATACAGGGAACCAAGTAGGATTGTGTGACCAGAAAAGAGGCCAACACAAGCTTTCTAGCTGGCCCATGGAATAGAGTTAAAAGAAGGTAGCAGAATCCATTGCAAATCACTGAAATCAAACATACCCTCTATCCCTTTGTTTAAAATCCCCATTACCTTCAGCTGCAAGAAGGAGATCACTGTGCCAAGAGTATTTCTATATTTATTCCACTTTAAAAATGCTGAAGATGCTTCATATAAGGCCTTTGGCATCTACCACTGAATGAAGACAAGCCAAGGCATAAGATACTTTGTAAAACAAAAATATTCAAAACCAGAGTACACAAATTTACACACCATTTTCCAAAGGGATTAAACAATTATGTAGTTAATTAGAAAAATTAGGACATCAGTTTCACCTTGTTTCTACACAGACCAGAACTCATTTCCTTCTGTGGTTTCTGCTGCAGATCTGGGTAACTACTTATGAAAATACACTAAGGAATGCGGGTTAATTTTTAAGTTCCCTCATGCTGTTGTTTTTAACAAACAAACAGAAAGTACACACAAAGAAAAAATAACTACTTTATATAACTGAAAATCCATTTATGCACTCAAATAGGGAATATTCATATGAAGCCCTGAAACTCTTCAGATAGAGACAAATGAGAAATAATTGCTGGTTGAGCTTCCAATCAACAAGGTTCCAAATGTACAGAGAAACAAGCTGCAGTTAAAAATTACCAGTCTCTCGTAAGAGCAGCTTTTTGGCTTATGTTATCTATACATTCAATCTGGCTTAGTTGAGAGGAACACTGGGCCAAAGTTTTACATCAAAACATCTTCATATTGCCCTACTAGCCAAGGCAACAGTACCTGTCTTAACTTTTTTATTCATGGGAAATTATTCTGGACTTCTTGTAACATTTTGTTTTATAGCAAGACAGCTTCAGCCTTTACTCATGCACTGCTCCAAACAAGCTCCCACTCACATAAGTAGTCAGTCCATCTTGCATTCAGTGCTCCACTCCCAGTCACCCTGGCCAATTTGGAGCTATAGGCAAAACCCTCACTGCTGCTTTCCTGTGGGCTAGTTCTCTTCCACCTTTTGATGATTATAGCCCTTTGATTTCAGCCCTAAAGCAAATTCAGTTATTTGATGCCTTCCCACAATATCTTCTTCCCTTCTCCTTCAAAACATGCCCCAAGAACAGACAAGTTCTCACAATTCCCTGGGAAACGGAAGATTTAATGCAGAAAAAACTCAATGGGAATAAGACACCAGCAGTCCTAGCAACAGGCACATGGGACTGAAGTGGCCAAGCACACAGTGATCCCGGCTGCTTATGAGTGCACTGGATCCGGGAGCCCAGGTCAGTGCACCTGCTCTGCATCTGGCTGTTTTACATGCAAGGCTGTCTTGCACACAAAAGAAACATGCCAGCTGAACACTGAATTCATTTGCTCATCAACTGCTATCCTGTAGAAGTTCACAGTTCACAAGGAAGTTTGTTTCTGAAGAGAATGAGGAGCTCCACTCTTAGGAAACAGGAATTACAAACAGTAAATGGAGGTGCTCCTACCATTAAGGACAGCTTAAACAGATGAACCATTCCAACGACCTTCCAGCAGTATCTTACCATCAAGCATTTGTGTCATAAAGTGATTGTTTCCATCTCTGACATGGAGGAAATGCTTAGCTAGCCCTTAGTGCTGAAGCTTTGTTCATTAACCTTTGAGCACTCCAGACTGTGCTTCAGATTTAAAGCAATATAAATACTTATCTGGGAAACAGGAATAATACAATTCTCTAAGAATCAAATAAAAACTAATGTCAGTTTTAAAGATCTGTCTTACAGTTGCTTGACTGTCCTCAATCACACAGCCTCAGTGTTACATTCACATGTTTCTTCCTTCTAAATTGCATATAATTTTTTTCTTGTGTTTAGTCTTGGTAGTTAAATGGATCATTAGGATTGGAAATGTACATCTCTTTGGATATGAATAGGATGAAGCAGGCTAAGTTTTTGTTTTCAAAGCTGCCATTAGCCTGTTGATAGTTTTCTTTAAGGCACCATTAACACAGCAGCAGTCAAGACCAGCTTACACTGCTGCAAAGAAACTATCAAGCAAATTCAATACTTTTTTTCTTGCCTACAGGAGGAATCTTTGCAGAAATCTTTGCAGGTCAAGTAGTACTCTAAATGTTATGAAGATACAACCAGAAAAGTAATCAGCTCCTGTACTTCCTTGAATCTTATGTTACCTACCACTGCACTTGCATGAGAGTGATGGGACGAGAGTAAATGGCCAGCTTCTGGAGGAGCAGTGGATCAAATATAGTACTCATGCCCTTACCTTCTTTTCTCCTCTTAACATCTCCAGCCAGCCCCCAATCCCTGACAGGACTGCAGGGCCTCCAAGCAGCCTTGATGGACTCTGGGCTTAGCCTGCCCCTCTTCTCCCTTCCTGTCTCCTGCTCTACAGCTACTTCAGCAACAGATTCTGTAGCAAGCAAAATCTTTCAGCATATCAAACTGTTCTGATGTGAGGAAATTAAAATAAGAAATGTGGTTTCAGAAGTTGACATTTAAATGGGTTTTGCATCTGAACAAAGGCACTTCAAAAAACAAGTCTTTACATAAAAACTAAATTAATGGTGCAACACACACCTTCCCATCAGGGTCCATATGGCCACTTTGGTTATGATAACAAAGCTGCGTCTGCACTGACCTCTTCAAACTCTCAGTCACGACACTCACGTTAACATAACCCACAGCCCTGCGTTACAGTCTGCAATCCAGACCTGGAGCTCTCCCTTCAAGGACAAACTTCCTCTATTTGCCCCAAACAGCTTTAAGAAACACCCAGGCTCAAAGGCTCCTATAAAAATGTATCCTAAAACAGGCTCTGCCCACAGGCAAGCCCGATCAGGAAGCCAAACTGAGAGCCTGGGCTGCCAAGCTGTCCCCATGGCCCCCATGCCAGCTCCTGGGGCCATGAGCCCCTGCCCCAGCCACATCCCAGCTGCTGCAGCCCTGCCCAGCGGAGCCAGACCCCCATCCCAGCCTGCCCTTGGCTCAGCCACAGGGACACAGCCAGGGCTGGGGCTGCCCCGGTGCCCTGGGCTGCCCGCTCCGGGCTGGGGGTGGGACAGGCCCCGGCTGCCATTCCCTGCCCCAGGCAACGCCCATGGAGCAGCTGTGGCGGGTGTGTGACCTGCAGCAAGGCGCAGGGCAGCGTGCTGCTGTGAGCCCCACGCAGCACTGCCAGACCACTGCAGAAACCAACAGAGCAGAGCTTCCACCAAGTGCCATTTGTGCTGTCGTTTTCGACAGAGGCATGCCCAGCTGAGCTCACACAAAGAACGCTTCCTGCCCAGCACCGGGGAGCCAGACACAGGCTGCCTCTGCTGCTGGCCATTGGCCCGTCCCAAGCAGTGTCCCTCAGGGCTAAGCACTGGGATTAGTCCTGTTCAGTATCTTTACTGATGATCTGGATGAGGGGATGGAGTGCACCTTCAGTCAGTTTGCAGATGCCATTAGGTTGGGAAGGAATGTTGATCTGCTGGAGGGTAGGAAGGCTCTGCGGAGGGATCTGGGCAGGTGGGATTGTTGGGCTGAGGCTCAACAAGGCCAAGGACTGGGTTCTGCACTTGGGTCACAACAGTCCCATGCAGCGCTGCAGGCTTGTGGAGGAGTGGCTGGAAAGCTGCTGATTAAAAGAGGACCTGGGGGTGCTGGTCAACAGCAGCTGAACTCAAGTCAGTGTGTGCTCAGGTGGCCAAGAAGGCCAAAGGCATCCTGGCTTGTAGCACAAATAGTGTGGCCAGCAGGACAAGGGAGTGATCATGGCCTTGTACTGAGCTCTGGCAAGGCCACACTTCAAATCCTATGTTCAGTTTTGGGCCTCTCATTACAAGACACTGAGGTGCTGCAGCATGTCCAGAGAAGGGCAATAGAACTGGTGAAGGGCTCTGGAGCACAAGTCTTACAAGGAGCAGCTGAGGGAGCTGGGGTTGTTTAGCCTGGAGAAAAGGAGGCTCCGGGAGACCTTATTGCTCCCTACAAGTATCTGAAAGGAAGTGCTGGTCTCTTTTTCCAAGTAACAACTGACTGTGCAAGAGCAAACAGCCTCAAGTCATGCCAGGGGAGGTTTAGATTGGACAATAGGAAGAATTTCTTCATGGAAAGGGTTGCCATTCATTGAAACAGGCTGCCCAGGGAATTAGTTGACTCACTATACCCGGAGGTATTTAGAAAACATGTAGATGTGGCACACAGGGACATGGTTTAATGGCAGACTTGGCAGTGCTAGGTTAATATTAGGACTTAATCATCTTAAAGGTCTTTCCCAACCTAAGCAATTCTTTGATTCCACAACCACCCTCCTTTCCTAAGGGTGCCCAGGTTTTTCTTCCCTCACTGCCAGACAACCTCACCAGCAATACCACTGCTCTGCAGCTGAATTTTTATCAGAAGTCAGCTCCAGCATCACTGTTGCTTTACACTAAGTATTACAAGATTTGAGAGGGGAGAATTTGTTGTATCAGAAGAGAGGAGACAAGAAGTCACACTCCTTTTCTTCCAGCTTCCACTCCATGTCTCATTTCCTGCAATATCTCCAACACAATGTCAGAGTAATGCCAAACAAGAATATCTTTGCATATATTAGTTCCTCTCCAGTAACACACAACCTCCACTTGCTATTATTCTTCCCCTTCTCCTTTGCAGCAAGCAAAGACTCCTCATCTACAGCAGCAGAGCTGAAAGCCAACTGCTCTGCACACAGCTACCCTGCAAGTCAGTCTTTGCTAACGCACAGATGGCTTCCCTTCTTTTGCCTTGTCTATATATGTCAATGTATTTTGTCTTCCAGGGCAAGAAGCTCCCAGGCTAGGCTTTCATGCAACTTTCTTAATGTTGATTTGCTAATTGACCATTTGAAAATCAAAGCAAAAAACAAAATCCACATAAACATGGATGATTCTTAAAAGTAACAATCATATGACATGAAAAACAAGCCAGTGTGGGAGGACAGAGTCAGACATACCCTAGCTTCACTGCTTTTATTGCTTAACACTGCATCTGTGAAAATGAAAAGGGAAGAAATATGCTTTTTCAAGGCATAGACAGCCAGTCTGTTACAATACTTCCAAAATACATCCCTAATTCTCCTGCTCAGTGCTATGGAAATAATTGCATTTATTGTTCAGGTTTTGCCTTTTCATACTAAATTTTTTTAAAAGTCAAAAGAATTAGAAAATAGTGGTATTCTGTAATACAAGCAGATGCCATAATGTAACAGGGTGAATAGGTCATTTCAACAATAAGGGTAGAACACTGCAATTTTCTGACACATCTGTATCAGAGGTGGAGTACTAAAATTAAGTAAGCCTTTAGCTGAGTTTCACAAGTGGAAAATCTCCTCTAATAAAAATTTGCCTCATAACATGCCTTTAAGAGGTACAGAGTGCACAACATCAATTCAAACCTGTCTATTATTTCATTTTTGCTGCAGCCAGCACTCAGACCTTTAGACCTGCTTCCTGATCCATAAGAAAGCCCCTATGGCCATGAACAACTTACCTTATTGAACACCTATCATCCCAGAATTGTCTGAGAAGAGCCATCTACAAAGACCATTTCATCTATTGGCTTGGAGTGATGGGATGACTGTACAAATGTACCTGAAGACACTTGCCCAGATCTGATGTACAAGTTACAAAAAACACTGGACAAATGCCTTAGGAGCATTTCAGTACATCATATGTCTTCAGAGTTAAATGTACAGACATCCTTACCAATTGTAGAAAATGCCAGCAGTTATTGATAGTGATCATATTACTTATTCCTCTAATTCACCCCCAATGGACTCTCCAATACTGGCACTGCTTTAAACATTATTCAAACAAGTCTTCCTAAAATTTCAGCTCCTACTTGTCCAAAGAGCCACATCTAGAGGAAGAGAAGCAAACTTAGAGAAAACTACTGTCAATCTCATTTGAGCCTACAATCCCTGACTTCTGAAGTTCTCTCTTTCACTACCATGAATATTTTTGTGAGTCTTTGCTAGAAAAAAAACAGAGGGGACAAATTCAATCAGGGACCTGAGGGCACAGGAAGAAAGCAAGCCAGAAGAAAAATTATTTATATTTATCAAACCGGCACAAGCAAGCCAGCAGAATTTGGCCAAAGAGACATACACCTACACATCTGTATCTGAAGTACATGCTAGTGGAATAAATAACCTGGAAAAACATGGAAACGAGGCAGGTAGCCCACTATATACTTCATACGTGCATACTGCCATCTCTACCTTAGTTCTACCTTTCCAGGAACAACTTTCCACTTTCTTCTCCAATCTCTTCCCACCTGGCCCTGATAACCCAGCACTTCCCATTCAGTGGCAGTGGATATCCCTCTACTGCCTATTGCAGAGACACAGAAGCAAGATCTAGAGGAGAAAGGTGTACTTGTTCTCTGCTAGTAAAAGGCATGGTGTTTATGACAGCTATGACTTGCTAGGATAAGGGTTTTTTTAAAAAGTTACTCCAACTTCTCAAGCGCTTACATTTCAGAGCAGTTCTCAAGACAGGAGATGTGTCCATGTGGTATGCATCCTAAGAAGATAAATTACCCTAAAACCACGGGCAGTGAACACAGTGTTATAGCCAGCAGGTGGGGGTGTGGGCAAGACACAGGCAGAGCAGTTCTCTGGGATTCATGCCATTGCTACTAAATGATGAAAAACAAACACCACACGAAGTACAATGGCAAATGACACAAAATTCTGAATTTTGAGAACCCTCCACCTTATGCCTATAACTTCAATAATTAAAGTCAATCCCCTGCTACAATGGCTGCAGCTCTATCATCTTCAGCACAACACAGAAAAAAAAATTCATTTGTGAGATGATGTGATTACAGGGAAGATATTTTATGATACCAAAATACCTGTTTCTCCAGGTGGGAACTGCCAGTCATAGTAGAGCATACCAGGTATTCAGTTTGTCAAATTCCGTTTGTTAATTAAAAAAAAAAAATTAAAATCACTGCTCATTATGCAAAGAACCTCACACTCTGCAACTTCAGTGTCACTAGTAAGCATAGAGAAGAAACCTAGTCACAGACTTAACTTAATCTTCTTTAGTACCAACACCACTATTTTGCTGTTTTCGTAACTGAACTGTCAAAACAACTGATCCAAATATATCCAGAACATGCTGGTTAAGGAATTGTTGTCTAATTTGTGCATCTCTACAGAAGTCTAAAGGAATCACTAAAGTGTGAAATTGCTAAATGAAGAAGAGGCATTGATCACAGACTATACTGAGCAGAGGAAGAGAAGCATTCAACACCTCCTAACCATGCCCATAACATAGATTCAATCTCAACAAGATATTTGTTGAAAATCAAGTGCTGTCTCCAGAACAAATGCTTTGTGTTCTCAAAACAAAAATAGGATGTGCTATGCCTATGCCTGGATGTGCCTTATGTTAAACAAAACACTCCAAAGCAGATAGAAATCATGCTTTTTGTCATCATCCACTTCCACATCAAGCAGAAATAGTTTAGCAAATACATGTGGTACACCAAGTCACTGTTACCTAGTCACTCTTAAAAGGCACAGAGCTTAAGCTACCAGGCTTAAATGTTGCTACCTTGATGACTATGCAAGTCGAATGACTTTCCACATAGTAGTCACAGGACATACCTACCTTCTGCGATTCACAAGAGCAGGTCACTCTCCATCTCCAAGCAACAACAGGCACAGCTGACTGCTTCCCTGCAATTTGTACATAATTCTACCTACAGCAAGAATGAAATAACGACTAGAACCAAGCTGCACTAGGTCAAATTTGACAGATTGATAGCTTTTTTTCTAAGAGAGAAGATGAAAAAAACCTAATGAATATATACTCCATGAAAAAATTTTGATCAAACAGGATCAACACCAGGTCCTTTGCAGTCTGGGAATTTAGGCTAAACAGCAGTGCAATTAAGTAGGTTTGCCTCTTGGGGCACTTCAAGGATTAATTACTCCATCAGATTGTTTGAAAGAACACAAGGAAAGAGCACGTGATATAATGAGGCCTCTAAATGGCTCTCCTCATCTCAGTTTCAGCAGCCCTGTAAAAACAATCTGTTAGTCTCCAGTATTGATTTTCTTTACACTGAGAAGCTGCGTGTAAATTGACTTCTGCAATAAAAGTCATACAGTATGGGTACATCAAGCATCTGACACACTCAGTCTTCTCACCACATTTTTGTCTTACCAGCCAATTAAAGTGTTACTGGTTGGAACAGGAGACAGTTTTCAATCATTATTATTTCTTTAGCCAGAAGTATTAGGTCCTTTAAGATTTAACACAAGAGACAAGAAGTCTGTTTTCTGGCAGGGGTGGGGGGATGTTTTATTCAGTGGTATCAAAACAAGTGCACTCACAACCTGCAATGTAATCTTTTTGAAGAAATTTAGTATGCAAAAGATAGAGAGAGTTTGTCTTGGTTTGTAACAAGTAATTCCTCCAAGTGGTGCCTGGGCATAGGAGTGTGCTCTACACAGTGACTACTCTCCCTCCCCCCAGATACTCATTTGGAGTAGCAGGCAGGCCAGGGACTGGCAGTCAATGCATTTTGGCTCTGGTCCACTGGTGTCAAGAAGTATCAGCAGGAGTTCTAACATGCTTTAAAGCAGACACTCCTCTTCCCTGGGGGCCAGAGACACCACTCAGCTACATGGGCAAGTCCCTGAACTGCAAAACATGGAAAAGTGCCTAAGGGATCTTTAAAATGAATTCACAAACAACTCCAGATCCAGGAGGTGGTATAATCTGCTGTGACTATCCCACCAAGGATGACAAAATGAGAAGGGAGCTAAAGACTATATAGGACCCCTGTTTGTCTCCGATGCTGCTTCTCACTGTCAGATTCCCAGAAAAGTATTTTAGCATATAGTCCTGCCTCCTTCCACTTACTACATTAAATGCACTACAAACTACTAACCAAGAGTAAGAGCTAACAATTCTAATACTAAATGTAGTCATTACATATTTTAAGGTGAAATCTGGTAAGAATCTAAAAAAAAGAAGCTGAAAAAGTGTTCAGAGACCTACTGGGAAAAAAAACCCAAAAATAGCAGAGATGTTGTTTAGGTGTTGGTTTTTACAGAATTAGTCCTGGAAGCCTCTCTTGCCCCCAGCCTGAGACAAGACAGTCTCCAGATCATACAGTGAAAGACTGATACTTTGCTTCCTCATATAAATGAATTCTCTGCTTATCACAATTACTTCATGACATTAAACCAACTCTTCTGCCTAAGAGTTTGGGTTTAATAAACAAAAAGTAGTTGGCTAGCTATAAGCAAGTTGATTAAATCTTTAGCTAAGCAGACTAGGCAGTACTGCAGCAACAGCTGAAGTAAGACCTGGAATGTTTCTGGCTGCCAGTGAGCTAGTTATCACCAGCACTCCTTCCCCTAACCAGTTTTTGCACTCAGAAAGGATTCAATTTTCAATACCAACATAATCCAAATTCTAGGGAGCTTTGCTAATGTTTTAAGAAAGAAGATTAAGCACTTTTACCTCAACACACCTAAAACAGGAGTACAAAATTTGACTGTAAACCTAAATGGCATGATTGCTACCAGCATAACAAAAGCAAAAAGACACAATAGTTTATTCCAGAACATCTGGAATTCTTTCCTGAAAAAAAAAATGCACTATGTGCTTCAGGTACTATTTTTTAAAATGTAAAGCAACCAACTGTAAAGGCTCAGGACATTCTTTATGTTTAAAGTGTGTCAAAATGTTATATACCAGTCACCTAAAGTATTACTAATCACTTGTATCATGCTAGAGTTAATTTAGATATCTACTTCAAGAAAGTTGTAATTCAAGTGCTAAAATAAGTAAGGATCTTAAGCCACTAACATTTTTCCTAAGGAGTGCTAAATTAATTCCATTAAATATTAGTAAGCATATTTCTCCCAGAGTCTGCAGACGTACTCAAAAGACTGATTTTGTTATTAGGTAGTAAGTAACCTACAGAAGAATCACTGTGTTAATACTTCTGCCCCTTAGCTGTGGTCATCACTTGAGTCTGACGATGCCCAGAGTAAGAATAGGCAGTAAAGCACATTTACAATCTGTTTAAACTTCATCCCAGAGTGAAAGTCCAAGCAAGCTCATTCCAAGCAAGTATTGGTCTTTCGTTTATGTCTTTCTATATTTTATGGAAGGAATGGGAAAGATTCTAGTGCCTAAAGGATTTAAAAGTAATATTTAAATACATAAAACAATGTGGAAAGAAACATCATATAACCAAGTTACTCCATTAAAAAATTATATCAAATGCAAAGAGCTTATCTGCAAATAAGAAGGCAGACCATGTGACCTAGGAGATCCTTCCCAGCTCTGTGTTCTGGAAAGTAATCCTATTAAGACAGTCTGGTAAGAGGATTTTCATTAGGATTGTGCCATCATTTGCACTTATGAAGTCCAACACAGAGGACTGAAGCGCATGCGATCCTCTTGTTGGCAGCATATTGGGAATGGTGAACTCTTCTGAGTCACCACTAGAAGTGTCACCTCTAGACTAGCACCACTACACACACTAGCCATTCACTTACTTACCATTAGGCCTCTTAATTAATGCTCTCTTCTATGCTACCTTTGCTTTACAGGCTGAACAGTATTGCACTGAATTAATAATCTACAAATGTTCCAATAATTAAAGACCTATAGTAACATGTTATGATTTTTCTCTATATTTAGATCCACTAGATCTATGCTACTGATAAATAATCACATGGATTGAAAATATACAGGATGCCTTCTGGGGCTGCAATCTGTGTGTTCCCTGAAAATAATTTAAGATGCCATGCTGAACTGGTTCCTAGAATACACGTCATGCTTCCAGGGTGGGAGGGAGTGGTAGGGAGGGGAGGTAACAGTTCTGCTAATGAAATGTGATCCTCAGAATTAAATACTTATCACTTCAAAGAAGATTTGATTTGTTTCAGTGTGTACCTCTGCTCAAGCAATTCCTTGTTCCAAGAAGATCTTTAACAGGCTAAATTTATTCTATCCTTTGAAATAAAGCTGTACTGCTGCTGTAGGGGCTGCATACAATTAAGATTTTATACCCCTTCTCCAACATTAATAAGTTCTACAAATCTTGACTTCCATAATTCCATATGTCACATGGGAGAACAGCAAAAGAAGCTACTAATGTTTTACAACAGGCAGCCAAAAGTTACAGTGACAAAGATGGATGGCCATGTCTAACCTACTCAATTTGTGCTGTCAAATAGAAGTTTCTGGAATTAGATGTAAGGCAGGGAAAAATGAGATCTTGGCTTTTGAATACTGCAGGCAAGACACAAGACTGGAAGAATGTATTGATATTGCTGTTGCTGCTTTATCACCTCTAGTGACAAGAGACAAGGGGACCATAACTCAGACTGAATCAGGTTAGAGATGGGATAGCTTTATTTTCCCCCCCATTGGTATCTCCTGCACTGTCAGAATATTATGTAAAGTATGCACACATTATGTACCGCAGTACATTCTACAAACCACATATGGTTTTTTTGGTTGGGTTTTAAGTACCGTTACAGTGTTTTTAAAGTGGCTGATAACCTGTTCTAAAAGGAGAATTATGAGAATGCCACCAGGACCTCAGCCAGTCTTTGCAAGGTATGAACCAAAAGAGAATGAGTTTAGGGTGGTCATGAGAGTCACCTATCACACTACTTGTTCTAGTTGAAGACTTAATTTCACATATTTTTATTTACATACAAGATCTACCTATAATCATTCCCTATAAGAGAAGTAAAACATTCCATGAAATAGGTATTTTTTTCTCATTTAAATAGGGTTATTTTTGTTTCAGGCATTTGCTTATACAGCATAGGTTAGATCAACTAATGCAAAGCACAGAGAATAAAGAGAGACGGTCATACCACAGGGTTACAAGGAACCAACAGTGCTCAAGTCAGCCCAGCACCTTCAACAAAGCACAATATAACCTGCTCTCAGTTATCTGGGGGATGGATTATCCATGTTGTAGTTTAATTGTGCTACAAGTACAGGCACATCCAAGCTACACTCAAATCCAAAAGCAATATAATGAATTTTTTTTGTTATAAACCTGAATGGTTAAAAGGGGTAGATTAATGACCAGTTCCCCTTCTTCCCCTGTAAATTCACTGCATTATTTGTAGCAGAGTTTACCTTTTTTTTTTTTTAATCCACAGTTTTTCCATTGTATCCACATTCTCCCACTGACCTCATCCTCTCCTTTGTTACCCTGGCTAATCAAGTACTGGCTCTATGTAAAACAATTTGCCTGAAGGCACAAGAGTCTTTGTAGCCACAAAGATTGGAAGCTACTGTTAATAAGAAGCACAATTATAAAATCTTAAGTGATGCAAGCAATCAATTATTTATTCACCTTATTATAAAACAACCACACCTATTGCTTCAGCGAAGAGACCAGTTGAATCTTGAACAAAGAGGAAAAGGATAAAAAAATTGCTATGGAATAGCTGCTGAAAGATAGTCTGCGTTGTGGAGCTTTAAATTAGAAGTCAAGAATATTGCTGCTGATTCAGATATAACAATGAACCATGATCAGTGCAGAAATTACATCAAGACTAAACAAAGATCAAATAGTAGAAAAAAATCATTTTCTTGGAATCATAGAAAGGTTTTGTTTGGAAGGGATCTTAATGCTCATCTAGTTCCAATCGCCCTACCATGGCATGGGGACATCTTCCACTAGGCCAGCCACATCCAACTTCAACACTTCAAGGGATGCAAAGTTCACAACTTCTCTAGGCAACCTGTTCTAGTGCCTTACCACCATCACAGTGAAGAATTTCTTCCTAATACCTCACCTAAGCCTGTACTGTGTCAATTTAAGGCCATTTGCCCTTGTCATGTCACTAGATGTCCCTCTCAAACTGTCTTGCAGGCCCTCTCTAAGTCTCCCTGAAGCCTTCTCCAGGCTGAACAATCCCAACTCTTGGCCTTCACATGAGAGGTGCTGCAGGCCCAGTCATCTTTGGGGCCCTCCTCTGGACTCACTCCAACGGGTACATGTCCTTCTTATGCTTGGGGCCCCAGAGGTGGATGCAGTACTCCAAGTGGGGTCTCACAAGAGTGAAGTGAATGCTGAAGAACCATCTCCCTTGACCTGACGGCCATGCTGCTTTTAATGTGGCCCAGGATGAAATTGGCTTTCAGGGCTGCAAGTGCACATTGCCAACTCATGTTGAGGTTCTTGTCAACCAACACCCCCAAGTTTTCTGCTCGGGGTTGCTTTCAACCTGTTTTCCACCCTATTTGTATTTGTGGTTAGGACTGCCTTGACCTGTGTGCAGAACCTTGCACTTGACTTGATGAACTTCTTCCTTGAATTCCTTTGCACTGTTGTTCACATTTTGCATGCAAAAAGAAGGCAAGTTCAGTAGCTGAACAGTGGTACTAGTTTCCTACTAGATTAGGGTCTTTAGAACGTAAGGCAAGATCTTAAGAAGTTCGTTTAGAAACAAAAGGCTCTGGCTTTATCACAACCAGGTGCTTGCTACCCTCAAAGATCCTTAAGCCCACTCCTCCAAAAAGAATAGCATGCATTTTACAAGGTTTGTTTTAAAACAACATGCATTTCTTAGGCTTCCCATTTTCTGTTCTTGCCATTCAAATACATTTCTGTGATTGCTACACGATAGAATAAGCCTTTGCTACACCTGTCTTGCCAGTGTCCTTTACAGGCCTCTGATCACAGCAACTTTCAACTGACACAAGCATGTTACACAGTATCCCTGCCCTCAAGAGAGGACGCCAAAGTTTGTGCTGTACAACATGGAGATCTGTCCAAAATAAATAATCCAAAGAAATTTCTAAGCACCTTGGTGGACCTACAAATTCTTTACTCCAATGCATCTGAACTGCAACACTCAATCTCTCAAAGAAAGAAATCCTTTATTATGCCTCCTACTAACTTGCATCCTTTTAAAGGAGTGACACTCTTTCTAGTTCTCAGATTGTTCTCAGCTCTTTCCACTTCTAATCCATTGAGAAAGAAATCCACATGCAATTACTGTTTCTGAGATCTTAGTCCAAGTTAGAAGTCTATTCAGAGAGTGAGACTGTAGGCAAAAGTGTGTTTCTGTAGCGTTTTATTCAGTGGATTTTCTTACCAAACGCCTTTCTGAGAAATGAATAATGAATTTCAAACATTATCTCACTAGAGCCTGAGGCATAAGTAGTACCTGCTCATACCATCAGGTCCACATCACCACATGGCAGCCTTAGCAGCATGCTGACCAGGCTGTTTTGGAAAAGACATTGTGTGTGGAGGGAAATTTTAGCATATCCCAGCAGCTTCAGGAAGACAAAGAGGGTGCTCTCCAGCTCTGCATCACTGAGCAACCAGGCAAAGGGAGTTCTTGAGCCCTGCAGGACTAAGTTAAATTGCTCCTTTCCCTCCCATACTCCACAACAAACATGCAATCCCCTACCCATTTCAGTGCTTCATGCCACTCTCATCATTACAATATCTGTACCAGAAGATGGAGGAAAATCTTACACATAATAATTCTCAGTCTGGCATGGATTTGTACTCTTAAAGGAAATGCCTTAAGTGCCTTTATGGGCAGCCCTTCCAACTGCATTTTATTGTACAGTGAATTTCTAAACACAGTCTCAGGGTATTTCCATTCCTGGAATGGAAAAATAATAAGCTTGGACATAACACTCTGGCACTTCCAGACCAACATCATATGACCTGCCAAGCACTGACTTCCATACATCACTAGACATACTCTAATAAAGTATTTGATTACTCAGCTAAGCTCAGCAATATCTCAGAAGGCAAGTCTTGTATTCAGCTTTTAGAGTTTGAAGTCTAGGGGCTCATTCGATTTGCACATGTAAATCTCTACATTAAAAAATATTCAGCAACAAATCCATAGCACAAGCAAAACCTTTCTTCATTTTTGTGCAAAAATCTATGTGCTATTTATAGCAAATGCTATCATTCTGGATAGACAGGACCCCAGAGTGCAGAAATTCACCTGCAAAATTGAATGGTTTCTGGGGACAAGTCCAGTGGTCTCTTTTTTTCATATACAAAGTTGTACAAGTTCGGCAGGTGCAAACAACATAGATTATACATCTGGAAAACTGGTCTGTCACCACTTGCATGCTGAACTACAAGTTGCAAACCATCAGGGAATGAATAGTGATGATGTAAGTTGTTCTGTGCAGTATTATTTTGCAATTCTTAACCAATTCTTAGCCCAAAACACAAAGCATCTGTGGAGAAACTACTTTTAGTACCAAGATATCTAATAAAGGTCAACATTAAAGCCAGTTCAAGTCCTGCAATTAAGGCATTGCATTTTCAATACACTAACTTGCAACTATAGCCTCAGTTTCAGCATTCAGAGAAACCAGAATAAACAGGTTAGAAAACTTTTTTTTTCTTTTTTAATGAATCAGTCCCAGAAGCAGACAACCAGACCGATACTCACCTGAAGCACCTGACCTGAGTATGTTAGCCTGGCAGGTTCTGGTGCCAAAGAAATGCTGCTTAAGTCTCTCTGGTCCTATTAAAGTTTTCCACCTTAATAACCTTTACCATTCAGGTAAAGGGTCTTTTATCCCTAGAGTCTGCATCATGTGGAAGTAACCTTTCTAAACCTAATCTCTGTGTCATATAACTGAGGTCTGCATTAAAAATAGTCTCAAATAGCTCCTTCTAAATCACACCTCCAACACCATTATATTACTTGGCATCCAATTTTTAAAACTAAAAATGTACCAATAAGACAAGATCCACTAGAAAAAGAACACAAACAAACCTGTCTCATTATTTCCCAACCTCATCTCCTAAACTTTGTCGCCATGCCAAGACAGGCTTATAGCTGACTTAACTTGCAAGTACTTGAGAGACTGAGTACATGTTTAGTTTTGAATAAAGGGAATTTTTCTGCAAGTATCCACTGATTGATGAATCTCAGCGTAATAGCAAACATCATTTAAATGGAAAACAGTGAGCAGGCACTACATTTATGGAGTCCAAAAAAGAGACATGCAAGTCTTCTTACAGACTTTCAGTACACCACATTGCAAGCAACCTCTACTTATTTCTGCTCTTCCCAGAAATGAAGTGTACTGCTCCTTAGTAATAGAGCTCTGAATCAGAATAGCAATGAAACAATTACATTGGTTAGCTCTTCCAGGATAAAAAATTCAATGGCTATTTCTGACAACCTAGAAGATTTTAGATCATTACAGAATTTAAACGTCATTGCATTGGGAAGTTACTGTAGTTCTTCCACAGAAGTTGAAGTAAGCAATTCCCAGCCCCCTCCCAACTTGCCCTCAGACAGGGTTATTAACTGTCTGCATAGGTGATTAAATTTCAGCCTGAGAGCTACATCTCTAAGCCTAGAAGTAATTCAAGCAGATTCAAGCAAAGCATCTTGCATTAAATTGCTATTGTCTTTAATCACTAAAGACATCATACATCTTCAACTTTATTCTGATAGCATATTAATAGCTTGACCTTTTCACTACCATCATCTGTGCTGACTCTGGATAGAATCGATGTATAATAGCAAAGAAGAGCAGAAGATGACTTTAAACATTTTGCACTTGGCCTTCAAATCTAAAAACATTTTGTTCTATTAAACCTCCTTTTCCCCTAAAAGTCACTTCAGAAAACAAATAATCTAACAAGTTATTTTTATTCAGCTATATATGGTGTCCACCCTAATGGAGACCTTCTGAAGCATACATCCTTCTACTTTAGCTGGAAGCAACAACTATAATAAGGAAAAGAATTAATGATTTTCCTCTAACAAACCTGTGATTTGAATACTGTGAAGAGCAGCAGCAATTCCATTGGGCTTTACTTTGGTCCTATACACCACAACCTTTCTTATGAACAGAACAAGCTCACCTGTATGTGAGAAGCACACAGCCCATATAGGCCTGGTGCTTTTGAACAGCAAGAGTCAAACCAGAGGACAGATCCAGCAGGCCAGACACTAACTACGTTATCAGCTTGCACAGGCACAGAATCATCAGCTCACACAAACAAATGTAAACACTTCCAGCCTCAGAAAAACCCTCACAGCCTACAGGCTATGTGGCCAAACAAGTAATGAGACTGGAGAGACAAGTCACACAAAGATGAAGACTAAGAACTGCTTATTTTTATTATTTTTAACTGGAGTATCTATCTGTATCTTTTCTTCCCACAGCTCATGGATGTGAACAGTTAAGGAGGTTTAACTTGACACTTGCATATTTTTTATGTGTCATTCTAACAACTTTGCCAATAAATCACTTTTGAGATTAAAAGAGTTTCTTTAAACATTTGTATTACGTGTGTGCTATATAGTCCATCCAGGTTATTTATACTTTCACATACACCCAAGACATCCACACCTCAAGGACTGTCAAGCTCTTGTCTTCCCAGCTCCAGCATCCTCAGGAGCAAGATGTTGGCTCCTGGACATGCTAGGTGTAAAATTCACATCTGGCTTCAACAAATCTCACTTCAGAAGTCTCTAACAAAAGTGAATAGACTACTGATGGGAAAAGTATGTGTGAACCTCAGTTTAGCCTTAACGTTTTGGTAAGATAAATACCCGAGGTGGAAGGAGATACGATCCATTGGGGATTAGGTCTACATTTTTAATGAAGCTTTGACAACACAAAGTACTGGTACTTCCTTTATTTACAACATCGTTATCTCCACAAGGAAGACAACAGTTGCCATTTCTTTGAACAATCTTGAAACATCCTCCTGCTAATCTGTCCTCTGCAAAAGAGAATTCATTCTGACAACACTCGCTCTTTGCCCAGAGTAGCAGTAAAACAGATTTGATACATATAAATCACGTACGTACAAGCCCCTAGCGTTTTCGATTCTCGTCTTAATGACGCCCGAATTGCTCACTGAGATTTCCCGGCCAGTATCTACCCCGCTCCTGTAGGTCGGGATAACGCAAAACCACGATCTAGAGGGGACCGTACCCGCAGCGGAGTCTTTACAACAGCCGCCTCCGCACAGCCCCCGCGCAGGTCCCGCTCCCTCCTCCGGCTCGCCCGGTGCCCAGCACACCGCTCTGCTCCCCGACCCGCCGAGCTCCCGGCGCTGGGCCGGCTCGCCTCTAACGGAGGCTGACGCCCGGCCGGCCCGTGGAAGGCGCCTCGGAGCGCCGGTCCGCCCTGCCCTGGGAGGCTGCGGGGACAACAAGAGCTCCCGGGCACCACAGCCGCGGGCGAACCTCCTGGCATTCCCGGACCTGCCGCAGCCGCTAGGAGCCCTCCCGGAGGAGAAGGACCCCTCCATGCCCGGCCGTGCGGCAGCCACCGCCCGTCCCCAAAGGGCGGTCCCCTCTTATTCACCTCGGGAGGGAACGGGGGACACCCTTTCTATAGGACATGGGAGATCTTTCACCATTCCCTGAGCTGAGGCTCCTCTGAGGCGCGGGGCAGCGGCAGGGTGGAGGCGGTGGACCGGGAATGTCATTTGGAGGTGGCTGTGACAGCGCTCCTCTGCCCACCGCCGAAATGCGACTCGGGGCAGTAGGAGGATTCCGGGGGCGAGGGACACAGCGGCGGGCGAGGGGACTGAGGCGACAGCAACCGCGCCGGGGACCCCGCGACCCCGGCCCCGCACCTCGCAGCCGTAGAGCTGCCCCAGCTGCTCCACGATCCACTCCTCCAGCACCAGCCGCTTCCGCAGCTCCTTCCGATCGTATTTCACCGTCACTTTCCCCTGCTGGTGGCGCCGCTGCTGGACCTGCACCACGGCCGCCGCTGCCGACACCGAGTCCTCCCGGGAGGAGCTGCCGGAGGAGCCGCCGCTGCCGCCGCCGCCTCGGGGGCTCTGGAAGAAAACGCGGTTCCCGCCGCCTCCGCCCGCTGCTGCCGCCGCCTCGCTGCCCCCGGTCGCCACCGACATGCTCCGCTCCGCCGCGGCTCCCGCCGAGCCGAAAGGCGCCCGCCGCCGCTACCGCCGGGCCGCAGCAGCCGCCGCTCACGCGTGTGCTCCGCTCCCCCGCACCTGCCGCTTAAAGCCTCGCATGGCTCGGCGGCGCAGCGGCCCCGCCGCCGGGGGTGGGCCCGGACCGGCTGGGGCGGGGACAGAGGAGGGGCTGTGTGGTACAGCACGGCACGGCTCGGGTCGGGTCGGCGTAGCGCGGCACGGTCGGAGCGGCTCGGCTCGGCACGGCACGGCACAGCGTGTCCGGCGTCAGCAGCTGGGAGCGGAGCGTGGAGCACCCCGAGAGTGCCGCGGGGCTGCCCCGGTGCCGGCGAGCGTGGGCGGCCGCTCCTCGCCGTCGGCGGAGGCGGAACGGCTGTGCCCACGGCAGGGCGCTCCCGGGGAGCATTCGCTCGCTGGGTGGTTTATGACTTTTTTTTTCTATAAGGAAATGCAGTATTGCCTGTCACGCACACTACGTTTATATACATTGCATACCTGCAGCACTAAAACGCTGAATGCGATCGTTTTCTTCTCTTCGTGGTGTGTGTGTGGGCGTGGGTACGCGTGAATGATTTCAAGATAGTGAACGCCAAGAGCTGATATTTCAAGCTCTCAGCATTCAATGTATAATGTAAAAATTAGCCATGTGGAGATGGCTTTCTGAAACACACAGGTTAGCATCAGTGTTTTCAGCCGCTTCTTGTCTCTCAGGAGATGCCGAGTGAAATCACTGATGGTCCATCCTACACACCAAAATGTGCCTATTGACTGCAAGTAAGCAGCCAACAGAGCACAGGCGCTGGTTAGGGATGCCAAATCATCCCCATTAGCAAAGAGGTTCGCCTGTGACAAGACAGAAGTCGACCTCTTGCATGTGCAGAGCGGGGACTGGGAGTGCTTGCATACCCAAGTTTGGGTATGGCTGTGGAAATTATCTACTGTCCACGCTGCCGTGGAGGTGAATGTCTTAAGTCAGCAGGGAGCAAAGGGGAAGGAGGCATGGATCCCTGGCCACATCTGCCTGGGTGTACCTGTTTCAGTCAGATCCTTGCTGCTGTTTGGCATGGCCATGTAGTAGCAGTGACATTTCAGCTTCTGCTCTCGGCATGTGATACACCACTCAGAAAGAGGCCGGCATGAGGCATTCATCAGGCTGCTTAGGTAAAACACAAACTGTGCCACTAAAGGGATCATAATCTGATAAAATCTTATTACTGCTCTGAAATGCTATGATAGCTTTTAGATTGTCATCTAAAAAAGCACTAGTTTTTCAAAGTAAAGCATATGGAGTTAATCTCCTTATCGGTGTGTAGGGACCACGTGATTTTTGGAGAAACTGAGCAATTGCAACTAGGTACCAGTGCAGGTCACACTTGAAGCTTGGGCTGCAAGGAAAAAATCATATTCCACAAATCTGAGTTTATGCAAGAAGTCTGCCCTATTCACAGGGCAGCCATTACGCAAGTGAATATGAGCTTCCAGATGGGTAGTGCTGCCTGCCTGGCTTTTATAACTCTAGGCTTGTGTAAATGCAGTAGGAAAATACCATCATCACAACTTGTTCTTAGAGAAACCAAAAAGAATACAAAAGAGTTTTTGAAAGAGGGGAGTGGCTGTTTTTTAAACATTTGTGTTTGGAGTGGCCTATAATTTGGGTCTACAGCTCTGCATGTCATGTTGGAAGTCTGGTGCTGACGTACTCAGCCACAAAACTTCAAACTTTCTTGTTCAGAGCAGGAACATTTTCATCTTTATAAACTGGTTGACGTTTACAGTTGCTGAGAAAAAAAATTGATTAATATGAAAGAAGGTCAATATTGGTTAAGAGGCTTTTAAAAATCATATTAAGCATCATACTTAGGATATATGCTATGAGATATAAAGTAGGAATACCCAAACTTTCACCATAATGGGATGTTTTCCAAAGCCAAAAGAACACTGAGGTGTTCCACACTGGACCTAAGCTGACTAGAAAATACTGAGCTTTTGCTTCTCTGCTGTAGCAAATATCAGGTGAACAGATGGCTAAAATATTTTCTTTGAGTGTGAGAATCCAAGAGGTCTCAGCTGAAGGACTTTTCTGATACTATCACTAACAGGATATTGTAATCACTGCAGACATTTAAAATCTGGTACCCACTATTCAAATAACACTTCCATAACACACTGAAAGTAGAAAATGAGATACTGGTGATTAAAAAGCATGTCCTCAGAGGTTATAATTTCAAAGTTACAATTCTAACATAATGCATAGTGCTTGGTAAATGTGGGTGGATGAGAAACTGGTAGAACTGCCAGCATTGTCATGAGGCAGTTTTATGTGCCATTGGTTTTTCATTCAGTTTTTAAAGTGAGCGCATTCCTCAGGAAGCCAGAGCAAAACCTGCTGCCAAGAATCTTTTCTGCAGTGATTTTGCTTCATTTGAAAGAAAGAACTAGTTGTTTAAAAGTCAAAGTTGAGCAAAAACGTTTAGATCTGCTAATATCCTGGGAATGAGCAATGCAGTACAGTGTGGGCACAAGCTCTGCTTTACTCCTGAGTGGCTGGAGGCATATGAGAGCATTTCTTAGAGAGAGAAGTTTCCTCACAAATACTTCTCCATTAATGGTTACACCCATAACAAATACAAGAGTAAATGTAGCAGGGGAAAGACAATCCTTCCCAAAACTTCAGCCTTAGTTTTAGACCTACCTTAAGGAATTAATTCAGGGCATAAGATAATAGGCTTCAGAGAAGAGGTTTTTTTCAGCAGCTGAATCAAAATCACAGTGCAGCATTTAATGTAAAACTAATGGTTGATCAATAAAGCCAAAGCAGAGATAAAATACTACACTTTTGAAATATTGTGCTCTTTCGGTGTGATCATGTCTAGATCTCTCTCACAAGAGCATTGTATCAGGTGACAGGACAAGTCAAGAACAGGCAACATGAAATAGTAAACTCCAAAGGCAGAGAAACACTTGCATAAGTTGCACTTTCTTCTGTTTCTTTCCCAAAGAGTGGATGTGGGAATCTCTTGTGAATGTAAGCAACATG
Organism: Chloebia gouldiae; assembly: GCA_003676055.1. Classification (NCBI taxonomy): domain Eukaryota; kingdom Metazoa; phylum Chordata; class Aves; order Passeriformes; family Passeridae; genus Chloebia; species Chloebia gouldiae. The sequence goes on along the minus strand of QUSF01000002.1, from coordinate 52,316,762 downwards.
AGGCTGTATCCACTTCCCATGTAGATATTGTACAGTCCTATTCTGTTTTCTAGCCAAAGAAAATAATACAGAACATATGGACTAATTTTTCAGGAGGCTTAGGCAGTGACCCTTAGGGATTCAAGGCTCTGGGCAATAATTGCCTTTTCACCTTTAGTAACCCTCTATGACAGCACATTTATTCTCTTCCTAAACAATTGATACTTCCCATCAGTGCTGGCCACAAATGTCAGCACAGACTCATTTCTATGCCTAAGAGGTTCTTCTCCAGGCAACCTTGCTGTTTAGGAATTTAACTTTAGATTTGTTATCTCCAGTGATAGTCTGAATACCCATTTTCCTATGCTGTCAAATACTACAATGGCCAAAACCAAGACCTCTTTTGTAATGTTACTCTCCATAGCTTTTCCTTCTCCAGAGGCTGCTCGAAGGAAGGACCTCTGCAGCTTGTATCTTCTCCATGGCTTTCCATTGTTTCACAGCAACTTCTCTTATGTTTTTCCATGTTTTTTTCTGAACAACTTTGGAAATAATAGTTGCTGGACTCTGAAATAAACCAGTATCTGTAATGAAATTTCTTTTTGTTCAGCATTTGCTAGTTTCCTGAGTCATTTGTCTTTCAGGGATTCATGTGAGTTTAGTTCTGGTGCTTTCTACCTCACATGATAAGGTATTCATGAAGAAAATTAAGAGCTGAGTGAAAGACTCATAGCTGGGGATTTTCAGCAACCCAGAATTGTTTAAAACTGAAAAGTACACATCAGTTGGTGAATTTATTTCCTTATTGAAATGCACATTTGCTTTTACATGTTCTCAGAGTCATACGAGTAGTTTCATGCTTGTATTCCTTGGCTTGTTAACAAAATACTGAAGAGTTACCAGGGAATCTCGTAGGTGTGTAATGATAGACTCAATTATTTTTGCAAGGCCAGACAGTTTTTGCCTACTGTCTAACCCTGCCTTTCAAAAGCTCTGTGTGGCATCTTTTTGGTGAGCTGTGAGACTTTGCTCCAGGCTCACCAGTGAGATTCACTCTTGCAAGGTTTCTCTTTTGCACGATTATTGGAAACTTCCATCAACCAGATGGTCTGTCTTGTGCCTGGTGATGGCATCTGAGGAGCCTGAAGACACCATCCACCATCAATTAATGTGAGTTAATTGATGTGTAAGAAAAGTGTTTAATCTCTGAGGAGTCCTGACATCCCATTCAGCTGGGAGGAGGTCTCACCTCTGTGGTGTGGGTGCTGGGGTCATGGTTGAGCATTGCCTTGTCTGGATCAGTGTTGCCATCCTCCTCATCAGTAAGTCTCACATCACTTCAGGGGGATACTACCATACTTCATAAACCACTGCAGAACTAACTTTTGCTTTCATCATAGCAGTACCCCATGTGTGTCAGACAGTTTGAATTTAGCTTGGGGCTAGGAGCTGATAATGGGCTCTGTGTCTCTAAGTGATTTCCTACTTTGCATGTCCTAATTAATGCCCCTCCCTCTGACTGATAACTTTCTTGTCTTTCCAGATATATTATGATTTTGTTTTCATTTATAATTGCTTTTCATCTATTTGTAATATTGATGTTCCATACTCCAAAGACACTGTGTTTGTGTCAATCTATCACTCTCAGCACTGCTGACTTTTTGTTCTTGCTCATCATCCGTTTGATGCTCCAAACCTCTACTATTTTGGCTTGTTTTGCCTTTATTACAAAGCTCATCACAGTCTGGCTCATACAAATGTTTGTTACCAAGGGCTGCTTTGTCCTTTATTCTTCCTTGTGAAGAGAACAGTGGCTCATTGCTCAACCTTCTGCTGTTTTACCTGTGGTAAAAACAGTAACTCTAATAATATGAGTCAGATAAAATAATGGCACAAAGAAAATATTTGTTATATTGAAGTGTTTACTCTGGTGCCTTTGCTTATACTATTATCTGTTTATGGCTTGAATGAAACTTTGGAGGATTTGGATTCCAGGAGGAGCGTGTTTGATATGCTTAAGTTACACTGGCAAAGATACACTCAGGTACAAGGTAAATGCTACATGAGAGAGAAAAAATAGAGGGAAAAATAAATTTCCACACATGCAGTCATTATTTCCTACAAAATGTGCACAATGACAGTTTCTTCCTGTCTCAGAGCATTGATCCAAGCATGGAAATGTGACAGTAGCCTCACTTCTTCCCTACACCAGTAGTGGCTAGACACCACAATGCTCTGAAACTGCCAGTAGTGGCCATATCTCTGTGGTAGAATTCCTGCAAACTCCCACCTTACTCATATAGTGTAAGGCCACAAGATACACCTCTATAGCTGCTCCCAGATGAGAAGACTCATTAGGACCCCTCTATACCAGCTGTCCATAGGAGCAGTCTCTCCTTCCCCCACTTCTGCTGATGGCTGCCCAGCCAGTGTCCTCAGAAGGCAGAAACCTGCCCTTCAGGCTCCTTATGATTGCCTGGCTTGGCAGCTTACACGGGATCTGGGATGTTCAGCTCTGGCTCTCCCAGCTGTTCTTGCAGCAGCAGTGGTGGGAAAGGACACAGAGTCCTTTGGAGCAAGAAGTCTCTGTGGAAGGGCTCCAGTGTGCAAAGGCAGCCTGGGTGCCCACTGGTGTGTCTCAGAACACAATTAGAAATTTAGAGAGTTCTCAAGTGTCAGGTACAACACCTCCAAGCCTCTCTGGTGCCTGCTGTTCAGACATGTTAGGATGCAGAGACTGTGCTGTCATGGCACTTTGTGTGGAGGATAGGTGGCAACTAAAGAAGTGGGTAACCTCTGTTTACTTGCACTTGCCCTCAGTAACATCAGCAATTCCTGGTACAAATAGCCTATGATTGTTCACCTGAGCACTACCATCCATGCTGTCACTTTTATTTAGAATGATGTGACAGCCATCCTTTTTTCTGGAAGGGATTAGTGGGGAGGTGGGGAATCAATAAAGGCAAAGATTTGAAAAAAAAAGCCAACAGCAAAACAAACCAGTAAGCAGGGCTGAACAATTAACATCCCACAGCCTCTAGTAATATTGATTGTTGTTTTGCCCTTGAATCCCACTCTGCTTACATAGAAGTATTAACCCTTTGGTAAAATGCAAAGACAGAAAATGAGTGAAAGTGTTTGTACTAGTTCATAAAAATAGATAAAAAAAACATATTAAAAGATAGTATGGGTTATAAAGTAAGAGATTAATATCTAGATTTGTAATTGTCAGGATCAGTCATCTCTCAGACTGGTACCTGTCACCTCTGCTACACAATCCATTTCACTTGCACTCAAGAAATAATGAAGAATGATAATATGTTATTCTGCATAACTTAGCCAGTCTGTAAAGGAGGAACATAATGTGGTTTACCCATTTTTCTTGGCAATTAGTGGTGAGTGATGGAATTTAGGAATGAATCTGGGAAGAAAAAAAAAAAGAAATCTAGACTGACAGTAATGACTTAGAAATTTTGATGCCAATAGTCCTGCTTTCCTTCAGATCCTCTCACCCCTACTTCTTAATGCATTCTGCAGAAGAATGTATGAGAGTGAGCCCAAGATTGTCTGAAAACTGGCAGCTAAAACCTGGCTGTTCTTGCTTGTTGTACAACCAAGATAGACATGCTAAACTTCCCAAATCCTTAGTTACGTCCTTTGGGAAAGCAGGAGCCCTGCTGGGCTGTTTAACATAGAAAGAGCCTGTGCTCTCCCTGGCTATAAGAGATGCCAAGAGCACGTTAAAAACATAAGGTAATGGATACCATCCCAGTGCATGTTCTTTCAAGCTAAATGCCATTTTGAAGGAGGAGGCATAAATAATCAAGAAGGCTTGCTGGTGAAAGCTATCAGCTAGGAACAGAGAGCAACAAGGAGGAGAAGCAGAGCAATACTACTTATGTGCCTTTCTGAAAGAATTTTAGAAGAGTGCTGAACACACTTTTCAAGTTGTTGAATATACCAAGATGCCACTCAGAATCCAGTAAATTAAAAACATGGAGGGTGCAGGATTGAAGACAGGAGATCAGCAATATGTAGAACTGCAACAAAACCAGTTCATCAGTTTTATATGTATATCACAAGATGCAATTCAATAAAAGAAATGCAAACACTCCATATTCATCTGGAGTAGTCTGTTGCACAAACACACAATTGGAAAATGTGAATTTGACAACAGTTCTACCAACAAGGACCAAAAAGGGATCTGAATTGCAGACTGAACATGAGTCAAAAACATGCTGTGCTGAGAAAAGCTACATTGCAGTGGAGTGTATAAAGAAGTATGTCGTGCATGTGAGACATGAGGTAACTTTACTGTGCAAGATTCTGTGGGTAAGGGCTCTTAATTCTCACATGTTAAGACTGTGAGACTCCAGAAGAGATTGGACCAATTTGTTAGAAATTGAAGAGATGCAACTGGAATGACTGGACATCTAAAAGACCCTTTTGTAATATCCTACAGGGAAAGATTAAAGGAAACAGAAATATTTTGTTTATAAAATGCAGATGTGTCAATAAATCTGGGGGAAATAATGTGCTCTGTCTCTCATGTGGTGACTGCAGGGAATAATGAGCCTAAACTGAAGTGAAGGAGATTTTGATTAAATGTGCTCAAAAAATTTCAAACAGTAAGGACAGAGAAACGACAAAATATGCTGCTGAGGGAGACTGTGTAATACACATCTTCAGAGTTTTTTCAGAAAGAAGAAGGCAAATATTTATTGTCTACTTATTTCTCTACAGAGAGAGTTTATCCAGCCTGAAGGTAATGAGATGAACCAGGAGTCTCTCAGGCTACACCTACCCCCCCCCCAAGCTCTCAAGCGTCAGGAGAAGGCTCTGATACCCAGCTATTCACTAAGCCACCAGGGTTGTCCCCCATTAGAGCTCAGCCCTGCCCTGGCCACTGACCTGAGGAAATAATCTCCAAAGACTGTCCCCAGCATCCACTTTGGACAAGGTTTTCATACACTGGGGGGAAAGTATTCCTCTGCACCATGGTATTTACCCTTAGGGAGAAAGAAGAGGTCATGATCCCATTTCTTGTAAAGAGAAGCCTAAAAGTGCCCTCCAGTCCTAATTTCTCTGGGTATTTCTGTAGCAAGCTATTTTTAACAAGGAGAATCCAAAAGCCCTCTCTAAATACATGCAATTTAAGTGAATAAGCTTTTATGTGCACAACAACAGGCTCTCGGGCATTCATGCAATTTTGCTTCACTTAGTAGCTCTGTATAAATAAGGTAGGAAAAGAAACATTCTCTGCGCATGCATAAGATGTTTATAAATACAAAATAGTTATAATAATTCATTCCATTATTACCAAGATTCAAGTCCCATTATCCTAAATACTTTCACAAATCTGTATCAAGAGACACTCCCTGTCCCAAACACTGCACAGGTTAAAAAATCATGGTCATGTGAGAACACTTCCTTAAGTGAAAAAATGAGATTGTCTGAAGCAATTTTTAGTATAAGGCACAGTTTAGCATTCTCCCTCTTCCACACTTAGGCTCAAGTCATTTTCTGGGAAGTTCAGCTAGTAAACGTTATACAATGACATGACTGCTCCAAAACTTCATTTTCTTATACAAATGTACATATTGGTTAATCTCTTAAATGTCTGTCCAGATTGTCTCCATTTAACAAGCTTCAAAGAACTGGGTAACTCACAGATGATTTTGGGTCTTTTACCTATTTTTTCCCGATATTTAACTTTCAAATTGTAATGGGAGAAGAGTGAAATGCTGTCAGGTTCTGTAAAAACTAGTTACTCTATTTTAAGTGTAGTCAACTTTAAAGCTGTTTTATCATTCTGGCTTTGCATGTTTCTAAGCACCACTGAGAGTCTGGGTATCAGCACTTCATAAAACTGCTTCCTAAACTGAAATTCAGAGAAGTGTTGCAAAATGAACCCATATATTTCTCACAGTAGTGAAAATACCATCTGAAAAAAGTCAGGAATATTTTCTTTTCCTTTTAAACCCCCATAAGAAAAACACCACAGGCATTAGCTAGTTAGTAACCTCTTAGTGCACTGACCTGTTTGTTTTGATGTTCACGGAGGGTTAGTCAATATATTAGCCTTAGATAGGGTACCATTAGTAATTTATGCATGAATTTTATTACATAGTTCATTTTTCATCTACCCCAGAGCCTGCAAATGCCCCTCTATCACACACTGCTACAAAACATGTGAGTTATGAAAAAAAAGTTATTAATTCTGCTTAAATTTTTGTCCTATGCAAAAGGCATGGTATTGAGGGATATTTGTAATATTTTGCATTTAAAAGATGGTATTATGTTTCTATTTTTAAATATGGCATCCCGGCTAATGTTAAATTAATCACTAATCAATTAGGACATTTCTAATGATTATTATTCCTATGCCACTCTCTATTGATTCTGAAAAAGTCACTAGACTGACCTCCAAAAAAACCCTTGGCATTTGAAGAAATGATATGTAGATGTGTGCTAGCTTCTGTGGCTGAGTATGTTGGTAATTCATCTCTACAGAACAGACAATTAAATGTCCCTGGTATGTTGTAAATAGGAAAAGATTGCAATCTGCCATGGATCATCCTGAGAATGGAAGCTTAATGAATCAAAGAAAAACCAGTCAGAAATTGAATTTGATAAGATACACCTGCTAAGTTATGTCCTTTCTGATGATGAGGCTGTATCTAAAGCAGCTGTTCTAAAAATTGGAAGGTGAGTCTGAAAAAAATAGAGAGGCAGAGCATACAAAGAAGATTGAATCAATGTTAGTTGCTGTTTGAAATGGTGCTTCAGCTCAGATGCCCCGTTGTTGAATTATCTACCTGTGACTCTTTTTTGATATATAAGTGCTCTTCACCCTGATATTTTTTCTAGCAACAGTACATTTATATTCATCCATCTAAATTATTTCTGCTAGGATACATAGTCCAGCTCTGTAGCACTAGGAAATGAGACAGTTATAGGTAAAGTTAATAAATCCTCTTTGACTGCCTTCCCCTTTAAGAGCTGAATCTCAAGCTCATGGTAAGGCAGCTGCATTTTCCACACAGTACAGGAGGCATCTCAGAAAGGGAGCCAAACATACCTCTTGCTTTTGCAGAAGCTGACCAAACTGAGTTTGAAGCAGTGAGCCTTGCTGAGAGCTGCCTCCATTGACTGTGAATGGGAGCTAAGAGCAGCTTAGCAATGTGGTTGCTGTACTTTGTTCCGGGTTACTTAGCCCACTTCTCAGAGCCTGACTTCAGCAGAGGCTCTTGGGCTGCCCCAGCAGGCGCCAGAGGAGCCTCCTGGACAGAGGTACTTTTTTTAGGGTGACTGAAACAATTCTTTAGTCAACTTCTCCATCTTTCTGTGCAAGTCTTTTGACCATGGAATTGCTCTTTAAGCAGTGGAAAACAAATACCTCTCCTTAGTAGTTAGTAAACCTGTCACACCCTAAAAAACCTCTGCTGGCAATTATAATGAAAAATACTATTAAGCAGCCTTTCTATGAGTTTTTAAATAAAGTGTTGTACTCTTTCATGGATGGAGTGTCTCCTGCTAGGCTTTCTCAGTTCTCTTCGCTCAGATTTGGGGGTATAAAATTTTGGCCTACTGTCTCTTAGTGAAAAAGAAAAAAACATTTTAAAATCATAATTAAAGAAAAAAAAAAAAGAAAATTGATGTTTCAATGAAAAGACACATGCCTGGTTTCATCTCTAGTCTGATATACCTGATAGCAGATGATGCATATCTCTGCATCCTTCAAAAGAAGGTGGCACAGTGCTTGTCTAAGTTATATTTTTAGGAATCTCTTTCTAAAAATGGTGAAAAATAAAGAAAACAGGTGTTCCTTGTTTGCTGAAGGGAAATGGAGGAATTCCTTCTGAATTTACTCTGAATTGATAGACCTCTCTATTGCACCACGCCTGAATGGATATATTATACTGTACAATATAGTTATTTTTATGAGAGATAGGGTATTAATGGCAGTAATGATTTTTTCCATTAAGCAGTTCAGAAATTATCATGTGTTTGTTTAATTTTTTACCCAGCTGATCTCACTCTTTCCTGTATTAGCTATGGGATTTGTTAGTCCTGAATCTTCTCCATTCATAGATTAACATGACATGACATGTTTCTTTTTATGTCAAAACATTTACAATGTACTTATAAAAATTAATAGAAGGTTTAAAATAAGCCTCTCTCGTGGCATGTTTAGGTTGTTTATTTCTAATTTTCTTAGGAGTACTGTCAATAAATGTAATTCTTAGCAGAGCCCTCTACATTTTTGAAAAAGTCAGATGAAGTTTTTTCTCCCTCACTGTTCCCATTAGCCACAACAAATCTTTCTCTTGCTGCCTGTGCATGTTCTGACTGTCATTTCAACACTGACTCATCACTGAGAAAAGATTAAGACTTTGACTCGACAGGTTATAATCCTCTTCCTGCACCAGGAATGCACTGCTCTGCTATCTTACAACTGCCAGCCCGTGCCTAAGGATGCATGATGGCCCTGTCTGATGTAATTCAGCTTGTCCTGATTAGATAGAGGGAAAAATACACACATACCTAATTGAAGCATGGGAATTATTTTACTGGATTACCAATGCATTTGGAAAATCTATGGTAGCATTTATTAAATAAGCATTTGTGCCCATGTGTAACCTGGCTCGGTTCATTACACAGGATGAAGGTTGGAAACTGCATCCTGTGAAGTAGTTGGAGTTTTTCCCCATTGCTGAACAGGCAGCATTTTTCGTGTTCTTTCCAAATCATCCTTATGGTTCATGACAATCTTCTCTCTCTCTCTACTGCTTTATTTTATTGCACAAATGCTAAGAATGGCACTTGTTTCAGAGAGCATTACCAGAGCTTTAATATATATTTCAGTATATTGCACACATTGAAAAAAACTTACCTTTAATAAAATGTAGCAATGCAGTTATATGTAACACAGCTCATGAATTTTCTTATGTGCTCAGTTGCTTTGCACACTCAGTACTCAGGCTTGTGGAGCAGCTTCCTGGATTTTGGCATTTTTATTGCAGATGCCATGCTTCTTCCCTGTTACAACGCCAAGCTTTTCTTTAATCTGAAAAGCAACATACACAGGTTATACACTAGACATAACGACAAAGATGGAACAGTGTAATTGAAGAATAATGATTTCCATAGGAAACAGCCTGCAATGCCTGCATCATATCAAGTTGGCAGATACTAATTTTCAATTTATATTTAATTGTCATTAATTGCCATACTGAGGTAATGTAGCCATTCAGTTTAGAAAAATGACAGAAAAGTCCTGAGGATCATTATAAAAGCATAGTTTTCATTAATACATTTTGGGCTTTGGAACTGTGTTTTGCTTCCCAGAGGGAAGCAGGGAGAAAGACAAAAGTAGGTTTATGGCACTCATGTAAGAGAAGGAACAAGGGAAAGTCTGCATCATCACCTCTTTGACCTGGAGATTGCCTCAAGCTGGATGTGGGGAGAACAGGGCAAAAAGTTTGAGCTAAAACCCAGTGACAGCAGATAATCTAGAAGTATAAATAGGCCCTGAATTTCATTAATTAATCCAAAAGCAGTTCTGTTTATAACAAATTCCTGACTCATTTTTTGGCAACATCCAACAGGTCCTGCTCTCCCAGCACAGATGGAGGAAGGTTCACAGCAGAGCTGTGATGGGGCAGGTTTAGGGCAGGTCATGTCAGTCCCCTCTGTAGAGCCATGTAGCAACTTTGGATGTGCAAACCACTGCTACTTCTCTGTGATGCTAGACTCATGCCCACTGCATTCTGGCATGCCTGGAGGTCGAAGCATGGCAGAAGTCTTCCCATTCTTCAGCTATCCATTCTAACCCTACTCCTCCTTTCTGTGCCCACTGTGAAGCCTCAGGATGAAAGGCAGCCCCACCAAAGACAAAAGCAGAACTCCACCTGTGCAGAAGAAATTCAGCTGCTGCCTCGAGCTACAAAGTGGCTCTCCTTTTTCAGCCTTAATGTGTGCAGGAAAAAGACTGAGGAAATACGCAATTTTAGAGATCTGTGAACCCAAACACAACATCAAGGTGTTCTGACACAATTTCAAAAGCCAAATGCATTCAAATATAGCAATTTTTGTCTCAGCCAAAGATAGCATTAAAGCCAGCAATATGTGCTTCAATAGCTGCAGTTTTGTCCCATGCTTCACTGGGACAAATCCTGCGTGTTCAAGGCCTGGCCAGGAGTATGCACTGTGTAAAGTCAAACCTAGACCAAGCACCAGTAAAATCCTTGAAATCATCATTCTTTCCTGAACACTGACAACTTATTGAAATCTATAGCTGAAACCCCAGCTCAAAGACAGTTTTAGGGAAAGTTCATCAGAACTACTGTATTGTGGCAGTACTTCCTCTCAGCAAGTTGGTCGCTCATGCCTTCCCTTGCCACAATCTTTGATGACCACAGGAAGCAGATGTTTTGATTTCCATAATACTTTTTCACTTCTCAGGTGCACTTCATTTCCTCTTATTAATAATGGAACAGGTTTGATTTGGAGTAAATTTGCTTCTATAGCCAGCTAGGTAGAAGTATCAGATCTTGATTGTTGTGAGATTTTTTTCCCCCATTATTTTAGCTGGGAACCACTTCACATGTGTAGGGCTTTCCTTACATTTACTGGGTACCAGAAATCAATCAGAGTGCAGGAAACAAAAATCTTGAAGGTTCATCAATATTTCAGGAAAGGGATTTGGAAATTTGGAAAGGGATATTTGGAAAGGGATTGGAAATTTTGCCCACTTTGCAGCTTTGAAACAGAGCGAGCCCAGTTCAGTGGAACTGAAACCTTGAGCAGGTGACAGTGCCAGATGCTCCACCTGCCCCTTGCTGCCACCCAGCCCAGCAGACCCATGTGGAATGCCATCCATATGACCAAAAAGCACTGCAGAGCAACAGAGATTTCACTTTATTTATTTGTGTCTCCCACGCTTAATGTTGCAAAGAGCGCTGACGTGGAGGGAGAAGACAATTTTTAGCCTCTCTCTGAGACTTTGGACCAAAATTCTTGCCCTTCTGCCATCACCCTGCTTACAGATGGCACTGACCATTGGGGGAGAAAAATTCAGTCTTAACTTGGAGTGCCTCCTCTCCTCAGGGCTAGCTTTTAGGCTGATGGTCTATTTTTTGCCTCAAGGACAACAAAACACTATCCAGAAAAATTAACTTAATTTCCAGAAAACACAAAGACAGTAGTAAGTCAGGCATAACAGACCTCTAGACATTTGAAAAGATATGAAAATTTATTTCTTTGCTTAAGTGCTACAGCTTTCAGTTCTTTCTTTATTCTTTTTTGCTATTTTATTTACATGATTATTGCAGATTTACCCTTGCTTGACAAATAGTGGGAATTTCTGTGGCTTGGGCTACAGCAACATTTTGAGGGCCTCTAACAGGCCCTGACCCCAAGAGGATCAGCTTGTCCTCATATTTTCTTTTCTGCATAAGTTTAATTTTCTGAAACTTAGCTCCTATTTTCTCTATTTTCTGTTTTCTCTATTTTCTGTTTTATATAGGCTTCTCTATTTTCTGTGTGACTGTTTCCTTTAAGGATCAACAGTTTTCTACCTGTTGAAAGTGTACCAGATTGACTAATGGAACAAGTATCATGATTCTGGAAAAAGTATTTCTAAAGCATGTGTATTCTTGTTTGACTCACGTTGTTTCTCTCAGTGGGAGAGTTACTGTGCTCAGGAGAACATGTTATCTACCAGTTAGTCAGGTAGGCTGGTGATTACATGTAGCTTTCTAAAGGAACATCATGCCTTTTTGTGCCGTTTGGACTTGCTTTTATGTACTTTTTTTGGCAGCTTGCTCCTTCTACTTTTTCTTAATCCCCCAAACCACACCATTGTTTTCAAGAGTCTTAGAAAATTAGATATGGATGATTTGATTTTATTTTTCCTGCTCACTAAATATGCAGGTCTCTATTTTTGCTTTTCTCATATTTCAATGTGACTAATGTACAGCAACACAAAAATAAATCTTGCAATTACTGAAAATGCAGTTCAGGGGTACAGAGATCAAAAAAAAAAAGAACAACCCACAAAGAAAGGGAGGTTTGATTTTTACTTCTTGGCAGGCAAGACAACATGTGGAATCAAACATATAATTAGGATCTAGCTGAAATGGTAAGCCACAGCCTTCAAGAAGAAGCTGCGTTGCCGTGTTCTGCCCAGTGCAATCCCAGAGAGGAATTCTTCCCAGCGCGACTGCAGGGAAACCCAGGATTCTGCTGTGCTGTTATAGGCAGGACATAACTTTTTTGGAGTTTTTCCCACCCTTGCCATTTTCCAAGGGTGTACAGGGATGCATTCTGCTCCCTCACCTTCCCCATGTGTGATTTTCTCTGCCTGCAGCTGCCCCGGGGGCCAGGTGGGTGAGGTGGGCTCGGGGCTGGCCCCACCACCCCTGGCCCAGGCACTGCCTGGCCTCTGGCACCCGGAAAGCTGCAGATGTTAGACAGGACTCCTCTCTTTGCTCTGTTTTGCTCTCCTTAGGATAAACAAGGATCCTGTACTGTGGGCAGGCTGCCCAGAAAGGCAGGCAGGCTTGGAAAAGGAGACTGAGGCTTTTTCTGTAACACTTCCTAAGGAAAAAGAAAAGATGTTTTCTTTACTTTGGAGGAAATAATGGGCATGTGATAAATCAACATGAGAGAATGGGTATGGCAGTTTTACTGCAAGAAAAACTCAGTGGGGAAAAGCAATAAACTCTGCCTCTTCCTCTTGTCTCCAAACACCCCTTGCAGGTTAAACTCATTTATTCTGTATTAAATTTGCAGAGTATTATCTACACAGTTGTTCTGGGTTTTTTAATATCTGGAGACTTAATTCATATGAGGTACCCAAAGGTGGAAAATACACTGTTTTTAACCAAAAAACCCAAACCAAACCAAACCAAAACAAACCTCCAAACAAACAAACACAAAAAACCACAAAACAAACAAGAGGAAAAAAACCCTCAAAACCAACCCAAAATCCAGCAAACCAAAAAAACCCTAAACCCCATGTTGGATTGGATGTTGCTCATTTTAAACTCTTCCATCCCAGATTATCCTTGCTTTCTATAATAGCTGCATACCCAAAAACACTTCCCTCCTTTAAGTAATGAAACAATGAGATGTTAGTGGTATACAGCTCTTATGTAAATCAGGGTGAGGGAAAAACTAGAGTTAGACACAGGACAAGACTAGAAGGAAGTTGTGGAAGATGCTTCTAGAGCAACAGGGAAATTGTGTGAGGGTGTGGAGAAGGCCTGAACTTCTCCATTTGCAATAGCACTGGGGAGAACAGCAGTGGATAGGGTAAATTATGAGAGAGAACAAAGAGCAGGACTCACCAAGGACCCCCAGATGTATTTTACCAGATATATATTGCGTGGCATGTGCAGGTAGTTGCATGGACTTCTGAGAGTTAACTCCACACCCTGAAATTCCCTTTTAATAACAGTAAGTATCACACAGAGATAAAATCGGCTGCGCTCCATCATTCTTTCCATTCCCCCTGGGAAGAGAGTATGAAATCTGTCCAGGCTGGCATCCACGCAGCCAAAGGCTCATTCTTCCTTCCACATCCCCAGGCTCATTGTGCACACACCTCTCTAATGCGCTAGAATTGGCTTAATTTGATCTTGACAAAATAAAATTAAGTAAGCGCAAAACCACTAAAGTTATTACAGAGAGTGACTTTCTAAATCAGGTTTAACTTCATGTCATGCCAGGAGATAATCCCCAGCTAAATCCAGCCTCAACTGAAAAGAAATATGCAACTAATTCAGCGCACTATGCTTTAGATCTCAACTTCAGAGTAACTAAAACTACTATCCACTCTTTTAAAACTTTGTCTTTTCCCAGGCTATTTTAGCATGCAATGATCTCGACGATCACACATAAAATCAATTTCAACTTCCAGGCACAGATGATGTTAAATTTAAAAAATATATCTCTTTCAGAAGTGTCTCTTCTACCAAAGGGTTTAGATGACCTGCCTGTTCCACCACTTTCCCAGTTTGCTCAAGCTGAGCATACAGAGGTGGAAAGAAGTTTTGTCTTCATTGCAGAACAATAAGATATAAGGGTATTCAACTCACAGAAGCTGTGATTAAATTGTGATGAAATAAATGCACATTTAGATGTAAAATCAAATCCTGAGTAAGTGTAAAATCATTATAACCCTGTTGAATTAATTGAATTTCTGCTCATTTTCATCAGCTGAGACTGACTAGAGCTGAACTTTTCTGAGTAATCTTCAGCTCTCTATCACTGGCATAATTAGTAATTTACTTTTCCAAACATTTTGCAGTGTTTCTATGCAGTCATTTATGTGGAGTTCCTCATCAATGTGTCTTGTAGCTTGAACATGAAGCAAGGATTCTGCACCAATTCTTGCTGAATCAGGGCTCAGTGCATATACTACCAATCACTTTTCTCACAAGTGTGCTTAAAATAGCATCTTCAGCCCATTGTAGCTCACTGGGAAATCTGTCAGCAAATTTCACATTTCTATTATTACAAGACCAATTTTAGACCTAGAAAAAGAAATCATAGCAATGGTAAAGCTCCAGGTGGAGAAGGGTCAGTACTGCAAATACTTTCATAATGAAGTGCTGAAATTTCAGAGTAAATTCATTTTTAGCATGTTCACATTATCTTGAATTGGTTTTCCACAAACATTTGGTCAATTAAAATGTTGATTGGCAGCAGTATTTACACTTCATTTCTTACAAAGCTGCATATGCAATTATTCATGGCTAATGAGTTTGCATTAACATGAGCAATTACTTTTGCTAGAAATGCTCACGCATTTCTGAGTTTAGGAGAGCAGGTAAATCCCTCCATATTGTGGGCAGTCTAGAACTGTGTGCTTCCATGTCAAAGCCTTCCTCCAGGCTCCATTTAAGTTCATCTATTGACATGAGGGACCCCAGAACTGAAACTGTAATGAGACTGGGGGAAGTGGAGACTGGGTGCCATATGACTTATTGACTAGTATGCTTAAATAGCTGACACCGTGCTATTGCCCAGAAACTTCATAAAAACATAAACACAAGTAGTTAAAAATTTCTAATAATACATCTTGAGAGAAATCACAAGCGCTTGTACATGTGCTATAATTAGGGAGCATCGATTATTTAGTCACTTCTGTCAAATATTACTTTAAAATCAATCCAGTCTAGAACTGGTTTTTTTTTTCTTTTTAGACCAAACTGCAGTTAATATCAGAAAATAAAGCAATTCTGACATGCTTCTAAAAGAGAAAAGTGCAAAAAATTCCTGAACAACTATGAGACTAGACACCTATTAGTAAAGAATTACGTAACTCTAATGCCTGGAGTAGTCACTGTGTTGAAAGGAAAGTCTGATTTAAATAACAGTATTGTTAGGTTTGGAAGGGACATCTAGTTCCAACCACCCTGCCATGGATAGGGGTGCCACCCACTAGACCATGTTTCTCAGGGCCCCATCCAACCTGGCTTTGAACCCTTCTAGGAAGGGTTGTTTGAACAACAAATCTTGGCAACCTTTTCCAGTGCCTTACTCCCCTTTGAGTAAAGAATTTCTTCCTGATATCTTTTCTAAATATCTTCTCTTCTAGTTTAAAAACCTTCCCCCTTTTCCTGTCACTGTTTGCCCATGCAAGAAGTCACTCTCCGTCCTTTTTTATAAGCCCCCTGTAAGTATGGGAAGGCTGAAGTGTGGTTCTCCCAAAGCCTTCCCTTCTCCAGGTTGAATAAGGTGCACATACCTCCTGGAATAGTTTTCTGGGCTCTGTAGCCCTGTTCCAACCACATTCTGAGGGGTGTCTTAGAGTCCCTCCCAGCATAGCACAACACTGAGGTGGTCAGAGTGGTGCTGCTGAACTGACTCACACTGGAGAGGGCAGCCAGAGACCAGGCACTGTCTGAAGAAGTTTTAAATAATGTGGAGAACTGGCTGACTTCAGTTGGAAACCAAAGTAAAAAATAAAATGAGACTACAATAACTTGCTGTGCCTCTGAAATTTGAAGGCTTAACCATGCATTGCAGACATGTCATTATGAAATATGACTTCGTGGTTCTTCATGAATGTGTCCCTCAGGGACCAAATACCACTCTGTATAGGTTGTTTCACATTTGGTTGACTTTGAGCAAACCTTTAAAATCTATAACTGTTACAACAGTCAGTGTAAGAAACACAGATCCTGAAGAATCTATGAAGTCCTTACTATCCTCCTGGGTTTTTCTGAATTTCATGTAAAAAGACAATAAAAAGCAGGTTTTTTTTTTTTTAAGGACAGATTTTTGGTGTAATTTTGTGTTCCAATCCTAGGGATAGGCATCAGGACACAGATTTTTACATCATTATTTTTGGGTCCTAATAATAAATATGCATAAATTATTTTTTAAATGCAACAGAAATTAGGAACCTGAACAACGAATGCTGCTATAAAACATATTTTGTAGGCCATAAAATACTTCCCTTACCCATATACTTGTTCAAAGAAAATTAAATTCATAGTCTCTAGGTATTGTTTTGAAAATTGATCTGAAAGAAAAGATATGAAAAATATCTGATTATAAGAAGGATTCAGAAAGACAAATTAATAAAAACCCCAAATCTAACAATTCTGTCTGGACCCTAAACATTCTGCTAATAAGCAAAAGAATTGCTAACTGCTGGCTTGGTGCTGCTGGCTTGTGCTGTTCCTGCTTCATCTGCCACCATATTAATATTATTTTGCCTCAAGCATTGCTGTGGAGCTCACTTTAGCTAATGATCATACAACTAAAAGTCTGTCAGCCTTAATATCTATGGGAAACAAAATGGAATTTGTCTCTACACTATTAGCCATGCTTTCTAAACACACTTCCTTTGGCCATATGTATTGAACATTACATTTAATGCCTACTGTACTCTATGCCTACTGGATATGTGAAATAAAGAAAATGTGTATAGGGCAGTATGTAGAAGCCTACATAAACTTCTTTGGCACATCCTTGAAGCACAAAACCAGATCAACTTAGATTATTGCTCAGTTTTTGGAGTGAATGCAAGAGATGAGAAGCAGCAGGTCAGTAGACTGGCAGCCAATAATAATGCCAATTTATTGAAAGACTCAGTTTTTGCCTGAGGTCATCTAATTACATGTATTGTAACCGCAGTGAGGTTTAACAAAAGGGCAATTAAAGCTTCCATTTTGGGGAGGCAAAGAAGTCTAACTCCAGGGTGAATCAAAGGGGAGGAGAGGCAGCTGGGGTAAAGTCAGCAAGGGTTCCTGATCTGTGAGTCTCAAACATGGTAGGGATTAATACACCTAGCAATTGCCACCCTGACCACCACTGCCCCCAAAGCAATGTGTACTGAGCTGAGCCAGGAGAAAAGCTGGCTGCCTTTGGTTCCCAGAGTGAGCTGGGAAGGCTCAGAAGCCCTCTCTCTGCTCTGCTGCATTTGCTACAGTACTGCTGAGATGACTCCTTTCTTATGGCAGTGAAGTAGGCTGTGAACTGTCAGGAAAGCATGAGAAAAGGGAACTGGGGAAAGCAAGCAGTGGGTTCCTTTCAGGCAAGTCAGAGTCTATCCTTCTAGACTATGTTTCCCTGTTCCACAAATAGCTTTTGCATCAAAAAAAAAAAAAAAAACCAAAACCAAAAAAACCCAACCAAAACCCAGGAAATGTGCCTTGTTTAAACCACTGTTTTTCCATTTCTGAACAGAATTATCACTTTCTTTCTCTCCTGTCATTTGTTCTATTGGTCAAATTTCACCTCATTAGCTAAGAAAATGAAAAGTACTTGAGATTTACTGGTTCTTTTCAAGTGCTCAGTGGCAGAGACAGGAATCCTTCCTCCTGATTTGGACTTAGAAAAGCTTGAGTTTAGGACCTCCTAACATACACCCTAATTAATCGATAGGAAGCTTTTGAACATGTAGGGATCTCCACTTACTCTAAAACATGGCTCAAGGAGTAAACACTCACTGCAAGGCGAGTGTAAGGCTTATTGTCTACACCTCAGCTCTGCTATTTGTCAGCAAGCAAGGCTGAGGTCCTGAGTATTTAGATATTCCCACTTTGAAGCTAGTGAAAATACAGTCAGTTCATGTTGGAGTCCAGGACATCCCTCTGGCTGCCCTGGGTGTCTCAGGACCCTTGCAGGGGGCTCAGGGATACTGACAAGAAGTCAAAAACACCTGTGGCTTTGATTTTAGCCTATGGGATAGGCTTCCAACTCTATATGAGGAATTACAAGCCAAAAGGGTTTGAGTAGTATAATAGGGGAATTGACACAGGGTAGAAAAGTAGAATTTTAGGGTTTTTTAGAATGTAATTCAGGGGTACAAGATGGAGGAATCTGGGCATGTCCTAGCCTTTTCTTCCTTCTTCTTGTCCTCCATGTCTTGGTGTGGTGGTGACACTTTCCTTTTGGTTTAGGATAGGGACACACTGTCCAACATAGGTGTTAGATATTGGTGCTTTGTTATAAACAGATGATACATAACTTTGTTATAAAAGGTAGACACCACCCAAAATGCCAGTCAGACTGCCATGGGTTCTGTACTAGGTGGACCTCGGCAGGTCAGAGAGAAAATATTACAGATAAGAAAGAATAAATAACCCTGAAAACTTGACTTCAGGTATTCCAGACCTCTTCTTCGGCTGCTGGGCTAAGGGGACAAGAACTTTGACACTGTTGGGATCTCACCAACTAACCCTGATAAGTTCACTGATACCTGTTTAAATTTTGCTAAGAATAATGGATTTAATTTTTCATGCAGTGGAAGGTAATCATCCAAAGTGTTCAGGAAGGGTTGAGTACTAATTAGGTAGGCATATTAATTCTCTAAGTCCTTTAATTAGCTTCATTTCATCATATTCTACTTCCTTATACCTGCCCCAGGTCTTACAAAACACCTCACATCTGCTGCCACATTTTGCTCAGTATCAGTTTTCCACCAAAGCTAGTGTGTACCCTACAAAGAAGATTCCTGCACAACCTTACTTTACTCTCCTACATATATTTTGTTAGATATTCTACATTATGCTCTGTAGGTATGTATTTTACTGATGTAGCTTCAGAGCTGAATATTTCAGGAACAAAGATAGTCTCTTAGAGACATGGGTGGTGTATATAAGCACCCAATGGGAGTTCTGCATACAGTTGTTTATATCCTATGCTTTAGGAAAGATGCAGATCAACTGCAAAAAGCCCAGGATAGGCAGGAAGAGGAGTTGTGAGAAAAATGGGATTGTTTAGTCTAGAAAATGGGGGATGTGAGAAGCCTTTCAATATTTAAAACATTATTGCAAAATAACCTGAATGAATAAATTCCCATGTGACTGAAGATGGGGTTGGGGTGGGGGGGGAAGCAACAGTATATGCTACAGCATGAGAGATTTCAGATGACCTTCTGGAAAATCTTTCTAATGGTTAATGGCAGGTCAAGACTGGAGTATCCACTGGGGAAGTAGTGGAGTACTTAACTGAAGTAAGAAGGGATAAATCCACTGCTTTTATAGGGGTTTTGACATAAGGTTATTAACAGTTTAAATGTGTATCTCCATGACATCCATCTCTCACCACTCAGAAAGGCAGCTGCCTTCAGAGGCAGATGCAGAAGGTGTCTTCAGCACAACAAATTGACCATTGCTGAAGCAGGCTAGGCTCTCTTTCCATTTAATGGTTCTGTGAGGCCAAACTCTGGACCTTTCACTCATTTTCTTAAGTGGAGAAACAGTTATTCCAGTATTCAGGTGGGTAGTAGCTTGCTCAGCTGATTAGTAAACATTGCTAATTATTCTGTGGTTTTGAAGTCTTGAAACTATATATTCACACTCTGCTGGGCATGACACACTACATCAGAGGCTTGAGGAAATTAAAACAAATGGAAAGCAAGTTTTTGCTTTATAAATCAGATGTAAAACTATCAGATTATTCAGAAGTCCTTCTGTGTTTTCAAAGAAGTTGTTTCGAGTTAGATCTTCATCTTCAAGGTTTTTATAAAAACTGAAATGAGAAAAACATTTAATGTAATAGCAATCAGGTAGAGCAACCAAGAGTCACATTATTTGAATGCTCTCCTTGGCCCCAGACCACCAGAATTAACTTCATAGAAGAGTCATACAGTCTTTTATTCATTGAAAAGGTCCTTTGTTAAAACAATACATGAGATTACAGATGTCACCTGGAGGTAAAGACATTCAGCATCTCAACACTAGAACTGTCTGAATAGCAAAAGACATAGAAGCCAGTCCTGCTACAGTGGAAAGCAGGAGAGGGATATTTTATCAGTAAGTGAAGGTCCTGGAGAAAACCTAATTGTGTACAAACTTTTTGAGGCATGAAAGGTATTCATTTTAAATGACAAGCTAAACACAAGATTAAATATAGGGTCTTCTAAATAACTACATTTGCGACTTTATATTAACATTATAAAAATAAAATGATTGCTAAATTGTGTCATTCTGTCTTATTATACAAATTCAAGTGAATAATATAATATTTTCACTGGTGGTCAGGTTGCACATACACACATAGTAGGAATTACTGTTTTCATTTCCATCAATTGCAAGGATTATAAATGTTTTCAATTTTTACATCCTTTTCTCTGGAAAATTAGCTGAAAGGGATGGACACACACATTTTGCCACTGAATAAAATTTGCCTAGGCTTAGAAAACATCTCCATTATACAGGAAAGAATACATATTTTTCATATTATGACAATAAAAATACTTTTAAAATCCATTTGCATTTTAAAAGAGTGATGTAGACTGTTTAGGAAAAAAGGGAAATTTGAGTCTATACAGTATATTGTTTTTATGGTAACTGGGGTTCTTCCAAATATAAACAAAATGGGACTTATAGCACAATAGGGCACTTAGAGCCCATTAGAGTCTTACACTCTGTTTCACTGGGTTTTTTTTTTTAATAAAGTTTGAAAAAAGGAGCTCCTACTTGAAGTTTCAAATTTAAAGCAAAAAGCACTTAGGGTTAACCGTGAGTGCATATAGGATTCTTGACTAATACTCTAAATAAAAGAGTTATATTTTTTCCTGCTCAGAAGGAAGTAGGTACATTCTTTCTGACATTCTCTAGCCATCTCCCTAATCCCTGCTATGCTCTCATTTATAATCAGTATAACTTGTGGAGCAATCAATATTTCCATTTTTATGACAAAATGACATCTTGTGTGCAAATGAAATCTCTCAAAGCATGGCAATGATCAAATTGCTTGGTTACTCTGTACCACAGGTAGGGAACACATCAGAGAAATAAAGAGGGACATTCACACGCAGGTGGAATCTGCTAGTTGGGGAATAGCCACAGTAAAAATCTTGCGTGAAACATTGTGTTCAATTTCCTGCTTCCAGAGACCCACTTAGTTTGGTATACTTAGATGCTCTGCATCTCCACTTGTCAGTCAAGTCACCATCTGCTCCTACTCCCTGTAACCCCTTCCAGGTTCCTATGTACTCCCAAGTATCTTCAAATCCCTTCTACTTCAAAGAGTTTGAACAACCTCTGATCCTTTCCCTTCTGCTTTGAGCATGTCCCAGCTCCACAGTATGTGGGCTGAGAAGTGCTGGCCTGTTAAAAGGTTATATCTACATCCTATTTTGAAGACAGATGCAAGTTTGCTTCAAGCTGGTGGGAAGCGAGCCAGTTTGGATGCAGAGGCCACGTGAGTGCATTATCAGCATAATGCTGAGCTTGATGCAATAAGCCTGACAGAGAAACAGAATATATTAGCTGAGCTTCAGTCAGTGCAGAGCCCAGGCAAAGCAAGCTTACATCTGTCTGCAATCTGTCAGGCAGCTCCATAATGTGTCTGAATCGCATAATTCCCCCTCCAGTCTTAATAGCCCACACACAGACTGAAGCAGGGACAGAAAGCCATTCTGTTTGCCCTCTGCAGATGAATTTGCTGATACTGGGCTTCTGTCAGAAATGGCACACCTGCATGGAGCTCTACTCCTCTGTGCTGCCATTTCTATCATAGGAACAGGTCTACATTTGCCAGAAAGCTTTTATACTCCACATCTATATTTACATTTGATCAGTTACCAGTAAGAGAATATTTTCTGCACTGCTACCTGTCTCCACCCACTAAGAATCAGTTTGAGAGTCACAAAACACTTATTACAAAACAAGATTTGCAATTCTCTTTCCATTTTCAATCTGTCCAAAAGCACAAGATTTCTGATAAAATAAGACTCACAAAAGCACTACTTGCTTTCAGTGGTCCAGCACTGCTAAGGATGGAACCCACATTTAGCCATTTTGAAACACATCAATAGAAAATAAAGAGACTATTAATCCTTAGGACCATATGCCCCTGGGAGACCTTACATGCTACCTTTCCCAAAGTCCATTTTCAATGTTACATCTATTGATCATAAGACTGGACAATGTTATATGTCCAGCTGCCACATACTCTGGCCATTGAAAGCCTTTCTTTAATAAAACTTGAAGATTCCTGGCTTAGAGTTCTCTGTGCACAAGCATTTTCTCTTTTTTTTTTCTCCCCCCAAGGAATCCCTGATATATAAAAATGACTTTTTCAAGGAGACACAACCCAAATGCCTGCAGCTCCCTGAAGTGACTGCCTAATACTTAGATTACTGCACTGAGCATATGAAAGTCTTGATCCCTTTTTGTATGTTGTTCTTGAATATGTTTGTAAATTTCTCTCTCAAACCACAGAAATAATCTTGGAGAAATATTCATTATCCCTGCTGCTTTGTTCTGTATTCTTCAACGAAAACTGTCTAGCTTCTCACTGAAGATATAGAGATTATTAACCCTTAAGTAGCATCCAAATTCACTGAAATTAAAAAAATGAGAAGATGCAAACAGGTTTCCAAGAACAGGTATCCACTACAAAATCTGAGATACAGACTATCTCTCCAAGCCTCTAGAAACATGCAGTGGAAGTTGGTCCAGGCTGGAGCAAACCACACAAACATCTTCAGCCTAAAGGAGAGGGCAACAGGACCTGCATAGCCATGGTTCAATGCTACCTGGTTCTCTTTTATGAATCCTGACCTCATTTGTCCTTGTAACACAGAATTCATGACCTCTCTTGCAGGCATGTTCATCTGGCTTGTCTGAATTTCCACTCTGTCAATCTGCTTCTCAAATCTTTCAGCCAGCAAAGAACGCTGGTGATACCTGAGTGAAAACAAAGATGACAAAAAATACTCCAGGCCATTTTCAGTGGGAAATTATTTCATATTTTGTTTTGTTCAGAAGGGTCTGACAAAAAGCCTACCCCAAGAAACTTCTCCATCTTAAACATCTCTCTAGTTAAACACAAGTAGTTTAAGCATGAAATAATTGCAAATAGTTTTTTAATGAAAGGCCTAGACATTTGAACACCTGTGCTTTATTGACAAAAAAGTCTGTTCAGTCTAATGCTTGGAGTGGAGACAGGCAGATTTTCCTGACAGATCTTTTCTTGAAGTATCATCCCATGACTATACTCTAGTGCCTTACAGTCATCTTTTCAGGCTGGAGCACTTCTTCTACACAGTTATCCCACCTCCAAACGCCCTAGGAGAGCTCTGTGGTATTGTCTACACACTAAATAGATTATCAGGGATGACTGCTAATCCCTGCAGCTCCTGCAGAGTGACATGACACCTGTGTGTGTATCCCCCACAACTCCCCAGAGGCACCCACCAAATTTCCCAAGCGTGGAGAGAGACACCAGCATTCACCAGACACAAGCCATGGTGGCATGAGGAGCAGGAAAAGTTCTCCTCAGGAGCAACAAGAAGGTGAGGTTCCTGAGGCTGCACCCATTGTAACCTTTAATGCACACAGAAATCAACCCAATGTTTTTTGGCTTGGCAAAAACCACTTCTGTCTTCTGCTTGAGAAATGTCATATAGGCGATAAATCAGCACTGCCATGGTCACAATGCCCAGATGCTACAAAATTGTTCTCCCAGCCCTGCTTGGGGTGTGCTGAGACAGCTGCTTGACCAGAAATGAATCCTGCTTCAGCCATCCCACCCCCAGCCAGGAGCAGCCCCAACCCTGGGCATCTCCCAGGGGATGGGCACAGCTGCAGCATGGCTGGGGAGAGGCTGGCAGCCCTGGGGGCTGACATGGGGTGCTGGGCTGTGGGGAGCCTCAGAGGGATGGCAGGGACAGTCAGGGCTGGCAGGGACAGTTAAGGATCAGGGTGCCCCTGGGGCCCTGCCACAAGATTTTTATTTTTTTGCAAATTTCTGTTCTCAGAGATTTTTCTCTCATCTGGACATGTTGATGGTCTTTTGCTCCCTCTCCCTCAGCACTCCCTGACCTTGCTTGGCTGTAGGAACTCACTGTGGATCACACTTGCTCGCTAGTGGCACTAAAGCAGCCATCTCTTTAAGACACACATGCAGCCTCATTGCAGCCCCTGTGCCAGCCTTTGGAGAGACTGGTGCCACTGTGGGGAGGGGCACTGCATCATACCTGCCTGCAGCTCCAGCAACAGGAATGCCCCACCTTTCCCCCCACAGGCTCCCAGCTTCCTTCTGACTACCTCCCTTGTGAACCACAGACTGAATCAAGAAAATTCCCTGGGTTCAGAAGCAGTAGTCACTGCCCTTTCAGTGCTGCACCCGAGGGACAACTGCTGTGTCTTTCTGCTTGCTATGGTCTCAGCTACAGCTGCCCCTGAGCTGCCATGACATAGGAGGCCATGAGCCTAGGAGCCACAGGTCCCTGCCTTAGCACTGTGCTATCTCCTTTACAACCCACTTTTCAGACATCAAGTTTTAGTCAAAATTTTCTCCTACAGGTTACAACAGCTTCTTCCAGATCTTGGCTGATTTACAAGAAGTGGGCTAGCCTTCGCCAACCTTACTCACTGTTAAGACTCCCTGATTCATGCTCCAGTTCAGGGAGTTCAATCCTGTCATGCTCTGATGTCATTTTATTTTAAGTGCATCAATATTTTGAGTAGAAGGACATGCTTTAAAGTTAGACAGAAAGAGAGGAGAAATTAAGGTTCTTCCCAGCTAAAAGGCCAACTCTGATACACCCAGGGATCAAGGAGATGAAGTCTATTCAGCTGAGGAGCTCAAAGAATTGAAAGCATGACACACTCCCTGTTTCTTAAAGATTAAATCATATAGAACATCTTTTTGTCAATAAAAGGGGAAAAAAAGCCATTGGAAAGGAATATAGGCTTCAGCAAATGAATAGGCATATGAAAAATGTGGTTGGGACTAGGCAAGGAGACATGGGGCGGGTGGATGGGAATAATCTCTGGAGAAAGCTGTTTCACAGCATCTGTAGCAGAATTGAAAAGACAGACCTGCCACTCCACAGCTGATTTAGTCCACAATGAATCTGAACTCTAATGAAACTGTCATTTTGGCAATATATTGTAACAAGGAGTCCTATGTGGCAGTTATGTATTTGCCCTTTAGTTTCACAATTCCCTATTTTTAAATATATTTTGTTGCTATTAGTTTGACCTCCTCTGACACTAAATCACTGCTACTCTGGCATTCAGTGCAGAAGTGCCTTGTGAAATGTCTCACTCAGCAATTGCCTCCACTGCCCTTTCTTCCCAAGGCCATCATTACTGTTTGGCTCCCAGGTCTGCAAATCTGCCAGCAGCTCTCAAAGCTGTGTCCCAACCACACATTTCAGTGGCCTCATCTCTGCAGGCCACAGTCTCTCTCACACTTGACATAAACTCAGATCAACAAATCCAGCCCCTAAAGCACAGATAATTATACTGTTCTACTGCCAGGAAGCTCTGGTACATCCTAGTGAGTCAAATGTGGAACAAACCTCGATCTTTGCCAACAGGTGCAATATTTCTGTAGATGTCTATGTCTGTCTTCAATTGGAGTGTGAATGTCCTTGGGGCTTGCATGTGCAGCAGAAGTTTGTCTCAGGCACCCTTTCATGATCACTGGAAGAGATACATTTTTTTTTTAGTTGTGACAAAAAGGAGTGAGTTTGGTTCTGTCTCCATAGAGTCTCACTCAGTTGCTTTTGGATACAACCAAGGTTTTAAAATTACTTTCAAAATCATTAGGCTGCATTTTCAGTGGGACAAATCTTACCTGGAAGTAATGAACTTATGTTGCAATGAGATAAAAATAATATACTCTCATGAGAAATAAGTGGTTAAAGGATAGGACACAAAGGATAAAAGTCCTTGGAGGAAGATCACTGGTGGACTCCAACTGGGCTGTATTACATGTTGTTATTATTATACATTATATACAGTGTATTCCCACAGGAATGGGCTGATTGATCTAATCCTAAGTGACCTGGAAAGTGGGATGAGATAAAGGATCAAAATTTGCTGATAATAATGAGTTATTCAAAGAAGTAAATTTAGAGCCAACTGCTAAGAGCTGCAGAGGGATATCATAATGCAGAATGACTTGGAAATAAAAATGCAGTTGAATTCAATATTGATAAATGTAAAGTAATGCACACAAGAGGAAAAGCCCAAGTATATAAATGCAGTGATAGTCACCAAAGTAGCTGTTACTGCCGTGGAAAGCAATCTTGAGGTTATTATAGAGAGGCCTATGAAAATGTCAGCTCAATGCTCAGTAGCATTTAAAAAAGCAAACCAAATATTAGGAAAGAAATTAAGACCAAATCAGAAAATAGCATGAAGCTGCTGTACAGGTTTACTGTGTGAATGCACTTAAATAGTGTGAGTTCTTCTGTCCCCATTCTCCTAGCTCAAAGGAGGAGTGTGGGGAAAAAAAAAAAAAACAAAGATGCTGCAAAATCTGGAACAGTTTTGGTGTGAGAAATGGTCAACAAGATCAGGAACCTTTGCCTGAAAGAAGAGAAAACCAGAGAGGGCACATGATAAGCATCTAAATAAATTAAGTACCTAGAAGGAAGCAGATAGAGAAGTGTTCACTGTCTTCCAATATAGCATTAAATGGAATCAACAGACGTAGTTTCAAAGCAAGCAAAAGGAGGTAACTTTTCAAACTACAGTTCAGCTGTGTAACTCGTTGCCAAGGAGGCTGTGGGCACAAAAAATCTCTGTGGGCTTAACAGACTCACAAAAAGGGAATCTGTTGAGAATTCCTGCATATGGAGACTCAGAGTTTTCCAAAGGCACAGACCCTGGGAGTATGAGAGAGGGATCTGGCCGCATGGCTGTGTTCTTGCTCTGTTTGTCCATCCCTTTTTCTGCAGTGCATCCATTATTGCCCAGTGCTGATGAGATGTGGTGGACCCGCAATAAAAGTTCTGGTGTTTTATGATTGTCCCCTTAAAGGATCACAGTAAGTCCCAAAACTCACTGTTTCCTTCTTTGAAGTGAGTGAGGCAAACTTAGCTCTGGTGCCTATTTTATGCTGGAATAAAATATAGTTTGGTCTAAGTCAGAAGGGAGGTGTAAACTGTGTGACTTGGATTAATTTGGCATTCAGTGGGTGTGCGAATGATGACATACCCACCAATGGAACAGATGGTCTGGGCAGCAGAAAAAATAACCAGATAGCTATAAAATAAAGCAAGCTCCTTCCAGGCAAGTTCTTATCTTCATTTCACCTAAATAAACCTGAAATAATTTCATTGAAAAGGCCCAGCTGTTTACCTCTTTCACTTGAGGTGTATCTTTTGTCTTTGCTTAATTTGGACTCATGCTGGGATTTACTTGCTCAAAATTCATCTTTCTCCAGCTTGAATTTGGGTCCTTCTGCTATTAAATCTCTTGCTGAATCTCTTATACAGTGTTTATGGAACATCATCTAGACTGACCACCAGAAAGCTGAAATCAGTCTTGTTTCTCCTCAGCCCTGTGCATTGTGGCAGTGGCAGCTGGGATGAAGAGATCCTGAGGCTGATGAGGCAGAAGTGATACTTATGTCTCTGCAGGCATTGCTTGGCATCATGGACAAGCAGAAAGTCTGAAACCTCCTTAAGTTAAGTTAAATTAATCCTGAAGCTGTTTAAACAAAAACTACAACCCTACCTTGCAGTAAAAACACATCCCTAAGAGATGCATCCACTGTCTCTCCTTTTCTTCTCTTGCCCTTTTCACACACCCCACATAGCTCTTTGTGCTGTGGCTGTACTTGTGCCACAGGCAGACCATACAGATAATAGCCAATGTTGCATAAGGAATTTATGAGATATGTCCAAAAGCAATACAATTTTTACATGCCCTAAAGAGACGGCAAGATAAATAATGACAATGTGATAAACAAAAGTGTTCAAATTTTAAAGGTAAAACTAAACTAAAACTGAGAGCTCCCCATTAGAGCTTTATCCCAGAATAATATTTTCCACATTGCAGAAAACAGTTTTATTTTCATGTAATCTGATAAACATAGTTTCTGTTATCCTAAGCATGAATGTTTGTCAATACCAACTTCAAGTAAAAAGAGGCTGATTTGGTTGCAGGGAAAAAGAATGAGTCATCCAGCTGAACAAAAAACACTGCATTCTTGTAAATATATCCTATATATCTGCACACTAAAGAAGCCTAAGATATGATGATGCTATATTGTTTCCAAGTAGAAACGGTATACAGAGCTCTGTGTGGGTGGGTAAGTAGTGGGTGGATATAATAAAAACCTCTATGATGTATTGTACATATCCCTCTCTTGTTTTCAAATATGGTTCTGAATTATTAATACCTAAAAATGTAATTGTCCAGTTTTGCCCTTATGCATCACTGTTTACTTCGACAAACCTAAATTTAGCAGGAAATGGTGAATATTTAATTGTGCAGCATAAATAATGAAGATTCCCAATCATTCTGGAAAGTCCCTGTTTCAGAGATGGCAAATGCTTGATTTTATGTACTCTGCTGCTAAAGTCTTCTGATTCATGACTCAGCCACTTGATGTGCTGTGTTGAACTCCTCACTTTCACAAACCAGGGGAAGAAAACAAAAGGGTCTCTGACTTTGTCCTTCATATCCAGAGCATCGTTTACCAAGCAGGTGCAAACAAGTACCCAAAGCCCTAACTTTGGCTTGCCCTTACTTTGGGACCCACTAGTGGAAGATGCTGAGTCTTCTGCTCATAATTTACTTGACTGGTTTATGCAAACCAGGCCCCCTTGCCTGTCCCATCTGTGCTTTTCTTTGGGTGCTGCCTGGAAGGAAGGCCCTGTGCCTGTCCACGGGAGAGGCCCAGAGTGTTTTTGCCTGGCACCCCAGACAGTGGAGGAATGGCTGGCTGTGCTAAGGACACACCCTCAAAGCCAGACATTAATTTCCTTGAATGGTTTGTAATGCAGGATCTGCCCAGCTTGTGAAGGCAGGTACTGATAGGAGATGCCCTAATGGAGGAAATGTTGATTTCTTCCAGTTTTTGTCCACAATGCTTTCCCCCACCCCCCCCTTTTTTTTTTTTGGCACTGGCACATGTCTGATGCCTCTCCTTCAATCTCTTTGATCTACACCTGAGAGTTTTGCAGTTAAAAAAATCAGTGGTTAAGGGCTGTTTCCTTACTCCAGGTCTCCAGGAAGTCCATGGCCTCTTCCAAAGTCCAAATGGGTTTCATAACACTGGATAAATCAAGGAAAACATAAAAATATTGTTCATCTTCTTGTGGGTCAGCACGCAAACGTGCAGCTGGATGCTATGCTGGGGCTATGCTGGGGGCAGCTAGATTTGCTGAAATCACTGAAACATCCTGAGAGAGTTGTAAAGCACCTCCAGCAAGCTCTGCTCCCCCCCACAGCACATCAGCCTTCTGCTCTTCCCTCACATAAAGGTGTTCTGGGCTGAGCAGAGGTTTCATGGCCCCTGTCTGGCCCCAAATGCATCCCTAGAAACATCAGGATCCTTTGACACCTGCTGACACAGGAGCCTGTGCAGTACCTTTGGGGGATGCAGCCTAAACCATCTCTGCATGCTCAGGGCCTCTCCCCCTGTGCATACACACATCTAGAGGGGACAGTGCCAGCTGATACCACACAATCACAGTTTTTTAAATAAAACAGGGAGCTGAAGTTGTCCTCAGACCTCAGCATGCCACTGCTCAGTCTGGAATACTAAATATAGTCCATATTTTGTGTGTCTAAGGAGAATCATCCCTATGAATGAAAGGCCTTTACCATTCATCTACTCCCTTTTCTGTACAGAGCTACATCTACCTCTATGACTTTAGTCCTTCTTTTTTCAATTCCATGCACTCTGCTAAGAATGAGAGAAAACTGCACATGTATTAATCTTTTTAAGAAATTGCCTGTGTGCTACTGTAGGAGTAGGCTGCTGGTTAGCTCTGGTTGCAGCCACCTGTTCCCAAACCCCACAAACCATGGAGCAATGCGCAGTCAAGCCACACATTTGCATGGAACTTGTGAACATGGCTTGGGGTTTAAGGGAGGTAGTGTCAGGAAGAAGGGATTCTACAAAAGGATGAACAAGCAGATACAAAGGCAGACTCCATATTTCTTTCACATCAGTTTGTATTTTAATTCCTATCAAGACTGAGTATCCAGGTAATTGAAACTTACCCAAGCTAGAAGAGCGTTCTCTGTATCGTTTCTCCTCAGAATTTCAGACGCAGAGATGCCACCTTTTGATTGTCATTCACTTGTCCCAAACACAGTATACAAAATGGCCTACCTAAAAGTCAAAGTATTTCTAAAACATATTTATTAAGCATAAAGGAATAAAACCGGATTATTTCACACTGCATCCAATTTGTATGTCCTTCCCATGTAGTGTGAATTATGAATCCTGTAATTACACACTTCCTTTTGTAGACAATGATAAGCAATTTTAGCATTATAGTTAGTGAACCTGGTCTGGGTCAAATCTGCAGCTTCATCTACAGTGCAGATAAAAGTGTTAACATCTATGTTTTGTGTCACAGAATCCTATGCACACAGTATAACTTCCATGGGGAAGGAATTGAAAGCAGTGCCCCAGCCAGGAATTATGAAAAGGTCTCTGAGTGTGATCGAAAAGCTGGAGATTAACAGAGATAACTGGAATTGAATAGGGAATGTTATTAATACCAGAAAAGCAGGGAGTGCTTGCTAACCTGCTAACAAGGCATATTATTCTGCTGAAGAAGTATGAAATAAAATTAAACAAAACTTGTTTGAATTATCCTTTCAAGCCTACTGAGTAATGAGTGGCCACAGAGGTAATACAGAGCATGGTAAAGATAATTTACAGCAGTATATTGCAATTGCAGATTGTGAGACTGCTTAAAATGAAGGACTTTAAAGTCTATCCTCAGAGGTGCTGCATGACTGCTTGTAAAGCAGTGTCATGATTTAAGCCCAGCCAGCAACCAAGCCACAGGCACCTGCTCATTTACTCCCCCACCAGCTGGATTCAGGAGAAAATCGGAAGGTTAAAAGCTTGAAAACTCATAGGTTGTGATAAAGACAGGTTAATAGGGAAAGCAAAAGCCCTGAAAACAAGCAAAGCAAAACAAGGAAATAATTCCCTGCTTCCCATGGGCAGGCAGGTGTTCAGCCATCTCCAGGAGAGCCCCATCACCTGCAATGGTTACTTGGGAAGACAGACCATCACTCCAAACATCCCCTCCTTCCTCCTTCTTCCCCAAAATTTATATTCTGAGCATGATGTCACATGGTCTGGAATATCCCTGTGGTCAGCTTGGGTCACCTGTCCCAGCTATTTCTCTTTCCAATTTCCCTTGCCCACCAGCATCCAAAGGCCTTGGCTCTGTGTGAGCCCTGCTCAGCAATAACAAAAACATCTCTGTATTATCAACCCTGTGTTCAGCACAAATGGAAAACACAGCACTGTACTACCACAACCAGGTAAGCTGCCTACTCTACAGAGATCTTGGATGCTCTCAGCTCATGTATAATACATAGTTCTGGCCTCATATAGGTTAATTACAATGTATGAGGGCAGGTAGGAGACTATTCTTTTAATATATTACAGTAATCTTTTCTCACTCCCAGGTAGTTTATGCCACAAATGCAAACCTGCCTTTTTTTTTTTTTTTTTTTTTTTTTAGGAATTCATTCAACTGATATTGAAGTCAGTTTCAGCTTACTGATGGAACTTGATGATAACTTTTTTACCACTGGCAGCATCCCAGCTGATGATAATTATCAAGGGCCTAGACTTTTTAACAGTAATTCTGGGGTTTTTGATGTTGCAAAGGAGGTGGGATGAATAGCACAGTTACTCATGCATTTGTATAAGACATAAAGAATGCCATTAAAACTCTATTTCTAAGATCAAGTGACAGTTTCCACTGTGAGGATAAAGCCCACCTATCAATATCATGTTCAGGACAGAGCCTCAGGCTAAAGAATGAATTTTTGTATCCACCGAGAGCCACCTTAAATATTATCCTCCCTGCCTGTCAAAAGATACATTTCTCTTGCACCTTGCCTTCTCTAGGAAAAAAACCACAAAACTTTAATTACATTTACATAGGTTTATACATACAAATATACACATATTTGGTTTATTTATATATAAGAACAGAAACAAGATCCTATTAAAAGTAAACGAAAACCTATTAAAACAAAGCAGTGCTCCAAATGCACAATTTTCCCCAAGAGAGCCATCAGGCTGAGTTGTTAGTGGCAAATAGCAGATCCAGACTTGTACTTGGATATTGCTATGAAGAAAGTAAAATGAAAAGCCACATGGAGCATAATGCAGCACGCACTCTCTACATGCCAGAATCACCGGATGTGTAAGAGAGAACACCTTCGTAAGAATGGAGTGGTTGGCACAACCTTGAGCTGCAGGCTTCAGGTAACAATGTGCTGGGGGACAATGACAGTGTGCTTCACCGTGTCCCAAACATGTAGATTATTGGCATCACTCAATTTGAGGAAGCGTGGGGATCACAAGATTTTCCACTCTGAGACAGTTCACTCATTTCCTTCATCTTCCAAGCAGGGGCTCTCTAATCAGGTCCTGTATCTTCTCTTCTCCCAGTGAGAACCAGGTTGCTTAGTAAATGCCACACTGACATCCAGCCTTCAAACCCACCTCTGCTTTAACTCATGCCGTCTCAACTGGGCTGTGCAGGCAACCACAACACTGTCCCAGCTCTTGGGATGTTTTGGCTGCTTAGAGGACTTAGAGGTTGGTTTTGTGTGGAGGTAGTGCTAGGTGGCATCTGGGAGACAATATACAGGTTTCCATGTAAAACTTTGGGAGTGGGGCAGTGTTTGTAGTAGGCCATGGTTAAGGGGCAGATATGGGGTACCTGTGTGCAAATGGATTGGCAGAAAATAATTTGGAGCACGAAGACTGAAGACCTGGCTAAGCTTCTTCAGGTCCTTTCTTTCAGCTTGACAGCTGGAGATGGTTTGACTTAACTAAACTATTCTGGGGCAACTCTCCACACCATGGCAATCTTGATCCACAAACAATTCAGGAAAAGAGATGCAGAAAACTCTGCCTCTATCTATGTCTTTCCGGAGCAGACCAGGATAAAAGTGCCATGTTGTCATTCCCCAAATAAATCACAACAAACAAAATTTCTACATTCTTACCCCATTATTTTAATGTAGTCAAAATTCAGAAGGATGCACAAACTTGTCTTTGCTAGACAAGAAATTGTGCAGCAATCCTGAGACCTTACTGGGGGAAGAAGGCAAAACAAAGACTTTTCATGACCTTGGTGAGCATGTTAATGTATTCCTTTACTTTCCACTATACTCTCTTCCCAAGTAACCATGTGTAGAATAAAGGCTTTCCACTCAGAAAAACTCTCCTCTTTTTGAATAGCCAGAATAAATCAAATAAGAGGTTGAGGTTTTTTTAATATAATTAAATCCAGATCACATTTAGCTGGGAGAAAGTTACAGGCCTGAAAGGGAGAATAGAGGGACACAAGCATGGAGGTCTGGTTGGGAGAGCTGGTCCCAATGTGGAGAGGAAGGAAAAGGGCTGTAAGGGTCTGTCCTGATTGTGGCATGTGCTGTAGAAGATTGTGGAAGGCAGGGCAGGGGAAAAGAGAGTAGAGTGGTTATGTCCTGCTTGGGAGAAGTGAGGTGTGATGCTGGCTAGTGTAGGGAAGGAAAGAAAACTCATAAGGGCTGTGGCCTGTTGAAGAGAGGGCACAAGGACTATTCATTAAACAGATTTGGGGTGTAAGGAATGCAAATTTATTTCTAGTACAAATTAAAGTTACTTCTCAAAGTGCAGGGTCAGACTCTTCCAACAGATCAAGCTCCACTTACTGAGTGTGTTGATCCAGAACTGGGATATCATAGGGAAATAACTGCAAGAACAGCACTGATGATTTTCTTCAAGATGTCAAAAGTATGGAAGGAATTAACTTAGAGAGAAAGTCTTGCCATTTTTCAAAACTGTTGAATGTGGAAGTTGTGTAAGCAGATGTTCCCTTTATTCTTGTTGTCTAACAGGTGTTATATTCCATAATGCCAGAATAATAACACCCCTTCAGATAAATAAACAAAAAAAAAACCCCAACATGCTATTTCTCAAATTCTAAAGCTGAAAGTGTTGTGTAGACATGATCCCGGTGTGTCTGGTTTTGGAAAGGCAGCCCAGATTAGCGTGGCTGCCTGGATGTTGAAAGGCCATGAGCTAGCTGGGACACAACAGGGTGATGGTTGGGCAATACATTGTGAGGATTTGGCAGCTTTGTTACAGGAGAAAATTATTCTGGGTATTCATGCAGGCTATTGCTAAGCTCTTTAAAGCAATACACAGATTAATAAATAACTGAAGCAGCTTAAAGGAATAGGAGGATAAATTTGCTGTAATCAAGGGACACATGGAGCAAAATTAGGCAGGATCCCAAACTCCATTATGAATAGGTGCATGACTAAGTGGTATCCTGACCAAAGGCAATGCCAGCCTATGGATAGGTGTGTTGTAGTCACTGAACAGCCTACAGGTGCTTAAGCAATTTTTAAATGTGTTACACATCTGCCATCCTTTTCTGTGTCAGACCTATGGAGGACAAAGAGAGAATATCCAGAGGCCATGGAAGACCTGGACATCATGAAGGCAGATCCCAGATTTTAAACAGTCTTTATCTTGAGATTATATTCCATCTCATGACATACTGAATATGGGGTAACACAAAGAAATTATCCTCAGGCTTGAAGTTTCAACAACAGCTCATGGAAAGTGAGTAAGCAAAGCTGAAATGTCCTATTAACACCATAGCAGACAAAACAACAGTAAAGTCTTTCCCTCTTTGCATGCTGTAACTAAAACATTAGCTAGCTAATGCCAATATTCTTGAAAAAATACTACATTATTATTATTTTTGTGGGGGATGCTTACTCACATAAATTCTATTTCCACTAAGGAGAGGAGAGTTTTGCTGTGGGAGCTTAAAATTTTTTCTATGAAGTATGGCAATTACCCTAATATATTTCCCCTAGTTTTTTCTTGAAAATAGGAATTGAGTAACAATTACAGAAATAAAATATTATTGCTGTTGTTAAATTGCTAATTCATATAAGCATTAAATTAAATTATGCTTCTGCCCCTTTTATTGGAAAAAAAAAAGAGGGTAAACATATTGTTGCCTCCTCTGGATTGAAAAAGTTGATGATAAAAATGGAAAAGATAAAGAATTAGAGGAGAGATCTTTCTTAACGACATTAAATTAAGCATATAAACTTTCCTGAGAGCTGTTAAAAAATACCAGAAAACCCTATAGCACATACCATTATCACTTTTATCTACCTCTCAAATAAACTGTCAATCCCACACACTATCCAAACTTTCCATACCATCTGTCAGGAAGTTTATACAGAACCTGAGAAAATTCCTCAGCTTTCAGTCTGGATGGACCCAACAGTGTGATTTGTAAGGTTGATCTAGCTAAGCAACACATTTGAATACTGTTCCACACATAGCCAAATTTCTTATACCTTGGAGAAGACTTTCACTTTTTATATACAGAAAGGAGAATGGAAAAGAAAAAGTATGCATTCCAGTATTTATCTAAGTATTAGGAATCTGAACACTTGTATACTGGCAGAGAGCAAGAGGCTGAAGTCTGGCCCGGCTGGAAGAGATCCAGCAGGATCTACTCTACAACACTTACTTAGATGAAAAGAACAAATAAATTCAGTAATTTTATCAAAATGAGCTATTGCAGTGTGTGCATGCTTTACAATCAAACAATAATAATGAGGATGTTCTACAGTCAAGTAGCTCCACAATATCCTATAGCAAAGCCTCAGTAACTTTACTGAATATGATAAGAGTTCCAGTCAGGACTATGAGTAACCAGCAAAAGACATCTCACTCAGAGAGCTAAGATTACACCAGTGACACGGCCTCAGGATTAGTCCTTTGGCTTTTCTGTAGCTGCTGGAGATGTAAAAATAGGGGCAGGCTTTCAACACCAGAAGTGCCAAGCACATATGTACTACACAGTAACTTGACTGTGCAGGGAAAGCCATTTAAAATGGCTTCATAATTCAAATCAAATACATTCTTACTGTGACTTGTACCACTTCTAATCACAGTTTCCCAATTTCAGGTATAATAATTTCTGTACAGTATCAGCAATGGGAAAACCACCTAAGTGAAAATTATATTGTGTAATGCATTTAAACTGTGTTCTGTCACAGCCCTTTACACTGGCTAAAGCACTGCCTGGTTTAAGTAGGAATGTAGTATCTTCATGAAACAGAATCATAGAATCATAGAATGGTTTGGATTGGAAAGGACCCTGAAGTTCATCTGGTTCCAAACTCACTGCCATGGGTAGAGACAACTTCCACAGACCAGGCTGCTCAAAGTCCCATCCAATGTGGCCTTGAAAACTGCCAGGGGTGGTGCATCAGTTCTCTGGGAAACCTGATCCAATGTTTCACCATCCTCACAGTAAGGAATTTCTTTCTAATATCCAACCTAAATTTCCCCTTTCAGTGTGAACCCATTACTCCTCATCCTATCATTGCAATTCCTGGTGGAGTGTCCCTCTCCAGCTTCATTGTAAGCCCTCTTCAGATACTGGAAGGCTGCTATGAGGTCTCCATTCTTTTCTCCAGTCTGAATAGCCCCAACTTTTTCAGCCTGTCATCATAGAGGAGTTGCAATAGTGCCCTTATCAACTTTGTGGCCCTCCTCTGGATTTGCTCCAACAGTTCCATATCTTTCTTATGCTGGGGGCACCAGAGCTGGATGCACTGCTACAGGCGAGGTTTCATGAGAGCATAGGCAAGGGAGAAAATCATCTCCCTTGACTTGCTGGCCACACTCCTCTTGACACAGACCAAGATATAGATATAGCTATAGATATATCTATAGCTATAGCTATAGCTATACATATGCATATACATATACATATACATATACATGTACACAAATGTGAAAAGTCAGTATTACTCAAGTCCAGGTATTTTCTTTTTCTCTCTCTAAAAGAAACACAAGATGGGAGAAACTGGTTTGGTCAAACTATGAACCTGCTGAAACCTTCATGTCCTGACATAACTGATCTTCAGATGAGTTGTTTCTGAGGGTCTGAAATAAAGAGTTTCCAGATTAGCTCAGATAAGAAGTGCAGAAACTCTGAGAAAATGGTTGTTATCCCAATATTTCAAGTCCACATTTGAAGTAATAAAAAATATTAATGTATATTTTAAAAGTATTTTTCAATAATATTACCAGACTGTTCTGGAAATTGCAATGTGCAATAGGTCACATATATATTCAAGCTATGGGTTCTTATAAAATAATAATGAAATCTGAAGTGTTGGGAAAACTTTGAACCTTACACTCCCTGAAACAAAGTCTATAGCACATTTAGGACCTTTTCTGGTTAATGCAACTAGTGATCTTCATTGCACAATTATCCTGGGTAATCTGTATCAAAATGCAGATATTCTCCCACCATGCTGTATATACTGCAAGAACACTTAAATTACAGATGACTGAGATAAAATGACTGGGATTTTTTTATGCTGACACCCTGTGTGTTATTTGCCTAGCCAAGTTTGTCACCTGTGAGGAAACATATGCGTCCTTGGAGGCACATACTGGAGAACAGTAGGAAGAACATTGGAGGACAATTTGCATTCGAGTCATTTTGCCTCCAGCTTCAATACAAAATCTGTGATTTGCAGCCCAATTTAAAGAAAATCCCACTCTCTCATCTGTCTAAGTTAATTTAACAGCCCTCCTGCTTTGAAGTCCAGAAAGACTTTTTTAACGAGGATAGAAGTAAAATGCTTGGGATAAAACTCGTATAAGTGCTCCAATTAACAGGCCAGTTATGACAAAAACCTAAAACCCATTTCTTCATTGGTAGCAAAGCAGAAACACCACTGCACCACACCACTAATTTCATCTGGAGAGATCTCTGTGTGTGTGACCTACAATGCAGCTGCAAAATTGTACAGACAGGGTGCTTAAGATATCCAAACACAGAAATCAAAGGCAAGCACAGTCAGATCAACAGCAGAAGAGGAACTGAATTGTATTGAGCGAGAAAGCAGACAACAATATTTTTAATTGCATCACTTAATTATTCAACGCAATGACCTCAAAGTCTATTATTAATATTAATTATTTTTTCTATTGCAACTCTCCATTTATAGATATCTATTAGCATTTCCAATTTGCAAATAAGAGGTGCAGGTTTTGAATCTGACCCAAAGACAGCTAAAGCCAGCAAAAGACTTTTGTCAGAGCTGGGAGGACAAGCTACATGATCTGCTCTCCAAGACAGAGAGAAGAGCTACCCATCTTTTTTGTACACCTTCAGACTAAGAAAAAACATTGTGCTTCCAGCTATCATGGGTTCATTTTTTATTCCTGCAACAGAAAAATTCATTGGGTCCTACTTCTTTTACAAAATACTAGCTAGGCAAAGCAACGCGGCAAGACCATAAGCTATCATTTCAATTTTTAAAAATAAAATGAAAACCTAAGAATAGTCTTCTATTATTTTTTAACAAGATTCAGAATTCCTTTACAAGAATTTTATCATCTTTTCACCTAATCATGGCTGTGTGTACTTAAGAGAGCAGATGGATAGGAAAGCATCAACTCAGGTGACTGACTGACTGAACCAAACTGCACATTTTCCCAGTAGTAGCTGATTTATTAAACCAGACAATGCATTCTCAGTGTTAAGAGACAAAGCTGTATCCAAGAAATTGCTTTAGAAATGTCACCGAGAGATCTGTTAGCTGTAACACAATGGGTTAAAATTATATGCAATGATTGCTACACTCATTACCATTATTTAACATCTCCAAGAAAACAGCAGAAAACAGAGTCTGGAAGAAAATGGAAGTATATTTGAGTTTACAAGGAGTTTTGTCTTTTGCAATGGAGGTTAAAAGGAAGCCTTAAAAAGAATAGAGTGGAGGAAGCTGACTCCTTGCAGTATAGGTCAAGCTGTCCAGTCAGCTCATGATTTTTACTGTCACAAGTAAAGTAAACCTTGTCATCATTATATTTCTGTTTTCCTGTAAAATCAGGATACAAAGGTTCTGCTGCCATTGCAAAACATTCCTGAAGAGTTTGGAAACTGCCAAAAAGGAAGAAGTGCTGAGAAGTTCAAAACTATTCATGTAAGAGGGGCATACTAAATGATAGAGTGCATAAATTAAGAGTTTAATATAAAACTGCTCCCAGTGACCAACTCTTTGGCTTCTTTTCATCCTTTCTATGAAAATAATGAGGGATCACTTACAGAAAAGGGTGTGTTGGTAGTTACATCCAATATATTTGCTAATTCAGTGGCATCTGCAGAGCCTGCTATTATTTTGCAACCTGTTTCAAAATCTTGACATTATTGATCAATGTCAGGGCTGCCACCAGCTCCCATTGACTCACTAATCGTGAGCATATTACCCAACTGATTTTTATCACCATGCTGTGCTGCAGAAGAATCCATGGCTAAAATAGCAATGAATACTTTTTTCAGGGAGATATTTTCCTTCTGGGAAGCGATCCTTTGTAGTTTTATGCATATTAATACTTCATGCGTTAAAAAAAAAAAAACCTCCAAAAACACAAGCATAAATGATTTGGGCTGTCAGTTCTGTATGTTCAGACATTACATGAAATAGTTTTCCACACTTTCAATATGCAGTAGGTATTTTTTTTCAATGACTGGTGGACACAGCTTATACAAATCTTTGTTTGGCTAACACTTTGGAGCATAAGTTGTTCTGCTGCAGTACAAATACAGACAATGTCTTCAAAGGTTTTAATATGATGACTGTAAAAAAAATGCATAGTAATGATTCATCTTCCTTCTCTCAACTGTTCCCCTCTAATGATGCTGTTTACAAGGCAAATTATTTTTTTTTCTGCTCCTAGCTTAACCTGGGCTCTGACTGTTAAATTAGATTTTTGCTGTTTGTAAATCATTGGTAACCTATTTCTACAGAACTGGCTGGAATCCTGGGTAAAAATCTCCACCTCTAATCCTAACTAACCCTTTTCCAGAGAAGTACTTTTTTTTTTTTTTAATAACTCTCCTTCATCCCTCAGACTGCGGTTTTACAGGTTTAATGCCCCAAGAAGCAACTGCCACTGCTGTTGCACTGACCAGAAGGATGCTGAAGGGTTATTTGGTGGATTCCAGTTGAAAAGAAATGTGTTTTTACAAGATCCAGCAAAGATAGGTGGTAAGAGTGGTATTATTCTGTCAGCGATGCTAGGATTTATTTGCTTAGCTTTACCCTACCTCTCTTTTTAACCTACCTGATTTTGATTTTGGTGAAACAGTCAGTTCACCCTACTAATAACTGAGGAGAAGGCAGCAAGGAGCATGATGATTATGTGACCTCAGAGGGAATTTCACCTTACACCAGTTAATAAGCACTGCTAACTTCACATTACAGAAATGGCTCTCCTCTTCTCACCCCTACCCATCCTTGTTCTCTACAAGGAGGGTTTTTTGTTATTTTTTAGGAATATTTATCTCAGTAGCAGAACCTCAGTGCTTTTGCTGTCAGAGTATCTGTGCTGATACCACGTGGTGCCTGGCTGATGCTGTGCAGTCAATTATGCAGTATCTGGGCAGAGAAGCAATCGCAGCACGTATGAACGTAACGTTAAAGCAATCACCTGATTTCTCAGCCTGATCCTTACCTCTGCTGCCAGTAGGGAAGGGTCTCTAAAACACAATCTCCTGCTTCTTTTTTTTTTTTTTTTCATTCTCTGTCTCCTTCC
Organism: Chloebia gouldiae; assembly: GCA_003676055.1. NCBI lineage: Eukaryota > Metazoa > Chordata > Aves > Passeriformes > Passeridae > Chloebia > Chloebia gouldiae. Next base: position 52,275,698 of record QUSF01000002.1, on the reverse strand, counting down.
CAGTTTTGTAGTAAATTACTTGCTTTGTGTTAGGCACAAGTGCAGTCAGCCATATAGAAAGGAGGGGGGTTGTTAATAATATTCCACTTCATCAGTCAGGAGAGCTCTCATTTTTAGTACACTAATATTTAATACAGCAGTAGAAAGACAAGCACAATTATACACACGCATACACATTCCAAAGACAGGGCATGGCTATTTTTCTCTCTTTTAAAAGGGCAAGGAAAACGGGTTTACCATACTTGGACTAAAACCATCTCAAGCTGGAACCAGTCATACCTGTTTAATTTTCATCATAATGGGATGTTCATAAAATCAATATGATATGAAGCATTTTTGGGATCACATTTATGTTTTTCGTTATGGATTTTATAAAATTATTCCTCCTCCTGTTTTCATAACATTGGTACAACAGCATTACACAATTTTGCTCAAGAGGATGTGAAACATTAAAAAAGACAAAACACAAAACCTGAGTTAAATACCTGAGTTAATTCCTTTGCCTCCACTCAGCATTTAACACCCTATCTTCTGTTATTTATACAGAACTCCTCTTACTCTCATGGTCAGAAACCTGAATTGTCAAGTTGCAAAGAAAAGGTTAACACTTCAATTCATTTGTGGGCAAATTGCTCAAATTTAGCTGTCAATCAACAGTCCACTCCAGCATCTGAGCTGATTTGTATCTATCACGGGTGTTTACTTGACAGATTCTCACAAGCAAACTGGAGCAGAGAAAATGTGTCTAATGATAACATCATGCCGACAACATGTTTTCTGCAGATAACATTTGCATTTTGTGTTTACTGTTTGCAGAGTGTCTGGAAGACATCAAATGAAAAGGAAGATATGTTTCTTTTTCTGAGCACATCTTCCAACAAAAAAAAAAAAAAAATCATTACTCCAAAGGAGAGCACTTCAGATGAGGAAGCCTAGATATAACTTTGCCTTTTCTTCCTGCTCCCTTTCTACATATTCCATTTCTTTTCATCATACTCCATTGCCTTTCTGTCCCCTGCTTTTTAAATTCCTGTTATTCCATTATTTTGGAAAAAATCAACTAAAGAAAGAGAAAAGCAGATGCACTCAGACTCCATTCCCATAGTTTCAGCTATTTTATGAATTTTGAATATGAATGGAGAGTGAAACTAATCAACAGATGGTTGGAAACATGAATATTCATGAATTCTGAAATCCTGTATTACTTTGCCAGGTATTGTTTGGATGTAAAGAATATATGTGTAGTCTAATCTCCACTCTTGGAAAAGAAATCTAGCAGTCTCTGTAGCTGTCCCATGCCTGATGGAATGGACATTTTGGACAATAAACTGTGGTACATGCATGTATCCTTTGAAAAGAAACTACAAAAAAAAAAAAAAAAAGGAAAACCTGAAAATATCTTTATGAATTTCTAAGGCCCTCTGATGCAAATTTGCCATCCCAAAATTTGAATTTGATGAGATACAGGAATAAAATATTGTTAGTGTTACTATAAGCTAAGTACTAGTTTTGATCTGCAACTCCAAAACCCAAAGAAAAGCTGAGGCACAACAATGATCCAGTAAATAAGTGTGAAATTAAGTATAAGCAGTTATAAATCTATGATTTCCCTTAGGCAGCCATTGATGTTTAGCAGCAATCTGTTTTATATAAGTAATAAGCTGCTGCCACCTTCTGAAAAAAACTCAACATGACTACAAATCCCATCTCTCTCACAAGGCCACGGTAACAATATACACATTCTGAGCCAAGAAAATTGGGCAAAAAACAAGTTCTCCTCCAGCATCAATACATAAAAAATCTGCTGCATTTAGAAATTCTTGCTCAAGAAGCTAATCAGAGAGTGGTGTCAACACTTCCACGCAGAAATGTAAGCATGCCGTTCTTATCCTAACTTAGGATAAGGATCCTACTAACTTTCAGACTGATAAATGTGATGCTAAAGGAGGAAAAGGGGACTGTGACCTCCCTTTAGCTAAATTCTTCTTCCTCTTTTATATGCTCACCTGCTTGAACAAGAGTCTACTCCCCTTGGAGATACCTTCCAACCACAGCTTCCTCACTATAAAGGTTTAGAAAGTGATAATTTTTTCTTTTTCTTTGTGTTTTTTTGCAAGAACCTGCTATTTCAGTGGCACCACCTCTGACAACCAGGGATCAACTTTCTGGTAGAAGTGGATGCAACAAGGATGGTGGGATGAGGGACCCTCTGTGCCCTGTAAATGGGCCCCCACTAACCAACGCTGGCTGTGTGCTGATCCAGAACAGGGAGCTTCTGCTCAAACAGAGTAGCTCCAAATCTTTGATCATTCTGAAAAGGGATGACTTGGTGCATTTTTTCCTCTGCCTGCTTCAATGTGCACCATGCTGGTGTGAGCTTTATTTTGGTTTATATTCTGGAAGCAAAAGTATTGTCAGAATGTACAACAGCAGAGCAGCAGCAAACCAGTGTGATGTCTAGCAAATCAGTGCATCACAGTCAGTAGCTCTGTTATGAATAGACTGATCACCTCTCCAAAATATTCCTAAAAATAAAACTGTGGCATTTTAGCCTGATTTTCAAAGCAAATGAGGGTTATATCATCTGACTGTCTAGCTCCTCCATCTTCCTGTAATCTTTGAACATATTGATCAGTTTCAACTAAAATTGATGGGAAATTGAAAGTGTCAAAAATATAATTTATAGACATTTAGAAAGCCCATAGAGCACACACACAGAGAAAAATAAATCTTCAGCAGTTGCACTGCTGACAGGCCAACATGCTTCAATGAATCCCTGAACTACAGTTCTGTGATTTGGGAGAGGAGGAGGAGAAATCATAATCCAAACTACAAGCTGCATGTGAATTTCCTGGGCAATACCCAAGCTCCATGATGGCAGAATATAAAAGTGGATTTGTTTTAGAGGAAATTCTGAGTTATGCTGGGAACATGGCCTAAAACAAGCCAAAAATATGAAGAGTACAAAGATGTCTTAAAACCATTCCTAATATGTCTTACTTTTTTGCTACTATTCTAAGCATCCTGACATGATGATATTTTTGATGCTGTTAAACTTTTTTCAGTAATTAAATAAATGAATAAGTCTGCTTAAAGATGCTTGGAAGAATGAACCAAATGCAAATGAAAATGCAGAACTTGACCTGTTATGGCATCCCTTAGTATGCTGCTCAAAACCTATCACCACCTCTCTACATTTTACAGGCAAGCTCATGTTTTTCAGTGCCCGTAGACAGGTCTCAATGTGCCATTCTAGCACTTTGAGGCTCCATGCATCTGATAAAAAAATAACAAAACACCTGTTTTGAAGGATTGCTGATTTTCAGAGATAATAGTATTATTTATTTGTGTTAGAGAATCAGCAATAATTTCATGATAAAACAGAAGCTGTGACAAATGTAAAACTGATTAATTTAATTGCAAGAATTTCTCTGAAACTATTTTAGGAAAGACTTCAAAAACTTGCACGGGGAGTTCTTCACCACTGTTTTGGATTGTTAAGGTCCTATCTGGGATTTTTTTTTTGCAGGTCAGGAAGCCACAGCTTTGCACATTATGTTTTTGACTACTGCCTTTCTTTCTTTGTAATTTTCAAACAGAAATTCTATGCCCAGGATGGAGTCTTAAACAATTTCTTTTTTGTCTCTCCATTTGTTTGTTTCCAACAGTTTCAGCGACCCCCACCCAACCCCGATTATTTGCAGGTGTCATCTCCCCGTGTGGAGTCATAGAACCATCGAATCACAGGATGTTAAGCGCTTCCACAGAATGGAAGGGACCTTAAAGGTCATCTAATCCCAATCCCCCTGCTATGGTTAGGGACACCTTCAACTAGATTGTGCAAGGACCTTAAAGGTAATCTAATCCCAATCCCCCCGCTATGGTTAGGGACACCTTCCATTAGATTGTGCAAGGACCTTAATGGTCATCTAATCCCAATCCCCCCGCTGTGGGTAGGGCACCTTCAACTAGATTGTGCAAGGCCTTATCCAATCTGGCCTTGAACACTTTCAGGGCATCCACAGCTTCTCTTGGCAACCTGTTCTAGTGCCTCACCACACTCACAGTGAAGAATTTCTTTCTAATCTACATTTTAAAATTCCGCTCTTCCAGTCGGACCCCCTCGCTCCTTCTCCTATCACTGCGGCTCCGGCAGGAATGTCGCTCCGGGGGGCGGCGCCGGGGCGGGGCCCGCCGGAGCTGTTCGGGGCGGCGGGTGCTGAGCGCGGCCGCTCCGCGGTGCAGCCGGGCGGGGCCGGCGCCTGCCCGCGCCGCGCTCGCAGGGGGCGCCCCGGGGGAGCCGCTCCCGCCG
>QUSF01000002.1:52131927-52270986 GCA_003676055.1 Chloebia gouldiae | reverse complement strand
GGGGAGCCGCTCCCGCCGCCGCCGCCGCCCGGGGCCATGGCGGCGCTGGTGCTGGTGCTGCTGGCGGCGCTGGGCGGGCGGGCCGTGCTGCCGGGCGGGCGCTGCGCGGCGCCGCTGGCCGACCTGCGCTCGCAGATCTCGGGCGTGGAGACGCTGCTGGAGGAGTTCCGCCGGCAGCTGCAGCAGGAGGAGCCGGGACCGCCGGCGACGGCGGGCGGAGGGGGCGGCGGGGAGCGGTGCGGCGGAAGCGGCGGCTTCTCCGCCAGGCCCGACTCCATCATCCGCACCAAGGACTCCATCGCGGCCGGCGCCACCTTCCTGCGGGCGCCGGGCGCCGTGTCGGGCTGGCGGCAGTGCCTGGACGCCTGCTGCGCCGAGCCGCGCTGCACGCTGGCCGTGGTGCAGGGGCCCGCCCGCCCGCGGGGCTCGGCGGCCGAGCCGGGCTGCTACCTCTTCGACTGCACGCACCGCGGCCGGCCCGTCTGCCGCTTCGCCCCGCACCGCGGCTACAGCTCCTACAGCCGCCGCACCGCCGGCATCGCCCCGCCGCCCCCGGGTAAGCGGCCGCGCGGCGGGAGGGCGGGCGGGGATGGCGGCGGGCCCGGCGCCGGGAAGCCGCTCCCGGGACGTGCCGCGGCGGCGGCCGGGGGGGACGGGCGGGGAGAGCCGGGCTGCGCCTGCCGTTCGGCGGGGCTCTCTGGGCCGGGAGAGGCGGCCCGGCTGTGCCCGAGGGAACCTTAACAAGGCGTGTAAATACCTGAAGGGGAGGGGGTTTCAAGGGGATGGATGTTCCAGGCGCTCCTTGGGGGTGCCCAGCAATAGGGAAAGAGGCAACGGGCAGAAACTGATCCTGCTGAACGTAAGGAAGAACTTTACCCTGCGGGTAACCACGCACTGCACCCAGAGAGAGTGCGGAGCATCCCTCACCGGAGATGCTCAGAAACCGTCTGGACACAATCCTGTGCCATGAGCACATGGAACGACCCTGCGTGAGCAGGGAGGTTGAACCAGATGACCCGCTGCGGTCCTTTCCGACGTGACCGCTTCTGCGAGGGCTTTGGGGGTGTTTGGGCTTGGGGAGACCCATCCCTCAGTATCGCTGCCTCTGCAGAGCCCTTGGCGGGGCGTTGTGCCAGCCAGACAGTGGGATGTGCATGTTCCCCCCACTCTGGGGAACCAGAGAAGTCCCAGCTCCCCAGGAGCTGTGCATGCTGGTCACCTTCGAAAGCATGAAGTGCTGGTCCCAGCTATGCCATAACGTGGTGCATAGCCTGAGAGCAAGCACATGGCATTCTTGGGGGTGCAGTCCAAATGTCATTGCCTAAGACAGCTTCTTACTCGTTTAAATCAAGATTTTTTGTGCTTAAGAACTTGAGACCAAGACTGAAGAAGACAAGGATACCTCACCAGTAGTCCTGATGCATCATGGACATCCTCCACAAGCACTTCTGGAAACTAGGCCACATCAAAAGCAGCTGTTTGTTCAACTCTGAAACATATTTAAGAACAATATTATCCAGACCAAGCAGCTGTAGATGAAAACAAATCTGGATTTCTAAATTTGGAGTCTGTTTCCTAGCACCTGATTAAAAGAATTTGTTTGCCTTCCCCCACCTCCTGTTGTTAAACAGTCTCCTCTTAACTAATTTTGACTAAATTTCATTATCTCTGCGCACAGTACTTTCCCAAAAGTCGTCTGTAAATGATATATCTTATCAGTGATAGATCTCATCTGAAGTAAATTAGTCACTGCATGCAACAGGAAGACTTGGGCTTGGTGTGGGTGAAAACAGTGCCCAGCTGTGCCTGCTGTTACTGCTGCCTTGGGAGGGGAGGCCTCAGGCTTGAGGTCCATTCAGTCCTGCACATTTCATGAGAATATCAGTGGGAATCCCCTAGAAATACAAGACAGCAGGGGCTTGATTTGTAGAGGCATTATGATTCCTAAATATATTTTGCAAAGTGCATGGGCAGGTAGATTAGAGAGCTATAAGGAAGGATCTTATGGCAATAGAGATGAGGCATGCTTAATGTACCAGAAAAACCCAAGGTGTGATTTTGACATTTTCAACAGGAGGAGTATTTGTTCCACAGTATTATTTATGTAGCAGCTTTGTGGTAGTGGTATTTCATAAACCTGTATGCATGCACTTGCATGATATAAGGTTTCAGATGAGATTTGACATCAAAGTCACACAGAGTTAGGCTTCATTTTGAATTGCCTTAATTCTATTAAAACCTATGAGAAACTAATTTAGGGTGCAGTTCTGCACAATATAAATAATATATTGTACAAATGATGTCTCTAGTCTAGTAGAAATATCAAATTTCTTCAATTGCTTGAGTTCTTGAATTGTGGAGTTGTTAAATGCTTTGCCTTTTTGGCAGCTTTTCTGACTATCAGCACTGGACTTGCAAGACAATTTCAGTTCCTAATCTGCAAATTGCTCTGTGTCCTGTTGGTTTTATTTAAAAGTCTGCCTTGTGGGCGATGGTGGTATTGGAAAAGGGGATTCTGATTTCTTTGTGCAATTACACTGGAGCTGAAAAAAAGCCACAAAGGAGAATGAACTTTTATTTAAACATCTGTCAGATGTGACATCGACCAGGAGAGATAAAATTAAGATTGAATAATTTTGCTCTGATGTTTTGCTACCCGTGCATTCTTGAATTACATTGAAAAACAATCTGGACAACAGGATGATGAAGGCACATTTCTTTTCCCTTCTATCACCCCATGAATGAGTTTAAGAAATTTAGGAAAGAACTTTTCATTTCAAGATTTTTTCCATGAGGGGGTTACATTTTAGCTGCTCCTCTTTTTTTGTTTGTTTGTTTTTGTTTTTGTTTTTCTTTCACAGTACTTTTTTTCTTGAGTTTTCCACTATTTTCTTTCTGATAATACCAAATTAACATTTACCCACAGATATGGTGCCCTTATAGTTCCAAAATATTTCTGTGCATTGGGATACAGTGATCTCTAAGATCACTAGTGGTGAGCAATGGGAGGATTCAACATCAAGGTAAACTAATACCAAACACATTCAGGAGCTGGCAGTGAAATAACCTTTTAAAACAAAGCCTTCATTCAAAAACCTAGCTGGAAGCTTCATTATTGATAGGTCAAGACTGTATAAAGGATGGAGGAAACAGAATAAATAAAAAGCATGATTAAAAAAAACCTATTGTGTTGGTTCCCAAAGAAATAAGTGTTTCACCTTTTTTTCTAGAAAGCAGCCAGCTCCAGCATCTCAGAATGTTGACCTGGTATTTTAATTCCACACTGCTTATTTACATTCAGCTTAAATGCAAGTTGAAAGCAGAAGTTAAGAGATGATTTTTCTGCTGACCTGTGGCTGGTAGTGCTTTATTCCCACGAGTGGTGGTTGCCAGTGGCTCCAGTGAATTTGCCTCTTCGGTATTTTTGGTATTGACTTCTTATTCCCCACATTTGGAGGTGTTTCGCTAAGGATCATGTATTCCATTGCTTAAAACTTTGCTGTGGAAAAAGAATCTTCAGCTCAAGAGGCTGTCTCCTCCCATGCCATATGTCTCTATCAAGGCAAATTTTCCTTTTTGCCATTGATTTACCTTTCCGAAGATGATCTGGTGGCTTGCAAGCAAAGGATGGTGCATCCATCCTTTGTGACTGGAGGGCTGTGTGGTCCCTCACTCATCTTTAACAAAGGGCTGGCATGAATTTCTGCGACTGACTCAATGTGAAGTGGTCCTTCCTTTGCAACTCTTGCTGCTGGAGTCTAAAGTTAATCCAGGAAGAAAGTATCCTCATTGCTTAGGGGAATTAGGGCTTGTTTCTGCCCTTGCAGGGCATTGATCAAGTCATTTAAACCAGACAGGTGACATAAAACCCCTCTCCAAGGTAGAAGCAGAAGACTGGGCTGTGCTGTTTGAGACACAGGTCAGTTTCTTTTCGACACTTATTTGTAAAGTAAGTAACTGTGTGAAGAATGTACATAACTCATTTATATAATATAAAAGTTCCCCTGGCACCATAATGATGGTGTTTATTAACAATACATTTTGAGGTTTTATTAACAATGAGTTTTGGGGTTTTTTTGCACCTGGATGTTGCTTTTTAAACAAAGTTGGTTTTGAAAAGCAAGTGTATACAAATTAGGCAAAGCTGCCTTTGTCATCAGATGAACAAGAACTGTTTCATACTTTCTGTTATTATACCTAGTTATTGTATGTTTTCCTAACTTCTGACATTTACCTTGACATTTTCTATGCCTGACCTACTACTGAAAAAAAAAGAAGAAATAAGAATTTTTCTGTTTAGTCAGAGGTAAACAGTTGTCCTACTGCTCCCATGAGCTCCAAGGCTTCCAGCACGTTCATGATACTGTTGAAGAGCACATGTAAGGAAGATTCCCCACACTGATGAAAAATCAGTTTCTTTGTGCAGTTCTGCCCACATGGAGTGCAGTTACAACCTTGATTTCATAATTGCTCTTCTGAGCATAACAACAGTATCCTTTACAGGGTATCTTTTGTGGAGGTTGAAGAGCAGAGAGCACCCTGGCACTTCAGGGTGTCCAAAGAAGGAATGAAACTCGAGTGGGGAACTGTAGAAAGATACAGTCTTTGGGTTAGACTTTTGTTAGCCTGACCCAAAAGTTTGTGGTCTGATAAGCAAAAGTACTTAGTACTCACAATTTTAATCAGTAAAGAGTGTACTTTGGACATAGCAAAATGCTATAAATAAATATTCTGAATATCCTAAATATTCTGGAAATCGAGCTTTTGATATCTTAAATGAGGCACTTAAAATTGGTGGTCTCTGGTGATTTTTAATCATCATGTGCTCTGCTTCATCAGGGTGCCACCTTGGGCTAAATCAGTCTTTCATTCCTGTAATGATGTATTATAAATAGGGACTAGAAGCCTACTGAATTATGCAGAGTACTATAAAAGGTATGAAAAAGGTTCTGTAACTGCCATCTGTTTGTAAGTCATATTTAGACCTATTTTCCTTAGTTCAGATTAAAAAAGTACACTGATGCTAATAATCCTGTTTGTTGTATTGCTGAAACATCCAGGTACCTAGAGAGGTTTTCTATGCCGTGTGCTTCTAATGTTAATTCCTGAAGACATCATAGGACAGTTAATGAAAATTGAAGCAGATACTACTTTGCTTAACAAAATGTGTGCTAACGAACACGTTCCTCTTTCAGGAAGTTGCACAGAGAAGAAACAATCACTTAACAAAGAAAAAAAAAGTGTTTTAGCTCAATAATCACTCAGCCTTTCCTCATAAATAACTGATCTTTTCTTTCTTTTGTTCAAGAAGAAGAATATGATGAGCCTCCACAGTGTAGGGCAGGCCAAGACATTGTGCTGCAGTCACCTGTGGACTGGGTGCTTTTGGATGGCCGGGAAAGTTCCGATGACCACGGAATTGTGCACTATGAGTGGGCACTGCTGCAGGGTGACTCATCAGTTGAAATGCAGGTACATGTACAGCCCCCCATTGTGGCCAGTTACTTCCAGATTGTTGTGTTCAGGTTTTAAATACACAGCTAAAAATATTAAATATGTACAAATCTGTCTACCAGGCACCAAAATTAGGATGCCTGTACAACTTGAACATTTATTTCACACAAATGTAGAGCAGCCCAGCTTGGAAGGGACTTCAAAAGATCATCTGGTCCATCTGTTTATGGGACAAGGAGCATCAATGAGATTATCTTATCTGTCCAATCCCATCCTGAAGACCTCCAGTGAAGGAGACTACACTGTGTCCCTGGGTAGTTCCAGTGATTATTTCTAGTGGCTTACACACTTAATCTCTTTCTTGGGTGGCATGGGACAGCCAGCAGCAAACAAGTAGATAATAATACTCTGCTGTATTTGAGCTCTGCTTTATTTATGCTCACTGCACTTGGTTTTCAGCTTCTGTCACCCCAGTTAGAGACTCCTCAGTAATTCAGTTACTAAAAATAATAAGAGATTTTCACCAACAGTGTCCTGTCAGTGCTTACAGAGAAACTTCAATGAAACACGATAAAAAACTTATGAGATTTTTTATCCACATATTTTCTGCTGCACTTTGATTTCAAATTAAAATTACACATGAAGAGAGGGATTCTTAATTTTAGTCTTTTTTGTGAATGCTCTAGGATCAGCAGAAAAATAAAGAAAAAATGTCTCAAGTCCACAGACTCTAGTTGTAGTCTGTTCACAGCCCAAAACATCCAGGGTACACTGGGAACTCCACCTAAAGCAGGCAGGATATGTAGATGGGAGAGAGTATGAAGCAAAATGAAGCTTTTAAGAATAGTTGCTAGATATCATCTAGATAAAAGGAACACTTCATTATCAAAGACTTGTTAATCTGATTCCTTGCAGCATTATTTTCTTAAAAGAGCAATTAAGTAGTTTTAAAATTAAACTTTGATTTAGTAACATACAGTAAAACAAAAATTAGAATTTAATAAAAACTAATAAAAACATTTAAAGTTTATATTTTCAATATTACTCAAAGTCACTTTATAAAATAGAGACAAGTCTTATATCCATTCAAACTTGTAAAATTCACATTAACCTTGGTGGCTTTTTTTGTATTTGTTAACAGAAAATGAATTTGACACACATTTATGCTTAAATAAATACTTTTCCATTGTGTTCAAATGAGCAGGGATTTCTCCTACAGATATGTACCCTGGTGATTAACCATGATAATTTAAATTTTAGAGTTGAATTAATAGCTGTGATTTTTTTTTTTCATGCATTCTTCAGTTGATGTCTTTAGTGCTTTGGTTGCTGCCCTGAAGTTACTGGATTTTGTGTCATTTATTCTTTGAGAATAATGTATGAATCCATAGCTACAAGGGACAATGGGAGTGTGTTTAAATAAGATAAAAGGCAGCTGTTGCATTGCTCTTATGTAGCAAAGAATAAATAGAAGGCAGAGGAGGGGGAAGGACTGCTGTAAAGAGATCTTATCATATTGTAGAAGGAAGCCTTTTTTATTCCTGTTGTGAACTGATTTTTGCTTTTTTAGGTAATTTGCTTCTCTGATTGCTATCCCCACTCTGTAGCTGCACAGCTCCTGGACACTTGGGGACAGTAATGGGTTGGGTTTTTTTTGTTTGTTTGTTTGGTTTTTTTTAATGCTGATTATCTATTTTGAGCCAAAGTTTCTGTGTAAGCAGATACAGGCCAGCTTTCTTCAGAGCAGCATAAAAATAAGAAGGAAAGCACAGAGGTCACCCAGAGTGGTGGTGTATTCAGAAGTCAGTGGCATTTCTCTGTCTCTGCACAGGGAAGAGACTTGGGCTCCATGGCTCATGAGTTTTAAATACCATATTTGCTCTCCCAACAGTCACAGTGAACAACAGCAGGTGTATTTAGAGCATAAGAATTTCTTTAATGCATTAAAAATTGTAATTGCTCCATCAGGAAGTACTCAACAGTCTGATCAGATAACTGAGTGCATTCATGTAAATAGAAAAGGAAAGAAATTTCACGTAGGAAATTTTCTCACTGAGAGAAAAAATGTGTTTATCAGTGCACTCTTCCATAATGGAAGGTCTAGGTCTCTATGGCCATATTAATCAAAAATTATTGTTCTCTTTTAGGCATGAAAATTTATTGCTGTGGATTCATGTTATATTATCTACAGACTAACTTGATAAAAAGCAAAAGACCAATATTTTACTGTCTATCCTCTAAAATTACATTTTTAATTACTCAAAAATAGAGTTAAATGTATGTGACCATTTTTTCTCCATTTGTGTGCTGAGATCCACAGCTCCAGGTAACTGAGTAGATCACGAAAAGACTACGTGAACATTGTGGGTTTTTTTACAAATGGATGCAAAAAAAAAAAAAAAAGATATCAAATGTTACATGCTGAAATACATGCTCGAGTAAGCAGACTAGACTACAGGAAGTATTTAATCTGCATGATGAGCTCCTTATTCCTGGAAGGTCACAGATGGATCCATTGTGCCAATATGGTTTTTTTACTGTGTGTCTTTACTCAGGTACCACAGCCAGGAACACTGAAACTGTCCCACATTCAGGAAGGCGGGTATATTTTCCAGCTAACAGTGACAGACACTGCAGGTCAGAGAAGCTCTGACAACGTCTCTGTGACCATTCTGCCCATGGTTCATTCTGCAGCAGGTGAGAGAATGGCTGGAGCTCTTGCCTCTGTGACACCCAGGGTATGGTACTCAGAGCAGAGCAAGGGTCTTGATAAAGGTAAAAATGTTATTCTCCATTTTCAGTGTTTTATTTTGCCCTTGCTCATTACATAATGACATCTCTTTCAGCTTTGAATTACTCTTTCAAAGTGATGAAGCAAGCAAGCATCACTTGCCTGTTAGAGCAATAATACTTTCAGGCACTGAGTATTCGTCCTTCTGTTGCTAATAAGTATTGCAGGATTTAATTGTCTTTTGATGCCTGGCTAACAAGAAAAAAATTCAAATGCAAATAAATACAAAAGAAACCTGTAATAATTAAGTTCTAAGTAGGTTTTGATTTATTATTGTGAAATATTAGAGTGCAATATTGACACAGGTGTCAGGTGCGTTGTAACAGTCAGACGGTGTGGGCATCATAACAGGCCTTGTGCTATAAGGAAGACCAAATTAAAATTATTGAACAGTATGTTTGAGGCAGCCTAATAATAATACTGACCTGCATCTGTAGTCTGAAAGTGGTTTTTTGTTTTAATGCATTTAAGTTTTTCTTTCTAATGGTTGTCATTGAAGCCTTACGCTACTGGGGAAGCTGAAACTGGAACTGACCCGTCTTTTTTAAACTCGGAGCTTCAGAAACATGTGAAAAGCATAAAAGGTAGAAACTAAGTTAGATTTCAGTGGCTGTCAGTCCTGCCCTTAAGTGTCATAACTTCTAATTACATTGTAATTAACAAGTTGCTAGTGCAGGTCTGCTGCTCTGGCACAAAGTTAAACAGCATTATCATCATGTTTAGCAGAACCAGTGAAAATCTTGCTCTGCACCAGCACAACATGTTTATGTGAGAGGGTAGTCCCTCTGGCAATAAGCTGTTATTAAGGAAAAAAATTTGCTTAATAATGCCTGTGTTCCAGTAATGGATGACAGAGGTGTGTTTGTTAATATTTAATTCAGCTAAAGCAACCAGAGAGGTTTGCTGCTTTATTTATTTGCTGTGTTTTTTTATTTTTCTAATTCCCCAGCTACATTAGCAATTCAAGTGCTACTGCTGTAGCTAAACCAGTTCTTAATATATGCAAGATCAGTGCTGCTACTAGTGCTGAAGCTCAGGACATGCATTTTCAGATTTTTAGGGGTTTTACACAGTTGTCTGCATTTCTGGCATCCTTCCCTTAGCGTGGTGCAGCGTTTGGCACACAGCAGGGTAACAACCAAAGGCTGTGCTCCCTTATGCAAATTGATTTGCTCTTACAACAATAATCAAGCCCTGAACTTGATAGTGCTTTACAAAGTGATGAACTGCACTGCTGTTGGAAAGACAAAAGCACAGATGTAAACACTTTACAATTACAGAATCAAAATGGGTTTCAAGAAAGCGTTGAGTATGCAAAATGGGGCATCCGGGGATACTCTTCATTTACAGGGGAATCTAAATGTTAAAGCAGGCAGCAGTCAGTTCTTTCCGGTGAAAGTAATTTGTGAGAATGTGACCTAGTCCTATTTTGGTCTGTGCTGTACTGAAGTCACTGGATTGCTGATGTCAATAAATGACAAGCATTCTTTGAGTATTTTAATTATGTTGCAGAAAATATGCCATAAAAGATCCTATATGGTCCAAATGTGTGCGTGTAAAGCAACATATTGTTGTTGAATGAATATTTAGTAGGAATTACTACTAAAGGGAGGAGGGATGCAGTTACAGTTACAGAGATTTCATTTCTTTATTTCCAGGACTGTTCTGCATCTTTTAAGCCTAGGAAGATTTTCTTTCAGCTTAGGCCAGCAGAATTCAAAGCACTGTAAGGGTGCTGCACAAGGTGTAAGGTGCAACAGCCTCCAGGTTGAGTATTCCTGTAACAAAAAGATTACCAGGCTAGTGATGAAGGTGCCAGGAACAGCTGTTGCCTATATTTGCTTCTGAGTCAATATGATGTCACACAGCTGAGTCCGGACTTTGACTTGTTCATGGTGCTTCTTGACATAGCGTGGTTTTGCTTTTTCCTCTGTGCTGCAGGTTTTAGTCACTGACTCAGTCACTGACTCACTATTTACTACTTGGATTTCTCTTTTGGTAATTTGGGAATTGTTTCTCAACAGCCTGCGTTGGGGTTTGCTCTCGCTACCAGTTTATCTGTGATGATGGCTGCTGCATTGACATCACATTTGCGTGTGATGGTGTGAGACAGTGTCCTGATGGATCAGATGAGACCTTCTGCCAGAATCGTAAGTGTGCCAGGCCACAGTGGCACAATAGACTGGGAAAGTAACCACAGCCTCAATGACCAAAGGGACAATGTCACTTCTGTGGCCTCTCTCCCTGTGAGCAAGCAGTTTGCTCCCAGCCTTTCATTGGAATTAGCACATGGGCAGGTTTGATACTTGCATACTCAGGTGCTCAGAAATTTTCTTCGAAGCATATTAAAACTATCAAGGGTCATAAGTGACAGGTTTTGTGTTCAGCAGTTAAAAGATCAGTTTTGCACTTGCATGATGATTCTGGAAACAAGAACCATGGTCTCTGAGTGAAAGGGTGTCTCAGAGGTACCCTACACAGTGCTGTTACACACCTTGCAAGAATCTGAAACACTGTGGACACACAAGGGAACTGGTTGATTCACCATCATGCTGTTTGCTTTCATTAGTCATCCCTCAGCACGTGCCCATGCTCAGCTATGAGAACAAAAGCCACCAGAGGGTGAATGGGCACAATGGCTAACCATTTGTAGTTTAGTTACTGGATTTCACTGTAGGGGTCATGAGTGTACTCTTGTGAGCAAGTGTTAGCTATCTATGGCTCACATTTCATCCTATGTGTGAACCTGAGGAAGTTGTTTACTCTGCCTCAAGGCTTGTCTTGGACAGTCTTCCTTAAGAACACTTCCATTCCCTTCAGCCTTGTATAGAAACTTTTGTTTCTGTTAACAGTCAGCTCGGGTCGGAAGACGGTGACACATGCAGCTCTTGGCACCACCCAGCAAAGGACTGCAGGACTGACTGAAAACATGGAGGAAAACTCTGCCGTGAACACCCTGAAAGCCACTGCCAGAAATCAACCACTTCTCTCAGTGGATGCAGACATGTCTAACCAATCGCTTTCTCAGGGACCAAAGAAACAAATCAGTGGATTTGTGCCAGGTAAGAATTGAATCAGTTTCAATAAATCCTTCTCCTTAAAGAAAGGAAGTGTCTTGCATCTTAAATTTGATTTAATTGTCTTTTGATGCCTGGCTAACATGAAAAAAATCAAATGTAAATAAATACAAAAGAAACCTGTAATAATGAAATTCTAAGTAGGTTTTGATTTATTATTGTCAATCTGTTTTATACTAGGTGCAAAAAGAAAGTTGAAGTGTAGGAATGCTAGGGAAATGATACAGTCTAAGGAGCAAGATGTGCAGTGAACTAAGTAAAAATTCTGCCACAGGTTCAGCTGTGTAGGCTGATGTATTAAGGCTCTTTAAAATCTGTAGGGAGTACTTCAGGAGCACATAATAAGATACTGTTCAACTTGGGTGAGAGTAATTTCTTTTCTCCTGGTGCTAAGTGTTACTTCTCTCTCTCTCTCTCTCTCTTTTTTTTTTTTTTCCTGAGCTAATATCTTTACTATTATGGGCTTTTTTTTTTCTGAACTCTGTCTCCAGGGCAGGAGAAGTCTTTCATCACTGTAGAAAAGTCTCAGGCTTTGGTAAAAGCTACCTCAGGTGTCTGTGCACAGGTCCCCAGTACTGTTCTGCACAGTGGTTGCAAGCCTGTAGTGAGTCACTGTGTGATGTTACAGGCAGAGCCCCAACTCTGGCCTTGGTAAAGCTCCAGAAACTGCAATAAAATTGAGGTGTCTTTTAAGATTCATGCTGATGAATTAAAATTATCTGAAATGGCAATTAAATGAAAGCGAAACTGAGTGTAGAATCCGTACAAACCCCCCACTTTTATTTCTTCATGGTTTAGACTGATTCATGTGCCCCAAGACACAGCTATTTATAACCAGCTTTATTTTTCAGTTACAGCAGAGCAGTGCTCAGTGCCCTCTGCTGTCGGCTCTGGAAAAGGGCACTGACCTGGTTGGCACCTGGACGTTCCTTCAAGGTGCTTGTACTTCATCTGTGGAGTGCAGAAGGAGTGAAAACTCTGTAAAGGGAGTGAAAACAAAGAATTTGATGACCTCAGTGAATGTGCGGAGACTGACAGCAAAATCCTGTCCCAAATGTTTTCCCCTTTTCTGGCAGTATAGATGACCTGTAGACAACTCCTCACTGCTGACTAAAACTCTGAAGTCTGCTTCAAACCCTTCTCATTCACATAGTCTTGAGTGACACCTGATATGGGGCCACCCAAACTAAACATCAAACTTCCAAAGGGCTTTGCAGGCTCCAGTGGGAAGTCAGCTGCTAAGTAGGTCTCAAAAATCATTTGGCTTGTGAATCCAGGCATAAAACTAGAACTGAGGTCACCATCTTCAGCAACTGACAACCAAGGGTTATAACTGGAAGTACAATGCAGAAGCATTTTTGCATAATAATGTTCTGTGGTCACCCACTGCACAGTAACTTACTTGCACCAGTTCTGCTCTAAAGGTAGCTTTTGCACAGCAGTACACAAGCAAAGAAAAAGATTCTTAGAAAACTAAAGAAATGTGATAGGGCTTCCATGGTTAGTGTACTACCAGTACCTGTTGTAATCTTCTAATTTTCAACAGGCAAGATTTCAAGCTGTTTTAATTCTTGTGAATTTAATATTTTTATTTTGACAGGGCTCAGTCAAAATTTAATTTTAGTTGCTTAATTATTTCCCTGTGGAATAAAAGGATCCAGTCTGTACTGACCCAGGAGCCCAATATGTCTAATAAAAAAAAGCAGCAAACAGCTCAGCTGCTTATAATAGGTTTAAAATAGGTTTAAAATCCTCTATGGATCAATTCCAGTTAGGGTGCATGGGGTGAGATATGAAGATGTGCTAGGTACATGCTAGGTACATGGGTCCAGAGGGCAGAAACTGCCAAAAACTGCTCTGCCAAAACCTGCTCTGAGCTGCTGTCTTCTCCTGCAGACACTGAAACTTCATGGAGCCCCATGCTGTGCATTAATGATTCACAGAGGTCCAGAGAGGCTCAAGTCCTGCCCCACTGGGAAACACCACAGTCTTTATGGAATTGAAGAGGGAGGCATTTAACCTATTCCTTAAAATCCACCCAGATCTATTAATTAGACATCCCTCCACCACTGCCATCTCAGAGAGGTTACAGACCAAAGCTAATAATTATGTGGTACCAAAATGAGAGGCACAGAAATGCTGGAGCAGCTCCATGAAGCTCATCTGGAAACATGTCTAGGAGGGCAATAATGCTAGATGCATTTTTGAAAAGAGATAAGCAACGCTGAGCAGAAATCATACCAGCAGCCTCAAAAGTTTAGCAATTCCACTGGCAGAAATCCTGTTCTGGGTGAGATTGTTTCCTGCTGCTGGTGCCAAGGTAGAACCTCTGCCTCTGAATCACTGTAAAGGTCTTTGTTGGACCAAGGCCATCATGTTCTTGTTGGCCTGGTGCTGATATTGCAAACATCCTGGCTTCTTACATACTATTTTACATAAATGTTGAAAGTAAGCTTTAGCAGTTTTAATGTCACTATGTATGTAAGATACACATTAGGGGATGTGGCTTTACAGTGGCAGCACAGGTTTTGGCTTTTCACTTGCAAGTACTCCATTCAGGGCCACATTTTTCTTAATTATCAGCTGACAGTTTCAGATCATCATGGAAATACAATCCAGGAAGGAAAACGTGATGCTCTTAAATCAAGTGACTGCAGGTAGAGTAAATGAAGGTTTTACCTACTGGAGACAGCATGTGGCACATTCCAGCTGGCTGCTAGACTCTATGCTTGATACAGGAGCTTTGCATTGATATTTAAAGAAGATAAGTTTTTCCTGACACATTGTAGGACTTGGGAGTTCTTTTGTTTTCTTTTTTACATTTGTTTTTTTTATTAGTGGTGGCTAAAGTACCAGTAAAGGCCTGTCCCTTCTGCTACTTACTTCTCCATAAACAGCCTTAAGCTCTGAGAATTCAATAAAGATGTCTAATAAAGGGACTTGCTTGTCAAGTATGACCGAATTTATCTTTTCTCCTTTTCTCCAAAGGAGCTGGGTTATGTTGTAATGTTTTGGACTGTGAGATAGTTCCTGGTAGCAGATATATGAGCTTTCTACCTATGAGGGTGATCCTAAGGGAACTTTCTTCCAGATTCCACTTTCTCTTAATAGAGTCTCTGTTCCAAATTTCCTTTAACCTTCCTTACAGTGGCCCTTCATACTTAGCTCTGACTTGATGCAAACTTTTAAGGATTTACACTGAAGTATGAAAACATGCAAGTCCAAGTTAAGGACTGTTTAAAACTTCTGCCTGACCTAACAGGGGATCTATTAGAAGTGAAAAAAGCCACAACCAACCAATACAAAACCCAAAAATCAATGATTGTTTACAATGGGTAAATCTTGTTCTGCACTCCTGCCTTTTCAATGGGATTCCTCAACAGCAGGGCAAGTCCAGGGGGAACACCAAGTCTGACTTTGAGATAACTCCCTCAGACGCTTTGGGCACTGAGTCTTCTGCAACAGACTCATGGTCTACTTTTGCCCAAGCTGAAAGACCAAACATTTTCTTTCAAAGTCGAGAGTGGATGGAGGAAGAGGCATTTGATGTCAATGAAAGAGTCCTTTCTCTCTCTGCAGACATGTTTCCATGGTAGTAAAGTTACCCAGACTGTGTCTCCTGCAAAGGCCAGCGCAGCATTTCTGCATGGCTGCCTCCAAATAGCCCCAGTGTCATTCTCCAGGGAAGTTCTTAAGCCCAGCTGCATATTCTGGCACTCCTGAACTTGCAGATGAATATAGAAAACACTCAGTGGCAGCACAGCACTCTGGAGTGAGCAGGGGGCTGGTTTCTAAGCAGCAGTGGCCAGTAGCAAACAGGGTCATGCACATGGGTTGAATTCACGAACAGCCTGAAGATTTGCACTCCCTAGTGCAGCCAACCCAAGTGTATAAATCACCATAACAGCTCTGCATTCCCCTGGCACAGGGCCTCTGCCTCTCCCAGGCTGCCTGTGCTGCGCTGTTTGGGGATGGGATTACAGCATTTGACTGAGTGCCCAACACTTAGTCATGTTTTTAGTGTGGAGGCACCCACAGCAGTAGCCGTAACCTAGCTCTGTAATTTAGGGTAATTGGAAAGGACTGTAAATGGCAATTTCCTTGGAGTAGACTAGAAAATCAAGAGAAAGTGAAAACTAAATTAAACCCGTGTAAAATGCTTTATTCCAGGCTCCTAAACTTCTTTGGGGAAATTGCTTGTTGTGTTCTAGAGATAACAGATAAGGTATTGAGCAGCATTGACTCTGATAGTCTCTCCAGTTATGTAAGAACAGCCATAAGTCCTAGCAAAACCCTACAAGCTTTACTGAAAGTATTCTATTCTTCCAAAAATTTCCCACTAAACTTTTTTCCATATTTGCCAAATTTCTTTACAAACAGTTGAATTAAATATTCCCTTTACTTAAATGGCAGGGAAACAAGTTTCTAAAACAGGCATTTAGATGAAGGCTGGAGCAGCTATATTCATTTATTTAATTCAGGAAAAGCAGCTGCTGCTTTTGGTGTCAGTTACATTCAGGTGGTCTTGCACATCTCTGATACCATATGGGTATTTTAAGGCCAGTACATTCACTGTTAGGATTTCTTCAAGCCCACTTTACATGCTGGGATATCAGGAGCCCAACAAGGAGAAGGCCATGGCTTGTTTCTGCAGCATTCCCTGCAGGTGAAGTCAGTGTTTATGCACCCCAGCCAATATGGCAGGGCAATAAAGCTGCAGCCTGCAAGGCTGCCTTCTGCCTTGGGGTGGGACCATGAGCATAGACTTTCATGACAATACCAATGAAACAATTTAAGCTTTAATTAGCAGTCGTGTGCATTTGCTGCTGCTACTGCCAGGGACACCTTCTGCAGCTCTTCAGAGCTGGTGGTAGTGGGTGGGACTTACATGCAGTGCACGTTCCAAGCTAATTGACTTAAATACTTCCTTAGCACCCACCACTACATGTAATTCCAATTACAACATCTCACATTCATATTTTACAGATCTTGTAGCATAGTGTGTTTCTGCTAGCTCTGTCACTGTTCTGAAGGCTGCCAGCAAATGTATCACAGCACAGTCAAAGTACCCTTGCTTTTAATTGAGATGCATTGTGGTTTGCGATGTAAAATTGAATTTAAATTTTCACTTTAGTTTCACATTATTTCAAAAATTCAAGTTATACAGTTGAAGTCAGAAGTTCTTAAACTGTTCTTTTGTTTGTTTTTTCTCCCTAAGTTTAAGTGCTTCACATTATTTAATCCTAGTGTCCTGTGGATAAGATTTCTTGAGTCACTGAACTGCAGTATTCATTTATCTTGCTTGATTTTGTGCAGATAACAGTTCCTCAGGGAAAAGAACAGATGATAAAAATGGGGATGGCATAATGATGCCAAAGAGAGATCAGCTTGGAGGTGGTCGCCCAGCCCCAGAAACAGGTAAGACCAACAACGTGAATTAATTTTGAATTATGTCAGCTTTTCAGTCAGGTTCTGTAGATACAGATAAAGTGGACAAGAATTGAATAATGTACTTACATATTCTGAACTGTCTCTAACATGATCATGCAGTTTAGTTTCATAGTAGGAGTTGTTCCAATAACTAAGATCTAAGTGATAGACTAGCTGTATTTTTAAAGTAATATTTCAGGTTTTCTCCACCAGTGTCTCACTGTGTTAAATAAAATGTAATTTCTCTTAACCTCATTGTAGGTGCTGTGTTACCCTTAGCCTTAGGCTTGGCAATCACTGCTTTGCTGCTGCTTATGGTTGCTTGCAGACTGCGCTTAGTGAAACAGAAGCTCAAAAAGGCTCGACCCATTACATCTGAAGAGTCTGATTACCTCATCAATGGGATGTATCTCTAAAAACTGGATTTGGGTCAGTTGTTTGCTCCCCTTTCTCCTGTGTCCATGAATCTCCGCCTCTGTAAAAGGACCAAAATCCTTTGTTTATTTTCAAGTGTAGAAGAAGCCTATGAGATGAAGAACATACTCTTCCCCTTTGGTGATAATCTAAAAAGTGGGTAGATGACCTTGCTCAGAAAATAAGAAACATTCAGGCTCCAGAGGGTAGCTCTAGTAGATTGTTGTGCAGAGGACACTGCAAGGTGGGGAGACCCCAAACTGGATGTGGGGTGCCCTTGCCCCTCCCCACAGCCAGGGCTGAGTGCACCCCCGGGCCTGGGCACTGGAGCAGCCAAGGCTCCACAGCCCAGCTGTGTTGGCCAAGGTCAGGGGGAAGCCTGTGCCATCTTGCTCTTCTCAGTGATGCCACCACTGTGGGGACCTGGATGCTCCAGCCAACACGTTCCTTCACCATCCAGCAGAGACCAGTTGTGTACTTTCCACCTGACACACTGGGAGTATTTTCATTAAAGAATGTGTCTTGCTTTGTTAATTAAAAGCAATTTCTACCCAGCCACCAGCTTTTGCAAATCAAATTGGGATTTAAGGAAGACAGCATGTTATTTTCACTCAGTTTAAACCTCTGTGCTCCTAGCAGACAGCCATGCTTGCTAAATGCTGAACTGACAAAATGCACCTCCTCAGCTGGCTTGGACTTCCCAGTGCTCGACAGCAGCCATGTACTGCTGCCTGAAGAAGCTGTGGATGCCCCAACACTGGCAATGTTCAAGGCCAAGGTGGATGGAGCCCTGAGCAACCTGGTCTAGTGGAAGGTGTCCCTGGCCATGGCAGGGGGGTTGGAGCTAAATGATCTCCAACCCAAACCCCTCTATGATTACGTGTACAATTCCAGGAACTGTGTCTCTCCCTGGAGCTCAGGGCTGGTTCAGCCTTTCCCACATCCAGCCCACCACTCTCACACAGTGTGAGAACAGCACAGAGCAGTTTCTACCCGAGATGATGGAGTGTAGGATTCCTGCTGGTTATCCCTTAGCTTCCTGCAAAGCTTGAAAGCTTCAGTGGTCTGCCCTCACCCCAGAAAAATTCTCATAGAATTAGAGCAAGTAATTGATATGTGTGAGTGAACTGCAGATGTGTTACCAGTAAAATGTGTACAGTACATGTTATATATACATATATACACACACACACACTGTTCTGTCTGTCTTGTTTGGCTGTCCCAAGGATGTCACATTCCTCATGGGTCTCAATAAAACCAGAGTCAAATGAGGCATGCATTGTTTTGTATGTTGTCTTTTGTACTTCAGTAACTTTAAGTCAGCAAGCATACTGCCATGGTATACAAATAGTTCTTCAAGAAATTTGTTCTTAATTACTTTATGTAAAATAGCTCTAATAAACTGATTCTATTCTTATATTTATTGCATTGTCTTTCGATTCCATTGCCAGCTAAATTCTGTGCTATAAGACTGCATCATGAGAGCAGATGGAATTTCTCCTTTCTGTGAAACAGCTTTATAAGAATCTGGAATGTGTATGGTTGGAGGAGTTGTAGAGATACTTGTTTCAGGGAGACAGAGAAGGACAGGACATCTGCCTGTGTGACCTCAGCTCAAGGAGTCTCTCAAGCAGTGCTTCAGCTGAGCAGGACATGTGCCAGCCACTCAGGGAATCTACTTGCCAGTGCTCCTTGCTTGTGCCACATGAGGCAAAGTCTGTTTATTTGTACTTCAGTGTTACAGTGGGTCCAGGAGATCATCTGCTGATGCTGCCATTTCCAGTTTGGGAGTACGGCCTCTCTTCCACCCCAGCCCCCAGCAGACATGGCAAATAGCACAAGGCCCAAAAGGCCACATTTTAAATACAGCCTTCTAGGGAAGACTCACTGCCCATTTGGTTTGGGGTCTTATTTTCCATTATTGAAATTTGCAAACGGTTTTGATTAAATACCTAAATGTCCTTCATCACCTTACCAAAGCAGCAAGAAAAGTGGTCCTGTCTCTCTGTGCCCACTGTGCTCCTATTACCAAAACCCATTACCCTGGCACATAGCCAGCAGCAGAACAAAAGGTTTGGTTTTGTTGTGCTGGGCAGGGCATCAGCAAGGTCTGGCACAAAGCACAAGCTGGCTAGTGCAGCCATGGTGCAAGAGGCTGCTCAGCTTTCCAGTCACCACCCAACAGCAGCCTTTGCTTCTGTGCTGCTGCTAGTGGAATAAACCTTCACGGATTTTGCCTATGACAGCTGAGAATGAACGCCTGCAAGCAGAGAGCAGCAGACAGCCAGCAAGGTACAGGAGTCTGGCTAGTGCTGCCTTAGAGTGGCCAATCTCCCCGGGGAGTCTTCTTTCTGGGATGGGAGATGGTGACAATTGCTGCCCTGTGGGCCACCAGCTTGAGGCCTGTTATTTCCCAGGTGACAGCGAACTCAGGGCTGGAGTGAAATAAAATCGTTTTCACCTTGGCAGAGAGCCTGGGGGCATTGTCAGCTGGATGGAGAGCAAGACAAAGTTGGCAAAGTTAACAGATTGGCTTGGAAGCTCCTGAAAATTAACACACACACTGGTCTCAATATCATGTTGTTTGCATTTAACGGCTTTCATGCTATTTGATTTTAAATAAGTCATACTGAACTACTGAGCTAGAGCACACCTGGGAGTAGCAGAAAATACTGTAAACATGCTCAGGATGCTTTTCCCCTTCTCCCCAGGCAGCCACTGCCTCCTGCTAATACCACTTCCATAGCCCCTTCCCAACCACTCCCAAGGTTGGGGCTCTCCCTCTGAAGTCAAAGGAGTGCTCAGAGCAGGCAGTGCTTCTAGTCCATCTTCATGGCTGCATTACTAAAACTGCATTCATGGCTCCTCATGTAGACCCCAGAGCTGGGGAGTTTTAGAGTCACAGATCACAGAATATCTCTGTGTCAAAAGGGACCTACCTACGAGTGTTTATCCAGTAGCAGAAGTGAGATACACTGTGTGAAAGTCATCACTATTTGAAGTCGCAGATCTGTTTTTCCTGTCCTAAACACTGTGAATATCTGGACTAAGCATTATGGACTAAGCATATCTGTGAATATGCTTAGTCCACCTATTCTTACCAGCATATTGGGTAAGCAGGGAATATTGACTACCCTGTCTGCATAGCCCTGTGGATGTTGCTCCTCTGTGTATTAGGAAAGGTCATTAAAAATTATTTTGTCAGTGTATTTTAATGTTGATCGAGATTCTTATTTCATTTATAGAGTTTTTAAAAACTGTTTTGCCCTTCAGAAAGCTTAAGGATACAAATTCCTTCAGAGTAGCAAACAATACAATACTTACCTAGGTTTGATCAGTATTTAGAAGGAGGTTTTTTTTTCCATAATATGGGCAGCTTACTGCCCACTTTTGCAGGGGATTCGAGCCTGAACATCTCACTCAATAGCATTACAGGATAATAGCAGGGACAGTTCTAAAAGCACATTTACAAAACAAAAAGGCTGAAATAGGTCAGTGTGATGCTCCATTTGCTTTTCAAATCCTACATAAAGCGTTAGAGTTTCAATCCCAAACTGCACAGAGCCAGCCAGAGGCATGAACCAATAGCAAGAGAAACATGCCACCCCAAAACAAAGGGAGAGTCTTTCTAGTAAGCCCTAACAGAATCCACAGTCACGCATCACTGAGATCTGTGCTGGCTGTTTTCATGTGCATCAGGAATTGGGATTTTTCAGTTTCTAATGGCAAAAGCTAAAAGAGTAAGAGCAAAGGGAAAAGCTAGAGAAGATTCAGAGAGTGCTGATGGGCATAAAGATCAGACAGAGGCAACAAACACACAGTAATTAATATGAAAAAGAGCCCATGACACACTTGGTCTGAGCTGAGTGACCAGGAAACATGCTGTAAACAAGGAATATTTAAAGGGGGAAAAATGTAAAAGTAACTCTGCTCTATATTTTTCAAGCAATAGATACTTAAAAAACTGAATAAGTGAGCTGCACTCTGCAGTGGAGCCCTGAAACACTGAGAAATCTAGAATTACTGGATCAGCACACTTCAGAAACAAGTTTTTAAATACAGCTACTAAAATTTTAATTTTTGCAGTTATAAGGCTCCTGGCTGACAGTTATAAACCACTCATAAATCAATGAAAAGTGTATTTTGAGCAAGTTGGCAGAAACCAGACAAGGCAGAAAGGATCAGTGAATGATTGAGTCACCACTTCCTTGGCCAACAGAAATGTATAATCCTGTTCTAAAGAGGGCAGAGCAAGACATTTTAACATAGCTCTTAAAACTACCAGATCCTAATGCATTAAAGAGATGAATTTAAGCTTTCTACACTCAAAAAGTGCCTGGACAACACAGGACATGGAGGGAGCACGGAACCTGAATGAGTGCAGGATTGTAAAGGACTTGAAAGCAGGCAGCCCAGTGGAAGATTAGGCCTATAGGGAAAGCATGCCTGAAGGCCAATTCCATGCCCAAGAGATGACTGTCCTAAGGCTGCCTCTATACCCAGAGCAGAGGAGCTTCTCTAGGGCTCTAATCAGAGCAGTAGACTTACCAGGTGCTCTGAACCACCCATTTTCCTAACCAGAGGCCTTCCAAAGTGTCCTAGTCCATAAGGCACCTGCAATAAAAGTTACTGATTTATCTCAGATGCCACTTCTCCATTATAGCTGAAAAAGGATTTGGCAGAACAGAATAAACAAGACATATATTGTACAAACATAAAATGCAAACATAAGCCCAAACATGGCTGAAAGAACTTCAACTTCTCAGAAGCATTAGAGAATGTTCTCAAGAGTATCTACCAGGTCAGTTGCTCAGAAGCATATGATGGAAATGGCTGGACTACAAAGAAACCTTAGAGAATAGAAATGAGATCTCAGAGTAACTTTATCAACAGTCTTTATGAAAATAGTCTGTTGTTGCTAAAAAAGTTTTGCTAAAAGGCATGGAATTTTCTCGAGTTCTAAGTTTGATATGGTGAAACATGAAGTGAGTTACTTTCATTTCTGCTTCTGAAGCTTTCAGGCAATTCTCAGTCGGCAGCTGAATCTCCTCCATACATATTTCAGCAATAGCTATGTCCACTCAATTAATAATCTAAAGAAATACAGTTTTAGTTCCTGAGCACATCCTGCTGAGCATCTCATTAACACCCTGCCAAGAACACGAGCCTTTCATAGGAAATTTCAGAGTGCATCCATTGCATCATGAACTTGTGCTGTGTAACAAACTACTACCTGGAACAGAAAGCAGCCCTTTTTGTTGAGGATGAAGTCTGGGAGGTAAATAGGCCAGGTAGAGGGAAGTTTAAATCACCTCTGCCAGCACAAGGCCGAGTTTTAGTCCATGCTTTTTTTCTCAGACCTGGCTGAGGCATTGAACCCCAAACCTTGACAGCTGAGGGGTCTGAGCACACAAGTGTGTGTTATTTAAAATAAAGGCAAAGTGGGGTTATGATATCTTAACGGTGTCTGTGACTTACCACAACTGGTCTGCAGTTCACAACTTTTCAGTTAAAAGCAGATGGACAAAACTCAAATAGACTCAACAAAGGCAAAATGTATGAACACACAAACCAACTTAAACCCCATGTTTGAAGCCATCTATTGTATATCACAGTACTTAAACTCTAATTTACCCTTCCTGATCTATGAAGTCTGAACATCCTGAAATGCAAAAGACCAATTTCAGACCTCATCATCTCCTGCATCTCCCTGTGCCATCTGTGAGGCAACACTTCCCCTCTGAATTTTTTTGTTTGGTTCTGCACAATCTGCATATGTGACCTCATCATCTGCCTTTTTTTCTGAACCAGGACTACCCCTTATTCACTTCAGCAGAATGCCTCTTCCATGTTGCTTAGGACAGGGATCAAGGTTCCATAAAGGTAACTATTCATTTTTTGAAATGCATCCTAATGTTTAAAATCAGCTAAATAGAATCAAGATTACAAATCATGAGCATGATTTGTGTTACTCATCTTTTGTATCATGTCAAAGTTCAGAAGGAATTGTCTCATGTCTTCCTTCTGTGAACTGCATTTTAATCAAAAGCAGCACAACCTAGGGCACATTCATGAGTAGCAGGAAGAAAACACTGCTACTGTAAGAATGGGTTAGGTAAACACCTTTCTTTCTGGCAGGAAGGGAAGTGCTAGTTCAGAATTTTCCTCTGACTATTTTACTTTACTTCTTTGTGCTGATTGGTTAATTACACAGTCCCTACACACTCAAAAGTCCTAGAGCTTGTCACCCTGCCACAAAAACACTGCACATGTGGAGAGAACTGCTGCCAGCTGCAAGCTCCAGAGCCTACCACACAGAGCCCCCCTGGCTCCAGGCATTATTGCCCATTTCAAACTTGATGACTACAAAACATTTCAGGAATCATCCAGGTGGCTTCATCAGCAGTGCTGGTGCACACGTGCTGTGTGCTGGTTTCCCTCCAGAAAAAGTCATGCTCTGGGTTCTGATCAGTCTGAACAGAAAAAGTACACAAGTCATTCCTGCTACAGAAACAGAAAGCATCCCTACAGCACATCAAACTCCTCTGTGGAGAGCCCACAGCTCCTGGTGGGTTTTCAGATACAGGTATTGCCTTTCCAAGTCTTCTACTGTCTGGATCCCAGAAACAACACAGATGTGTGTTTCAGAAATTCCAAACAGACACCAAAAATCCCACGTACATTCCAGGCAGTGGAACCTACTAACAGGCTACTATTAATAGGCTTTGTAACTGCTGCAATACATTAATTGACTGAAAATGGACACATAGTTCTGGTCAGTTAGCAAACCAGTATTTTTATACATGTTTTCTTCTGGATATGTGAAATCTTGTTGAAGGTTAAAAAACAACAAAACCAATCACAAAATCAGACAGACACCTAGATACAGCTTCCTCTCAATTTCTTTTATTTGGCAAAGTAGCAATTCAGACAGTTCACACAGCACTTATTCAAGCTCTTCAAGTCTTCTGCATTTCAACTTGTCCTTGTCTCCAAGTTTTTACTTCAGAACCATTGCTCCATCACGGAGGAGTTTCCATTTTCGACTCCTAAATGCTACTCCTGGATACTCCTTTCTGTCCCAGTACCTTGACTATCATCAACCCCTTCAGTGGAGTGGGTGCACTATTCCCAACAGCCTTGGTCCCTGAAGCCTTATACCTCCTGAAGTGGTTCTCCCCCAGGAAGCTGTCATTGGGTCTCAGCTTTAACACCACTTCCAAGTCAGGCTAGCTTATTACACTGTGTCCAGAGACAGGAATTTGGATACAGTTGAGCTCATATCTTTCATTTAACTGATTAAATTAGTGAGAAGATGTAAATAAAGCTGAACTCAAACTGAAAGATACAGCGACCAAAAGGTTGAATGTTAGCATGCATCAGTTAAGGTATTTCACTTCAACACCAAGAACTAGTCACAGCTGATTGTGGGTTAGTACAATTTTGTCAGACGCAAGTGGATTTTTCTGGATTGTATTTTCTAAAATATGTACTATACTAATTTCTTTATAAGATTAATCTTGTGCATGTGCTCCCAGGCTGCCGACAGATCAGGAAGTGGTACATTAACTTCCAAACATGTAAAAAATTAAGATACTACTATAGTATCTTTCACAGAGGAACAAAATGGGGCAGGCCTTCAAAAGGCAGGTTATTTAAAACATTCCTTTTCCATATTTAGAGGCCTTTGAATTATAACCTTTATGCTTCCAGGGATTAATCCTATCACAAAATTATTGCTCTTCCACCATAAAAAGTTGTTTTGGGTTTTTTTTCCAGTGATCACTATGGGTTGTTTTAGTCTATAATCCTACCATTTTTTTAAAAATAAAGGAAAGTATGCTGTTTACTTTAATTCCTGGTTGCTCAAATATGAGCAAGGTGACTAAAGACACACTTCCCTCCTTTCCTAAAGCAGCCCACCTTACTGTACTGCTTCACAATTTGCTGTTGATATTTTACAGTACCAAAATAGAAAACTTAGGGCAGAAGAAAACGTTTATACACTTCCAACTTTTCTTCTATATGAAAACTGAACAAGTGCATTTATTTGTACTTTGGAGTCCAGAATTCTTTCAAATGCGTTCTTTTACAGCAATTTAGAATTCACTTTCTAAAAAGCCAAAATTTTTCCTGGGTGTCCAGATATAAAAATAAGAAGGTTAATACAGCAAATGGCTTTACCAAAAACAACTATCTTTTAGAACCAAAGGGGGTTTTGGCTTTTAATAAAGAACCTAGCAATCCATATCTCAGTCTACCTACCCATCCTAACCTTCCACACAAGCACAAAACCCCCTTTTGCTTTTAACCTTATCTGGCAAAGCAGCATTGCATAAATTGTTCAGTGATTGGAACACACCTCACCTCAGAGTTATGGAGTTACCTCCATGTGTATCACACAAGCACTGAGCTGTAAACCACAACAGAATTTCAGTATTACATTAATCAATTTTAGAAAGAAAGGGAAAACCATGTCTGTGATGTCCAGCTTGAACAGCAATGTTTGATAAGAGCAGCCACCTACCTCTGATGTTGTGAAATTTAATATATACAAATGCCTGGCTTTAAGGTAAAAAAGCAGCTGATTGTATCTACTACATGCTAGTCTATGACACCATGTCAAAAGCTTAGGAAGGAAGTTCATCTCCTTTTAGCAGCATCTAGCAGACGTTGGAACACAGAAAACCTGGTATTACCTACGTAGTGTCATAAGGTGCACAGAAGCAGTTTTACCAAGGGACACAGGAGCCGAGAGAAGTGAGTGTTCAAGTTCCCCCATCAAAATCAGAGTTCACAAGCTATAGGTCTTTATCTGCAGTTTTGCAGAAATTCACTTTGAACAGATGAAAGTGAAATAAAGGCATGTTAAATAAAACAGTGCCCACATAAAACTTTCCATCATTTCTTTATCAGATTTGTCTTGAGCATCTAAAAAAATAAAACAAACACCACGCTTTTCCATGCTGATAACAACAGTATAACGAAGTCCAAAACAAGCTGCAATGCTGTTGGTTTTCAAAAAGCTTTTAGAACTGGAGATGAGCAGTCCACTGTAACACTATGTTTGGGTCAAGATGATGTAGCTTTTACAATTCATCCCTGTAGAAAGAAAACACATGCAGTTATGTTTCTTCTCCCCTTGGAAATGGTATTTGAAAAGTTTTGATATTGAAACAAATTACATTTAAGTGCTCAAGCACATCAGCAAAACTTCAGAAATCTTTTCAAGCATTTGAGAAAAAAAACAAACACCAAAGGAAAGGCATCAGCAATCCCATATCATCTCATACTACTATATGACTTACTGTGAAATATGGGTCCCTCTATTTTACATTTAATGAATCCCTTGCTTTAAGGAAACCCCCCACACTGCACAGCTAGTAACACAGCTACCTGCCACCTGAATTCTGCTGGTTGTGCACTGGCAAGTAACTGAGCCAACTTACTAGACAGAGTATTGGCAAAACCCATCCTCTGTAGCTGCCAAAAAGGCAAGTTTAGCTTCAGCTGCAGTCTCTCAAGAAAGTGGGAACAGAGTCTTGCATCCCTGTTATGCAGTTTGTACCACTTAGTTTATTTATTTCTCAGAGGAACTCGATTAGCTCCTGAAGGAGCTATGATAATTCAGGAGTAGGTTATAGAAAGTTTTGGGGCAGGGCAGTGTGTGTGTGTGTGTGTGTGTGAGCTAAAAGGAAATCTAGTTAGGAGAAAGGATACATCAAGAAGTCTCTCTAAATCACTGAAAGGAATCTAGAAAATGCAGAGGTTTTTTTCCTGTAGGACATTTAAAACATGTTGAAACAAGAAAGCCATAGAACCTATATTCCAACTATAAAGTTATCATATAGTAGTGATTAAGTATTTCTGAAGCATTAATTTTAATGCAAAACACCCATCAAATCTGAAAGCTGTGCCCTGTGCCACTCTGAGCAATGGAAATCTCAGAGACATGCTTTGCCTCTTTTTTTTTTGACAAGGCACAAGCAATCTAAAAATTCAGAAGGAATTTGCTGCAATTTTTCTTTTAGTAGGTGCATCAGCCTCATTAGCCAAAACAAACAGCATCTGAATTAGAAAAAAACTCATCAATAATGTGATTGCTGGCTCAATACACAATAGTATTTCCAGCTATCATGCAAACTAACCCACAAAAATATAGTTCCACATGCACAAATACAAAACCTTTAAGTTCCATAGACATTATGCTCCAGGAATCATATAGCATGGAATGACAGCATGCAAAACATTTTAAAAGCAACTGAAAAGGCTGTAGAAACTAGTGCTTAAATTACTAGTTTTCTATCTAATGCAGTTGGGATGCAAATGTTGTGATTTGGAAGTGATAAATATTTGCATTCTTTGCACTTTGCACTGCCTCCTAATAGTAAAGTACTAATCACACAGCTTTACAGCACTGCAGTAATTACACAGAGCAGAAAAAAGCAGGAGGCGGAAGAACACATCTTGGCAGGGATAAAGAAAAATCTGTTTATAGCTAAAGGTTTGGAAGCTCTCCATATTTGCCTATCTCACCGAATTTGCTTATTTTAAACAGATAAAAAGAAATAAACATCTGATACCCAGTTTAAAATGCAGTGCCAGTGAATTTAGGACAAGTGCTTCATTCATCCCTAACACTTCCAGGAGCTGCATCATCAGTTAATTTTTATAACTTCAAGAAGTGTTTGTAAGTAATGACTATTGCTGTTGCTGGCTTAGTCTCATATGCCTAATTGTGGGTGTGATTTTTATCCTGATTCCTACCACACACTCACAACTTTATAAAATCCTGGTCTTTTACTATGACAAGCTATTCATAATCTTTCAAACCCAAGGCAGATCCTCAAGAAACTGTAAGTCTAAGAAACATTCTGTATTTACTTTGAAATTTTTAAACACAA
Organism: Chloebia gouldiae; assembly: GCA_003676055.1. NCBI lineage: Eukaryota > Metazoa > Chordata > Aves > Passeriformes > Passeridae > Chloebia > Chloebia gouldiae. The sequence goes on along the minus strand of QUSF01000002.1, from coordinate 52,242,916 downwards.
TGATTTTACTCAGCCGCAGATGTTATCAAGGCTTTTGCATAATGTTGCTAATGCACTTAAAAGTATTTAAAGTCTGGGTTTGTTTTTTCTTTTCCAAAATGATATTTCTACTTAAAACATAAAAGTATTAATAAATATATAATTTAAAGTAAATTACATTAGCATGGCAATGATTTAATTGTTGGTATTTTTCATTGCTTTAACATATTCCAGACAGCCTATATGTGACATCCAAAATAAGGATTTTCATATTTTTTTTAGAACATTTACTTTATTAAATTAAAGGGGATCAGCTTTCCTCAAGAGGTTTTTCACTTGCTCTTCACTACTCCTTAATCTAAGGAGTATTTGGGCATGCCAGCCCAAACCAATCCACAATATAAGTGTTAAAATTATGCAGCATTTATTTTCTCCAGATAGAAGTTGAATTTATATGTGCACTATTGGATCATATATATTAGAAAGTTCCAGAAAAGTCTCAGATCACCTGATAGTAACAGTTGTCAGCTTTCTCCCTAATGTAGCACAGCTTGCAGATATAAATACATACTGCAAACCAGCATCAGCTGACCTGAGCCGATCCTATATGGATTGGAAGCTGCCAAACTGTGCAATCCACCAGATTTCAGTGACTGGTAAGAATCATGATACTTCAGCCTATCTCCCAGTGGTACAACAAAATCTATCCTGCTACAAAGCTTAAAATGAGACTCAAAAGACTGCTCTTTCCTTGTTAAAATGATCCTTTTGTTCTCTAGAGCCACATGAAAGATCTAGTAATTTGCATTCTTTCTGGCCACGGCTATTTACTGTGACTCTTACACGACTCTCTCCACCTTCATATATGCACTCTTTCCAATCTGCTTACCAGCTCCTGCTTAGCAAGCAATACATGTATTTAGGGTTTAAGTCACCAGAGTAGTCCTTCTCAGGCTTTTGTAATTTCAGCAAGAGAACCACTCATGTATCAACTGAGGCATCAAAGCAATTTTGTAAGCTCAAGTTAAAGCAAATTTCAGAAGTCATTAGCTCAAAATTACTATTTTTGAAAAAATTGTAAGAAAGTTTGAAAAATTTTCACTTACTACTAGGGAAAACATATACATGAATATTCTACACTTCCCATTATGAATAACCAACAAAAAACATTCTCAGAAAAAAAATCTAATACGCAGCTTTTCAGGTAAACTACAAACTCTAATCAACAACAAGTTTGGGATACAAGTAAGTCATGCAGCTTTGTGATCCCTCACCACCTCTTTAGTGGAAGGGATTCAAATTCAATATTTAAACAAACATCTATAAATCTATCTGAAGTCTGTATCTCACTCTTTTAGGTCCACTTCAGTTTTCTTGTCATTAGGCAGCATTTGACTTTCCCTTCTCAATATGTCATTCATCTATGAAAAACATGGTGTCATTACTGAAAGTGAAATTCAGAGCGTAGCCTTTTATGAATTAGAAATATATAATCTACTCAATGTTTCAGCAGCCCATTATTTCTCACTTAGTAACTTTAAAGATGCAGTATTTAGACTTGCAGCATTTTAATCTGGAAAGGTGCTATTATAAGATTTTTATTATTTGCTATGATCAATCATAAAATTGAGAATAAATTGAAATGATAAAGGAATTTTTTCAGTAATCTACTGTATCAGATATATGACAAGCACATTTACATAATTGTATTGGGTTTGCCTGGCAAAGTTTTGGTAGTGGTGGAGAGGGGAGGGTGTGCTGCAGGGGTGGCTTCTGTGAGAAGCTGCCAGAAGCTTCCTCCATGTTCGACAGAGCCAACACCAGCTGGCTCCTAGATGGACCCTCCACTGGCCAACACTGAGCCAGTCAGGAATGGAAGCAACACCTCTGTGGTAACACATTCAAGGAAGAAAAAAGTTATTGCACAGAGAAGAGTGAGGTGAGAACATGTGAGAGGAACAGCCCTGCAGATACCCAGGGGAGGAAGGGCAGGAGCTGCTCCAGGAACTGAGCTGAGATTCCGCTGCAGCCCCTGGTGCAGACCATGGTGAGGCAGCTGTGCCCCTGCAGCCCATGGAGGATTCACAGGGATGCAGAGATCCACCTGCAGCCCCTGAAGGAGTCCATGCTGGAGCAGGTGGATGCCTGAGAAGAGACTGTGACCATGTGGGAAACATGTTGGAGCAGGCTCCAGGCAGAGGCCTGCAGACCCATGAAGAGAGGAGCCCACCATGAAGCAGGTTGCCTGGTAGGACTTGTCACCCTGTGGGGAACCTACACCGCATCCCAAGAACAGTGACGCACCTTGGAACTGTAGCCCATAGGAAGGACTCATGTTGGAGAAGTTCATGAAGGATTGTGTCCTGTGGGAGGGACCCCACAATGGAGCAGGGGAACAACTCCTCTCCCTGAGCACCAGCAGGAAGAACATGTGATTCAATGACTGTAAACCCCATTCCTTGCCTCCTTGCACTGCTAGGGGGCAGGATCTAGAGCTAGGAAGGAGGGACAAGGGGTGCAGGAAAGGTGTTTCAGGGTTTGTTTTACCTTTCATTATCGTGCTTTGATTTTGCTTGGTAAAAAATTCAGTTAACATCCCCAAGTCAAGTCTGCTGTAACCATGGTGGTAATTGGTGAGTGATCTCTGCCTGTCCTTCACTCACCAGCCTTCCGTTGTATTCTCTCTCCTCTGTCCAGTTGTGGAGGGAGCAGCTTTGGTGAGCACCTAGCATTCAGTAAGGGTCAAACCACCCGATACATAATACATAATTACTAAATTTAAACTAAAGTATTTTATGCAGAGATTCTTTTTGCCAAAGTAAAATAGAAACTTAAACCATAATCATTACTCTGCATGGCCTGAGGAATTCCAGCAAACAATACTTGCTAATTTCAAGCTAAACTGGTCAACTAGCTCATCAAGGGCACTTGAAACATTGAATAAGAATTTCTAAGCAGAAACATATTAAAAGGTATCCTAATAAATACATTTTCCAAACGGGTGTTAATCATGGTTTTTGTAGATAAGTGGGATACAGTAACATCCCAAGTTTAGTCACTGAAGTTTTTCTCCAGAAAGGTCATACTGTCATTATAATTTTGCATTTTACCAGCATGACATATATAAATAATTTCTACTAATACAATATATAATATAAAAGTAGTTGTTAACATTTTTAAACAGCTGCCTGTCTGGAAATCAAATCTGAAATGCAACAGAGACTCACTGCTGTTATTTATATTGTTATTCTCTTATGCCTCTGTATGAGCAGTAGTGTGGCCAGCAGGACAAGGTATCCCCTTAAAGTGTCTAAAAGAGGTCTTGAAGCGGCCCTTAGGAACATGGTTTAGAGTGGACTTGGCAGCACTAAGTTAACAGTCAGACTCAAAGACCTTAAATGTGTTTTCTATCCTAAATAATACCATGATTCTGTGACACTTAAAAATGTCTTTCCCTGTAAGTAGTAAGTGAAGTAGTAAGTTTTATTTCACTGAGAAATAAAACCAGAGATCCTAATTTATACAAGATCTGCCCATGAGGCAGCCATCAAGCCATGCTCCCAACTGTGCAACACAAGGGGCCTCTCTCCATCCTATTTTTCAGTAAAAAAAACCCAAAACAACTGAAGTTTTACGTGAAAGGATACCCTTACCAGTATACTCACATAACTGGGCATTGACTGCTAGATCTCTGGCATACTACATTGTTTTGTTTTGTACCAGAGATAGGGTTCCTGTGTATATTCTACTTCTAAATGTCCCAGGGAATCACAGCTGAGAGGATTCCCACTAATACTGGGAGCTTAAAAAAATACTACTGCAACTGAACCAAAACTACAAAGTCATGGCCTAAATCTAAAGAAATTTAACAGTATTCACAAGTAAGATGCTTTATTTAGCAAAGTATTGAAATCCAAGGAATCTTTTCCTTCCAGCTAGTCCAGACTTCCTTTCGCTGTAAGTTCCAGTTTTACATAGGCAAGCGTGATACCTGAAGATGGGGTTGATTTCAAACATCACTTAGGAGTATTGTGCTGCTTTGCAAAAGCACCTTACAGCCCCATTAAAGAACATTCCAAAAATGTGAATGGCTCAGCAAAAATTTAAGCAGCTTCTTTCCTGCCATCTGGAGGGTCTGCTACACTAGGAAAACACAGCTGGCCTATCAACCGTATTCTGTGAAGGGACACCCGTTCTTCATTCAATGTGATGAAAGAGTTACCTGTATTAGGAATGAAATCACATAATGTAAACTAAAAGAATGACAAAGTAAACACACAGAATTGAGCTAATCTTAAAATTATTATTGTTTAATGAATTTGAGATTTACAGCAACTAGACTCCCATACACTACAGATTTTTATTACAGAAACTCTTAAGAGATGCTTTTTCAGAGGAGTCTCTAACTGAACTCTGCTCACTGATCTTGGGCAATTTAGAAAAGAAAAACTGAAATCTAGGAAGTGAAGAAAAAGCACCTCTTTTATCTTTGATGCTAGCACAGATACCAAATGCTGACTTATAATTAGGAATTTCCTTAGCAGCATCTGCCTGACCATACACTTCATAGCCAGAAACAAGGAAAAACAAAAGAAAAGAAAGATGTGACCTCCTGTAAGGCCAGCAGTACATTGACAGTTATCCGAGAAAATTAAATGGGAATTTTCTTCAGATCACAAAAAGGACAATTAAAGAAATAGCAAATTTTACAAGAAGTAGACTTCTGAGATTTTCTTTAACAGAGAATTCCAAGACTGAACAAAATTTAAATGTGCATAGCAAGATACAGCCTCTATACCACTGCAGTTGAACCTTTCAGGCTAAGCACTTATATTTTCTGGTAACACCACTGTAAATTCTTACATTAAAAATAAATAAATAAAATCAAGAAGTGTTTCAGAAAAACACAGAAAATGGCATGAATTTGTGGGGAAAATAACCCTACATTATGCATGACTGAAGAAGGCCCAAAGATAAGCTATTAGCTCTTCCCAAGCTAGCAGACAAAATGAAATACCAAACTGCACAGAAGAGATGCAAAAAACTCAGAATTCTAGTCCTTAACACAGTACCCTACCTTCACTTGTAGCAAGGGATAAATACTGTCATTTGGGAAACCCTTCTTAAAGTGTATTCTGAACACATACTGCTATCCTTTTTTTGGGATACCAAAAAAATCCCAATTGCTACTATAATGAGATTAGGTGGAAATAAAGAAAAATCTATGAAAAATCTCTGAGAGGAGGAAGGCTTAAGAAGACGACTACTCTTTTTTAGAGCAAGCAAAGCATGGACTCCAAACTTAAAAGAAACATTTGCCAGAGGAGGAAATTAACCACAAAGGAAAGCTTCCAAAGCCTTACAAGAGGCAGGAAAGCCCCGAGTATCATACTGAGGGAATACTGGCAATATTCGAGGCCAAAGCATTCATTTGCATAACAAATACAAAACATTTGAATAACAAGCACGTTTCATAAGCTTTGAACTAAGCAGTACCTCACTGAAGTTGTTTTAAGAGTAATTTGTACGTGGTGGCTATATAGTAATCCAAGAAACACTGAAATGAGGTTTCACTAAGCAACAGTATGCAAACTGCTTTGTCTTTTTTATGAGTATTTTGATAGGTAGATTAAGTATTCATGTATTCAAATCACAAGCTATACTCCAAAATATCAAGGGGAAAAAAACCACAAATCTAAATTTAGGTTAAAAAGCTCAAGAGTTATTTTCAGAGCTCAATGCACATCTCTGCACTTCACTAATGCAAATAATACATTCACAAGTACTTTTTGCCAGGAAGCAAAACAGCACTGCTGCTTTGTTCATTCACTGCTGCATGTTCATACACATGCTAGGCTTAACCTGACAGCTGCATTAAGTCTATTTATTTATTCATTTATTATTGGCTGTTCAATTCAGCGAACTGGAAGGTTTCCTACTTCTAGAAAGGCGTTTAGAGTTTGCTGTATTTGCAAACACAAATACTGCCCAATCAGAGACAGATGACAGACTTCTAATAACATGTCTAAGAAAATTTTCTAAACTACTCAACTACATTTATACTTTAGGGAAGAAGGAATTATCTTCTCTACTTTTTTCTACTTGAAGGCTAAGGGAAAAGCACTTGCAAGATTATCTACATTTTCCACAAAGGATTTTGCAAAGATTTTTCTTCATTTGTAGTGTTTCAGAAAAATAAAAAATGAACACCCAACTACCACTAACTTAAAGGACAAAACAGTATTTATTAAGTAAAATTTTACACTTCACCCTAATTACTGGGTAAAATAGTTATAAAAAGTTCATTTAAAGTGAAGGTTAACCTTAGAAAATTCTGGGTTTAAAACAACAAATAAGAATATTCAAAACACCAAAGACTAAAGAAAACATGTCCAAAAAAGACAAAGTGCAACCCATGCAATATTTTTCTTCTGCTTTTAATTTAACTCAAACTTAGCATAACCTCCCTTGAGTGATGTAGTAATGCAGACTGAGTCACTTTTCATGGTATGGAGTAGCAGAAAGCAATGACAGCAGCAAAGGCAGGCCTTGCAGTCTATCTGCTTAAAATTCACACCCTTTCACCTTGCAAGTGTGTGGAAGAAGTTAAGTGGAACAGAAAATCACTTCCACCTGGACCACTGCTTCTCTTTATCTGTTAAAGGCACATATATCACTCCCATCAGAGGCTTCATTTTGACACTGCCATCTTCTAGTTTGTCATACTGTTCGAGCATCTGGTTTCCCCCAGCAGGGCCAACTGGTAATATCAATCTTCCGCCAGGTTTTAACTGGTCTATAAGCTAGAACACAACACAGAAATTAGAATGTAACCAGCCACTTCAGAGAAGCTGGATCCAAAGTTTGTTACAGTAGATTAATTAATCCAAAGTTTGTTACAGCTTTGCCATTATGTCTCTATCTACTTTTATGCAGTAGATAACTACTTCCATTAGGAAAAATAAATAGTGCATTGAAAATGAGAGTATTACAGCAACACGGTACAAAAACTGGTATTACAATAAGATAATTTAATTAACTGGGTAGGTTGCAGTTGTATTTTCTATATATGTGAGGGAAACATGTAAATCACATATTATTTTTACAGCAGATTCAATCTTTTGAAACTCTTTAACTTTTCAATAGTTACTGTGCATCAGTACAGGCCCATTGTCAAAAATTCTGGGGTAACTGATTTCCCCTTAAGCCCTCAGAATAAGATTTGAGATTGGTGACTTTTCATTATTTCTCTTCCTGGAAAAATTTTATCTACAACACACTCACTACCCAACAGCTCCTCTTTCATTTTGTGAATGGAACAACCTTTTATGAAACCAGCCTAACATATATGAATATGACTAAGATAAGTGACATGTAAACACAGTATGTGTGAAATGCTTGCATTTTTTCCATAGTTAAAGGAGGCTAATCACAGTAGTCTCAAAGAAAATTTCATACTTCCCAGACATCATGACAAAAAAACACTTAATCCCCGTTGCTAACAAAAGTTATAATTAAGACCTGTTTCATTCACAAATAAGCTTTCAATTGCTTTTTTAGTTGTCATCTGTCAACATTTTGCATTTTGCTGGGAACATCCTCCTGCACACCCCCACCAAAAAAAAAAAAAAAGAAAAAACTCAAACAACAAAATCCAAACAAATAAATCCCCCTCAAAAAAAAACCAACAAAAAAAACCCCTAAAACCATAACCTACTTTAAAAATTAAGCAAAAAACCCCCACCACCACTGGTCATTGTTTGAAAATGTCCAATTTCTCTATAACACCTCAAAGCCCAGTCTTTCACTATCCTCACTAAGATTTAAAAACTTTAACTGGCATCTAGCATATAAAAACCATGCTATGTATTACCAGCATGTGCCTGATGAAGAGAAGAGAAAAAAAATCTTATTTGTAAAAATGGACTATACGTATGCATACTCTAAAGCCCCAGTTACTCTTCAGCTTCTCTGGTAAGAACTGCCCTGTATCATTCTGAAAGCTATCAACAAATGGCACTGTTTGTACTTCAGCTGAGCATTTTACTTTCAACACTCAGTGCTTTGGAACTTGGGAAACACACTTAAATTGAAGTGTAACTCATTGTTTGCTAAAATTGAATTTTCTTATTAAATAAAATTCTCCATTTCATTGTTGTAATAGAGGGTTGCACACATGTCATTTTAAAATATGTTTATTTAGAGCAGAGTTATTAGAACATACAGCTTTATCAAACCAACAGGAAGCCCAATTGTAACAGAGACAAAAACCCCACACAATACAGTAATACCACACTGTCCACTGATACTCCCAGCAGTGCAAGCTACCAAGTATTTTACATATAGATGTATGCAAAGCATTCTCTACAGCTAAGATAATACAGAAACACACACAGAGAACATAAAGGCTTACTGCTTGGGGCACAACTGGGGCTGCAGCTCCAACATGAATTGCATCATAGGGAGCTTCTTCTGCATATCCCATTCGTCCGTCTCCCACTGCAAGAAAACACTATCTTTTAAAACATTTTCAAAAGGACTGGAGAAAACAGCTGATTTTCCATATCTACACATAAAAAATTAACACAGTTGTAAAATAAATGCAACAAAACACCCTTACATGTGCATACGCATGCTTACAAAATATACTAAATACTACTGAAGCATCTGAAATTAGAAAGCATGGATATATAATGAAAGTTCTTGAAAACACATGGTCCACCTAGAAAAGGTAATAAAGTATTTATGTTCCCTACCAATTCCAGTGCAGGTGAGTTTCCCCCCTCATTTACCCACTTAGAACATAGCACTTTGCTCTGCCTTGTCATGTACACCAGTCTTAAATATAATGCAAATCCTAAGTTCAAAGCATAAAATGTCAGAAGCACATGTCAGAAGACTCCAAAGGTGAGGAAAATACAAATGAAGTGTTCCCATGGACTATATGCCTACAACTGCATTACCAGTTGGAACAAAAGCCCACACCTATATGCATACATTAATGCAGCACTGCAGTAACCTCTGCACACCCCACATTCCAGCAGATGGGCCCCACTACTCCTCCTGCAGACAATCACTGCTAACAGAGAGAGACAGGTCAGATTAATGGCTAAAGCTCCAGCTGACTGCTTGGAAGATGCTAGGAGCAATAAAGGTTTTCAGACGTTACCAGTGCTGCTTGAACTTTGGAGGAAAACTCATGGAGGAGCACTCTATCACAGATGTCTCATATCATCCCAGTTATGCAGAAGGAAAGAGTAACATTTTGGGGTTTTTAAGCCAATGAAATGTGACAAACTAAACTAGACCTTGAGTTAAGTTTTGAAAGAAGACAATGTGGATATGGCATCCACAGAATTTACAGGAAAGCAACAGGAAATCAGAGCAAGTTAGGCAGGCTCTCTCTGGAGTTACTTAGAACAAATATAATAAATGAGGCTGAAGCAACCATAAATTCATACTATGTGATTACAGAAGTTCCAATAATCAGTCAAGAAGAAAAAACATAGAGGTTAGTCCTCTGATCAACACAAGTAATTTGGGGTTTCCCATCTTCAGGCTCAGCTTTGACTTCTTTGCAAACACCATTATCACAGGTTAATTAAAACTGAAAGAGTCAAAAGAACTGCTACACCCCAGTCAGAGGCTGAAAAATCTCAACTTTTTGCCTTCCAAAAACTTACAAGGCAGAAAAAAACATGGTAACCGCAGCATGATAAGGAGGGACATCTGGAAAGTAAGAGCATCCCTAGGTACCCAACAGTACAAGAGACCTGGACAGCTCCTCAAACCAATTAAAACTGAAGTGTTTGTAATTTTCCTTATGAGGTCCTAAAAGATGACCCTGGCAAGGACCCTCTGCATTCATGCTGTTTAGGAGAGCACATTTCCTCAGAAGGTGAGAAGCCTCTTAGAGGTCAGTGACATAAATACTCGTATCATCAATTCTGACCAGCACAAGCTCCAACCAAGGGCCACAAACAAAAGCTGCCATGCAAGAAGTACCAGTGCTTCAAGTGAACTCATCCCTATTGATCACCATTTCCACTAAGTCAGATGGCAACAGAGATCACCAGTAATTAAAGTTCCAGTATTTCCAGGGTGTAATGCCTCTGACTGCCAAAGCATATAATTTATACTTATATCTTAGTAGCACTGTACAACTCTTCTAATGAAGCAGCAATGATGTGTTACTGAACCAAGCTGCTGTTCCATCAGAGATGGCAATGAAGAAAGACTTCTTCAGCTTATTCATCCAGATACTGCTAAAAATTATGTTAGTTACAGAAGAAGGCAGATCCTCATTCCCCAGGGTGCACAGCAGGCATTAGAAGCAGCCATCTCCAGTATTGCTGGCAAAAGAAATGATTGCCAAGTTGAAGAAGCTGCTGTGAAAGAAACTGCTGTCACTTCTGAAGAAGAACACATGTACTCCGAGACATAAATGTCCCTAGTGCACTCTCCAGAGAAGTGGAATGGGACTTCTGCACATCTTATCACTTTACTGAGAGCAGTACAACAGACCCAAAAACAACTAATCCCTTTGCTCTCAGAATCAATAGCTAACATCTTCAAAAACAGCACACACTCAACTAAAGGGAGAAAACATCAAGCTCCTTCATATGCATCATGCACAGTGTGGCTCTTCCCTTTTAAAATCCACTAAAATTCTTGTAGTTACAGAAGAAACATATCCACCCACAAAGGCAACACAGTTTTAGATATCCAGAACATTTAAAAAATAGTTAAGTTGGTATTCATATATTCAGTGTCATTCAAATTACTATATTATTCAATGTCCAAAGGGAAAGAGAAGCTCAAACTTTCAGCTTTTGTTTAAATCCTGAATAATGTCACCTGCCCTACTCCTATCTCCAGTTACATGCAGCCTGTTAGTGAAGAAATTGTGGTGTTGAGTGTCAGGAGGTGATGAGGAAAACGTGTCAGGACATTTTGATATAAAAGGGTTCTTGTTTATAAATCTAAACCTGATCTGCTGATCACAGTACCCAATACTTCAGTGACTCTATGCAGACCTGTTTCACACAGAGTTGTAGCATGAACACAAAAACAGAAGAAAATTACTTCCATCAGTCATTTAGAACCCCTCATCCCCCTGGCTGTGGCTGCATCAGCAAATAGTGCAGTACAATAGAAGCAGATCTGTACAGCAAAAGTTTTTGCTGAGAACCTGGCATCCATGCAACTTATGCATTTCAGGATAATGACTGCAGTCTAGATCTAAGTCTTATTGTCTTAATATGCACATATCAAACATATTTGGCTGCTTCTTGGAACACATAATCCTGTCTAGTTTAATCCAAAAGGAACCAAATATTGTGCTTTTCAGGAGTACTCTCATGTGAGCCAAAGACTGGCAAGTAGAAACACTTGAAAGATTCACCTCATTTCCTCCTGATATTAAGAGGAAACAAAAAAAAAATCAAGTTTAAAAAAATAATGAAAAAAAGATCCACAAACTAACAAAAGACATGTTAGTCCAAGTATACCTATTCCCAACAGTCTCAACGCAGTTGTAATGAGACACCCCAAAATAATTTTGGTGTTCCTGAAATGCAGTTATGGTATATGCGAGATAGGACAAAGCAGAGTAGAATGTCTGAAGCACACTGTGAAAAGCCAACAACGGACACACCTGGTCTTATTTCATACAACTTCAATGATCAATTAATTGGTTTTCACAACGTTTTTGTTTGTGTATTTGAGATGGGGGGGGGGGGGTGGGTGGGATTTTCTTTTGCTGTCTTTTTGTTTTAAATTAACAGCTGGCTGGATTCTTGCTCCACATCAAAGAGTTCCCAGGAATCCAACACAGTTGAAACATTCTTCTCCACCTAATTCACAGAAGTATTACTTGTTCATCTGTATTTTTTTAAAATGCACCTACCTCACAACAAAACTATTCACAAGTCTCTTAGTCACCCTACTACATAGTCAAAAATAAAGCAGATAATTATGTTTACTTAGAATTCTAGACTTGCAAGACCACCAGAGTTTGTTTCAGGAATGACCAGAAGCATAAACAGAAATTGCTTTTGTACAGCATCAATGGAAATTATTCCCTCTTTCCTCCTCTGCAGCCCTGGCAGCACTTCTTTTCCAAGCAGTTCTGAGACATAAGTGTTCTCTGTGAGATGCAGTGCATTTTATACCTGTGTACGTGTTGATAAACTCATTTAAAAAACATTTAGAAAAGTCCCTCATTTACAAGAAAAGACCAAGAATCAAAATGGTAATTAAGCTAAGAGCCAAACATCACATAATAATAATTTTTCCAAGTGTTCTTGTAAGAAGCCTCAAAAAATTTCCAGACCTTCAACTTATTTTTTAAACATAGTGAATAGAATGACACTTTCTTCTTGCCAGCCTTGCATCTTCTAAGGAAAACAAACATTAACCAAACAAAAAATCCCAAATAAACAAAGGAAAAGTCACACTCTGAAAACTGGGGTAGATACTGATTTTCAAAGGCAATTTAAATTTAAATTTTAAAGTTTTCATTTGGCTTCTCTTTCTTGGGTTTAGCTTATTAAATTCAAACTTTTAATAACATCCAATTCAATAATTTTCAACCAGCTGCTAGAAAGAATATCAGTTTAATTAGTAAGTATATCAGTCTGATGCTCACCAATCAGTTTCACTCTTCCTGAAGACAGCAATGTGGGATCGTCTTTTTTGACATTATTTATTGAGTCATCTACTAGTTCTTTGATATGATCAATTCCTACAACTTGTCCTTTGGGACCAACCTGGAATAAAAATATACAGTTGAACAATTTCTGCTAGTTTTATTTACAGAATGAGTATTTATACTTTCTGACCTCATTTCTCTAAAATAAAAACAAAAACAGGAAAGTGGAAGTATATTTTCCCAATGTTATTAGAACTACAGTCAGAAATGACAAATTTTGACTGCTAGAAGCACCTGATAGTTAAAGTGTGTCTGCACAGTTTTATAAATAATTGTTAGTGCACTCTTTTTGAGATGCAATTCAGTTGTGTTAGATTTGTACGTGGAGATTTCTTCTTGGAATTTTTAGAAGTTAAATTTGATCATGTTTGTTTTCATTACCTGCAATAAAAAGTGACAATGTCAAGGACAAAGGCTAGAACTGATCTCCTTTCACACTGAATAAAACTTACTAAGGATTAAGGTTCTTTTAGAGAAGACCTTACTTCAAGGATTAAATAATGATTTTTATTCAAAATCATCTCAAGAGTCCTATTCTTTCAGAAGCAAATGCTGTTATTACTAGTCAGGGACAAATTACCTTCCACTCACCCTTGCATTCATGAATCTACTTTCAGATTTACAGCTCTCCTCCACAGGAAGAGTGGAACTTCTGAGAGCTCTTAACTCAAAAAGGTCACAAAATCTCTGTATTCTGAGAGGGGAAAAAGGTCTACTAACAAAAACTTCTCCATTACTCGTATTTCTTTAAGAATTTTGTCTTTAGTCCAGAAAAAAAACATTCAAAACCAATCCAAATCTTAAAAAAACTGACCACTTTTAACAGGATTCAGCTCAAAGACCACAGTAGCAGAGTACATCCTAGCAAGGCTCATGTTGCCTAACAACTGCCTTTGGACACATCTACATGCATTGTTTATGCTTCTGTGTCCTACATTTTAATATTGTTTAGACATGGAAAATATTAGTAACTGGTTATCCTGGGGAATTATTTTTGTTTTATTATTAACAAGTCCTATGTAAAAAACATTAAAAAAGCAGTGTTAGCTTTTCTTGTTTGAGTGGAAGACCATTCCAGCCTTTGAAACACAGCAAGACACAGAGCAAGTTTTCACTATGACAGTCACGGCTTGCTGTTCAGAGGAATGCCTGGCAGTCAGTTGTACTATAAGCTGGCAAAAGATCCAGTATATTCCAAACAGTAGCATCACAGAAATGAAAATTTAACAAAATGATCAGAGCACAAAATAGCCTGATAAAGTAAGAGAACCTCCTGCTGCATGTGACAGCCCATTATGCTATTTCTGAGTCCTCATCAATTGCCTCTATTACCCTGGAACTTTGAAGCACATGCAATTGAGACAACACAAGGAGGCACAATTTTTGGATCTCTATGTTAGGAATAAAAATATAGATCACTTTTTTCATAAATCCAGTACTGACAGGATGAAAACTGTAATTAATTTAATTAGCCAGCAACCTTCAAAAGTAAATTAAATTAAACTTATCTACATAGCTTGCAAAATTATCCTAGATATTTAACATGAAAATCTTAACAACAATCTTCAAGATACTTTACTAGTCTAAGTAAACATAAAGCTTTCCCAGAGGTACCACAAATGAGATGATCATCATAAGAGTAAAATTGTCATCTACGATCACTGAGGCGCTTGTGCTACAAATGATCACAAGTAGACTGAAAAGCAACATCAGCATAGTCACAAAAAGCACATCCCCAAGTGAATTTTGGTGGCAAAACACTCTACCATTAAGTCCCACAATATACTGTGTCCCAGGGTGACTTTATGATGCTTGTATCCCCAATCATCTGTAACTTCTTCCAAGTTTTTGTTACAGATAGCAGTGCTATCAAGCAGAATGAAAGCATTTACTCAATTTTTCATTACACACGTCTGTAAGCCATTCCAATGCAAACAACCAAGGAGGATTCATAAGAGGCACATGACATTTATATGGCAATAAAGAGATAGAGGAAATCTAGAAAGCGATTTCTTTTTTGTGGTGATTCTGACTTCTCCACAGCTTGTTTTAGTAGAAAAAAATGCACAACTACAACTTAGCATGTCCTATTAAAAATGGCTATTCCTTTACACATTCATAACTTTAGTGAGAAACATATATATAGCCTGGACAAAAGTTTTAATGCTTGTAGGACTGGTGTCCCATACTAGCATTTGAATACTGACTTCACAGACCAAAAATAATAGGCAGCAAGTTGAATTAAGTGCCATTTAAGACTTCCTCTAAACTGCAGTTTGGTTACTTATTTCAACTACTTTTTTTTTTCCAGATTTTGCAGCTAACACTTAGAAATCTAAATACTTTTGCAAGTGCATTGCCTAGTCCTAAACACTCTGAGCTAACAACACTGGGAAACAGAAGTGATTGCAGACTCAGATTGGTGCTTGAAAACAGAAAACTACGTAACAAAGAAACTTAAATGAGAAATTATCATATGTATCAACAAATTTCAAATTAACTTTGCAGAAAGACAAAACAAAAAAAATCTAGCTGGCAGTTTAATGAAGGTCTCTACTAATCATAAAGCAATTATAAAGCCCTGGAAGAGAGAAAGTAGAACTGATTATATTCCTCTTCATTAATCAGTCTAAGAATACAATAGCTACAGCCACTAAAAACCAAATTTTAAATTTTGTTTTTCATATTTTTTTTTCCCAACGTAAGATAGGGAAGAACACAGAAAATTCCTTATGTACCAAATTCCTAGGTTGAATAACATAACTGAGATTAAGTTACTTGACAAAGACATACAATTTAAATTAATATCTAACTTTAAAAAGGTTAAATGGACACTTACAGTAATACTTGTGCAATATAACAAGAAAAGAAAGCAATTAAATTCAAGGACTATTTATTATATAGATAAGATGTTTTCCTGTGGAAATAAGATTCTTTTACGCCTCACTGAGCTCTCATTGTAACAGGAATCCATGATGATTTACCACAATGAGAACATTTGCAGCTACACAAGATAACGAAATTTGAACTGTTCAAGACAAACATCTTCTTCCTTCAAGATAGAAAGTAACAACTAAAATTCAATCATTAAAAAAATCAAAAACAATCAAAAAACACTGAACTTCCTCACTAGGGGGTTTCTTCACCATTACACAATTTATTGGGTTATTTAACTTGAACATCTACTATCAGCTACCATAAGAAATGGGCACCAATAACACCCAAGAGAGTAAATTATTTTCTGTACAATATACTTCAGTCCATTATGAAGAATGCTTTTCTTTGCTTTGTAATTCAGAGTTACACTCGAGTCCAAGCAGCTCTGATGATCAAGGGGTTGAACTAAACAACTCACCATTCGTGAAAAGCACGCTGTAAGAATTCCACTTCCAGATCCTACGTCGAGTGCTTTGGCTCCTTCATGTAGCTGATCAGATAGAAGTTCAAGTGCATACGCATGCTAAGAGAACACAGAGAGAGAAAATTTCAAACTATTTCAAGTGTCTGTTTTACTCAATACATGTTAATTTCTTCAGAGATTTTGGGACATGCTCTGAGTATTTGTGTAAGAAATTTCAGAATCATTTCTATTACAAAAAATGGGGGGGAAGGTGTTAACTACATGACATTGTTATTATCATTGTTATTTCATTTGCTTCAACAAATTTAATGAGATTTTTTTTTAAATTAGTATTCATATACAAAGCCTCATCTGACTATTTACACTTTTAGCACAGACTATTTATATATTAGAAAACACACTATAAATCAGTTTATTTCTCCGCAGGTCTGGTGACTCTAACTATTCTGGCAGTATATGGCTAATAGAGAATTTAATTTATTATTTTGCTATATGCACTGGAATAGCCTGATACAAAAGCTAGCTAGGAAGAAGGCAGCTCTAGAGCATCAAGGAAAATGCTATTAAAACTACCTCCTGTATTACCTGCACACTTGCTGAATCAAAGAATAGGAAAATGAAGTTGTCGCTTACAAAGGCAAATAGCCAGGCTCACAGATGAAATGCAGTAGTCTATAGACACATTTGATAACTTTTGCTTTGCTATGTGGTGGACCAGTATACAAATTAAGTGTAGGCTGCACACTAAAAACCCAATTTATTCTTTCATGTTTCAGAGACAGCCATTACCACACTCTTTCAGCCTAATCCATCCCACCCAGATAATATAAATAATTTGAATATTCTCTGTCAGAACATTCTTTGTTAATATTTGCTTAGAGGATATATTACCTTTTTGCTCGAACACTTCATATACTACTAGTGCTAAGCATTGGAAAAATGATGACTTAAGGGACTTAAAATTTTGAAGCATAATTATTTTTTCCCTTAGCAACAGTACTTTTTTTTAGTCTTTTCTTGAATAATATTGTTAACATCTCTATACAGAATTCCTCATCTTTTTATATTGATAAGTAGGTAAATTCTAAGCCAACTACACAGTTTTTAGTCAAGAGAAGCAGACTTTTACTATGTTTTGACATCTTCCAAACATCGCAAAGACAAAATACTTGCTTCTATTCACCCTGTATCTCAAATAAAGAACACAGAAAAATTATATCTGATATAGATGCATGCACTGAAATCCCAACCTGAACACTCACCCTGGTCTCAAACCACTTGGCAAAAAAGCCCTGCAACTCGGTACAATGTATCTTTTTCCTGTCCAAGGATTTAAAGGCATTACCGTAGTACCATGCTATAGGAATCCCTGTCATTCTCACCCGAATTCTTACGATTTTATATATTACAAAGTAATTTCAGATCTCCAGAAATTATCTGGTCCAGAAGATTTCAATACATGGGCATTTTAAATTAGGCTGTTTAGAACCCTGCTCAGTCAGCATCCTTGTATATCAAAGAACAGAATTTCCACAAGCTGCAAAGCCTTTTTCAGTGCTTTTTTTAACTCTAGAAATTAATCTGGATTTCCAATGTTACATTTTTTTGCCCACTACCCCTCAGCCTATTTCTTGCAGATGTCATCCTGTACATCTGCAAGAAAAATTTTGATCAATCTTTTCTACTTCTTCACAGTAAGCAGTTCACAAAAGTTTAATTGCAATCAACTGCTAATCATATTTATTAGGGTAAATATTTTATTTCAAAAGCAACTGGATGTTTATAAAATCACTATACTAATCACCTAGTTTAAAGCTTACCATGTGTGGAGCACTGATTGTTGCTTGGAAACCTGCAAAACAAGAGAATGAAAGATGTTCATTGTTCAGACAGTAACCTTACAATCTTTATTACCTTGACACATTCACTGTCACCCTCATTCAAGGTACAACATCCACACTCCAGCAGTTACACAGGTACTCTACATTAGAACTGGGCTACGGTACCTCAGCTGAAAGCTATGCTGTGTCAACTCTGGACAGGAAAAAAAAGGGTTTTATCCTTGATCTCAGTTACAATCTCCATTTTGTCACTATACATTGAATGAATATCACATACTGAGCAAGTAGGTTTAATTCAGTAGACTAGTGTCTCCCAAAATAATGTAATTCCATTTTAGTTAGTCAGCCCCTATGTAAAAACCTGACTTTGTTAGTTTGCGTTTCATGTAATGGAGATCACTGAACATCTGGAGAACAACGCCGTGTGTTCTGCAAACAGCAACTGAGAACAAACACCTGTAAGAATGGGAGGAACACTCACCTATATTTGTTTTTGTAAAGATACATAAGGCTTTGCATAGGTATCTTAAAATATTTTCAGATTTTCCTATATAACTAACAAAATCCTAATAAAATTCACTTACCACATACAATTAAAGGCAGGGAGAAGATCAAGAAAAAAGAAATTAGTGTACATATACATAGCTCATTCTCTTGTATGGAAAGACCTGGATGGAAAATTACTGTCCTAACAGTAGATCGGCCCATTCAAAGCCTATTTTTAAAGATTTCACATAATGCTTTAAGAAACTTTGCATTGGTCCCAGCTGAGTAATTTCTGTAAGGATAGGGAATGTTTCTACCACAAACTGGATGCGAATTATTTTTACATATTTACATCAGTGACACCATAAGCTGCTGTGGCTTGAAAAATAAACACATATTTACACATACAAATATTGGCTGAAAAAAACACCTCTCTACCTGATGTATCCAAATATGCCAACTGCATTCCACAAGAAATTGAAGCTTAGTTAAAAGGTATGTAATAAATTGATGAGGAACTAAACAACCTTACAAATTAAAAAAAATTATTTTCACATTCTTAACACATAAATGACAAAAGCAGTCACAATTACACAAATGAAAACAATGTCAATCACTTTTGCAGGATGCTCTTACCTATAGACTGTGGAGAGTCCATGTAGGGGTTGTATTTTGCATAGTGGCAACGGTCTGTAGCCAGCATTACCTCAAATACCTTGTCTGTTTTGATTATTCCATTTTCTATAAACAAACAAATACATAAAAATGAAAGCATTGTTCTGCAGTGCAGGAGTCTGCAAAACATGTTAACATATAAATAGCATTGTAAGAAATCATGTACCTTACACATATCTTACACTCTTACCCTCATTATACTGCCCATGGCAGGGGTTGGACTACATCATCCTTAAAGGTCCCTTCCAGCCAAAACCCTTCTGTGATACTAACATTAAATCTGGAGTCCAGAGATCAAATGATGCTTAAGCCAGTGACTGTTGAACAAGACTTTCCCAGCAGTTACAAATGCTTTCCTGAAACCACTTGCAAAGATCTACCTGCTAAGAAAACTCAACTTCATGCATACCTTTGATAAATCCTGAAAATATAGTCACCAAGAAATTAGTATTACTACTCACACCAAACAAAATATACTTCATATTTCTAAGAAGCTATACAAGTAGTTATTGAAAAATATACAAAAGCAAGTTAGAAATGTTAAGTTGAAGCATCATTGCTCAGTACTTTAGTTTCCAGATCTGTTTGTCTTATGTTAGCAAAAAAAAAAAAAAATCCATTTGTAAAGAAATTCCCACTGAATCTGAATTCTTATGCTGGGGCAGACTGAAACCAAAAAGTTTTTATAACAAAACACTCTGAAGTTTTTTTCACTTTTCAAAATAAAATATAAATGCACATGCATGTAAAACGTCAGAAGCAGACATTTTTCCTTGCTGTTTTATTGAAGGTTTTTTAACATTGTTAATTCTATTTTTTTGAAGTTCCCAAGAGTTCATTAATGAATAACAGAAAACTTTGGAAAACAAATTGAAGAAATTAATTATTTGCATTAAAAGATTATATAAACTACAAATAACTGACATTTCAAATAATATCTAACCCAAAACATTAACATCAGATTATGGAACTTGTGTAAGATTGTCCTGAAGTTGCACCAGTGTTTTATTTTGGTTTTTTTTTGAAAAAACACACCTGTGCCCAGGAATGGGCTAAGTTTTGCTGAGCCTTTATTGACTGTTTACTACATGCTCCCAACTGCACCTATTAATAATGGGATTTTCCTGTCTTTTCTTCTTATCTACCATCTGTGTCCAGAATTAATTATCCTATATAACATAACTTGAATTCAGAAAGGAAAATAACTCCTCAGATCATATTCCTTTTTGGTTGGAAGACAAAGTATCACATAGAACTGCAAAAGAAATATACTATTACTATGGAAAATTTTAAGGAAAACAATTCCTTTTTAAAATATATTATTTTTTAGAAATATTTCTGTATCTGGTAACTCCCAGAAAAAGTATACACTCCACTCACAGTCCCCTCATATTAGGTATATCCTGTTCTTTGACTTCATTTTGAACTGAATACTACAGCAGTTCCAGTTAGAAAAAACTCATTTCAACCCAAGATTTTAAATCTGAGACAGCAGGCATTTGCAGCTGTTCGTAAGATAACTTACTGAGCAAAACTGTACCCAAACAAACAAATCAATTCACTAACACATTGGCAATAACAACAGAGGATAGTAAGGAAAAAAAGTTTTCCCTGACCACTAGAAATTAGTTGGATTAGTTGTATAGCAGTTCTGTGAACAAAGCATAGAAATCAAAAAGTCAAACTTTTAAGAGTCTCATTAGGAATCACTAAGAAGTTAGTATCTCCAAACCAAATATATTTTAAAAAGGAGAATAAGCAAGTCTAATTATAACAGAAGTGAGGAGATAAAGGCTATAGGGGGTTGAAGGGATGTCAAAAAGCAGTAGCCAAGAAGCACTCACAAAAGGTCTAAAATAGTAATTTATTTCTTTACATGCAGATAGGTGTATATATTCTAGAACTACAGCTAGCAACCTGTTCTTTCCTTTTGTGCCATGTGGAATAAACATGCAGAGAACAAAAAGAACAAGCTTCCAGCTTGGAAGTGCAACTGCAGAGCCCTATGATAAGGCCAAGAACCTTCTCTAATTTCACAAAACTTAGATCTAGACAAAGTACATACAGCTATCAAATAAGATGCTTACACTGACAGGCAAATTACAAAAAAAAAAAAAAACACCCCCCCAAAAAAACACCCAAAAAAAAAACCCCCTGAAAACAGAAACTACTAATATTCTACAGATTTTGAGCATTCAGGATGCTCTCACTTAGCAAACAATCATGACATTTGCTGACTGTTGTACTGTCTTTGATTATTGCAATATTTTCATCAGTAAATAAGAATTGAAGAAAGTTACCCACACTCAGAACCCGTGGGAGAAGCTGAATCTGCTGTCAGCCATTTATTTCAATTATGGAATAACGCTCCATCTTCATGAAAAAAATCAACACCCTCTCAGCCACCCCCGATAGATTAAATCTGCTTTTCAAATTTGCTGATTATGCAATGGAAACACTATCAAATTTTAGGTGGAAATTAAGAAAAACAATCAAGCCCTTAACAGTAAGGTCAATATTGACTTAGTTGTCATTTTTGTTGTGTTGATAACAATAAGATTTTTTTCTTATTCTTACAGAACACTATAGAGAAACATAGCAACTGTAAGTAATGAACTCCTAAAAAGTTCTTTCTTTCCTGCAACAGACAGTCCCAAGATGACCAGCTGCCAGGATCTTAATTCTATCTGAAATATGTCTCTATCAAATTTTCAATTAAGTCAAGAAAACAATATATCTCCTAAAGAAGCCAATAATAGAAGCTTATATTGCAAAGAAGACATTCTAATTTAATACCCTCTCTACCAAAAAACCAAAACAATAAAAAAAATCAGCTATAAATAAAATGCTAACTAAAGCCATTTTCTAAATCTTAAAATGAAGCTGTATATTGCAAGAAAATAATTCACAATTAAATGCATAGTAAGTAGAATATCCTTTCCAATTATAATGTGCACAGAAATCTCTCCTTGAGGAGACTGCTGGGTTTCAAGAATGATAATCAGTTTGTTCTGTAAACAAATCCGATATGAAAGTGTTTACAAGCAATGGATAATACACAAACATACTGATGGCTTGAAATAAAAAGTAAACTCAAATAAAACAGAGTATATCAGCACAACTTCCAAGCTTCAAAGGGCTGTAGCTGAAAAGTAAGTACTTAACAGTGGAGCACTGCCTGCCAAGTTCAAGAGTTACTCTGTGCAGAGGCTGTGGCAATGACAACTTGACATAATTGGAGCATGTTTTGAAAACTCTCTCCAGTCTGCCTCTTTTCCACAAATAACACCATGAAAACAGGAAAAGAGCTCAGAGCAGTCCTTGGGCTTGAAGGTGGGAATATACCACTGTTGAATGTAACCTGGGAAACTGGGCAGTTGGCTGTCAGAGAGCAAGGAAAGAAGAGTCTGCAAAGGCACCATGGACTTGCAACAAGTAAACAACCTATCTTTTTGTCTTTTATTTAGCAGGAAATGCACTACTGAAGTGCTTATGTTTCAAAGAATTGCCTGCCTCACTGATGGCATCCTGACTGTTGACCAAGCACGTTTTCTAACCAAACTATAAAATACTAGCAGTCAACATTTACACCGAAACGGGCTTCCAGATCAGAAAAGAGGATGTGTCACTGCCACATGATCCAGCACACAAGCTTACTATACAAACCATAACACCTACTCAAACTCCTCCTGTGCCTGACTTTATGTATTTAAAAAATCCTCTTGCAGATCCCAAAACCATTTACTACTTCAACATCAACAAGTAGTGCAACTACTTCAGCATTCACATAGTTCAGCTTCTTAGATTACTTTCTCCATAACCACTGCAGAATACTTCACTTAGGAAGACAAATTTTCAGCGAAACAGTGATACTTTGAAATCATATAGAGATCTTAAGGCATGACACAAAGCACATACAGCTTTATGTAACAAAAGATTAATTCATGCATATGGAAATTACTGATGTGACAAATCATAGAATGGTTTGGGTTAGAAGAATCATTCAAGGTCAATTAGTTCCTTCTTATGCTGGGGGCCCCAGAGCTAGATGTAGCCCCAGAGCTAGATGCAGCCAGATGCAGGGTCTCACCAGTGCAGAGCAGAGGAGTAGAATTGCCTCCCTTGCCCTGCTGGCCACAACACTTGATGCAGGATAGTTTGCTCTCCACAAACTTGCAGAGAGCACATTTAATCCCACTGTCAATGTCAATGACAAAGATGTTAAACAACACCAGTCCAAGCATCAACCCCTGAGGAACACCACTCGTCTACAACTGAACATAAAGCTTTTGACCACAACTCTTCTGAGTCCTACCACCCAGCCTTATCTATCAAATGGTCCATCCATCTAATCCATGCCTCTCACTTTTAAAGATATGGATATAGTGCAGGACAGTGTCAAATGACAGTCTCCACCAGATCCATGAAAACCAGCTAGCAGCTTTCCAGAGGAGAATGGGCTGGAACAGAACCACATCCTGATTTGCAAGCAATGTGAAGATTGCTTGTTTTAAGTACCTGATCACCTGACATTTTTAAAGTCAGGGTTCTTTTGTTTGAGCAGAGGAATTAAAAAATAGGAAAGAATATGGTTCAATTAATAGAATTTTATTTAGTAATGAGCATAGGAGGTTTCACTGTAAAGCATGAACACAAAGAAAACACTTAGAACAAGAAGTGATGCATCAGCACCCTAAAATCCAGTAACAGACACTGACCCAAACCATACAAAGCTCTTTGTGCTGAATAAATTGAAAGTAGGTGTTTGTATACAAGTGTTTCTTGTACTACTCATACATGCAAATTTCTTATGCTTTGCTGATAATTTAAGAGCTATCTGACTCAAACATTCAGATGTCCATCTATTTTCACTGTGATCTGGATTCACAATATCCAAACATTATCCAAAGGAAGTTGCACACAGCTCACTGGAAGGAATCCCTTGTGTGTCTATTGTTCAGAGACTCGACAGAAAGAGTGAGGAAAATAAAAGTCCATCAGAGTTAATCTTACAGCCCAGAAATTAAACACCAATATCAAGTCCCATGAAAATTCTAAAGTGACAGAAATTTTTTAAAAACAGGAGTAAGAATAGTAGTAATAATAATAAATATTAAATTACCATTTAAATGCTACTCAAAACCTGCAGAGGTAAAACATGGGAATCATAAGCTAGGCTCAACACAAACTAGTATATAGCTTCAAGCTTCAATTAAATACAAAGTTACCTGTCAACATTTCACTTTTATTTTAAGATCGTATTCCCTCCCTATTTAATAAGGATCACCTTCAAAACCACCCCATCCACTTTGGTGTAACAGGTAAGAGTTTTCTATTCATTTCTATGGATCTGAAAGTCTAGAGTTAACTAATTTAGACATTTCAACCACAGCTGTATTGCCCCCTCCTACCATAGGGGCAATGTTGCAAAGTTGGTATTAACCATTTTTTTTCTCCAGGGGAGGAGAAAGGCCTGCTAGACACAGCCTTCCAGCACACTGATTTATACAGAAGCTCTCTGTAATGTACTCACATTTATCATAATGATCATGTTGATTTCATCTAAATCTGTATCAGCAGCTTAATGAAGAAACTTTGAGGAGTACATGAAAGAAAAAAGTAACTTTAGGGTTGGTTTCAGCATGCAAAAACATAGAACCTCATTTTCCCATTAACTTTTAACACCCATATGCAGATGAGGGAGACTTTAACATCTGAGCACTCCTCAATCCCTCAACGTTTGAGATGGCTGAACTTCACTTACACATCACATGGAAAGTCAAAACTAAACAGTTCAATAAAACTGACAGCAACAATCAGTAATAATGAAAAAATGTTGCAAAGGTTAAGATACAGTTAGCTGGATCAGACAGATAAACGGCAAACTCTCTTCACAGTAAGCCTTGTGGCAAAACTGCTTCAGCTTTAGTAGATCTGTAAAGAAGGCGGATGGTGCACCTCTCACACCTTACTGAGCAGATTCCATCAACCACTCTGCAGTTTTCAGAAAAGCCAATGCTGTTAAGACCAGCAGCTAGACCACATGAAGAGTTTGTCATTATGAAGTTGGTTTCATTAAGGTACTAGTACTACACGAAAGTGGAGAAAGATCAGAAGATCAGCGAAATATAACTCTGACAAAATATAACTCTTGGGACAAAAGGACAAAGAAATGTCCTATTAGCAGAAATTAGGAAGAGTTTCTGAAGCTGTATTTCAATAGTGCAAGCATTTAAAATTATTTTGTCCTCAAATCCACTATTGAAGTATTCAGGTTCTGAAGTCTTAAAATGTAGCTCACAAGTCAGCCAGTCCAAAAGTCCACAGCTTGCTGATCTCAAGCTTTAAAAGAGTTCACTAAGTTTTTGCCAAATGTTGGTAATTTAAATTAAAAATTAGAACATTAATAAAATTTACCTAATAAAAAAATTAATACAATTATTTACTTAAAGGGTTACGTAGCACTAAAGAACATGACTTTGAGGCGTTAAGGGACAACATTCACATAAAGAATCACTCAAAAGAACGTGAACATTATACATTTCTTTCTAGGCTTTCCAGTACCTCTTAGTGATCTCCTGATACTACATCGGGATGATAGAAACATTAGCATTAAAAGAAAAGCTTAGAGTTATACTGAAGCTAAACCATAGAAGATTCCCTCTTTTTAAAATGCCTACATGCAGCAGTAATGACCTGTTTTGGACACGTTTGCATTATCATTTCCATTTTGCTACAGATTACAGGCAGCTTCAGACCACCAGAAAAAAAAACCTCATGGCATTATATTCACATACAAAAATAAAAATGTATCTTCAATCAAGCAAAAGAATTTTAATTTTACATTAAAATTATTTATTAGGAGTTATAAAGATTTGCGATGCAAATAATCAGCAAAAAATGCCCTCTTCTTGAATGATCAAGGACTTGGATTTTGATGCACTGAATTTTGTGAGTTTCTGGGAAACTATGGGTATGTTTTTAACATTACATTGACACCCTGTCTAACATTAAGGGAAGAAAGCATGCCAACAACAAAGAACCAGTTAAGAACACAAACTTAATTTACACACCAATAAAACGTGATAAATGTTATTAAATTCAGATTATTTGGGATATCTAGTTGTCTTGATTTACTTGAAGGCCTGCCTCTTAAAAGATCAAGGGTACAGAAATTCTTCAAAACATTTCACTGATATGGGCAAACCATTAGCAAATACTTAAATCTTACTTAAAAATAAAAAGGTTTCACAGCAACTCCTTTAGGTGATTATTCAAATTACTTGCAACAAAATTTTTTATTTAAATCTCAATGCTCCAAAAAAATAGCATCACAGATTTCAAGGCTGCCACCTGAGACATGAACTAAATTAAGAAATTTTAGATATTCTTAAATTAACTTGTCAGTGGACGTGTTAATTTTTAATTGAAAAAAAAATAGCTCACTTTCTAACTGTTTCACTACCTGATCATAAGTTACAATGCTTAGTCACCGCAGCCTCAATACAATCATGATGAAGGAAAAGGTGGTCACTGAATGCACACAACAGGCACCATAAGTGCTTGTACAGGAGGGTCATTAAATTTGGTCTAATTTTCCATTATTAATTCCCTTCTTCATGTTCATCCAAGTGACATTACTATTCCTTAAGCAAAATTTGACAGATGTAGAAGAGATTTGGATAAACCAAGGGAAAAGACATGACAGTGGAAAATAAACAAAACAAAACCAATGTTTATTACTTGCTCAACCTAGCTTAGGTTTACTATATGCAATGCCTTCCCATTCGTGGCAGTTCCCAAAGTTTTGTCTTCAGCAACAGAAACTTGCACCAAAAGTGCAGATTCATTGCAGATAAGCCTTCATCATGACAAAGCATGCTTAGATGTCATTTTTAATTATTTAACATTTAAATAATTAAAACACTTGGAGAAACACCTTTAGAGTATTTAAAAATAGAATTCTCAGACCATGACAATATTTGAATATATAGTGATTTCAAGCATCATTCACACCGAAAAATTAAGATTGTGATCTTATGTAAGGTGCAAAATTCTGTGGAATCTTGTAAATTACAGTTTCTAACTTTCACAACACAAGTTTATCGGGAGAGGGAAGGTAAAAGAATGTAGCAAGAAACAAATCCACAGTTGGTTAACAACTTCTGCCACAGCCAAGTTAATACACCTTCACTTTCATTGGGAAATGTGGATTTATGAGCAGGTGTACGTGATGAAAACACCATTCACATAACATGATCAGAGAAGTAAGCAAAGCAAGTTTGTCCTATGTGAACATGACACTGACTAGAGGAAAAAGGCACAATAAGGAAACTTAATGAACTTTGCTTGTGAATTGGACAGGGAACCAATTTTTCTGTCCTTCAGGTGGGAAAAAAAGCTGATTTCTAAGATGTTGGCATGTAAAGTAGCAGGACTTGGCAAAAGCCCAAGTATGAAAGAAGATGAAATGATCTTACAGTAACCTATCAGCGGATAGCTGAAGATAGAGAGAGAGGAAAAAAATTACAGATTTAGAATCAAAAGACTTTCAACCAAGCAAGACAACAGTAAATAACTCACCAATTCTTTTCCTCCTTCCTTAGCACCTCTACATGACAGATTCATAATTTAAAAAAATCTCCTATCAGAGTTATTTATTTAAACACAGGTAATTATTTCTGTATTTAGCATGATTTCTAACCCTACTGTAACCTGCATTTAGAAATGTTGTCTGCTAAAAGATCTTACTTTAAGTATATTTTTGGGAAAAGTTTACTCAAGTTTGAAGGCTTGTTCAACTATTTTCTGTTAGGAAGAAGCAAAGATTTAAATATTCACCGTGAAGGTGAAAAATGATTGTTTTAAGGCTTTAATGAACAAAGAATCATTCAGATTAAAAAAAAGGCATTTTTAAAAAGTGAGAAGTACTTTCAAGAATCACTGAAACAAAGCAGCTGAACACCTCGTAGCAACAGCACATTCAAGGACAGCATTTTTGTTGTGAAGAGCATGTTTTAAACAAGTTTATTTTGCATATGTCAAATTGTGTATCTATGATGCCTCAGATTAACAGCGCAAGAAGATGTTTACAATGCAACAAGAAGTTAAAAATCAAAACAATGTACAACAACATTCTTCAGTCACTTGTCCCTAAACATGTGCTGAAAAACATGCAAAGTTCCAGGGCCCTCATTATTAGTTTGTCCCTTTTAAGACAGGACAGCAAAGATAAAGCCTATAAAGAATAACTGCCTAAATCTGCATTGTACATACCCAGAATCACTTGTCACTACCCTAACACAATGATTGTTACATTACAGAAAAGTTAGTTCTACAGCTGAGGCAAGAGTGAAATGAGCTGTAAAGCAAATGTCATGAAATGGAGAATTTTACTGCCACAAAACAGAAGCACTACTAACTGTCAATAACAGCTTATAATTAAGAATAATCTTTATAGCCTTTTTACAGGAAAAGAACATGAAGCATACAGGAATATTCTAATGATGTTTTTATTTGGAAGCAAAACCACTTAATATGTTCCCATTCTCCCCAGCCCTCATTTATCCACAACCAAGTTTACTGCTTCTCTAACCATAATAGTACAACAGCTTATAGACATTGAGGAGTTTAAATCTTGATGTTTCACAAGTCATGAGAAAGTGACCCAGTCTTACAGCACTGCCTCCCTCACAAGCAATTCTACAAGAACAGTCGAGAAAAGAATTACGGCATAAGGGCAGGGGCAAGAACCTCTCCACCAGGATCTGCTGCAGAAGAAAACATACTGTATCACTACAACCTGCCTTATTTTCTTTAAGTTATGTAAAATATACACTATATTACTTATTTACTAAGTTACACACAAGACAAACACCAGACAACATCAAATTAACCTAATCCAATTTGCATTCTCACTTTTAGCATAAAATGCTGTAAATACTATGTAGTAGTTTTTAGAGAGGGGAAAATAAATTGATGGACCTACTACTCCAAAAGAATTCTCTGGAACATTTTAGTCTTTCTTTAACCAATAGTTTTTAAGTTTGTTGAAACATATCTGGGAAAGTTGCATAACATTAAACAGTACTTTCTTCTAAATCTTGTTCCCAGCTTTAGAAACTAGGTATCATCCTACCTGAGGAACTCTTACTTGAAAGTTATGGTCTTAATTCAGCATCTGCTCTGCACTGATAAAGCCCTACACCACAAACAGAGTCCCACTGAAGTTGATAACGCAGTCTTCTTGCAAGATCAATGGCCTCTTTGCTTCCACAATATTTTACTGCCAATCCACTATTTCCCTGTTTTACACCCCTCAAAACATTTTGGCATGCATGTGCAAAACAGACAGGGGGAAATTACCATCAATGCATGCTTTGAGATTACAATATTGAGCACTTCTGTTTTACTTTCCTCTTCCTATACAACTATTGCTGCATACTAACTACAATGGTTTTTAGCCTTGTCATCATTATTTGCAACGCCCTAAACAGTTTCCATGTGTTGAAAAACTGTCATTGTCTTCTGCAACAAAGAAACTGGTTTTGCCTTCAGGTTCTGAGCGTCCTAGACTATTCTGGTAATAATTGCATTTTGGATGTATTTTGGAGTTTAACATTGATTTTTACATCAGAAAGTTTTTCCCTGCTGTGTAAGAGAACAGTATTTCACTAAAACAGTATTTCTAGCCCTTTCAGTTGCAAAATAAAACAAATGTACTGCAACACTTGTAACTAGAGAAGTTATTATCAATTTATTAAACAGATTTTTACAATGAAACTGTACAATAATTAGTAGCTTTTACAGGGAAGCTGAAAGTCACTTCAGCATGTATTATTCTGCTGGATGAGATAGTTTTCAAAAGAAAATACTGAGACCACTGGATCAGACGATCTAACATAAGCAGAGAAAGGAGAAAACAAGAGTGATTCTCCTATGACACCAGAATAATGAGGAGGCCACAGAGATGAACTTGTCTGTGGTGTTGTAGTATCACTAAAATAGGAGACACCTGTCATAACACAGGCTTCAGATCTACATCCGTTTACATCTAGGACACAGACTTGAGGAAGGGAAAAGGCCAGAAGCAGAGACGAGAGACACTGTAAGTATATTTAAGAGAGATTAATTCTATTCTAGCATGAAAAATTGAAGCTCCGAATGCATAAGGTGTTGTCTCTCCGTCCTCTCAGGACCTGCAGACTTCAGGATGTACTGAAGTACATCGCGAAGAAGCGCCCGCCCAACACCTTCCACGTTCAGCACGGGGACAGCACAAACCCTCGGCGAGCACAAGGGAGCGCCCAGTGCCGGGCAGCCACCGCAAAGCCCGGCTGTCACAGCACGAGTCCGCAACC
Organism: Chloebia gouldiae; assembly: GCA_003676055.1. NCBI lineage: Eukaryota > Metazoa > Chordata > Aves > Passeriformes > Passeridae > Chloebia > Chloebia gouldiae. The sequence goes on along the minus strand of QUSF01000002.1, from coordinate 52,212,502 downwards.
CCGACAGCTCCTCTCCTCTCCCCGCGGTGCCAGCCCACCCCTCCGAGCGGAGGCAGCCGGGACCCCGCCGGGAGCGGGGAGGAGGGACTGCTGCCGCACGCCCCTTTCACCCAACACAACCAGCCGCGGCCTCTCGGCGCGATTCCCAAACCCAGGCGGCTCCCGCTGCGTTGTTCAGCCCGGGCCTGAAGGACCGGAGGGCGCCCGCCGACATCGCCAGTCCCGCGGGCCGGAGCGAACCAGACGGACGAAGGCCGATGCCGGTGTGTGCGGGAGCCACGGGCCCTCCGGCACTGCCGCGCGGCCCCGCCTCAGCTCGCACAAGGCAGACGGGAGCGAGGCGGCGGGAACGGGGCCGGCCGGGGGGGACGCGGCGAGGAGGGAACAGCCACGGCCGCCGCACGGCGCTTCCCCTCCGGGACCGCCATCGGCGCCACCCCGCCCGCCGCACTGCCTCCCGCAACAACAGCCCGGCCCGCCCTGCGACACCGGCCGCCGCCCGGACACACATCCCCGCCCGAGCGCCCGGGCACGCACGGACACACCCCCGGTCGGACACAGAGACACGGACGGACGGGCAACACGGACACACGCGCCCGGGCGCCGGTGTCGCTCCCTGTGACAGCGGCGGGTCGGGCGGGCGCCGCGGGAGCGCGCGGTCGCTAACGGTCACCGGGCGGCCGGTGACGGCCGCGCCGCAGCCCGGGGGCCCCGCCCGCGCCCCCGCCCCGGGACTCACTGCGGAGGTTGTGGATGAGCTCGGAGTGGCTGGCGCCGCCCGACTTCCAGGCCATCGCTAGGCACACTCTGCGGAGCAGGTACAGAGCCGCCTTCAGCGCCGCGACTGCGCACAGCAGCTTCCCCAGGAAGGACACAACCTCCAGCGCCGACACAGGCGCCGCCTCCTCACCGCCTCCTCCCGCGGCCGCCGCCGCTGCGGCTGCCGCGCGCTCGCCGAGGGGAGGGGCCACGCGCCCACCGCCCCGCGCGCCCGACATGCCCCGGCCGCCGCCGCCGCCGCTCCGCCGGCCGGCGCGGTGCCCCCCCGGCGCATGCGCGCCCACTGCGCCCAGGGACGCGCGTGGGGAGATCCTCGCGCGCCGGGGCGGAGATGCACAACGGCTGCTCCCGGCCCGCGCGTTTTGTCGCCGGGGCCCTGGATCCCGCGCTGGCGGCGAGACCCCAGTCCTGCCCTCGCCTCAGAAACGGCGGCGGGGCGGGACGGGTCTCGGGGCGCGGGTATGTGAACTTAGGAGCTCTGTTAATTAATGAGCTAGCGAAGCGGCACCTCGGCGCGCGCGCACTTTCCCCCCTGCCCCGGCCTCAGCCACTCCCGTGACACAGTCGGTACCCGCCGGGTACCGCAGGAGGCGGAGTCGGGACGGGCGAACCCCCGCACGGTTGCTGCGCCGCCAGCTCCGGGCCCCGACCCAGCGCGCGACCCGCCGCCCTTGCGACGGAACCAATTAGCGGCGTCTACCGGCGCGGTGTTTTGCATGGGGCGCGCCTATTGGCCGCGGCCAGCCCGCGCGGGCCAGGCCTACGTGTTGGCGGCTGCCATTGGTCAGGTGGCGCGGGAGCTGCGCGCTCCGTGTGTGCCCGCGGCTGGGCACGGCGGGGACGGGGCAGCGCGGGTGCGACCTGCGCCCGGGAAACCAGGCGAGAGTGGGAGCGGGATGGAAGGATACGGAGAGTTGGCATAGCCGTACGTTGGCTAAAGGCCGCGAAAGTACCGATGTTTCACAGCAGCATCTACCGGTGCAATACCGATGACGCAAAAAAAAGTTACAAATTGAAATTCCTTTTCAGAGGTATCCAGGACAATAGCTGAGAATTTAGTAAATGCCGATGGGCCCTTATTCTGTCCCAGTATTAGGCCTAAGATGACGTAACAATCTTAAGGGGAAAGTAGCATCTTCAGATCCTCCTGCAGCTGTAACATAACGAGTGAAAACAGAAAATTTCCTACTGTTCTATAGTGTTTCTCCCTCCTCTGAAGGGAGTCTTTATGATTAATTTTGCCGCCAATATTAATTTGCCACTTGTTATTTATACACGTTTCTACTGCTTAAAGGGAAAACATATATAATCTTTGCAACTTTAGGAACTCAGTCAGTGCTGTGACTTCTGCATTTGTGCTGCCTTCTCGTCCCTGCAAATGGGCTTCACACACCTGGGAACAGTTTTGCAGCACTTCCTTTCTTAACCAGACGCACTGGCACAGGTATTTCATCCACAAGGTACCAGACAGCAGGGTTTTCAGTTCTTGTCTTTTAAAACATGAGAACAGTGATATATAACTATTGATAGGTTGGCCCTAACAATAGTATATTGTATAAACATTGGGGAAAATAAGGTGTCATCTAACAGATATTTCAAGTATTTCCAATACAAGGACACATCCTAAGATTCCACCATGGGAGATTACACAGATTATATCTCCTGTGAGAGAGCCCATCTTGACTATGAGTGTTTATTTTGCTCCAGCTCCACACAACACATCTATTTCATGCAATCATTGCTGGTTCAGGTGAAGAGGTGAAGGTGGGAATCTGCTTCTCTACTTTGCAGTCAGTTCAGGGTAAATCTGACAGCTGTTCAATGCATATACCAGATCCCATCCCTAGACTTCCCATCTGGTTCTTTTAATCCTGGAGATAGATCTACTGCTTCATTCTGTGCTCTCCAATCTAACTTCTCCTAAGCGTGATCTGGCAACTGCAGTCCGAGTGAGGCTCCCAGCCTGTCCCAGAATATAAAAGATCTCCCTGATACACCCAGTGGGCTGAGAGAGTAGGAAAGATGCCATGGAGTTAGAGGAATTCCCAAAGGGCAGCAAGTACAGAGAACAGACAGACATTGTAAAAGTACAGCATAGAAATACTTAATTGTTTTAAATGCAAAAGACATTTTCTATTGTCAGATGCAAGCAAACTGTATTGCTCTCACATAGAGAGGTTGCTGCCAAGAAAATAGCTGGCCCATGTTTAAAAGCATTCCAGGGATACTTACCCCTTGGGACACCAAAACCACAACAGAAACCATTTACATACAAGTTGATGCTGCTTACCAGGACCAGCTTGAATTAGGCTTAGGCTTGTCACAGAGCACCGAGAGCAAGCCTGCATTTCTCTCGTAGGAGTTTGCAGTCTTGCCCGGTCGCCTTCTGACTGAGTGTACCTATTTGCCATGTTCTTGACATCCAGAGAATGAAACTAAGTGTGGGCCTTCCTTAACAATATCTGGGGTGTCTTGGATGGATATCAGGCATGTGTGAAGGAAACAGCACTTGGCTTGGCAGGCTGCCAGGAGCTCTAAGACAAGCCAAGTTCCCTCAAAGGGCCCTGGGAAACAAACATGCACCAATAGTGGCAGGATGCACCCATCTATGCAGTAAACAAGTGAAGGCGTCCCTAATTCTTTCAGTTCCACAATCCCAGGCCATGTGTACATTTTAAAAACCTATTAGGAGCACATCCATTGAGACTAAACTAAAAGCAACATAGACATTCTTTACTAGTGTAAAATATGAGCAGAAATAATAAAAAAATGTTTTCTGGCCATTACCATTCATGTGAAACCTATCCATTTGCTCAGATACTCGGGATTTCTGTATGCTACTGCAACTCACTTGTCCAAATCAGTGTGAGCACCTTGGTCCCTGGATGCTCACTGTCAATTGCAGGCACCTCCATTTTCCTAGACTCTCCAGGAAGCTGATGCATGGACAGTCCTCTTAGAGAAAAGGCACAGGAATGCCAGCAGCCAGAGTGGGCCACCATATGATTGTTCTGACATGAAGATCCCACTAAGTGTAAGCACATCATCTCGTCTTCCTTTGCTGCACATCCACCCACATCCCAATCCTCTCTAGCTGTACTTCCATACATTTATATATAAACCCCTCCAAGCTACTATTTCTGTTTGATTCCTTCCCTCCCACCTCATAAGCCCATTAGATTTTTTTAAATTCTTTGAATTTAGAAAGAATTTGAAAAATTGCTCATCACTGTCTGCTCCCATCTGCTTCTGCATACCACAAGCAGAAATTTCCTTGTGAAATGTTCCTGCTGCACATTTCCGCAGTTATGTCCCAAACCCTACGCTAATTGGATTTTACACCTACACGCCCTCCTCTTCTTGACTCCATTCTGTTTTTTAACTTACTCTCCTTCATCTCATTTCTTTTCCTATAAGCTCAAGCCAATTTGATGTGTACCTTCCTTTTGTATTACCATTTCAGAAGTTTACATTATTTTGAACTCCACATCTGTGTTTTACCAGCTCTGCACTCAGAGATGAGGTGAGAAGGACTCAGTAACATCAGTGACTTTCCCCATTAGGGAACAGCAGACCTGGTACCCCTTCATGAAGGAAGGTCAGCCTTCCAGATGAGACTTTCCAGATGACACACCATCCCACAGCATCTAAGCAAAGCAAGCAGAGCAGGGCTGGGACAGAAATGGTTTTGCCATCAAGGGAAGTGACAAGTCAGGCCCCAAGTCAAGCTAGCCACCAAGTCTGGGCAACCAGGCTGAGCACAGGCCCTCCTACAACACAGCTCAGGCCAAGAGCAGGGTATCCCAGCCCAGATGGGAGCCCCAGCCAAGGGCAAGGCATATGACTGCACTCAGGGCTGGGCCCTCTGCTATTACATCTGCTCTGCAGTACACTGCACTGTACACATTCAAGAGAATAAACTGGGCACAGCTCCAGGAACTCTTACCAGCTGTAGACATTGTTTTGGCATCTCCAAATAACTTTCTTTAAATATTGTTCAATGGTGATTGGTGAAAATCAGATTATAAGCAAATCCAGTTCAGCTGGATAGCTTTATCCTGCCCTAGTACAATCACTGATCTAGTAAGTGCCTTTGTCCTCAGGCCCCCTACTTTCTCTGCAACAGGCATGCTTTCAGTTTTCTTCCCTTTCACTCACACTCGCAGCTTTAGCCATATTTAAGAGTAATCCATAGATACTCCTTGTTGTCTTAGCTGGCATGCTTGGACTGAAGGTTTAGAGTCAGCTTAATCTAGACTTAACATCTTTCTCGAAAACTACAGAAATACTAGATGAGGCATATTTTCTATTGGTGCTTATTTGCACCTTTTATATGTTTATTTAAATCTGCCATTACACTGAAATTATATACTAACACAGTACATCTTTCAGAGAGATCAAGCACAGAGTATTTAAAGGTTTACAAAGCAGCCCTAAATGTCAGAGCTCTCACTTCTGTCATATAAAATGCTGCCAACATTTTCTTAAAAAAATGTAGGACAGGGAAGAAAAACTGTGACGACTCTTTTCCTCTAAGTGAAAATAAGCCTGTATATCCCACTTACTTATCTTAATACTTCCCAAATGCTTCCGAACAAGAAATCATCCAAAAGTACAAGGTAAAATAATACACACAGAAAACACAAACTAACAAAAAAATATTTGCCTAATAAAACTTTTCAATAATCCCAAAGTGTTTTCTATTCAGCTTTTAGCTGTCTAGTCTGTAGCTGTATTCTGAGGCTGCCTACTGGTATTTTTCATAAGTGTTATAAGAATTAGCTGATAATACCCTTGGAGTCAAGAGTGACTTGCAGAACTGCTGTGAGCAGCTTAATAAGGATGCCAGAAGCATTTGCTGCTGTAGAACAGCAATGCTACTGCCATGTGCAACAACTATTTTTTAAGGTATGTTTGCAGTATGGTAGACTACTATAGCATCCAGCTTTTGGAATATGTTCTGTGTTGGATTCTGCTGAATGTAATTATGGAAGAAAAATGAAGTTCAAAAGATGCATGAAGCACATAAAGTATCAGTGGTTTGGTATCACACCTCAGGGATTACAAAACAGTATAGCAGACTTAATGAGGAACTCAAAAATGCTGTATAGAAGAAATTTGACAGATGCCTTTAGCAGGAAAACTGCAATAACACAGTGGAAAATTTGTCTAAGCCACTGTTACGTCCATTTGACAGAACCTCTGAGACCTGGCAGCATTAGCTTTGGAAAAAAAATGCAGCAGAAAACAAAGTTGTAAAAATCTTTGTGAGAAAGTCCCTTACTGGACTGCAGTGACTGGATCAATAGTCTCAACTTCTGAAATGACAACTGACTCAACGATTGTGTCAGCCTTTAATTTTACAACTAACCTCTGAACTTTTTATTGCATAGTTGCTTAGTTCTCAAGTGAAATACTAGAAAGGAAGTGCATGTGTGCTCCTTTTTGATTTAACATACCATTTAGGACAGAAAAATAGTCTGTTTATTTCTGTACAGGTAGGAATATGTCAGAGCACTGACAGTATCACTTGGAAGTACATTATCATGGTTTAACCCCAGCCAGCAAGCACCAGGCAAACATTTGGTCACATAAGCCCCACAAACCACCCCAGCCCACCCCAGGGGGAATGGGGAGGACAACTGAAATAAAACCAGTGTAAAAAACATGGATTGAGATAATAATAACTTACCTCTTAATAACTCTAATAATTCAAATCAAAAAAGATAAACAGCCTGTCTCTAAGCAGTAATTGGTCCCTCCTGGCCAATGTTCCCCAGTTTAATCGGTGCGTGTGATATTCTATGGTATGGAACATCCCTCTCACCAGTGTGGGTCAGCTGTCCTGGCCATGCTCCCTCCTGGCTTCTCGTCCAAGTGCTCACCGGCAGAGCGAGGACTGAAGATCCTGATTTGCGGTAAGCGCCACTCAGCAACAAGTAACACACCAGTGTGTTCTCACCATTATTCTCACATTAAATCGGAAACAGCGCTCTGGCTGCTACTCGGAAGAAAATTAACTCTGCCCCAGCTGAAAGCAGGACATACTTGAAAGCAGGTCTTAAACCAGAAATGCTTAGTCGTTGTGCAAGTCACTAATTTGGAGAAAAGAGGAGTCGGTGCACGTAAGGCACAGGTCACATACGGACAGAGCGTTCTGCTGGACGCGGCCCAGCCGAGCAGACAGGTAACACAGCGGCACGGTCGCGTCATCCTCTGTTTCCTCCTCTCCGAACGCGACCTAGTACCGACACCGAGCCGATGCGCGCCGGTGCAGCTGCTCAGGGGCCAGGCGAGCGCAGCGCCGCCCCGGCCCGGCCACCGCGGGCAGCGGGCGCCGACCGCCCCCGACAGAGGGAACGGGGCCGCTCCCGGCACGGCCCGAGCGCGCCCCGCCGCGCCCCCGCCTGTCCCTCCGCGCTCGCCGTCGCGCCGCAGCCAATCAGCGCGCGTGGCGCGGGGCGGGCGGCAGCGGGCGCGGGGCGGGCGCGGCCATGGAGGACGTGAGCGCCAAGTTCGTGTCGCAGAAGATCAGCCGGACGCGCTGGCGGCCCCTGCCCGCCGCCGCGCTCCAGCCCCCCGACCTCTTCGCCACCGGCTCCTGGGACAACGAGGTACCGCCCGGGCGGGCCCGCGGGCGCGGCGCGACCTCCCCGCCGGGGCGCGGGGCGGGTGGCGGCGGCGCCCCGCGCCACCTCGGTCCCTCGCCCTCCGCCGCCTGGGGCGGGGAGCGGGGCCGCAGCCGGCCGGGAGCACCGCCTGGCTCGGCAGTCCCGCGCTCCGCCTGACCGTGCGGGCTCGCGTCCCCAAGGGAGCTGTGGGACTGCCCCGGCGCACGGCAGCGTTATCCCCCGGGGCAAGCGCTTCCCTCCGGCCGCGGCGGCTTCCTCGGGAGCGGCGCGCAGCCCGCAGCCTATTGCTTTCCCTGGCTGAGGATTATTGCGAGGTACTTTCAAAAGCGGTTTCGAGTACATGTGGTATCGTTTCCGTTCAGGACAACAGGATCTCCGTTTGGTCTGCTGGCGACCTTGGAAATGCGGGCCTCAATGGTGAATATCATGGAGAACCTCATTTGCTGTGTGACATCCAGCACAACGGTGATGTTATGGATATGCAGGTAAAATACCCGTGTTGAATAGATCCGTATTTTTTAAGGACTTGTCACTTAGGAGAAGTTGAGTGAGAGTGAACTGTCAAAATGCTGAGATTGGCCAAAAATATCTTACAAAGTAAAAGGACAAAGCCAATCAATATTGCTGTGGTTTTCGTGGGTTTGGTTTTTTTCCCCTCCACCTACCAATAATTTTGGTTACTCTAAAATCAAAATTATCATCTTGGTACTAACATTGGCTAATAGCATTGTTGTTATCTCTCTCTAGTTTTTGGATCAAGAGAGAATCGTGGTTGCCTCGTCAACAGGAACTGTAACTATATTCCGTCATCATCAAAATAACCAGGTATGTGATATGCACTGGCTTTAACATGCTATTCTCTGTAATACAGGTTACTTTGATCTTAGCATAAAAATCATCTGGCTACCAAAATGAGTTTCTTTTAAAACTGTGTTTAAAAAAAGCTTTGACTTGACACATATGAGGAAAGAAAATAGCGTTTTACACATGTGCGACATAAACTAGATTCCAGAGTGAGACAGACTGGGGTATCTCCTTATCTGTATCTGTAACCAAACAGCCCATTCATTGAAAGCATCCTTTAAGATATTCGAGTGTTTTGGAGCACTAGATATTAATGGACTTCTACCTGCCTTATCAGAGTTTTTGAATTATTGAAATAAATGACTTCTTTTTCAATTCTAACAAATTATGAATAAATTCTCATGAGTGTCATGTGAAGAAAGATATGTAAACTCTGTAGCCTTTTGCTTTGGTTATAAATCACTGAAAATAAATGCATAATTACCTTTTATATATGTCCAAAATGACACAGTAAAGGTGAATGTCAGTTAATAATTTGGTGTGGTACCTAAAATAACTAATTTCCTTGCAATCAAGGTCTGAATCTGACCTTTTATTTTCTAAGGGCATCACTTATTTTCTCCTGTCCTGGGGAAATATTGAAGACATCAGCCTAGTGAAAGACATTTTACAGTCCATAGTGTTATCTCTAATTGCTAGATCATGTGAACACAGTGGTTCAGAGAAGAAATAATTAACATTTTGTAAAAGGGTGGTGTGTTTAAGAGTTGATAAAAATTTGGATCTCTTGATTTGTATTTGTATAGGAGACTCTCATTCCCATGAAATACTATGGCTTTCCTGGAGCTTGTTTCTGGTTATATGAGTATTCTGGAAGATTTGTTCTATTTGGTTCATTATTTAAGACCATAATTTCATGTCTGGTTACTACTTAGACATTATCTGCTGACCACCGGTGGGAGAAAGCCCATTATCATGTGGATCAAGACACAGCTTGTGGTGGAGCAGCCTGTACAGGAGTTGTCTGCAGCAACCCAGAAATTGTCACTGTTGGAGAAGATGGTAGAATAAATCTCTTCAGGGCTGACCAAAAAGATGCAGTAAGAACTATAGGTATGTGAAATACCAGGGTTTTTAAATTAGTCTCGTTTGGAGGGGGTTTAGTTTTCAACTTATTATAACAAAATAAAAAATTAATTGAATATTGATTTCAGTATTCCAGGTTGAAAATGTTTGTTCCAGATTATTCCTGTTTCCCTCCAGAATTCAAATACTTGAAACATATTTCAGATGTATTTCTATATTCATATTGGTATTTTTAAATTCATGGTTTTACAATAAAAGTTGGAGAGGTAAGAGAGAGAACATCTTGGAAGATGCTCTCAGGTTCTTCAGAATGGAGTTTTGTGGTGTAAGCAATCTGTTTTGCTGGTTCCCAAGTAATTGACACCTTGACATTTCCCAGGCACTAAGCTGAATCCTTAACTTTAAGATAGAACTTTTGTACCTCATTCAATAGTTGCAAAGGAATACTTTGGAATTTTTGTTATTTGTTAGAGTTATTGTTATTGTTTTGTTGTTTGTTTAAGAGTACAATACAAAGTGCATATGTTTGTAGTCAGTTAAGGTAGGAAGAAAAAAATCTATAAAGCTAGAGATTATGTAAAAATCTTTTGGAGCCATAAAGATGTATCATTGCTAAACCACTTAGTGTTAGTCGGTCATAAAACTTTAAATCCTCTAGAACCTCAGTATTCAGTAATACAACATTTCTTTTTAATGATGTTTTAGTGAATTTTTTCTTCCCCTCTGCTTTCATTTAAACAGTAAGCAGAAGAGTCATTCAAATATCTGTAACCAGGCATCAGTGTAATTTTTTTTGTCTCAATATCAGAAAATATTTCCATCTTATGCAGAGAGATAATAATTTGCCTATATTTTCCATATGGGCTTACACAAAGAATTTGAAAATATTTGAAGTGAAAGTAGACTTAACAAAGTTAATGCATCATAATCAAGATGAAAAGTTTATATATAGTAACAGAAATGAAATACAAGAAAATATTGTCTGTTTTTCAGAAGGCCTCAAAAGTTTCACCTCAAAGCTGAGAATTGCTTGACATTGTAAATTACTGTGACAAAAAGAGGCACTGGAGAAAATGACCTGAAAAAAAAGAGCCTTGCTATTTAGTTATTAACAAGCAAAGCATAATTTGGGTTTAACTTAATACCGCATTGGCAGTTCAGAAAAGGTCTAAAAGTTGGTGAATTAAGTGTTTCTGTATAAAACTATTAATGCTGTGAGCCAGAGTTACTGTTCCTTGTGTTTAGAACTCCATTATGAAAAGCTCCGTAGCTACTTCCTGTCAGTAGGTGCTGGCCATGTGAAGAAAACTTTTGAGAACCATAAACTTGGTTGACTTAATTCCTCTTCTAGAAACTACAAAGAGAAATCTTACAAACCAACTAGTAGTTTTGTAATCACCAGAGCTAATTTAATAAGGCTTACAGATTTGTCTCAGTAAGCAAGGAAGGGCTCCTTTTTCACAGGGTATTTGCAGATACTAGAGGGTCTCTGACCCTGAAACTGAAGAGGCTATGCATGTGTTTAAACAACTGCATTCTGTTCTCTATTAAGAGTTACTTTGTTGCAATTAAATGGATACTACCATTCCACGGCTTTACCTGAATGCTCTCCTCATCTCTTGCAGACAACGCAGACAGCAGTACACTCCATGCTGTGACTTTCCTTCGCACAACTGAGATCTTGACAGTAAACTCAATTGGACAGTTAAAAATATGGGACCTTAGACAGCAAAGAAATGAGCCATCTCAAATATTTTCTTTGTAAGACCTCCTAAGTAATTTGTTTTACTTATTTACTGAAAAGTATGTGCTACTTCATATAATCTGATTCAAATCTCTCCTAATAGCTTCCTAACAATGGGATGGTAAAATACTGATTTTTTTTTAAAGGATTTTAACTTCTTTGGTACTTAAATAAGCAAAAGGCAGACTGCTTGATGGCTGAACCACTGTGTGACTCAGCATTGTGCTTAGCAGGTCTGTTTTCTGTTTTAACTTTTGAAGGACTATTATACCTGTGCACTTTTTTGAGAAAAAAACTTTCAATCCTCAATCCCAAACTCTTTACCTATTTATATATGCTTTTCTCCACAGGCCTAATGTAAGGTTTCTGGCATTTGGAATATATTTGAATGGTAACTTTGTGCCTTACAAGGTACTGTGAGAAAAGAAAATGGGCTAAATTTTAATCCTGTTGTCTGTGTAATAATCCCCATTACTTTGCCTAGATGGTGGTTTGGGTACCTGATTTTGTTAGTACCTGGTCTCCCTTTTTAACTCTTATTATATTCTAAAACGATAAATATATCATGTATCAGAATAATCTTATAGGTATATGTAGAGTATTACTTGCCTAAAAGGCTTGTCACTCCTATAAAGCTTTCAGATGCTGTGTAGATGTTCCATAGGGCACGAAACTCGTTTGTAGCTTCATGTTATTGCCATACTTCTGGTTTCCAGTAGATGTCATGTGCCTTCAGCCTGGGGTGGTCAGATGTTAGAGGCACTGAAGGTCCTGTCGATACTGGTACCTCGCTCCTGATGCCAAATTAGGGATTAAGAAGGGGAAAATAAAAGCCAAACAAAAAATTCGTGTTTGGGTTATTTGGTTGTTTTGTTTTTTCCTCTTTGCAGGGCAGGTGACAGAGTTCCACTGCACTGTGTGGATAGGCATCCCAATCAACAGCATATTGTGGCCACAGGGGGCCAGGATGGAATGCTGAGTATATGGGACATCAGGCAGGGTACTATGCCAGTGTCCCTGCTAAATGCTCATGAAGCAGAAAGTAAGTATCTGAAATGGAGAGGGGAGAAGAAGGTGGTATTTTAGAGAAGTTTCTGATTCCTGTAAAAATAAGTTGCTGTAACTGTGGTAGAAAACAATCACATACTTACTATTCCATTGAATCATAGAATGGTTTGGGTTAAAAGGGACCTTAAAGCTCATTTACTTCCAACCTCCCCTGCCAAGGGTAGGGGTACCTTCCACTTGACAAGGTTGTTCTGAGGCCCATCCAACCTAGCCTTGAACATTTCCAGGGGTGAGACATTCACAACTTCTCTGGAAAACCTGATCCAGTGCCTTAAAGCCATTCCCCTTTGTCCTATGACTACATGCCCTTGTCCTTCATGTGTTTTAGCCTAGCTTCCAGGAGGATTTGTTCCATGTTTTTCCCAGGACCAGAGCTGAGGCTGACAGGTTGGTAGTTCTCAGGGTCTTCCTTTCTATTCTTTTCACACATGGGCTTGTGCTCATCTTTCCTTTTTTCAAGTCCCCTAGTACTTCACCAGACTGACATAGCCTTTCAGAAATGGAGAGTGGCTTGGCAAGTACATCATCCAATTCCTTCACGACTCTGCAATGCATCTCATAGATATATGTACATTCAGGTTCCTTAGGTGGAACCTGAACTTTTTGTACAGTGGAAGGACTTTTCTCCCCCAGACCTGTCTTGCAGCCCACCCACTTGAGAGGTATTGGAAGAGAGGTTGCCATTGAAGACTGATGCAAGAAAGTTGTTGAGTAGCTCAGCCTTGTCCCTGACCAGTATTACCAGTTTTTTTCATTGATTATTGGGGGTGTACACCCTCTTGGACTTTCCTTTTCTGGTTGAATACCTGTAGAAGCTCTTCCTGCTACTATTTTCATCTCTTGCCAAATTCAGGTCCAGCTTCTTCTTGGCCTTCCTCACTCTGGATCCCTAACTTTCATCTTGATACTCTTCCCAGGATACCTACTACTGGTCCATGTTTTCATCTGGAAAATGTTTAGATAAAAACAAGGGGATTGTTTTTATCTAAAAGTGAGCTCTGTCTAAACTAGAAGTAGACTTAGTAAGCAATTCTTTAATGAGCTGTTAGATGCATTTGATCAGAATGGCTATGTTTCTAGAAGGGTAGGTGTATAAATAGCCAAGGAAGCTAGTGCAGATAGAGTAAAGCAGAATACAGATACTAACAAACTTGAAAAAAACAAGGAAGAAGGAGAGACTCAGCATTCATTTAGTGTCTCCACAGTGCTGAAACAGCTAACTTTCCTGGTAACTATGTGAACAAGATAGCAATTAATATTATGTGGAAAATCTTGTGATTTGATGCTACATTTAAAGGAGTAAAAATATTTCTTGATATTAAATTTTACTGACTTAAATGTCTTCTGCAGTTGTGGTATTTAGACACAAAATAATGTGTGTCCTGGGAAGGAATGTATGCTATGTGTGGATTTAAACTTAACAGCAGGGAATATGACATGATAGTACATGAAATGCCTCAATTCAGATAAGACTTTAACAATTTTCACAGTACTAAAAATGTAACAAAATAGGATCTTTTTCTATGTTTTTCTTCTCTACCACTTTACCCCTGCCAGCAGAGGGAAAACAGTATATAACTTAGGATGGGGCTTTGGGTTTCCTACCCACACACAAGTAAAAATGAAAGGTTTTGATGGAGGCATGGGTTCTTGTAAATACATGTCTATATCATGCTATCCAAATACTTTGATTGAAGTACTTGAGACTTCTTCTGAAGTGGTTCTGTTTGATATTTCCAGTGTGGGAAGTTCACTTCCATCCCTCTGACCCTGACCATTTATTCACGTGTTCCGAAGATGGATCTCTTTGGCACTGGGATACTTCCACAAACGTATCTGAAAAACCATCGTTTCTTCATCAAGGTAAGGATGTTTGAAGTCCATTTGCACTGAATTTGTCGTTTGGTAACATCATTACACTCAGTGTTCTCACATGACCCAATTAATAACACAATCAATACAGAAAATTAAAAGCAGCTTTATTTTCTTAGAAGGCAAACTTAGATAAGCACTTTTCTTGGATAAGCACTTGAGAAAACCTACTTATATGGCAAACAGTTGTGCAGGGCTTTTCGTGGTCTGGTTTGGGTTTTTTTAATCTGCTACCCTCTGACCAATGTGTGAAGGGCCACATCTGTGATTCCAAAGATAGACTGTATTCACTTAAAAATCATCTGTATGTAGGAAAGACACAGAGGCAGCCTGACTGACATCATTGAGTATCCAAGGGACTTACACTAGCTTAGAATACAAAAATAATGGATAGGTTAATGAGACAGTAGAATTATGAATTTACAATTCAGGGTAGTAATTGGAACTTTCAATAAATGAAACGATCCTTTTGCATGGTGGCAGGATTTTAAAGTTATGATACTGACTTTTAATATAAGCATTTATTTTCACATTCTGATCACAAAGACTGCTAAGTGCTTGCCACATTAGACAAGTGAGGAAACTTTTAGATGTCACGTGCTGCCTTTGGCCTCAAAGTTGTCAAAGTTTTATCTATAGAAATTATAGGATTACTAATACAAGTTGAACTCTGCATGTTTTCAAGTATATGAAGTGTAAATCCTTTAACATCATTTCCAACACCTGCTAATCCTATGCTGAATGATGGTTCTTACAGTATGAGACTTCAATTTGAATGTAAAGTGTTATGTGGAAAAAATTCAAAGTCAAATATAGGTTTATCACTTGCTGCAAAGTAGGGAGGAGGAGCAGTAGGGAATAAGTGTTACTGTTGCAAGCTGAAAACCCCAAATAGGGCAAGATACTCTATAAACAGATGTGTTCTTGTACCCTTGCTTTAGTATCTGGCTAGAGAAACTTGCAGGTACTTACACTGTCCAGTGAGATGAGTTAATAGCTGTTGTGATATATTTGTCTTAACTGACAGTAAAGCTGGTAGATAATTTTTGTAATTATTTCAAGTACTTGATTTTTTAAAGCTTTTTTTTTTTAATTTACATCTCAACTACTCTGAAAACTGACTTAAATGTAAAATAATATTTTCATTATGTCTGACCCATATCTACTGTGTTTCTCCAAATTCTGAGAATATATAAACAGAATTGAAATTTACTTGTCTTCCTTCTTTCAGGAGGAAGAAGCACTGCCTATCTTTCCCACAGTACCATTAACCAGTCTGTAGTAAGTGCCTGGCTAAGCAGTGATCCGACCAAAGACCGCATGGAAATCACCAACCTGATTCCAAATCAGACTTTGTCTGTGAATAGTTTAGACGTTCTAGGACCATGCCTGGTATACGGTACTGACGCCGAGGCTATTTATGTGAACAGACACCTTTTTGCATGAAGTGACTGTGGGATCCCTTTGAAGTATTGACCAGCTTGAACAGCTGGGAAATGTCAGGTTCATTCTTAATGCTACTTGCTAGTCTGTTATTGGCAAGTGTGGGAGAGGCCTCAGCTTCGTCCTGGTGCTGTGGAGGAAGTGAGGTACTTCACATTCTGACAGCTGTCACTTGATGCTCCAGGATGGGTAACTGAGCAAGCTTACATGCCATTTCTTACTTACTGCCTGCTTAAGTTTTCACAAGCAGGAAAGTAGTCACTAAGGGCAAAATCTTTGCTGTAAAATGATGTCCATAATACACATGCGCATAAAAACAGAAGAAAAGGTAAACCCTGAATTTTTATTTTTCCCTGTAAAGATATTTTTCAAGTATCATTTCTAAAGCAAAACTGTGGGCTTTGTGGAAATTCTTTTTATGTCACCTGAAAGAGATGGGTTTTTTTTAAGCTGAGTTTTTATATATAGGGGAACATAACTGTTAATGTTGGTTTATGAGTTGGAAGGAAAACTGTTAAAGCTATGAAATGTGAAAGGTTCTATAGGAATCTGAGCATTCTAGCAACATTATTTTGAATTATTCACAGCTTCATCATGGATGCTACATGTTAAAACTTGATAAAGCACCAGTAAATCTCCCAAAAGAAAAGTGGGGTTTTTAATTCAGTAATAATTGACAGATGTGTTGGCTGTGTTTTCAGGTGTAAGAGTAAGACTTTCTAAACTTGAGACATAGTCTTTGTCACAAATTCACATCTGGTTTATTGAAATCTTTGTAAAGTTTTAAATTTTGTTATTAGCATTGTATCTCCTTTTTGTTACAGAGAGCCCTTTCTCTTTTTATTAAAAAGTTTTGCACAAGAGTAGTTGTCTGACTTACTAAAATAATTCATATAGCTGTGCTTGCAGGAATGTAATTTAATTGAGCCTGGGTATTGAGCCTGAAGGATGGAGAAACCACTGTATTTGGGGAGGAACAGGTAGTTATGAGGTGTTACATGGCATTTCCACCATAACCACTCTAGAGTGGTACTTTAAATTACACGGGCACGAGGGGCCTGGGTCTGCTGCAGAACACCTTACCTGATGCACATTCCGTGTGTGTCTAGCTGCAGGAGCTGGATGGGGCGCTGGGGACAGGGCAGTCCTCCCTTTGTGGGCAAGGTGTACTGAGTTGCCAATGAGCTCCTTAGAGCAGCTTAAATTTCTGCTTCCCGATTTATTTGAAATGCAAAAGATGGAAATGAAATAGATCACTCCGAGTGCTATCCGGTGGATTTTCCTTCCTGTTGGTCTGTAACGAGTGCATCATTCGGGCATCAGTTGAAACGCGAGGCTCAGCGGAACTTTCTCCTCCTCATTCAAAGCAAATGGGAAAGTTAGAAAGTGGAACCTGTCCGTGGTGCCCGCGCCGGCGCGGCAGAAGCCCGCGTGCGCGGCGCGTGCGGCGGGCGCGCGGGGGTCACACGCGGGCGGCCGCGGCCCCATCCGGGAGCGGCGCCGGCCGCGCGAGGCAGGCCGGGATCGGCCCATATCCGGGCGGCGCCGCGGCGGGGACACTGACAAAATGGCGGCGCCGAACTGAGCGGCCCCGGGCGGCGGCGGGCGCTGGCGGAGGGACCGAGCGGGCGCTGCCGGCATCGCCCAGGGGCGGAGGAAGGGCGGAAGGAAGGGAAGGGCCGCGGCCGGTCGGCGCCGCGCGGGCGGGGCCGAGCTCCGGGCGCCCGGGGCGCTGCCGCCGCCGCCTTCTCGCCTCAGGTAGAGTCCGCCGTGCATGGGGCCGGAGGGGAGCCGGGGCGGTAGCGGGCCCGCTCCGGCTCGGCCCGGCGTCCTGGGCCCTCTGCGGGCCGCAGCCGTGGCAGCGGCGGCATCGGGTCACGGCCCGGGGCCGGCGAGGCGGCAGAAGCGCAGGTGTCCCGGCGGGGCACATTCGGGGCACTCCTCCCGGCGCTGAAAGCCTCCTGCCTGCGTGGTCCTTGGGGCCGGGTCCCGCTGTCCTGCAGCGATCCGTGCCGGCCTGAGCCAGCGCAGCGCGGCTTTGGCTGCCCTGCAGGTGTTAGCCGTGAAGATCGCTCCGAGGTGCGCCTGAAATGAGTCCTGCTGCTCCTGGGAATTCATGTGTACCTAGAAAAGCTGCGTCCTGCTAAAGGAGATAGCAGAGCGTAAGAATGGAAACCGAGCGAATGAATAATGTTCCTAGTGTTCAGCTGGTCCCTGGTTCTTCCCAGCTCTGGCTTATCTGACCATATGCAGTTTTGTTCATGTGCTAATTTCGGGGTCCAGTTGGCTCCTCATCCTATGAAAACTTTTTGCATTGGAAGTGTATCCTTTGGGGAATTGCTGTTGCAGCTCAATGGTTTGTTACCTGAAACAAGAGCTTCCTTTAGTCAGACTGAACCAAGTCCCTACAAACTTAGTTTTATGACTTGTGAGGTTTCTGTTGCTTTCTTTATCCCTAGCAATGAAGCATTGTGGCTATGTATAAGATAAGCTGTTACAATAGGTACATGAGGGAGGGTACATTAATATGTGATGTTCAGTACTCAGTTGGAAGTATGAGCATTGAAAGTATTTTTGTAAGGAATTTTAAAGTGAGATTACAAAGCTGTGTATTTTTACCCTCAGAAAATCATGGGAGTCACTGACAGTTTTATGTTGCCATTCAGAGCATCACAGGCTGGTTTGGGTTGGAAGGGACCTTAGAGATAATCTGGTGTCAGCTCCCTGCCCCTAGACCAGGTTGTTCCAAGCGCCATCAAGCCTAGCCCTGAACACTTCTGAGCTTTCATTCAAGCACTCTATATAAATATAAGTCCAATCTTTTATGATTATAATGTAGAAAAAAAACAAGATGGGCTTTCTTTTCCCTTACAGTTTGACCTGTAGAAGAAAATACTGTATTCCCATATTTTGAAAAGAAGTGAAAGGTTATTTTTTTCACTTTCTTTAGGGAAGAAAATTTAATCAGCAGAAACAGCTGCATTGACAAACAGATTATTTAAGGACACAAAACTGCAAGAGGGAATAGACATCAGTTCTCTTGGGTGTTTGGTATGTAGAAGTACAAAGTTGGGATACTCACTTGAGATACTTACTCAACACTCTCTTCCTTTAAAATGTGTGCCAGTGTCTATAAGCAGAGGTGACTTAGGAGTTTTGAGATTTATATAGAAAGCGAGGTGAACTGTAGTAATTCCTGTTTTCTGGAGGACTAATTTAATTTGTTTTCTAAAAATTAGGACTTAATTTCACGTGTACATGCTGGTACCCATCAGTGCTGCCAAAAGGAACAACCCACCAAAAAATGTTATTTATTTGGCTAAGTTCCTTAGCTTGATTCATGCTGTGTGACCTTACAGTTATGCTGTCTGTGGTAAGTGGTGGGAGATAAGTGGACTGGCTGGTTTACACTCCTAAACTGCTGCTAAAAATTTCAGTTGGAGTGCAGCTTTATTTTCCAAG
Organism: Chloebia gouldiae; assembly: GCA_003676055.1. Lineage (NCBI taxonomy): Eukaryota > Metazoa > Chordata > Aves > Passeriformes > Passeridae > Chloebia > Chloebia gouldiae. The sequence goes on along the minus strand of QUSF01000002.1, from coordinate 52,193,611 downwards.
ACTGCTCCTGATCTATGATTTTAGTTTCCTTTTAATTTAACCTTGATTTCTCCTAGAGGGTGTTAGATTTATCTATGCCGAGGTGTAACCATGAAGTGAATACGGAAATACCAGATGAAATTTGTAAACTATGTCGGTGCAAAACCCTGTTTTCTCCTGAATTCCAGGCCTTTGGAATTTGTTAAAAGCTTGTGTATGGGTGTTTTGTCAAGTTCTTACTTCATTTTCTTTGGGAAAAGTATTTTCAATGTGGTCTTAAATACGGCATGTTTGGAAAATTATTTTGAAAGTGGCCAAAATTAAATTACATTTTAATAGCTCTCATGCTGTACTTTCTGGTGATTTCTTAATACTTTGGGCAATATTTCACTGTTAATTATTAAAATTCACTCGTCTGATGATCTCTTCCTTATTCAGTGAGCACTGAAGAATTATATGCTATCAGACTGTATTAAAAAAACATATAGCTACCCAACTACACTCATTTAAGGTTTCAAAGCTATCACAGTGCAAAGAAGGCTTGTGGATGCAGTTATACCCCTTAAGATTTAGAAAGTTTCGTAAGAGAAATTCTGTTATTTCCAAAATGGTTCTCCAAGGAAAATGGGATTAAGTGGATATACCTTCAGTGTTTCTTTTTGCAGTGCTTTTTTTATGTATTACTTCCTAGTTTTCAGGTTTTATTTATATATGGGTAACATGAGTATTTAATTCATATAATCTGCATGTGTTTCAGAGAGTTCTTTTTCCTATTAAATTAAATATTCCTATTAAATTAAATATTCATATTAAATTAAATATTCTTCCTCAATTGCTGGATCACTAATTGGTTTGTGACAGTCCAAGTATTATAGAAATGAAACCTGAATGAAGAAAGCGTGACTTTTTTGTAGACTGTAAAATTTTGGTACTTGTTTAATTTATGTCTAATATCAGAAATGCTTAGCAACAAGTAGTGAAGGAACACTGGGTTGGGCCTGTGAAGAAAAGACAGCGCTGAAGCATTTAGTTTATCTTGCACTGTCTTAGTAACTGATCTTCTGCTGTGAAGCAGTACGGACAGAAAAAGTTTAATTTCATGGTACTCTAAAGAGGCAAATGCTCTGCAAGTTCTTCAGTGTTTCACTGTGGTTGCTTTATCCTTTGCCATGCAGTTGCAGTAATAATTAGTGCCCAGCCTGAACACAGAGATTTGAGTTCTCTGCACACACAGGGCTCTTTCCCTGATGAGTCAGCGCCTTCAAAATGCAAACGTTTTTTATTTGGCTTTTGGCAGAAAATTCTGTTTCCCTTACCAAATGTCATAGCTATGCTCTCAGTGAATTTGATGCTTGAGTTGTTAAACAATTTTACAGTAAAAATCTGATAAAAATTTTCTTTGCTTCTCTTTCTGTTCTCATTTTCCCTTATGTAAAATAAATTTAAAAATTACTTAACTGTTGATGAAGACTGTTTCAAGGAGACTTGAACTAAGAGACTGTAAAAGCCTCAGAATCTGAACCCTTTAACAGATATAAGTGGCAGATGATACAAGAAGTCATAAAGTTGCATGTGATGAGCCAGGCAAGTGTTTAGTTTTAATAAATGTGACTGCTAGAGAATGGATAAAATCACTGTAATTACATGCTCTTACTGGTGAACTTCTCACTCCCATCTTTTGCTGGAATTAGATGTCAGAATCGTTGAACAGCAAGGTGATTTGACCCATATCCTGGCTGACTGGGTAGTAGAGTTGGCTCTTCCTATTACAAAGGTGCTAAGAACATTACAAAGGTGGGGAGAACATAGGTGACAGACACAGGAGAGAGGGGAGGCAAAGAAGCAGTGCTGAGTTAGCACAAACCAGTGGTTCATATCTGCCCTTTAAAGCTTTGTCCACCACACAGAGCTCTTTACTGTGTCTGCATCCTTTGCAATTCAGGACTGTTTAGACTTGAGGCACCTAAAGCATTAGTTGTTAACAGTTAAAAACCCAACATGGTTTGTAAATTAGGCTGAGTAAAGACTGCATGAAGAATTTGCTTAGTGTACTTTTAATATCTGAAGGTAGTGCTGCATGTGAATGTTTCACTGCCACCAGTGCTGCATCGTGAATTTTTTTTACTGATCTGTTAAATGTGATTTGTTTTGTTTTATTAACAGAATAGCAGTTTTGGGTTGTGACAAGCTCCAGCATTACAGGAACCAAGGTTTCACAGTGAAGAACCACTGCTTTCGCAAGTTTTGACATCAGCCAGTCTTCCTTGAATTCTGGTGTGTGCGAGTCCTTGGTGGAGGTTGCATATATACATGTTTTCATGAAGAGAAGTGAGAAGCCAGAAGGTTATAGACAAATGAGGCCTAAAACTTTTCCTGCCAGTAATTATACTGGCAGCAGCCAGCAGATGCTACAGGAAATACGAGAGAGCCTCAGGAATTTGCCTAAACCCTCAGATGCTGCTAAAGCTGATCACAGCATGGGCAAAATGTTACCTGAAGATCCTAGACAAGGCCGAAATCCCCCCAAATTTGTAACATATCATAAGGTTTTGCAGGAGATAAGAAACTCACTTCTGCCTTTTGCAAATGAAGCAACATCAGCTGTCAAAGGAACATCAGAAGTTAATCGACAAATGCTGCAAGACTTGCAAGCTGCTGGCTTTGATGAGGTGAAGTGTTTTATGTTGAAGATTTGGTGTTCTGCTAGCTATAAACTATTAATGCATGTTGGTGGGCATGCTGGTCAGGGAATGTTTGAACAGCAGGATAAGCAAAAAGCTTCAAAATCTTGTAGATTTCTGATTAAGACGTGAAACTGGTAGTGGGAGATGTAGAAGAGGACTAAAAGGATTTAGAGAGACTTGGCTTTGTTTTTTTTAAGCATCTTATCCATATTGTTCTTGTGTGGTAGGTTGTTCTAATTATTTATATAATTTTAGGCAGAGAGGACTGGACTCTCTAGAACGTGGATTTTTGCCTCTGATGATCAAAGTAATTTTGGATTGTGCTCAATTAAAATAGGTTGATAAATGCGGCCATTTTAAATTGAAAGGCAATACCAAATATTTTGGAAATTAATCTGAAATGTGGTTTCCAGAAAGGAAATACATTTGAATACACTTACAGCTTCTGTGTTTTCACTCAGACCTGCACATCACATAAATCATGCTCGTTTTCATGCCTTCTTTGTAAACCTGGGTACAAAAGCATGTGTAAAAAGAGCTGGCAAACCACTCATCTTTCCTAAGGAAAAAGGCACAGTACCACAACAGGGATTACCTTTACAGGTGTGCCTTGCTTGCAGTAGTGACCAGCTCATGAGTTCTGCTGTCTGTGATGCTTTGGTGTTTACAGAGATCTACTTCTACCAAGAGTGAGCTTCTCCAAAACTACCAACTGGTTTTTCTTCAGCACATCCCAGTCAAGTCAAGTGCCGATAGTGGCTTCTAATGTTCTTTTCACTTTATGAAATACAGAGTCCAGACTGTGTGTCAGGAAGAATGGAAGGATTTTATAAAGATAAATTATTTTTGTAATAATTTGCTTCAGCTCTGTGATTCATTGCTGAGGTTGAGGAAGTTTTTTTTTGTTATTGTTGTGTGGGATTTTGGGGCAAGTTTTTTCAAAGTAGATTGGTTCTCAGCTCCGTTTTTACAGATTTGAACCTGCAGCTGGTTTTGCAAACTGAAGGTTGTGGTATGTGGCTGGACAATAAATTAGAAAGGTATCTTAAGTTGGTGTTTTTGTTGGATCCTTTGTATCTTGAAGCCTTTTGCTTCTACCCTTTGTTCTTTGATACAACTGCAAATTCCCGTGACACTTGTGATTATATGGGGCTTTTTTCAGGCACAGTGCCAGCATAAGCCCTTTCTGCCATGTGTTAACCTACAGTTTGTTGTCACAATAGCCCATATGGCACTGATCCGCATACGTCACTAGGAGCAGATACAGCTGAAGTAGGAAAGCAGTTTTCTTGGTCAAGAAGAAAACTGGCTTTGGTTTTTTGTTTGGTTTTTTTTTTTTTTTCCAAATGAAATATCACAAACATTCTTGTTATTTCTCCCCACCTCTCAGGTAATAGGTAGCATTAAGGGGTAAAGTGGAGCAGATAGATACCAATAAGTATCAGGTGTGTGTATATATAGATAGCTATATATATATATATATATATGTATGTATATGTATAATAATCAGGGTAGAATGCTGTTGATTGTATTTGGGGTTTTTTAATCCTAAATAGCTTACAGAAAAATCTCATTTGTTTCTATGGTTCAAGTTCAATCCTCATGTGTTCTGTGTGTAGTGATATTCTTTAAGACATTAAAGAATTTATATTGCATAGGTGACCAAATTTTTGAGCTGAAAATGTTGTATCTGCTTTTTCTAATGTCAGCTGGTCCATGAGGATTGTGACAAATTTATTGTATAAGTTTTTTTTTATAACATCCTTTTTTAAGGGTTGTATGACCAAACTGTTCTATGAATAGCAAGATGACATGATTTACATCAAACTACAATGCTTCAACAAGTTAACTTTTCTTCTGAACACTGAGACTGCAGTACTATTTTGGATGATCTCCTCTGAAGAAGACATTTTAAAATTACTTCTAAAACAATTGAGAGAAATTGATACTTTGTAAAATTACTTTGGTAAAATTAGTGGAGGATACTTGGCTAAATAACCATGATTTTTGGAAAGTCTTGTAAATAATTGTTTGTATATAATTTTCTGTCTAGGATATGGTTATACAAGCTCTTAGACAAACTAACAACCGTAGTATAGAGGCTGCCATTGAATTTATAAGTAAAATGAGCTACCAGGATCCTCGTCGGGAGCAGATGGTTGCAGCAGCAGCAAGACCTGTAAATGCAGGTATGAAACCACCAGGTAAGTGTATCCATGGTGACTCCGTAACTCACTGCGTGTATTCTTATAGGTGAAACATAGAACATAGTAAATTTTGAGTTCACCTGCTCGCAGTAGAACAGAAATGGTGAGAAGCAGGTATTTTGCCTTTAATAACAGCATTTTACATATGTGATGTAATCCTTCTGCAAGATAGGTCCATTTAACATGAGTTTCTTAAGCATTGTTTTATAACTGCATGGTTTATTACTGTGGATAAACATTTCATACAGGGAATGGCATTCAGATCTCATTTTGGTAATTTCTGTTACCTTCCAGATGTGGTGCCTGTGTTTTGTTCTGTGTCAGGCACCACTTAGAAATAAGTGCTGAGTGTTGAAGAATTCTTTTAATTTTTTGCCTCTCTTCACACACACTCCCACACAACAGCATTCTGTATGTGCATTTTTGTGTATGTATTTGTCTGTGTGTGTATTTATATATCGGATGACTATGATATTTGTATTTTAGGATGTGATGTTTCAGGATCCCTCTCTGCTTAATTTCCTGCTTGGTTCTAGCTTTTGTTTGTCCAGTTTTTAAGGCGGGCTTCATGTTCTTAGATATGTTAAAGGACAGACTATGTCTTTACTAGCAGAGTCAGAATTTTGCCACTTGTTATTATTGCTTTCTAAACAGATGGTAGCACATTTTTAATACAACTTGATGTCTTTTTAGTAGCATACACCTAAAAAAAGAGTAACTTTAAAATGCAGCAGAAATACTGAACTTTTATTTTACTAAAGTTGGGTGCTGAGCTGCTGGAACTGAAGTTAGATTTTAAATCAACAATATTGGTAGGAGCAAAAATTAGTGAGGAGATGCAAAGAACAGTGTTATTTTCCTTTAGTTTATTAAGCAGGATTAGTTGGTACTTGTATGAAGTTCATAGGTAAATTCCACCATTTAGACATAGTTTTCATTGTTACCTGCAAAAATATAGTAATTAACACATTCTTTGAGGACAGTGTGATTTTCAGCAATTAAAGTACTGAGTGTGTTACACATATTTTAGTGTTACCATTATAAAAACCACAGTAAGACTGCCTGCACTATCAGTTCTTTGTGTATTTTGTTTATATGATGCAAAATAGCATCTGCAAAGTAAATGTATAGCGAGGTTTTGCTCTGTAAGTTTTGCATTCATGCACTTTTCATTCTTGCCTCTCTATCTACAGCACTGGTTCCAAAAAGATACAACTTTTAAAATTAAAGTACTTAGTCAAATTCTGCATTAAGGGAATTTAGCAAGTCTGGGTGATCTGTATGCATATAAGGGTGCAAGTCTTGATTTTACAGCATTCAGTTAAATTTTAGTTTGAGAACACTTAAGTCTTTTGCAAGTGTTAACTGGAAGGGATAGCAACATAACATATTCTTCCATGCTATTACTTTTTTTGCATTTGTGCTGAACATTCTGAGTATTTCTTGTGCAGGTAATTAAAAATACATTGACTGATAATGACTAGTAATTTTACATGTTACCATTTTTTCAATTAAATTTTACATTTTTACTGAAGCAAAATGCATTTTCAGAAAAGTTATTTTTAAAAAGTCACTTTCTGGTATTAGTTTTATAGTTTCAATGTGGGTTTTTTTTCCTCTTATATGTACACTGAGCATATTAGCATGCTGTGCTATGTATTACTAGGAAAAGTTTTCATGTGAAGTACAGTGGATCATATTGTGTCAGAGAACTCAATTCCTGTTTCCGTAGTAGTTAATGCAGAGCAACACATTCAAAGCAGTAAATAGGAATAATTTCCAATAATGCAAATGCTGTGTTTTCTTCTCGTGGAAGCAGGGGCTGTCCAGCAGTCAGTTAACCGCAAGCAGAGCTGGAAGGGTTCTAAGGAGTCCTTGGTTCCTCAGCGGCACGGCCCTTCCCTGGCAGAGGGTGTCATTTATCGCTCAGAAAGTCCCAGCTCGCAGCCTGATGTGGGAAGGCCGTTATCTGGATCTGGCATTGCAGCATTTGCTCAGGCTCATCCTGCCAATGGACAAAGAGTGAATCCCCCACCTCTACCACAGATAAGGAGTGTCACTCCTCCTCCTCCACCTCCTCGGGGGCAGACACCCCCTCCAAGGGGAACTACTCCTCCACCTCCTTCTTGGGAGCCAAATTCTCAAACAAAGCGGTACTCTGGAAACATGGAATATGTGATCTCCCGTATTTCTCCAGTGCCACCAGGAACATGGCAGGATGGTTATCCACCTCCACCTATGAATCCTCCTTTGAATTCATCCACACAGGGTCAGAGAGGAATGAGTGCTGTCCCCATTGGCAGGCAACCAATAATCATGCAGAGTTCTGCCAACAGCAAATACAGTTTTCCCTCTGGAAGAGCTGGAATGCAAAATGGCAATTGTCAGTCAGAATTCATAGTTCATCAGAATGTGGTGTCTGGAAATTCAGTGAGTCGTCAGCCACCCCCATACCCAATGAATCCAACTAACAGGCAGAGTCCCACAGCACTACAGATGCAGGCAGGAGGATCAGCTCCTCCTTCAGCATACACCAATGGGAATATTCCTCAGGCAATAATGGTGCCAAACAGAAATAGTCACAACCTGGAACTTTACAACACAAATGTAGCTGGAATACCTGCATCCTGGTCACAGCCTTCCCCTGTGCAGCCGCAGTCATCACCAGGCAATGGGCACGACATGCCTGTGTGGCAGCCCAGTATTCCCGTACGGTCAAACTCCTTCAACAACCATCACGGCAGCAGGCAGAGTCACTCTGGCAGCTCCCAGCCTTCTGCCACCACGGTGACAGCCATAACGCCAGCTCCCATTCAGCAGCCAGTGAAAAGCATGCGAGTGTTGAAACCAGAGCTGCAGACTGCCTTGGCACCCTCTCACCCTTCCTGGATGCCACAGCCCGTGCAAACTGTTCAGACCATTCCCTTCTCCGACAGCCCCTCTACCAACATGGCAGTTATGGCTCCTGTTGCGGAGGCTCCAAATTACCAGGGTCCCCCACCACCTTACCCTAAACACTTGTTACATCAGAATCCTTCTGTCAATCTGTATGAGGCAGGACCCAAGCTCAACAAGGAGGAGCCACCTCCTTTGTCCAGGGAGGATGAGAATGAAAAGAATTATGAATGTGTTGACTCAACAGATAAAGAAAAGAAACAAATTACAACCTCACCTGTTCCTGTTAGAAAAAACAAGAAAGATGAAGAAAGAAGAGAGTCTCGCATTCAAAGTTATTCCCCTCAAGCCTTTAAATTCTTCATGGAGCAGCATGTGGAGAATATACTCAAGTCACACCAGCAGCGTTTGCACCGGAAAAAACAACTAGAGAATGAAATGATGCGGGTAAACTCTTCCTTCTTTCTAAATCTATTGCTAAAGTTTTCTTGTATTACTTTTATGAGATAGTCTTCATTGTAGAAGTAAATAGTACCAATAAGTAGAGCATTTAGAACCTGTGGCATTTAAGTTTATTTTTAATCTTTGTATCTGAGATGTGGCAAGTTTCTTCTGTGTCTTGTTTATATATTTAATTTTCTTCCTAGAAATTTATTTTTAAGTAAGTTTTTTGGATGCCTAAAGGTAATTCGTATGGCCTACAAACAGTAAGGCAGCAGAAACGAAATAATTGTTACATAAACTGAAACGTAGCTACATGGCTCATAGCTTTTTGTTATGGGTTCTGTTTAATCCTGATTTTTGAATTACAGGCAATATTTTAACGATTTAAAAAGTATTTATATTTTTTTAAAATAAGTGCTGAAGGTACAAGTAAACTGGGGACAAGTGGCAGGCTGGCTAGTGCTCTTACATGGACACCCAAACAGTAATATGATTTACATTCTGCAGTTTGTTACCAGTAGGGATAGTTTTATTAAGTTAAAATAAAAAACATTTCAAGGTTAGTTGGGTTTTCTTAAGATTGAAAGAGATAGATCTTTTGTCTAATTATTTTATAATCTGCACTGTAAGTGTATCTGTTTAAACAAGAGCAATTGAAGGGCATAATTATAAAACAAATACATGTGAAATCAAGTTTTTTGTGTCTGCATGAAGTCAGTGGTCTATTTCTATTATTTCAGTCCTCTGTTAAACCAAATCAAAAGGGTAAAAACTGGAGCTGACAAACCTTTGTCATTTCAGAAGAGAAAACAGTGAGAAGTAGTGAAACTAATATTTGCAGAAAGGTGAAATTGAGATCTGTCACATATTTCTTAACAATTGTAGTTGAAAGTTTGGCATAAGTATGATGTTCTTTTTTATTTATTTTATGAGAGTATCTAGCTTATACTGCTTTCTTGACATGCTGTTTTTTAAATCTGTGTTTTCTTACTCTGAAAAATTTTACTGTAAACTGTAGTCTTTTATAAGTGTTTACTTAATCACGAATATGTAAATGTTAGCAAGATTTCATCCTGGAACTCTTACTAGATCTTTATTTTTAGTCTTCTCTCTTTCCTTTTTCACTTCACTAACAGCTGATTTAAACTGTTAAGGTGTGGGAAGCTTTCCTGAACTCTCTAGCCTCCATCCCTGTGTAGACAAGTAAGATTCTGAAGCAACAGTGTTTCTTAAGAATAGCATGATCCCTTTTTAGAGGGCTTTGCATGCAATCCTGCATCAAAATTAAGCATGAATTTATTTTGGCTATTTTTGAGTACTTAAATGTAAGATTATAATTAATGTTGATTTGCAAACTTCACTTTCCCTTCTTACTGTGTTGTGTTCTGTAGCATCTCAGAATAAGTATTACTTCTATGAAAGCACTGATATAACTTTCCTTGATATTTTTCTTGTGCTTTTAAAGCACCATAGTAGGGGTATTACATAATATTTATAATATTAATTCAATTACTTGTTAATTTATTATTAATATTAATTATATAATATTTATAATATTAATGCTATAGTTTTAATAGTTTATGCTGGGTTTAAAGCTGGGATGTTTAGTTACAGGCTGGAGGGTGGAAGATGGGTTATTGTACTGCAGGAGACCTCTCCTTTTTCATAAGCATCCAGGAGAGGAATGCCACAACAGTAAACTGTATTTTGGGCCTTCATGAGAAGGAGAAAGGGAAATTGTTTATTTTCAGAAAGTTTTAAGAAGATTAAGCAATTAATGAATCCCTTCTTTTCTGCCCTTTGAATTTTGAAAGAAAAAAACTCAGAATGCATCCCTGTGAAAATACCTGCTTTCACCGGATGCTGTATTTCTAACATATGTGACATATTTCTATGGTGTTAGGTCTCCTAGGAGCTGAGTGGTCTCAAAAATGTTTTATTTAGATGTGTGAGTTTGGCAAAGAGTTATAATAGGTGTCTTTCCTGCAAAGAGAAACTTAAGTCATCCTTTAAAGCACGGCAAGATAAGACGGAAGCAAAATGAGAGCAAATTGTGTGATGCTAGAGAGCAAGTCAGGAAACCTTTTGTGTCTGATCTCTTGAAAAAATTGGAGATACATGTGCAGAAACGTTTGTGCAGCTGACAGTTTGTTAGTTTTTGGTAAATGCTGAAGCTGAGGAGAGTTCTAGGGAAAATACAGCAGTTGAGAGAGAAAGTTTGTAATTAACATTTGGTTTAGTGGATGACGGAAAAATCAAGGGTTGAGGGAAGAGATAATAAATTGCAGTACTTGGGCTAGTTTTTTCTTACAAAACAGTTCAGATGCAAGAGCTAGAGAGCAGGTAGAAGAAAGCAAACCTTTCCAAAACCAGGGTTTTGGAGACTCTTTGTATGTCTTGCAGTGATTAATTATTGTATTGAGTCTCCTAAGGAGTTTGTTGCCATGTAGGTTTTACTCTTTTCAAGCTTTTTCAATGATGGATGGGGTTCAGTTTGTGTCAGTTTGTGTTCAGTTGTGTCAAGCGGGTCTGTACTGAAGCAAACTTCAGGATTCAGATGGGCCTTAAGAAGGTGACCCACCATTATCTGAAGTTTACCAGGCTCAGGTCTTCAGCTGTCTTGTTGACATTTGCAAGTCTTTAAAACATCCTCCCTTCTGTGCTGAAGTGTGCCTTAAGCCTGTTAATTCATGGAAAACTTCAGATGTTTCTGTCTTGGAAGACAGTACGCAGATATTCCTGCAATAAGACAGTTTTTTAATTCAAAGCATGTAGTTGAACCTATTTCTCACACCAGTCTTGAAACTACAGCTAACCAGTCCTAACTACTGCCTATCTGATGTCTACAAAAAAATTTATCTCAAATTCGAGACAGTCTTCCCGATTTAAATCTTACCAAATTTGTATAACTTCTGAAATTCATTTGGGTAAACAATCATATTGTATGCATTTTCCTAATTGCATCTCCTTTGCATCCATTTTTGTTATGATGCCTGTAAGAAATTTTGTTTTCTAACAGTATTTTTTAAATTGGTGACATATAGTAACGTGTGAAATCGTTTTTAAGATACTGAATGATATAAAATTGATTCTTTTTTGCCTTTTTTGTCAGTCACATCTATTATATTTTGTTTCAAGTTATGTTGGAAGTCAGGCAAGGCTGAAGTCATCTATTAACATACAGTCTATACAGGCCTAGACTAGTTAATTAGTCCTATTAATGGTTCTGAATACTGCAATGCAGACAGTATCTCACATATTTGAGGGTTTAAAGAGATGGAAGCAGCAAGACTTGGTATCAAGAATCGATGTTAAAGTAAAAAATGGAAAGCTTTTAGAATAGTGTTGAGTACAGTTGTGATGTTTGCAGGTTCAGTCTGGCCATGTTTGAGTTTATGATCAACATGTCCATTAAAAAATAAGGAAGTATGCTATAAGTTGAACTTGGAAATCATTAGTGTGGGATGGTGATTTCAAGCCAGGTAGGCAGATAAAATAATGGAGATGCTGTGAGAAAGGTAGCATATAGTAATTTGAAAATGCTGTCAGAAAACAAAAGAAGGAATGAACATCAAGCTGGGGATAGTGTCATAGAGAAAAAATATTTAAAAATTGAAAACAGATTCTATTAATATTAAAACAAAGAAGGATTATTCTGATTCCAGGCCCTGAAATTTGCCAGGGCAAATGGCACCAAAATTGAATGGGACTCTTAAGGGAATTGAAACCAGCAAAAATATACCAGGAGGGCATGCAGGTTGGAGTACAATGAGATTGATCAGTGTGGTTCTTGTAGATAAAGGTTTCCACTCTGTAGGTGATGAGTTGTGTGTGGTCTGTGAGTGTTTCAGCTGTCAGAATGTTGGTGGCTGGAACACTGGGGGTGTTCAGTCAAGAGAGGGATATGTACATAGATGGGAGCCAAGAAAAGATACTGTCAGGACAAGTGAGCCACTTCAAAAGGAAGTTCTCTGCTCAGCTGGTTCCTAGGAAGAGTGGAGAGCAGTGGTGAGAGTGTGAGCAAAGTCCTCTTAGAAGGGGCTGTGTTATGTGATAAGAGGAATATCTGTTGGTCTCAGCTTGTGGAAGAGGCAGGGCCTTGGTGTGGATGGGCAGTAGGAAGCAGTGCCAGTAGTATCTGTTTCGGGTAGCTACACGTGTGAGAGAATGAGAGGGAGTACATAACTCCCTCCGCTGAAATTCTAGAGCATGGTCAGGAAGTTCAGTGACTTCTGCTCCAGTTAGTCTGCCTTTCCCATGGCAGCTTCTTAGCCCTCAGCAACTTACAGCTGCTAGATGTATCTTGGCTTTCTTTAACCCTGTAAAGAGAATCAGGGAGGCAGCTGATGCACACCATTACTCAGATAATATTATTTGCAGTGGTTTTTGTCAGTAATTTGTAAATTACCTTTCTTAAGAATGTAGTAGTCCCTTCTCTAGAATCTCCTGGTGCATGGCACCTTGTGCATTTTGCTGTTGAAAATGATCACATTTCAGTTTTTCATCACTCCTATATGTTTTCATAGAATCCTAATGTGTAAATTAAAATAAAACCAAATCCCTTTAAGTATTATTTCTTGTGCTTTTTATAAGTATTTGGCTTGCTTTGCCTAAGCCTTGTAATTAATTATGAGAAGATCACCAAGAATTAAGAGTACTGTTCACTCTTCAGATTTAACTCTGTTTGCTGCATAGGTTGGATTGTCACCAGAAGCCCGGGATCAAATGAGAAAAATGTTGTGCCAGAAAGAGTCAAATTACATTCGGCTAAGAAGAGCTAAAATGGACAAGTCAATGTTTGTAAAAATTAAAACCCTGGGAGTTGGTGCATTTGGAGAAGTTTGCCTAGCAAGAAAGGTGGATACTAATGCTCTATATGCAACAAAGACTCTAAGGAAAAAAGATGTTTTGCTTAGAAATCAAGTTGCTCATGTTAAAGCTGAGCGGGATATCCTTGCAGAAGCTGATAATGAATGGGTAGTTCGCCTGTACTATTCATTCCAAGATAAGGACAATTTGTACTTTGTAATGGACTATATTCCAGGAGGTGATATGATGAGTCTCCTAATTAGAATGGGCGTCTTCCCAGAAAATCTGGCACGGTTCTACACAGCAGAGCTGACGTGCGCAGTTGAGAGTGTTCATAAAATGGGCTTCATCCACAGAGATATTAAACCTGACAATATCTTGATAGACCGTGATGGTCATATCAAACTGACTGACTTCGGGCTCTGTACTGGTTTTCGATGGACCCATGACTCGAAATACTACCAGAGCGGTAAGAGAAATACAAGTATTCTTTGCAAGGAATTAAATTATAAATGAGTAGAAAGATGACTGTGCTGTTTCCTTTATGAGAAGGTTTAAGTAGGCTTTTCAAAATCCTACTTGATTACTGAAACAACAGCTAAAGAAAATGTTGAAGCAAAAGAGAAATCACGGTTTTGAGAGTGGTAAAATACCGATTAGGTGATGACTTGTTTTTAGTTTCCAAAAATAAAAACATACCTTCAAAAACAAGGTTTAAATTACTTCTGATTAGTTTTTCTCAAAATATCACATATCTTAGGCCAGACTGTTAAATAGTCTGTGGTGAGAAGATAAAGGTTTAAAATCTGATTTTTTTTTTGTGATTTAAACGTTAGAGGTTTATGTTTGCGTTAAGTGTAAAAACAATATACACATTGTACACCCAATGTGGTGATGTTAAGAAAAATCTGAAAAGTATCAAGATTGGTATTTTTTCATAGTTATGTCAAAAATTAGCTTAAAAAATTTGTGTCCTCAGAGGTTGGTGTTTTATATCATAAACAAAAATCAACATCTCTGTCTTGTAACACAGAATGTTAATGGTTAAAGAAAATGTCATATTAGATAAGAACTAAAGTAACCATCCTCAGTTTTGCCATCCTTGTCACTCCCTGGCAGGTGATCATGCCCGTCAGGACAGCATGGATTTCAGCAGCGAGTGGGGTGACCCGGCGAACTGCAGGTGTGGGGATCGGCTGAAGCCTCTGGAGCGCAGGGCTGCACGGCAGCACCAGCGCTGCCTGGCCCATTCCCTGGTGGGCACGCCCAACTACATTGCACCAGAAGTGTTGTTACGAACAGGTAATATATGTGGTTTTGTGCTGCAGGCTCACTACAAAGTGACTGGCACTCAGGTGTGCTGCTTCACTTCTCCCACACTCCCACTTCTCCCCAGGATGTGATATTTTAAGAAAAAATATTTTTTAATATGGAAATCTTAAATAAGTATTGAATAGAATTGAATTATCTTCTGAACTTTTTTAGTCTTACATTTCTAAGATAAAAACTATACAAAGGCTTGACTACCTTATTTGAACTTTATTTCAGGTTACACACAGTTGTGTGACTGGTGGAGTGTTGGAGTAATTCTTTTTGAGATGCTAGTGGGGCAGCCTCCATTCCTGGCACAAACACCACTGGAAACACAAATGAAGGTAACTCTAAAAGTCTGGTATTAACAGGTTTGAAACTTACATAGTCTTGCTAATTTGTAGTGGAAACAAAGGTGATGTTTGAGAGTGCTGCCTATCCAAGCATGTTATAAACTATGGCAATTTTAAACTTTTTGTTACTGTGGAGGTGACTTCCACAGTCTTTATAAAGAGACTTCTAGAATCACATTTGTGACTTACCTGGTCATACAGTAAACATGCCAACGACAAATCACATCACATCTCAGCCTTTCACTGTTTGTATCTGTTCCAGTTGTTATTACCTTTCCCTTTCCCCTTCCCTCTTCCACTACCTGTTCTTTTCCCACCTCTTGGCTTCCATGCCTGTTTGCCTGCAGAGGATTTCCTTTGGTGGGAAGGTGGAGGAGCAGTAAATGACTGCCTGCTCAGGGCTACAGACAGCTCAGAGCCTTTGGTCCTTTCCTTCCGGAGCCCCTGCTGTTTCAGAGAAAGCATCAAGGCAGTCTTCTGCAGGTGTCATTTTTTGCAGAGTTGCATTCAGGTGGCTCAAATGTAGTACAGTATTGATTTTTTTTTTTTTTAACTTGAAATCTCTTAGGCTTTACAGTACATCATATAACTCAAAACTCATCTGCCTCACCTTTTTAGGATTGTAAGCCAGGTGCCTAATCTCGGGTCCCAGATGCTGGATTTTATGATATTTTTGTTGGTTTCATGGAAGAAGACATCTTCCATGCCAGACTCTAATTTAGATTTGGAATGTGAATAAACTGCATGCATTTTGCCAGACTTCCAGACAAAATATTCCTGTGTTTCTGAAAGAGCAGCTTCATGTTTTCCCCTCTACTGTGAAAAACATTAGACATACTTAATTATTTCTTTGTAGTCATTTGTTTTCTTTTGTTGCTTTAATGTATTTTTTCTTTTTGTATAAATAAAAAAACACATAAATAAATAACACATCTTTTTGCTTTTAAGGTTATCAACTGGCAAACTGCACTTCATATTCCACCTCAGGCTAAATTGACTCCAGAGGCCTCTGATCTTATTATTAAACTCTGCCGAGGGCCAGAAGATCGTTTAGGCAAAAACGGTGCAGATGAAATAAAAGCTCATCCATTTTTCAAAACAATTGATTTTTCAAGTGACCTACGGCGACAGCCTGCTTTCTACATTCCCAAAATTGCTCATCCTACGGACACGTCAAACTTTGATCCAGTTGATCCAGATAAATTGTGGAGTGATGATGATAAGGAGGGGAACAGAAATGATACCCTTAATGGGTGGTACAAAAATGGAAAACATCCTGAACATGCTTTTTATGAGTTCACCTTCCGAAGGTTTTTTGATGACAATGGCTACCCATACAACAATCCAAAGCCCATTGAGTATGAGTATGGTAGTTCCCAAAACTCAGAACAGCAGTCAGATGATGATGATGATGATGAACAGGCAAGTAGAGTAGTGCAGAGCCGTGATCTGGTTTATGTTTAGTAGAGGAATAAAAGTCAAAAATGAAATAATCAGTTTTGCAGCTGTAGCTTTTGAAAAGTCTCTTCCTTTAAGAGTATTGAAAGAAGACCGGTAGGGTAAATATGTGCACACTTCTTTTTAAATGCTAAAAAAAATATTTCTTTATTTCCCTCTCTGTACATTTTGTTTCCCTAGAATATAGGGAAATCCTTCTAAAATTAATTTATTCCAGTGATGTTAATTGTTTAATTTAGAAGAGATTTGATGTTAGGTTAAAAATGTCACTTGAATATTATTATTGGTCCTCTGTACTCTAAGTACTCAAAATAGGAAATAGTGATTTTTCCCCTAAAATGCCTGGTATCTATTTATACATATAGTGAATAATTTTAGAGAACAAATCTCTGCTTCAGAATTTTTAATCACAGTTTTTCCATGCATTGACCAAATATAAAACCTACTTTACACTAATAAAGTTCTCTGATACATTTCTGAAGAGAAAAAGAAAGGCTGCTGTACCCTCACTTCTCACTGTATTTAGACTCATTATTCACAGTGTTGGAAAAACAACCACCTCTCTGGTGAAATGTTTCCAGCTGCTGTGGGAGTGGCCTAGTTCTCAACTTTGAAACACAAAAGTGTCAGTCTTGGCTATAGTATGATCATAAGATGATAAAACGTTAGAACTAGTATTTTATTAAACAAGGATTGGATTTGATACTAGTTACACTAGCATGTGACTGGTACTCCTCTCAAAGCAGGACTGCTCACTCAGAAACAACTTGATTGTCTCTTGTCATCAGTTCTCCTATAGATGTGAGAGGAAAAGAAGCCTTAGAAACACTTTCTGAAATCTAGTTCAATTTTCTGACTACAGCCAAACTGTAAAGTGTGTACATTGCTGCTTTAGTTGGGATTTTTAGTTTGAAAAATAAATTTTAGAGTAGTATCTTTATGATAAATTTGAGATAGTAATGGGAAAAGATAATAAATTATTATTTTTGAGACTTGTTGTAGAGACCCATTTGCTTTGGCTGGAACAGTTTTCCTTCTGGTTACACAGGCACTGAGGAGAAGGCCTTTGCATGGCTCTGTCTCAGCTGGCAGTACAGTTTCAATGCTCTGTCACAGCCTGGTTCAGAACAGAATTAGGAACTTAGAGCTGTGCCTGCTGCCTTCTGCATTCCTGTTTCCTTAATTTCCAGCAGCAGATGCTCAGGTATCTCCTAGGGTCTCATGGAGGGTACTGAGCCTATTGAGGTTATGTGGAGCAGGGATGGGAGCATCACTCTTAAGTAGTTTCAGCAAGACCAGGAGTTAAGTGTTGAGAGGCAGAAAGAATTATGGTTTTGTCTCTATCCTCCTTTTCCCTAAAATAAACACAGTGGTAAAAAAAATGCACTATTTTTAGTAAATTTAATGACTTTTGAAACATTTCTTCTTCCTTGGAATTGAATTCCAATGGATAATCTAATAACATGGCATGTAAACATTACTGCTTTCCTAAATTATTATTGTGCCATTGCACTGGCATTGCAACTGTCTAAACAACATGAAATTGGTGTTCATAGCTGTTCTTGAAGCAAACATCAGTTACCAGTTTATTTTTCTCACCAAGCTGGTTTGTTTGCTTATGGCCATTTATTCTCTTTTTGTGCTTCAGTCCAGTGTCTCTTTTTGTGCCAGTGCAACTGTCTCTAGTACTCTCCTAAATACTGGATCACTGAAGAAAGTGCTTGTTCGTTACCATTTGGAATTTCCTTTCTTGTGAGTGTGGTCATTTGAGTGATCCAGTTTCTAGTGTGGTCCAAAAATGATTTATATTGACATAACTGGGGAAACTGCAGCAGGTTGGCAGTGAGGAAGCTTCTTAAACATACTTTGTCACAGAAGAAAGTGTTTGTGGAAGTTTGCACCTCTACTGTGCAGCATTTATAATGGTTAGAAGATGGTTGTGAGAAGTTGTTTTCTCGAACAAGTTGTTAGTTGCTTACTATAACGAAAATGAGTTTGCAACTTAGTAAAACAATCCTGTTCTGCCTTTCCCATAGCTGTTGAAATAGAGTAGCTTTTAAGAATAATTTCATTTAGCTTAATTATTATAAAATGGCTGCAGTGCATAACTACTCCATTTTATATATTATGTAAAAAAGATTGCTTTTCATGTAAATAAACTTTTAAAGATTATCCTCCTTCATAGTAAGTATCCCAGTAAAACTGGTCTACTTGTCTTGGAGCAAAGTATAATATATTGCTGGTTAAAGGTAATTTAATCAAGCCTCTGCTTCACCATTTTTGACGTGTGCAGAGAAAATAATGGCAGTTCATTAAATTGACTCTTAAAATTGCCTTTTCATCTGAGTATATCTCTCCTTTGCCTGCACTATACTATGGTGTATTCCTGTTTAATACTATTACTGATCCTAGACAATTTAAAAATAATTCTAAAAAAGAATAAATAAGTGTCCTGTAAAGGCACCATTGATCTAAAAAGAAAAACCAATTGCTTTTATTAAAGGAAATTATTGATTGCTTTAAGGACATGTGCAGGTACTGAAATACTAAATACTCTTTTGCCTTTTTTAAACAAATACAGGAAGTGCTCATAACTTTAGAATTTGGTAGATGCTTCTGGCATTTTCTAATATCATGTGTTAGAAGTTCCTTGTTTGTATTTTGCCACCTATATGCTGCAGTGTTATGTTTCCTTGCAAGAAGTTACAGTCCAGGTTCTTCTCTGAGAAAGTTAGTTACACACAAATGTTGTCACAACTCTCCAGCATGCTCTGCCTTACCCATGTTTTGAAACTTGACGTTTCATACATAGATTCAGAGTCTGTTGAGATTCTTCATATTTGCTGCTTAAAACATGGGTGTTTCACTGGTGACCTACAATGGGGATTGGTTTATACAGGCAGTGGAGAAGAGAGGCTCCTAGCCAGCAGCAGTGGAATTCTGCAGTGAGTTTTAGTTCAGGTTACCTTTACTTTGTAAAGCATGAAAACAAGTTTCTCTTTTATGTGCCCTTGTATACATATTAATTGTATTTATAAAATGTTCTATAATCCTATAACTTGTACTGTAAATACTATTTGATATTCAGTGGCATTCTATCCTCGGGCAGGCCCTCTTGCTGTATCTTTTCTATCCTCAATTAGTAATAGAATCTATAGAATTTATGTATAGAAAGTCTCTTTGAGACTGATGTATCTTCCACTGTTGCAAAAACTGTGAGTGGGAATGATTTATTTAGACTCCTTTTAATATTTTTCATCTGATAGGCAGTGCAGTGGGTGGGTTCTTAGATTATGCTGCTGTCACTGAAGATACTATTAGGCTTTTGTTTCAGATGATGTGGGTGTTTCAGATCAGAACTTGAAATCTCTTTGCTTTTTCAGCCAAAGCAAAAAAGATAATGAATTGGGTCAATGTCATACTAAAATGTTTTGAATGCCTTAAGGTGGTCATGATAAAGGCACTATTCAAGTTTACTGATTTATATATATCTATATAGATATATATAGACATATTCTGTGTGTATATGTATATATAATGTCCTTTTTGTATTATAAGACTGTCAGTTCTTTTGGAGTCTTCTATTAAATACATAGACCATCCCACAATTCTGCTTAAGTGGATCATTCATTTATTCTGTGTCTGGCTAGTAAACTTAACAATTTTGCATTATCTCATGGCCATAGTAAGTTACTCACCAGCTTTTTTGAGTATTCTTTACTTGTCTTGATCATGACCTGGGCATCCTGTTTTGCCAGGTCTCTGCATTCCTGCAATCCAGCTACATGTGTGCCATGCGATCTCTGAATGCCCATTGGAACACCTGAGTCTTTGGGGCTTATGGGGTGGTGGCTTGGACCATGATCTCCAAGACTCCTGGTGTTCATGTGAAAAGAATGTGCATCTTTGCTGACTTTTCCAGTAGGTACACTGGAGCATCCATCCACTCCATCCATGACTGCCAGGTTTCCAGTTTGTCAGTGCCCAGCAGTTGAGCAGTGGCGGCTTCCTTGCCCCTGTTGACTGAACACACAGCATGTGTGTTTGACCTGGGGGAGGGGATGCGAGTGAGTTGTTGCACTGACACCTTCTTAAAGCTATTTCAGAACAAGAGAAAGAATTCCAGCTCTCGTGAGCAGCCTAACTGAATTATCAGCTACTGGTAGTCAGTGACATTCTGAGTTATAGAAATTGTTCCTGTGTTCTCAGAATCAGTTTCTGTAGTGTAACACTTGATGGAATAATAAACCCCACACTGGACCTTTATAAGTGAAAATCACATTCTTATTTTGGCTATTCAGACATAAAATGTAAACATTAGTTGCCCAATTACACTTATTTTTCTGTCCTCCTTCACATCCCTCTTCTACAAGTCCCATTTGTGCTGCAGCAGTTCTGCTGTTTAACATTAAAATGGCACATGTGTAACAGCAGGAATGCTGTTGTACTTGGCTGTCACCTCATGTTTGTAACCTGTACTCAAAAGTATACATGTTGATTTTCAAGAGTTCAATTTGTTGGTATTCTTTCTGTGTCCTCTGCTGCCTCTTTCATAAAAATAAGTAAATATCATTAATTACTCTATTTTTTATTATTTATTATGCATACATTATGTACAATGAAGCTGTTCTTAAGAAGACAATGTATCACAACTTTCATCTGTGTTTGTCTTTGTGAAAATCCCCTTCTTGAGGTGCATATCTCAAAGTGCTAATGCAGAAACGAATGTGTTATTGGAGAAACTGAGTTATATCCTAATTCTGCTACACTTGTAGAGGAGTTTGTGGAAGTACAGTACCATTCTTTATTCATTAGCCCACCTAAAAGGGGAGACAGGAAATTCCTCCAGCTCTCATCAACCAAGTGATGTGATACACTTAAAATTTTAGAAACTCATCAGCAGTTGTGTCTTTATAGCTGAAGTAATGTAGGAATGGTTGTTTTAAACGTAGACATTTGTTAGAAATGAGAAAGACTAAAACTGCCAGTTTAAGAATGGGTAGAAATAGAGTAACAAGACGATTGAGAATGGATGTGATATAGTTAATTAAAGGATGACATACTGCTGTGGGGGTTTGGAGTTCACCCTGAAGGACGATCATAAACCTCCTGCATTGTGCTCAACCTTTAGATCCTCTTTGTTGCTAAGCAGCTGAGTCTCTTTAGACAGGTGATGAGGTACTGCTCCATCAAGGATACTTAAGGGCAGTTTCCTGGTCTGACTGCACTCGCTCGGCAGCAGGTTTTCCTCAGCACTCTTAGATACGTTTTCTTCCCCAGAACAACACCATCTATGAAAGTTTGAAGAGGTGCAGACAAGTCACAAGCAAAGAACATGTAGATGTGCGTGCTCGCTGTTCACGCGGCGAAACTCATATTTGTGAGTTACGGAAAGGAAATAGCCAAAAGGAAGCCCTCGGCCATCAGGGTAGCATCTCAAGCGCGGTGGGGAAGGAAACTTGAGTTTGTCACCTTCGAGTGATGAAGGCAGGGAAGGTTCATCGCACAAGCATTGGTGGTTCAGTGGTAGAATTCTCGCCTGCCACGCGGGAGGCCCGGGTTCGATTCCCGGCCAATGCAGTTCATCTTTTCTCGCCGCCTTTTTTATTTGAGTTGTTTTTTTTATTTTTTTCTTTCTCCGCTACTCTTTAAAATTTCAAACCAAAATAGCTCTTCGCTTTTAGTTATAACGCTCAAACGTAAACCAACTCCTTGTCGGTCCGGCTGGCCGGACCTTCTCCCTCGTCCTACCAGGCTGGAAGTGACGCAGCCGGATTTGCCTTCAAAAATTGCTGGCGGCGGCGGCGGGAGGAGGTGGCGGGCAGGGCCGGGGCGGGGCCAGCGCTGTGCGGGAGGAAGGAGGCGGAAGAAGTGGAGGGGTTGCGGCTGGTGCCGCCGTGCGCTGCTGCCGCCGCCGCGGTGCGAGCTGCGGAGAGGAGTAAGTGAGCGGAGGGGCCGCGGGGTCCGGCCCGGGCCGCGGGGACGGGCGGGCCCGCGCCGGCGGGAATGGCCGCGCCCCGCGTGGCGGGGCCGCCCCGAGGGCTCCCGGGCACGGCGGGCTGCGGCTGCTCTGCCCCGCGGCCGGAGGGCGAGGGGCCGCGGGGGCTGCTGTCGCGACAGGCGCGACCACGGAGCTCGCTCTGTCGGGGCTGTGTCTCACACGTGCTCGGCGCCGCTCTGCGGGCGCTGCCGCTGCCCGCAGGTGCGCGGCCGGCGCTGCTGGCACCGGCCCCGGCACGGAGCGCTGCCTCCCAAGCCTCTCTTCGCCCTCCACCTGTTCGGTGTTTTTTGTTAATGTGCAGTAATCTGCGGCGATGCAAGTTTTCTCTTCAGACAGAGAGAAGCTGTAAGCAGCGATTTCACGTATCTGTTCAACCGTGGACCTCTAAACTTCCAGAGAAATTTGTTAATTTAACACTGATCGCTAAAAAGAATGCCAGCCCCCGTGAAGTGGGGAGAAGCCTGTTTAATAAAGCCTTCTGAAAGGCTTAGCCTGGAAAACATAAACTGACATGCCACCCATGTATTGCTACCTAGTGATCGATTTTTAAATATTTTTTATTTTCCACAAACTGCCAGCCATACTTGGGTTTGTGGCTGCTGGTGGTTCTTCTGCTAACCGTTACTGTTAAATACAGCAACTGCATGAGAACCATTTTGTTTAGTATCCAGTAAGTCTGGCAGCTCTCCTTCCCAAGTAATCAACGCAGTCACTTGTTGATACCAGATGTTGCTGGCCATGGATGTTATGAAGAAGAGTATTAAAGGTGGAAGGGAACTCGGAGGTGATGCAGGCCATTGTGTCATCACTAATTCCTGAAAGCTGTTACTATGGGGTGTTTTTTTCTCCTCTGGCTTGCCAAGAGAACTTTGCAAATATTACAGGATTGCTTTGATGTCAGAGCTGGTATAGCAGGCTGAAATAATGGAAACATGTGCTCTCTGCCAAAATTCAGGCTCTGGCTTAGTCCAGACATTAAGGTTTTAGCAAAGAACTCCTTGAAAGTATTTTCCACATACAGTTCATGCCTTCCAGTCAGCAGGTCTACTACAGTAATTGACACACTATCAGTCAATCTTATTTTTAAAGTTTGGGGGCTTCCTTGTGTTACAGGATTGATGCAGTGTTTCTGGTTTCTAACATATGACTGTGAGCAGAAATTACTTACAGTAATTTCCACTGATGATTTCATGAAGTTATTATGGAAAACATGAAGTATCCCCAGGGTTTTCTTGATAATGGTTAGGCTGGTATCTTTCAAATGAAATATAAAAATAAGTTCCAAAACCTCATTCTCACAAGCTGTAGGCATATTGAACTTTTGTTAGGTTCAGCCCTTGCTGGATGTGGCTGTTCTGTACTCTAGAAATATTTCAGGTCCTTGGAGCAAATGATAAAATGTATTTTGTAACTAGAGATCGGTTAATTTCAGACAACCTTAATACTCACAGCTGGTGTGAAGAAAAGTGATTATTCTTGCGAAGTCTCTGTGTTTGTACACAGTGAAGAATTAAACTTGGAAGACAAAGTTCTTAGGTTATTTTCCTTATATCCTGTTCACTGTAAACTTTATGAGCTCTTCACTGCTTCAGCAGCTGTTGGAACTTCGATAACTTCACTGGTCATGATTCATGGAAAGGTTGTGGCTGATAAGTGCAGACCTGCTGCTTTGACATCCTGTTACGTGATAGCACCAAGTATTTGTAAACACATGTGATATTGCTAAGTATTTGTAAATACTTTAAAAATTATTAAGTAGTGCAGGATTAGTTTTTGAGAGTGTTAATCCCTTCTGGTT
Source organism: Chloebia gouldiae (assembly GCA_003676055.1). Taxonomy (NCBI): domain Eukaryota; kingdom Metazoa; phylum Chordata; class Aves; order Passeriformes; family Passeridae; genus Chloebia; species Chloebia gouldiae. The sequence goes on along the minus strand of QUSF01000002.1, from coordinate 52,169,672 downwards.
TATCTCTGTATTTGTGTGTAGTCATGCCTCTCCCATGTGCTCTACCGTGCTGTACTGCCCCATTATATTGTCACCTTCTGCCACAAACTTCAGTCTACTTTCAGATCAGTACTCTTAACTCTTCTTTTTCCCCCTTACAGCTTCTTTACTGTCTTCACTTACAAGTGCAGCAGACCCATGGACTCATTAGTGTATCAGCTCTGACACTGCCTGAAGTGGTGGCAGCAGCAGTGGCATGTCCAGACATAAGCAGAGCCAGCAGCTTTTTCTGCCTCACTTGTACTCAAGAGCCTTATATTTGGAAGCCACTTCAAAATCTCTTTTGGTCTCATGAGTCAAGATGAGGCAACAAATTAAATTGGTTTTCTAGTTTAAGCCGAATTATCTTGCATTTTCAATAGCACTGATGAGACAGGTAGATTCCAATAGTATTATAAGCTTGAGTGAGCACCTTCTTCCTTCTTTTGTTTCTTCCCATGAGTTGCTAGCTTAGTCTGCTCACATTTCTGTTTATTCTTTCTAGCCTTATATTCTCTGCCCTTTCTAACCTGAAAATGTCATTGACTGTTTTTATTATGTGCAGTGCTATCCTTTGGTCCCAAGCTTTCATACATTTCTGAATTAGCCTCTTTAGTTTTGTTGTTTATTTTTTTTTCTAATTCTAGTTATTTTCACATTTCCAGATGAAAACTATTCTTATAAAGTTTTTTTTCTTTTTCTGTGTACATAAAGTTGCTGTTCTGCTTGGATTGCTGTACAGCGTTCAGTGAAAAAAGTTACCTATGACTTCTTTCTGCATTTAAAAGTCTAGTTTGGTTTTAGTAACTTGCTATTACTTGATTTTTAAAATGTCTATTAGCATCTTGCTCAACTCGTGATTTCAGTAATGTTAGTCATCGGTTTGCATTCTCAGGACAGGCAAACAGGTGTATCTGGTAGGATGAGCAGGAGTGGAAAAGCTCGCTCCTAAATACAGCTGGGCAAACTTTGTTAACATCTGTGTGATGATCCATACAGCAGTTGACAAACATCTTCAGGCCCTTTCTTCTGAGGTTAAAACCAACAAAACTTCCAAGCCAAACTGTGTCTCCAAAACCTAATTAGCTTGGGATATGTTAATCTCTTTGGTTGGTGGTCACATGAGCTGTATCAGATTGTAGACATGGCCAGCTGGGCGGGTGAATGTCTGGCTGGAATGAGATTACACGGTGTAGGTTCTGTGACAGCAGGTTCCCTGCTCACCCCACAGGTCCCCTCTGCAGGGATGGGTGTGGGCTCTCAGAGGCCTGTCTTCAGCTCTGCTGCTGCCAGAGTTTTGCTCTGGACTGAAAATTTTGACAGCAGCTATTTGCTCTAATGGAAGCTGGGGAAGGAAGAGGAAGGAAGCAAATAAAGAAGAGGATGGTGGCTCAGGAATGCCTGAGCTGTGTTTCTGTGCATGAAACTATTTGGGAAGGGGACAGAAAAATGAGTGAAAGCCCTAAAATGTTTGATTTGTACTTAACAGCCTCTCTTTACGATGGAAAGCTCACATTTTAGCAATAGGTTGGCAGGTGTGTGCAAAGAGTGGCTTCTGAAACCTCTGATAATGTGTCCGAGCTCGACCCTGATCTGGTCTTGAAATATATTCAGCCCTAAGTCTGTTTATTGCGCATGTGAATTTAGTGCCTCTTACATTCTTTAAATAGTTGATCTGTATCAAGTATGCTTCATCCCAGGGCTTAGCTGGAGCTGCTTGTCTGCAGTTGCTTCTTCCTGGCACTGGGTACAGGTACCAAAGTGAGAGTAGAAGGACTCTCTTGCCGGTGTGGTTTTTTGCTAATTTCAATGTTTTCTGTGCTTGGTGAGGAAATTATGAGGAGAGTGGGGAAATTGTTGGTGTGTAAGAGATAAGAAAAGTGGAGACAGCACAACTGTCTTAGAGAAGAAGTGGCTAGGGTGTATAAGACACTGACAGTGTGGGAGAACTGCTCCATGGACAATAGCACTGTAAAGAATGAGTCTACTTTTACTGCTTCTACTTCTGCTGTACTCGTATAAGTAATACTTCTGTGCTATTCTAATCTAAAACCACAGATTCTGTTAGTGCTGCAAAGTGGAAATAGTCACAGTCTATGATGTTTGCTCCAAAAAACCACAAACAAGCACTGCTGACAGGGAAAAACAGCATGGTTTGAAAAATGAATTAAATAAAATGTGTGGTTACATACTAAGGGTTTGATTGTGGCTTTTGCTTACCTTTCAGTGATAACTTAAACAGCCTTGATGTTTTTCAGGGGTTTCTTTGTAGATGTAAGAATGAAGGTGATAGAAGGTGCAAGCTGGGCATGGAAGGTGGATATTTGTTTCAAAGAAACATTAAATAAAATTGAAGAAATGTAAAATCAAGCTAATGGAAGAATAGTGTTTTCCACAAGGCAAAATCAGACTATTAAAACTCTCATACATGGAATGTTAAGGAAAAAAAAAATTAAGGAAACATAATGCATTAGGAAGAAGGGCTTTGGTTTATTGCTTGTTTGGTATTTTTGAGGGTTTTTTTAAACCACACAAGACAGGCCAGGCTCAGTAAAATACTAATTTATCTTCCAGTAGAATAAAGAGGTAAGGAGAGTATGCAACTGGGACTTGTAATAATGCGTTTAATTTGTATATCTTACATGGGCTTTTTGGCAGAATCTCCATGACAAGAAACAAAGCTGTAATTTGAAAAGCTTAATTTCTACTAATAGAACATCAATTATCTTTTTATATGTATGACATTCATTTTAGGCCTTTTTTTTGTAACCAGTGTTTTCTCTGCTTCTATGTTTTAATATGCCAAATGAAATAATAAGCGTACGAAAATACTTGCAAAAAATTGTCAGTCCTCAGTTGGTTTTTTTCCTTCCTTAATATTTCCTAATTTTTTTTTTCAGCTTCATGTTGAACATGAGCCTTGTTATGATCATTGAGAATGTGAAGTTGGCCCGTGAATATGCCTTACTGGGAAATTACGACTCTGCCATGGTCTACTACCAGGGAGTTCTTGACCAAATGAATAAGTATCTGTACTCTGTGAGAGATACCTACCTGCAGCAGAAATGGCAGCAGGTAAATAGCACTTTTCTGGGACATCTTGAGGGAAAAGCATTGAAGTAGCAAGAATTGCCTATCTTATTGCAAACAAAAATATAAAAATACCCCATTATCTCATAAAGTAGTGTTGTTATATATAGGCTTCTTTTTTGTTATATAGACTGGTTTAAGTCATCTTTATGACTTCTTTGTCTGACAGTGGCAGAACAGTCAATGGAACATGGCTCTGAGGAGCAAGTGCAATGTCTGCCCTGACAGCAATGCTGATGAGTACCCCTGTTATGTTCAAGTTTTTTCACCTGGTATCTTTAGGGTCTTATTTCCCTCAATGTTTTAGTGGGACTAAGGTCCTTAACATCAAGTTGATAATTTGTCTTCAACAAAAACCTCTTTTTTTTTTTAATTGATATTCTGCCTATTAGGTTGATACTTTTGATTGATATTTAGTCTGTTAGGTTCTGTCATACCTGTTTAATATGCAAAATTTGTTAAAAGTCTCTTTGATATTAAATCCAAAATCTCTTTGTTCTTTAAATGTGCTGAGGAAGGCAGAAAACCTCCTTAATATCTAATGTGTGTAATTCTTGTTTATTGAAGTAGAATTAGGTAGCTCATTAAACCCTGTGGAATCCATCCAGGCATTTCATGGGCTTGAACAGAGGACTGTTACAAACTTATTTCCAGTGTGTTTAATCTACCTTTTTTTAAAATCAGGTTTGGCAGGAGATAAGTGTGGAAGCTAAGCATGTGAAAGATATAATGAAAACACTGGAGAGTTTTAAACTAGACAATACTCCATTGAAAGCCTCACAACAAGAATTACCAGCTCATGATGCAGAAGTCTGGTCTTTGCCAGTACCTGCTGAACGTAGGTAAGAGGAAACCTGAAGACCTAAATTAATATTTATCAGGACAAAGTGTGCTTTGGCTTCAGCCTGTTGTGGTGTAATTTTTGTTCTTGAGCTTAGATGTGTAACACTCGCACCAGCAGCTTGACACCATTTGTGGTGAAGGCGGTGTCAGGTGAACGTTCTGGGGTTTTATCTTACTTAGTCCTGACTAATGTCAAGGTTCTTCCCCCCACACACTGTTGCCCACATTGTTTGGTTTTTTGTTTTGAGTTTTTATTTTACTTTTGTCTCTGTTGGCATTAATTAGCTGGTTCAGGATGCTGAAGATACTGTTCTGTGTGTCTAGTGGTTTTTGTTTGGTTTTTTTGCCTTTTTTTGTGAGTACCTATCTGCCTAGGTTCACTGGAGGTTCTAACACATGACAGTGGTAGCATGAAGGAGGGGGCAGGAGTACTTGCAAAGCAGGCACAGAACTCTTCATTTTGACAGAAAGTGACTATTAGATTACTTTAACTGTATTGTCAAATTATTGTTTATTTGTTAATTTTTTGAGCTTCATATTACTTCTACTGGTGAAATATACAAAGCAAGTCCCTTATTTTAAGCAGGTGGACCCTGGGCTTGTGGCACAGGGAAAATGGATTTTTAGTCACTATCTAAAAGTATCTGTCTTGTTTCTGACATACAGATTTTTATCTTGAGCCACATGGCTTTTCAGTTTGTAACCAGTTGATTTGGTTGTGTGGTGCTCACCAGTGGCTTTACACTGAGGCTTTTTGCATATGTTACAACTAATTAGACCTTCGCCAGGACCCAGGAAGCGTCAGTCTGCTCCGTGCAGTGATTGCAGAGGCCACAATAATCGTGTGAGTGCAGCTGTCAGAGGCTCTCACCGTCCCTCCTCCCGGAACCCCAGTGATAAAGGGAAGGCAGTCCGCAGCCGGGAAAAAAAGGATCAGCAAAATAAAGGAAAAGAGGAAAAGGTAAACTTGAAAACTACTTCATGGTGTTGAGAAGCTCAGTTGTGCTTTCTTACTATTGAAATTATAAAGTGTATTATAAAGCGTATTAGAAAATGACATGCCTATAAAATGTTTCTTCTGTTCATGTCAGTGTGCTGATTTGAATCTCACCTTGTAAGGTGTCTTTTCTTTGTGCACAGTGTTGGTTATGGATTAATTAAAAACAAACAATTGCTTGGGGAAGTTGGGATCTCGTAAATGTCTCTGAAGGTGTGTGCCAAGAGGATGTTTCCAGGTTCTTGGTGGTTCCAAGCAAAAGGACAAGAGGCAACGGGCAGAAACTGATGCATGGGAAGTTCCTCCTGAAGATGAGGAAGTACTTTTCTACTGTGTGGGTAACCACACACTGGAACAGATTGTCCAGAGGGGTTGTGGAGTCTCCCTCACTAGAGATACTCAAGAACCTTCTGGACACAGTGCCGTGCTGTGTGCTCAGGGATGACCCTGCTTGAGCAGGGGGGTGGGACCAGATGACCCGCTGCGGTCTCTGCCAGCCTGACTCATTCTCTGATTCTGTGATGTGTTTACTGCAACTTGAAGGCAGTTGTTTAAAGTGATATCACTGAATTTCTGATGTAGAGCCCGGTGGAGCTCATTCACATGGAACATCTTAGTGGCATAATTGCTTTGAGTATAATTTAAATCAAGATTGACTTGCCTCTTCCGAAGCATATCAAGATTTACTTAATCCTTAAATTAGACCCTTGACTTTTTTTTGTTTCTTTTTTTTTTTCTTTTGAGCTATGTTGCTAGCCACATATTCTCTTCAGTTGTAAAGAAACAAAACCCCAGCATACCTGAACTATGATCGGTTCTTGGTGATCAGAGTTCTTTAATTTTTGCTTTGTGCTCTGGTCTCCATAAATTTAGCATATGACCAAGGTAAGAGACCATATGAAAACAGCAGATTCATAGTTTTCCAGGGTCTAAATAAATCAAATATCCATGCAATAGTTTGTTAGTTTCAGCAACCTTAAGTTGTGATAAGATATCATAGCCTGTGGAGGTAGTATACTCTACAAGGGTGGAATTGTTTAGCTGTGTAAGCTACTACTTCTATTAGGAGCTAAGTTAGTTTGCCTATGAGTGATAATCCTCTCTCCATCAGAATATATCCACAGAGAGACAGGATAGGTCTCTTTTTCTCTTTTACAGTTGTTCTGTCATCACCAGTGCTTGCTGTTAAATGTATAAAACCAGGGTATGTCTAGTGCATTTTATTTCCTTTCAGTTGCATGGTCTCTGCTGTTTGAGCCCTTCCAGCTATATAGCTTCTTTGCTTTGACTCTGCTGCAGAGCTGCTTCTCTGCTGTTCATGTCCATGCTTCTGTATCAGTTAATTAGCTCTGGTTTTACTCCTGTGGTCTCCCTGCAGATCACCATTGCTCATTCTACATATGGAAGTCATGCTTAATTTTTTTTTGCGTCCCACATACATGACATATTTGTGACACTTAGAGAATTTGAGATACTCTCAGTGTGACACTTTGTGGTCCAGTCTTGCACACAATTTTCCCCTCTTGTGTCTCAGATAGTTTCAAATTTCTTTGAGAGAAGAGGCAGAAACTCTTACACTGGGATAGGTGTATGCAGTTTTGGTTAGGTACCCAATCAAAGAAACTGCATCAGTACAATATGCTGGCTTTGGGGAGAAGGAAATGGAACCAGGGCAGTAGAGAAATCTGGGTGAAACACACAGATCCATCCTGCAGTGCAGCTGTAATATGGATGCTTCATAATTTTCATGCTGGTTTATGTTGCCACCTTCTAAAAGTATGATGCTGTTGTGGACTTGTAAAAATTCATTAGTAGCATGACCATTGTTATGTATTTACATTGTTATATCCTTTATATGTAGAACAAATCTGCATCTGAGATTTCAGAGTCTGAACCAAAGAAATTTGATAGTACTGGATATGACAAAGATTTAGTAGAAGCTTTGGAAAGAGATATAATTTCTCAGAATCCCAACATCCGATGGTAAGTTTGAGTACTGCTGCTAGTCTTTTGTTTCCTCTCACATGATATAACAAGAATTAATTATTTTAACAGATGTGTACATATAAAAAGTACATACAGGTTTTCCTTACTGATTTTAAATAGGCAACTAAACTTTTTATGTAGTTGAATACTTCTAGACCTGTGCCAGTACCTTTCTATAAATGTGTTAAATAGTAAACCTTATATAAAGCTTGTTTTGTGTTCCAAATGTTTCCAAGCTTAGATGGTTTTGTGAGGATTAAATGAGCAAAAATCTTCTGGCAAATAAAGTAGGCTTTAAAAAAAAAACAAACAGTCCCACAGAACACTTTGTGTGCATGCAACTGCCTTGTATTTCAGTTTAATATTTAAATATATGTTTCAGTTTTTATATAAAATCTTAAATTACGACTTCAGATTTTAAACTAGTTCTTCATATAGATTTGTTCTGAAATCAAAATATTACTTGGGTACATGCTGATAAGAGGAATGACCTGAAAGTTACTTTCAAGGAAATAAGACCAGCCTATAAGGTATCTAAGAATTAATACTTTTATAACTCTGAAAAAGAATTCTAAACATTCTTTTTATTTCCACTCCATTTACTAGTCTTCAGCAAGTTGTTCTTGTGACAATGAAAGAATGGTATTTAAAGTTTCAGGGACATCCAATCTCTCAGCAAAACAAGAAAGCATTGGTAGGTAGACTAAGTTTGACCAGCCTGCTTTGTTCTCCTTGTCTTTCTTGAATACTGACAGTGATCCTCTAGTGAAATAATTCATGGGGTTTTTTTGCTTTTGCATCTATCTGGAGTCTGCCAGGCAGATGCCAATTGTAGCTGATACAGCTTTTGCCACTACAATGTAAACAATTCAGGAAAATGACTTAGATTTGTGGGAGAACCAATGGGTAGCAATAAGTTTAATTGAGTAGTTTTTTGAGCTGTGGAGTGGTTCTTTTGCCTCCTGTCTGAATCTGTCAAACAACTTTCTATTTCTTGTCAGGGATGACATTGCTGATTTAGTAGAAGCCAAAAAGCTGCTTAAGGAAGCTGTAGTTTTACCAATGTGGATGCCAGAGTTTTTCAAGGGGATTAGAAGACCCTGGAAGGTATGAAAAAACCTGCTCCTGCAATCATAAGTAGGATTTTGAGATTGGATCTTGGCAGAACAAGAAATTTCAAATGTTTTACAGTTTAAATAAATTCTTCCCATGTTTCAGTAACAAGATTTATTGTAAATAACAACAAAATAAATATGTCAGCCAGATACCTGCACATTGTCTTCAGCTAGGTGTTTTCGAGTAAGCCATGATGCTCATTACTTATCTTTGAATAACTTTTCAAGCAACAATTTACATCCAGTAGTACTATTACATTAAATAAACTGCAAAATCCTCTGTTTTGATTCCTGTCCTAAAAGTGGCCCTTTTTCATTTTTATAGGGTGTGCTGATGGTTGGTCCTCCTGGTACTGGAAAGACCCTCCTAGCAAAAGCTGTAGCCACTGAATGCAAGACAACTTTTTTCAATGTTTCTTCTTCCACACTTACCTCAAAATACCGAGGAGAATCTGAGAAACTTGTTCGTCTGCTGTTTGAAATGGTGATTTAAGTTTCTGAACATGAAGATAATGAAGTAGAATCACCTCTGGAACAGTGAAACCTTACCAAGGTTTCAAACTTATAGCATACATAAACCACTCTCCAGACTTCAAATGCTTGGGGCATTTCTCATTTTCCCATTTGCATTTCAAGATTATTCCTAAATGGATTTATAAAGGCTGAAAAATAGGTTGTCTTTTATTTTCTGGGTTAGCTTGCTACATTAGAGGTAGCTCACTATAAGCTGGTGAGTGCTGTAGAACATAGTTGAATGGAAATTGAGGGGTGGAATTAATTGCTTTCTGGGTGAGAACCCTATTTAGGCTGTGTGTTTTATTGTTTTTGTGGGTGGTTTTTTGTTTGTGGTTAAAAGAAGTGGCCTTCCAAATTGTAGTTGGCTTCAGAGCACATAATACTTGAAATAATATTCAGGAAATAGTTGTCCTTTTTTTACCTGTGTTGCCAGGTGTGTGTGCAGTGTTTGCTAGGGTGCCCAGTACTGAAGGGGACAGCAGAGTTACAGTTACAGTAATCAGAAAAGACAGGAAATACCAGATCTTTTGCATTAAAGTTTGTTAGGCAGGATACCAGCTCATTTAATGTGATTGGTCAAAAATGCAGATAACACAATGAGCAGCATTTCAACTGCTCTAATACAATAGCTTTTATTATCCTGGATCCTTGTCTTTAAATGCTCTTGTTTTCCAAAATGTCAGTTATTTTGCAGTTGACCTATCTTTTGGACAGGTTCCATGTCATGATGTCCCAGCTTAACATTCATCCTGGTTTTAACTGAAATACTATTCAAGCATTCTGTGATGACTTTCACAGTTTTAAATGTTTCTCCTAATGTGAGAAACTGCCTATAGCTCATGAAATATTTACTTATAGCCCTAACAACTACAGGACTTTGCCAAAAGCCCTTCTACTCAAAGTTTGTGAATGAATGCACAGCTGCTGTGTACCTGAGTGCTGGGGTCCAAGAGAGGGAAGGGTGGGGATCCTTTGATACCTAGAAGCTGGGGTAAATACATCATTGCTCTGCTCTGAATATGCTGCTACTTCTTAAGTGGGAGTGAACTGCTATTTCAGCTTCTGCTTTAACTTTTCCTTTCTCCAGGCTCGATTTTATGCCCCAACAACCATATTTATTGATGAGATAGACTCCATCTGTAGCCGCAGGGGAACTTCGGAGGAGCATGAAGCCAGCCGACGTGTGAAGGCAGAACTGCTAGTTCAAATGGATGGTAAATAACCTGATCACTGGGAACTGCTGGATGGGAGGAAACTTGAGGGACAAAAAAAAAATGGAAAGCGTCATTCTTCAGAACCAGTTTTTCAAAAGCCTTTCATGAAATTTAGGTTAAAAGCTACAGGTGACATTATTTAACATTGTTTTGGTCTCTGAGTTATGATTTTATATTAGTGATCCAGAATGAGGAAGATTCAGTGGAAAATACAATATTTCAAAAGACCAGCAGGAAAAGAAAAACCTGCTTCTCTCAGTCTTTGCCTGGCATATCACTCACTTCTTCAAAATTAAGTAAAAAGTGCTTCAAAAGAACTGTTACTTGTTTGTACTTAAACTTCAAAGGCAGTATTACACTTAACTTCTTTGGGATCTCTTTTTCTCCTAAAAATATAAGTAACAATTGAAGATCTTCTGTTTTATAGAAGTGGTTGGGAGAGTTTTCATTTCAAAACACTGAGTTCACTACAGATATATGGCTAAAATTTCACAAATCAATGAAGTTCAAAAGTAGGTAACAACGCAGAGGCATCCATTTTATATTCTGAGGAGCAGAGAGAAAGAAAGGAACCACTGAGAAGTGCTAATCTATGGACTGACTGATCTGTGATAGAATTCCATGAGTCAGAAGATCTGCATATTTATTTCTCCTCCTCTGATGTTGGTACACTTTTATTTTTGTATTTAAAGAGCAGCAGAGCTCTAATACTGTTCTCATATTAAGTATGTACATAATCTGATTTTATTAGTAAGAACTACTTTAATCCTTTTCCTTGGGCATTAATAAATTTTTTTATATGTGGACTCTCAAGCAGGCTAGGTACAACAGCTACCCCACAGCCCAATCCTGTTCTAAGCAAAAACAGTAGATACAGAGAGTAGCAACTTCAATAAAATTACCTTCTTCCTGTTGTAGCAGATTCATAGTGTTTAGAAACTGAGGTGTTCTATCTGTCTGTAAGAACTTGTGATTTAGTCCACCAAATTTAAACATTCACTTCAGCAGTTTGCACTGTCCAGCTGTACATAGGAAACCTTTGGCCTGATGTCAGAAGTGAAGACACCTTGTAGGGGAGTCCTGCTGCTTTAGTGTGGCTGTTGGTGAATGCTGGGGGAGATGTTGGGTTTTGGTGTGGTGATGGTGTTGGGCGTTGTTTTGTTTCCTCACAGGCTGCTACAAGATGTTGGTGTGAAAATTGAACCACTGTGGCAGAAGTACAAATAACTGCTGTAAAACCATTCTGGCCATGATAGAGAGGAACTTCCTGGACTGAGCAGAGCCCTGTATCCCTGCTGCTATTTAAACCAAGCTTCCATTTATGCTTGCAGGCTGTCACAGAGATGAAAAAGCAAACTCTGTTGCGCTTGGTGATTCTATTATGCTTGGGCTCATTAAAGTGCAGTAGAATACAGTTCTGCTTTAATACTGCAGAAGTGTTTTCTCTGTACGTGAAGTTTCAAAAAAAGTGTATATTTTACCTCCTTTTTTCTCCACTGCAGGTGTTGGGGGGGCTACTGAAAATGATGATCCTTCTAAGATGGTCATGGTACTTGCTGCTACTAATTTTCCTTGGGATATTGATGAAGCCTTAAGACGGAGACTAGAAAAGAGAATTTACATTCCTTTACCATCAGGTATGAAGAATTTGGGAGAGGATGGTTAGAACTTCTAAAATCTAAATTTTATCAACACTCCTTTAGTTTTGGTCACTTGGTTTAAAAATATAATTGATATGTGTATGCAAAGTCACTTACGGATTCAGGACCAGCTGAAATCTAAATATGAACATTTACTCTTGTAGCAAGTAAAGCATCCTTTTTCTCATTCTTCTCTCTTATCCTCCTTCAATTTATTATTTATCTTCAGAAAGTAAATGGTACAGACTCAATTTTCTTTTCTGTGATTAGCCAAAGGTAGAGAGGAACTCCTAAAAATAAATCTGCGAGAGCTGGAACTGGCTGATGATGTTGACCTTGCAAACATAGCTGAGAAAATGGAAGGTTATTCAGGTGCAGACATTACCAATGTATGCAGGTAAGCTGACATTGCATCATTTGTGTTACTACTGCTGCAAACTTTGGGAAAACTGTTTATAAAGCAGCCAGTTTACACAATTAAAGTTATTGGATAAGAATGGACTGTAACTTGTCTTTTATGTATGGCTAAAAGTTGAAATATTTCATTAATATTTACCTAAATTTCCATTTGAAGAGTAGTTGCAACCTACTAATCTAATAAGCTGTGATTTAGGTAAAATTCCACCTTCTTTCATATAGACTAAATTGTATGCATGAGGATTGTCCAGAGGACGGTTAACTTTAACTTGTAGAGTTGTAGTCATTCTGCTTGGGCTGTATGACTTCTGCAGAAATCCATATTTCTGTTGCCTGTGAGAGGCAACAGTGATAGAGGTTGGAATAACTAAAGTAAAAACACGGAGTTTTCTTCTTTCCTGACATTGTAAAGGTGGAGTCTGGTGTGATGGTACAAGCTGTGTACTCAGCACACTGGTTTTTGTGATGAGACTGACTAAAGTTTTCTGCTGCCTCCTTAATTTCCCTGTCTCCTCGGTACTGTTGGCATCAGTTATTTGTGGCCTGTTCTTTAGCCTAGATTCCTGAAATAATTGACTAAAAATATCTTCTAATTCTTCCCTTATATTTTCTTTGAAAATTTGGGAAGGGAAGGAGCGGACTGATCGGTTAAGAGACGTGTCAGTTGTCCTGTTTACATCAAGACTTGCACTGGCACAGCTGTGGCAGTGGCAAGCTCTGAGACCTGCAGTACGGGACAGAGAGCCGAAGCTGCTTGAGACGCTGTTGTCATCTGATGAGCACCTGTGTAACGCTGCTTTCAGGCTTTGGAGGTGGCACTGAAGTGTGGCAGGGCAAGGCTTCAGCTCCTAGTTGTTCCAGCCCAGTCTGTCAGCTTTGAGCAGGATGAGAGAGCTGGAGTAAAAGCACCTCCTGGCAAGTCCCTCAAACTCAGATCCGTTTCTTGCCTAGATTCCTGACACGGCTCTGCAGACACGTGTCAGCACAGCTGAGAGGACAATGTGCTGTGCCACAGAGATGAAAGCAAGCAGCCTGTACACAAAGCTGCCACCAAAGGCTCTGTCAGCAGGGCCACTGCAGACTGAGCTAAAAGTTCGGAGCCTCAGTAGAGTTTCCTGAACAAACCTTGCGCAGTGTCTGGGAAAATAATGGTATGTTAGTTGCTCTGAATCTCTGTTGTGGAGATTTGTTTCACTTTTAGGTTTGTGAGATTAATTTCTGGTGTTCTTTTGATCTTTGGTTCTGCTTTGAAAGGAGTTTGTGCTAATAGGTTCATGTTGTATGAAAGAGTTTATTTGGTCAGCTGCTTTGTGCATTTTACCTGCAGTTTGTCTCCACCAGTCTGTTCAGTGTTTGTTGTTTGTAATTAATTTTATACTGAATATCAATACACTTTATTTTAGAAATGAAAATACTTGTAATGTTTTTCTGTGAATTTTATGTGTGTATGTAGTTGTGTACAATTACTTTTGATTTTTTTAACCAAAGCCTCTTTGTACAAATACTGTTAAACAAAAAAAAGGCAAACAGATTAAAACAAACATGAAGAAACATCTGAATCTTCTATTTTTGGCAGTCTCTGAAGAGATGACTGAGGTGGCAGCAAGCAGAAATCCAGATGAACTGAGATTTGAATGTACATGGTTTGAAATCACTAAGAAAGTACTCGTATTAACCTGAGTATTTGCACTTTGTTCATGGTGTCAGGAGAAATAGCTCTTGGATATGATTGTTTCATTTACATTGAGACAAAAAGATGTGGATGATTTAAAAGTGCTTTTTTATGGTTCAGGCTCTCAGGCTGTAAGCAGAGTAAAGTTCAAACCTGTGTACTGTGACTGTCCTTGCTAGTGACACAAGCAAAGCATAAGAATAAGTGGGCCAAGAGCTGTGGTTTACTGAAATTACCCTCCTATCTTAAAGAATTTGAGGTGAAGTCCAAAGTTTGCTGAGTGAAAACCAGTCAGAGGTAACACTACAGTTGCTAGCAGTCAGCATATAACAAGGGGGAGATGAAGATGAATCTTCATTTTAAAATTCCAGAAATACAAAATACATTCAAATTGCAAATTAGATGTGAGTACGAACTAACTTTGAATTGTTGTTTTGGGTGGACTGCCAGTGTTGAAAGGCCTTTAGAACAGAACTGGCCCCTGCGGTGTCTTACAGTGGGTGGCTGCCTGTGTTTTCAGTACAGCTTTGGTGCTTCTCCAGGCACCAAGAGTGCATTTGAGAAAGCACCAGGAGTTCAGTTTGGAATACTAGACTGTCCATAAAATGACTTCACAAAAGGAAGTGATGGCAGGTGCACTTCAGTTCTGCCAGCGTGCTAAGGTATGATGGGCTTGTTGCTTGATTGGCTGGATTGTTTTTGCTGGACTTTCTGTTTTTTTAACTGCTGTCTGGAAGCAAATTAGATGCACAGAATGTCCCCTCACCCCATTGTGTAACAGTAGCTTATGGTTTACAAATGATGATGTAACAGCAAAGCTTGGCGATATTTGATTGAAATGGAGTTCAACAAGGCAACCTTTTGGTTGTCCTGAAATTTTAGTTCCAGTACTAAGAGATTTTAATTTGTTAATTTACACTGAATATTAGCTGAGTTGGTCAGAGCATGGTGCTAATAATATCAAGGTTGTGGGTTGGATCCCTGTACAGGCCGTTCATTTAGGAGGTGACTTGATGATCCTTGTGGGTCCCTTCCAGCTTCCAGCAGGAATATTCTGTGAATTGTTTAGTAAATTCCTGAAGTCTGACAGTTATGGTTTCCTTTAGCGGGAGGGGATGGTACTGAAACAAAGAATATTCTCAAACGATTTTTCTAAATCCTTCTGGAAGACAAGGTGTAAGTTTTTCTCTCTTTGGATTCTCACCTTCTCACATGACACAATATACTATTGTGATATCACTAAGATTATACTTCCATCTTTTTTACTGCTAGGCAGATTAGCAGTGTTTTCTTGTTATTATAAGATCTGTAACAATGGATTAGCAGGAACTTCAGCCTTCCAGTGTTACCTAATTATCACCTCACTAGCTCATCATCTGCTGCTACCAGATTTACTGCTGGAAATCTAAATGTAGCCAAAGCTAACACTAGAGAAAATGTTACACTTGTAAAAGCACTCGGTGCTCATTAAGGCCCAAAGTTTGAGGAGCTACATACAGAACAGATTTTGTTATTTAACTTTTAGCTCTTGAGTGTACATGTTGGAGGTAGATACTGTTGACTCCTCCGCCTTTGAAGTGGGATTCCTGTTCAAACCAGGAAGCATTCAAAACACTCCAGCTACTTAATCTATATCTAGGAGGAGTGAATGAAATTGATATTGCCTTGTTCCTGTTTAAAAATACTATAAACAGCAGCTACATCACAGGCATGCAGTGACATGAGCTAAACCAGTTTGTCTTTACCTCTTTTGCCTAGCCTATCAATAGTAGCTGTTCAGATATTTGGTGAGGATAATGCCATGTTTGAAAACTATGGATAGCGTGGTATTGTAGATTGCAGAAGCAGTTGGAGATCTCCCCATAAAAGTTTACAGTTCTTTATTGAATCTTTTTGAATGCAGCAGCTTAACTGGAATGCTGTGTTGAGCCTTTCAAACAACTGAACTCATCATCCTGTATTTGAGTAATGATTTTATTTTCTTACCCTTCTGACTAGAGATGCATCATTGATGGCTATGAGGAGGCGTATTGAAGGCTTGACACCAGAAGAAATCAGAAATCTTCCCCGAGATGAAATGCACATGCCAACAACTATGGAAGACTTTGAAATAGCTTTGAAGAAAGTTTCTAAATCTGTTTCTGCTGCAGACATTGAGAAATACGAGAAATGGATAGTTGAGTTTGGATCATGTTGAGTTGTCTTCTGTTGAAGAAACCACCTTATGTCTTAAAACAGCTTTAGAAATAATTGGTGATGTGTCAGTGCACTGCGTGCTCTTTTTAACTTTTGTAATTTAAGAGCAACAGATTTCTAAATAAATTTTTTTCTATAATGCAAGTTCTGTCTAGATCTCTTTGAACTAGCTCAGAAGTCATCAATTTTTCTCATATGCTGATAGTATCTGGTTTGATTTTCAAGGTTTTGAAATTAATACTGTAATTCCTTTCATCAATATTTACTCTTGAAAAATTGCTTTTGTGTCAGTAAAATCCCCCAAGCTAGCCCTGCTAAGAGAGTCAGGGATGCTGAGAACTTGAAAATTGGCCAAACAAGATGCAGTTATACAGATCGCTTCCCTAGCTGATCTTGGAGAATCCTACCGTTAAACTGTTGTTAAAGAACCTTTGCAAAGGCTTTGATATGGAACAGCAACCCTCATGCTGGAACAGTCAATGAAGTTAGAGGAGTTTGAGGAAGGGTTTCAGATCATCACGGGTTTACAGCAGCTGCTAAATAATATTAAAATACGTTCAGCCAGTGTAAACTGATTCTGAGCAGCCAGCAGTGATGCTGTCACACGTATAGTTTCCTTGTTATTCTGAGAAATCAAAAGCTTTCTGGCATTAATTCTGAAATAGGTGTTTCTTCCTTGACTGTCTGGTACTGCAAGCAGCAAAATGTTAGACTGGTCAGTTGGGTCCTGCTTTACACGGTTATTCTCGTAGGGCAGCATGTGTTGTTTGTGCTCAGTTCATAACCCTGACTTTTCAATTGACATAAAATATAAATTCTTGTTTTTCATTACTTAACTGCTTCTACATGCCATTTATTATCTGAGAATGGTTCTGCAGTAACCATCCAGGTAATAATTTTAGATTTTGCTGATCAGTGGTAATTGTAACTAAACCACCTTTAATTTCTTTCCATCTTCTACTGTTTGGGATACTTTTCTTCTTGCTAGCTCCTCCCAGTGCAGCCAGCTGTAGCTCTGTTTATGGGTAAACTTCATTTTTTTTCATGAATCAAATGGGTCTGGACTTGTTCCAGCTGGTACATACATGCTGTATAAAGCTGGCTGTGGAATTCCTGCTTGTAATGTTAACGCAGAGTTGCAGTCTGAGTAGGAGGCAAGTGCATCTCAAAGACACAGCTGTGTAAATGGCATTATTGTGAGCATCTTGTTCATGTGCCTAAAATTCATCGCTATGTTGTGAGTGACAGCTGGACACGCTGGAAAGGGACTTCCAGCAGTGTCAGCCATGAGAGGCTCAAGTAAGACACTGAGATCTTGTGAGAGCTCCTGAATCCCTGGGTGGACCAGCATGATGAACCCAGAAGTGAAATGAAAAAGATGAGGTAAGTATACAGGTGAGCACACTTATAGACATCCATTTCCAGAATGGAAAACATATTTACTATTTTTGGATAGTCTTATGTGTCAGAGTTAATAAAAATACACAATATTTTGAAGATGTAGGTACTCTTAGTAGTTATTTTCCTGTTTGTATGTAAGGATAAGAGTGTAGCTGTCAGGTTTTGTTGCAGATTTCTTCTCATAATTCACTACAAACAAACTAGAATACTTGATCTGGCTCCCACATAAGGGACAATAAGCAAGCTTTGGACCTTGGCAGCAGTCCATTAAGGGGCCACTTAGACTAAGTGTGATACTTAGTCTAAGTAAACCTTAGAACTCCAAAGTAAACCTCAACTTAAAAGCAGAAATTTAGTACTCAACCAGCTGTGTTCACTCTGATTAAACAAAACTAAAATCTCTGTAATGTGTAGTACAGGAAAGAAAGGGTGATAGAGGCTGATTTTGTAGCTCAGAGGTTTCATTCTGGTTTGGAACAAGCATTGTGGTGATAAACAGTTCTGAGGGCAGGAAGGGCTGCGGTGAGGTGGCTTGTGAGGAGATGATGTTGCTATTTCTAGGAACCTACCAGCATCCCACCAGGGATTTTTTTGGGTAGACGGTTGTGGTTTTTTTGTTTGGTGTTTTTTTTTTTTTTTTTTTTTTTTTTTTTTTTTTTTCAGTTCCCAGTTCCCCCACATACCTTCCCCTAGAGGGCACATCAGTTCATGTCCTGGAAAAATGAGACCTGCCATGACTGGCATGCAGGACAGTTGCCCTATCCTTATTGTCTTAGTTGGGTGAGCTGGTTTTTTTGTCAATTTGCAGAATTGCTCACAGCTGTGCCAGATCAGAGTAGCACTCCTCTGAGAGGCTTGAGATTTGTGATTTGAGAAAATCCTGTGCATACTAAAGCAGAAACACAAAAGCTTTAACTTTTAAAAGACTTGATAACTCCAGCTCCATAAAGCTGCAGAAACTGACAGTTACCGTGTTCAAGATTTGCACTAATTTTAGAATTCCATTAACCTAATGGTGATATTTCTGTCCTGCTGCTTTGTAACTTTACAGAAATCAGACAAGTTTTGAAGCAGTACCAACACTTTCAGGCTTAACCATGCATTTGTTGCAGCTGTTTAGAACAGCTAAATCTCCTTGTGGCTCTTGCAGGTGCTTAGTTTCCAGTTTCATATGGAGAGCACGTGCAAACAGCTGCCAAGTTTCCATCTGCAGCATAATTCCTACTGTGTGCTCTAAGGGAGAACTATTGTGTTTCTTGTCCATCCTATTTTTTTTTCCCCAGAAGAAGCTCACTTCAGCCTTCTACATCACTTCTTCTTGAGCTATGCTAATGGAGGGGCCAGGCAACATCCACATACAGACAAGTTTGTCTATTCCTGTTTGAATACTTGCTCTTGTCTGTGCAGTCACCATTCCTGTGCTAATCCTAGCAGTTTAGCAGTTTCCTGTTCAGCCATGCGTGGCAATTCCTATGCCACCCACAAGGTACTAGAACAAAAAAAAAAAAGAAGTTTGAGCAGTGTCCCTGTTACCTTGGGCTGGTGTGGTGTGTACCACACTGCACTGCTGGGTGGTGAAGTTTGGTTTGGTTTTCTTACAAGGCCAAGCTGGTATTAGAAATGTTCCTTTTATCACTGCAGTGCTGTCAGTTCAGTGAGACAATGAGAGTTGTTCCTGTCACAGACCAGCATCTGAGTAACTTGGATCTCATTAAACACATGATGTTTTCTTGGGGCAGGAGCTGGGGGTGGGGGGAATCCCAGCTTTTCTCCCTCACTCAAACAACTCCAGCTGAACACAGGTAATTCTGATCATTCAAATAATAACTCTGCTCAGTCTAGTGTCAGGCAGTTACAGTTCTGAGGTTTTTCCCTATTCATTCTTTTGACAAACAATTTTTGTAAGTAAGAACAATGAAAAGCTAAGAAACAGACAGTGCCCTAAGTCTGAAATGTTTGGCAAACCACTGTCTTACCTAATTATAAATGCACACATGAACACAGTCTAATAAACAATTTAAATGTTTATTTGAAAAATGTTAACAGTACAAACTGGCATGAGCAGCCCGGGCCTACTCAGCAATAGCAAGCCAGTATTTCTGTAAAATTTAATGGAATTTTCATTTTTCTTTTGGGACTTCATAGAGTACTGTTGTCACAGATAGAAAAAAAGCAAGCTGGTTGCAACTGCTAACAATTTTTATGAGTGGAAGGGACCATAAAAATGTAAAGTGCTTGAAATAGAAATCTGCCATTCAAATTTTTTTTTTGCATATATAAAATGTCAGATCTTTTGAGTAACACAAATGTTTGGTAGTGGTATCTTCCTTGCAAGACACACTTAACCCTATGAGACTTGGAACCAGGTGGAGCAGCTTTGCTTAGGTTTGCAGGCACAGCTGATGTTTGCAATATTCCCTCATATTTCTTTTAAGAATGCTATCTCTGGACTTAAGGACACCCTGAATTTCATCATCTTGTTAGTCAGGACAGCTGACTTGGTTTATGGGCAGGAAGGCAGCCAGCATCCTGTCTGAGGTGTGGAAAAGTGACTTCACAGAAGTTAAAACCAGTGGTAGCCCTCAGGGTAGAAAGCTGCTCTATATTAAACTTCTGAAAAGGCAGCTGTTCTACTTAGAAGCTTCTGAAAAGGCTGCTTGTTTATGGAGAGGCACAAGGAAGTCAGCTTTGGGCCTTGGCCTGAGTGGCCTTTTATCAATTAATCAACTGACTTAGTTTTCTTAGTAGGAAAAAACCAAGGTATTAAGATCAAGTGCCAAATATCAGATCAACTAAAAGTGTGTTTTTAAAAACCAGTAACTCCAAAGTAAATACAGTATTAAGTACATGCTTTCTCATCTAAATTATTTTTCCTGTCTAAAAGGTCTGAAGGCAGGCTGATGGTAGTCACAGGTACAAAGCTGACTTGATCCAGGAGAAGGATGCCTCTGAAAGGTAAGGTTACCTCGCATTAGAAAACAATACATAAAACGATTCTGTGTTCTAAAAATTGGTCTTAAACTCCCCAAACTTAGTTTAAATCAATGCATCAACTAAGTCTTACCCTCATAATATCTCTTATATGAAGTTGCAATGAAAAATGCTTCCAAAATGTACTGGCTGTGGTTTCTGAGGGCTCTCCTTGCCCAGTTTCTACATCTGAAATGTCAGAAGTGTAGGTTCTAGCTGCTCAGTTTCATAGCAGCCTATAACTGTTTGCTGTCAGGGTCCACAGCTGATTCTCAAGGACTCAGCAACAGCCTCCAGTTTCATCAGTGTAATAAAGAATGGCATTAAAGATTTGGGATAAGATCCCAACTCACATCTGCAACTGTCATTCACCAGATGAGATGTTCTGGTCATTCTTAATGGTTTACAATCCTGAGTTTAACCTTTACCATTCTTTAGAGGACCATTTACATAGGTAGCAAGAAAATAACTGTGGTTCAGAGGTTGTTTTTTGTTTTTTGTTTTTTTTTTTTTTTAATGGAGGAGGCAGTTCAATTTCTTTATACACTCTAATAAGGCATAAACAAGCCCCATGTTCCTCAACTAGAAGAGAAATTACTGCAAGCTGGTTCCTCTGCTCCATACTGACCTCTGCTATAGACAGGTTATCATCCACTTTGCTGAACAGTTTGTTGGGATTAGAATTTTCACCCTACTTCCATTTAGTTCAGTTTCATACATGGCAGAGTTAAGCTGCTTACTGGCAGTGATAAGCTGCTTACTGCTGGGGAAAGTACAAAGTGTTTCTCCACTTCTTCTGCTCTAACCAGGGGAGCCCTCCCATCTGACAGCACGCTGTGTGAAATGCCAGGGGAAGCACTGCCTCTTTTGTCACCACAGTTTCCATCCTTCCTGATCTTCCAAGCCTCTATTTTCCTGGTTTGTACAAGAACACCTGTACCCCTGAGTGGATACATAAATTAACTGCATGCAGGGCTGTTCAGAGGCACAACTGATCAGCTGCATTGAAGACATCAGCTGTGCTTGGGGCTGATGAAACATGCTGCACTGTCAGTCGCTTCCCAAAGAAGTTCCAAGGGACAGCTCTTCCAGAGCTGAGTTAGGTTGCTTTAAAGTGCACGTGCTTGCCCATTCCAGCACTCAATCTATGCTGATTTATGACCTGTAGTTACTAATTCATCTTTCTGACCCTTGCTCTGAGACCTTGCTTTCCCAAAAAATGTGTTGCTGGTAACACAGGGAGTGGATGGATACAGCCCTTGCAGGCAATCAGCTTTATTTGTGGCCTCTTGCCACCTATGCCAGCGCCAGTCACTATGGCTTGGAAGCTGCCTACAGAGGTTGATCCCCCTTGGAGAATTCCCCTGCAGATTTGTGAAGCCAAATTTGAGGCCTTTCAGAACTACTGTAAAACTCCAACACAATAGGAGTATGAAAAGATTGTGAGATATTGGAATTGTTTAGATCTAGTTTCTACCCTCCTTTCTTGGAACTACATTAATAGCATCTCACAATGTAGTCCTTAGAAAACTTGATAAAAAATTTGCAGTATGACAGTTCAGCTAAAGACATTTCCAATAAAATACTTTCCCATGTCTCTCTGAAATGCCTATGTGTCAGAAATGCACTTGGAATGGAAAGTTACCAGTAGCTTTCCTCATTGAATTCTTGCTACAACTATCCTACAGAATGGGCCTGATCCTGGAAGATTCTTTAGTCAACATTTTGCTTCCATCAAAGCAAAAAAAATAATTACAAAAATTACTTACTTATTTTCACAGGAAGGCAGAATCAACTTTAAGACTTTGATAATAAGAGCTGCTCCAACAACTCCTACAACAACAACTTCTATGAAACTAAACAAGATAGGTAGAGACTGATACCAGAATCTGCATAACCCTTTTCTCAAGTCTTCTACCCACTGGCACATCACCTACAAAACAGTAAAAATACAAAGATTACAAAACAAAGCAATTGCTGGGTTTTGGGTTTTTTTTAGCTACCGGTAAATCACGTTACATGGTGATGATTTTACTTAAACATACATAAAAGCATGATGAAATTGACTGGTGGGGCTCAGATATCTTTATTGTTCCAAGTCTGAAGCAGGTGAAGGTTTAGTTCTCTGTTCATTAAGGCCCCTTTGGAAAATAAAGGACACTTGAACAGAGTAGACAGTGGGTTGTAACTGTGAGTGTTTTGGCCAAAGAGGAGGCCATAAAACCCATCCTTGTCTAAGCTGGAACTGAACTTCTCCAGCTGTTACTGTTTCCTACAGCAGGTGAGACTGGTGGTCCACTTCTCAGAGGGGTAAGCACTTGAGCAGAGTCAGGAGAAAATGGTGGAATTTAAAGCTAAGCAATATTTGAAATTGTCATAAATGCTTAGCTTGGTATAATGTAAATGTCACCACTGACTATCATGAAGTATCTGTGTGGTCAGAACATGGCAGGATTTAGACGCCCAGTGGATTCCTACTGGACTTGTCACTGCTGAATGGGAATTTAGGAGCAGACATTTTTTGGTTTATTTGGGGTTTATCTGCAAAAATGCACTGGACTTAGTGGTTGTCTGTCTTTAAATAATTGTATTTATATACTAATAATTATACTAATCATTAAAACAAGCAAACAAACAACAAAAGCACCTTGTAAGAAGATGGTGGTTCTATCCTAAGAGGGGTCTCTGGTAGCTTGCCAGGTAATGTCTCTTCATCCACTGTAGTTTCTACTTGCTGGATGAGGTACTGACTGGTAGTCTGCAGTGGATCTTGAATATCTGAAGAAGAAGAGCTAGATTTAGGGGAAAGTTTGCTTTTTGTATGACTCACTCTGAAAGAAAATAAAGTCATGCAATGTTTCTCTACAGAGGGTACAGTTCTCACACATTTACAGCAAGGCTTTTTGTTTGACCTAAGCAGTGAACTGGATAAGAAGCAGAAAGAGTGTTACAGTACAGCCTTTAGCTATGCCCTTAGCTGTAAATATCAGCTGTCATCAGATTAAATGCTGATGGACTAGATTAAAATATTCTACTCCACTTAAACCCTTGACAGTTTTTGATTAAACAAAACAGAAATAAAATTAAGGCATCCAATAACTTCTATTGCTTTTAAGTTATTGAAGTTTAATAACAGAAAACTGGTCTGTGGTTTGGAATTGACCCAGACAGGTATTTCCTCTACAGTTTTCTCTTTCATTCTCAGGAAAAAGGGGGAGCTGTAGAGAAACTTCCATCACAGATCTGAGAGAGAAATTTATTGCTGTCAGATGTCTGGATTGCAGACTGCCAAGTATCAAGTACTTCAAAGGAGAACAGATTTGAAGACAAGCAAATAAAATACCCAATATGAAAAGTTGAATTTAGGTGTTTAAAAAAAATAAAAACCAAGACATATAAAATAAAACCCGTCCCTGTTAATGAAGAAACTCTTTCACTATGTAAAACAAGGGATAAATGATGCTCTCCTAACCTGTAATGCAAGACATTGAATAGGGATGAAAATACTACTTAACAGCTGAGAGATACCTTTTCCTGAGAGGTTGGGCAGTGTAAAAAACACATCGTTGTCCCTTGGCATGGAGTACAGCATGCTCTCTTTCAAAGGGACAGTGTAGTTGGAATGTCTAAGTACTCTCAGGTCCTTTACTAAAATATCTATTTCTGTTACTTCTTCCTGCTGAACCTGCAAAAGATACAAACGTGATATTACTGAGTTTAAAGCAAGACTGAAGCAGCCTGGCAGACAAGGCCAGTACATCCCAGAAAACTCCAGGCCACTAAGATGTACATATAAGGCTGTTACAACATGAATTGGTATTCTTTGTTTTCACATATCACACTTCTGTAGACCATACCACATCACAAAATATGCTGAACAAGACTGAGTCTCTCCCTGCAAAAGCACATGGTAGTCAATCTGTGGGCTTTAACCAAGTCTTACATAGTACATCGCTATCCTCTTTCAGGGAGGCATTTTAGGGCATGGAAAACTCAGATATGTAGTGAAAGCACTTGCAAACAAAGAAATTCTTGCTAAGGCAAGACTGAAATTTCTGCCTTTGCAGGAACATTGCTGGTTTTCAACAACTGAAAGCCAAGTGTCACAGCATTTGACAATGTTGTGTTTGAAACCCTTGTCTCCAACCAAGAGACATGCAGGTGACAGATGGAGCAGGCACTGGATATGTATGGCATTGGCTGGATGCTTGCACTCTAGAAAGTTGCTGCCAATGGCTCAGTATCCAAATGGAGATCAGTGACAAGTGGTGTCCTCAGGGATGGGTATTTGCACTGCTCCTGTTTAACAACTTTGCTGGCACTATGGACAGTGAGACTGAGTGCACCCTCAGCAAGTTTGTTGATGACACCCTGTGGTCAACCCGCTGAAGGGAGGAGATGCCATCCTGAAGCAGCTGAACAGGCTTGAGAGGTGAACCCCTCACCAAGTTCAGCAAGGCCAAGTGCAAAGTGCTGTACCTGGGTTGGGGCACTTCCAAGCAAAAGTACAGGCTGGGCAGCAAATGGATAAAGAGCAGCCTTAGATAAAAAGACTTGGGAGTGTTGGTGGATGAAAGGCTCAACATGACCTCGGAATGTGCACTCAGGTTCCAGAAAGCAAACTCTGTCCTGGGGCTGCAGCAAAAGCAGTGTGGCCAGAAGGCTGAGGGAAGTGATTCTGCTCCTCTACTGTTCTTATGTGAGACTGCTTTTGACTTAAAGGAACAATCAAGGAAACAGCATTAGCTTTCTAGTTGTTTTTACTAGGTCCCTATGAAAATCTGAAATGCATTGTGATGCCTAGTTTGAAGCCTGATATACAATGCCATTGTTGTGTAACAACTGAATCAAACCACGATTCTTAGGCTATTATCAGTGGGATAAAGACCTCATTGGAAAAGCTACAGACCTCTCAGTGGGAATTTTCACTAACAGACTAAGATTCTGACATGATACAGATCCCTGTAAAAACTTCTATATGCTGACCATGCAATTAATCAAGGATGAATGGTATTATTATAATTATCATTTAAAAAAGAAAAAGGCAACAGAACACAAGCAAGCTTCAAAAAAGCCTGGCCACATGTAAGATGCAGATGTATAGAAACAGAAATATGACACAGAAATAAGCCAGTTGCTGGCTTCAGCAGCTGGATCTTTTCTACAGAATCTCTTTCTGTTAGTAAATCAACTACACCTTACAAGTGATTTTGAGAACTTAGTTCTGCACATTTCAACCTCAGCTAGAACTGTGACCCCTCACATTGACTGCTATTTGTGCAAATACAGTTAGAAATCATAGGGGTAGAGGTGCTTGTTCATCTCAAAATCCATGTTCATTATCAAGATTCAAATTATCTTACATGCAAAGTCTTCTAAGACTAAGCTCTCAGGTGTAGTGGCCTTTCACAATAAGCCCACTTGCCATAAGAGTTTTCTGCTGCAAGCTGTTCCCCATGCTACCTGCTTGAAACCTTTAGTTAGCTTGGAATAAACAATGGGGAAAACCTCAAGACGCAGAATGAGCCCATGCTCCTTTTGTTCATTTTGTACATCATTTTATAAATCAACTCTTGCTTGTGAGTCTGGCTTTGCTTGCACAAGTTCACTTATTCAAAGTGCATCTGATATAGTTAATTATTAAAATATGAAAAGAAGCATTAAAACTTGAAGTTTCCTCATGAGACACCCCTACTATTATGCTGCCAATGCTGCTGTTGTCTCCCTCAGTACTATGTTAGTTAACACTAATTATATATTTTGTGTTCTAATCACCAGCCAGATACATGTACATCTTGTAATCCCTGGAAACTACTTGCCTCTCCTAAATTAAAAACAAGCAGAATGTTGTAGCAGGGCTTTTTTTTTTTTTTACCTGTTTTCCATCAATTTCTGTCACTTCTTCCTGAATGACAATCAGCTGCAAATCAGAAGTGGATGCCAAAGGCCACTCATGAACCATGATTCGAACACTGACGGTTCCCAGGTGCTGCTGATCCAGTAAGTTATCCAAGCTTCTGTTCTCCACTGTTAATGCACAATGTCATAATTTTCAAAGAGAAACCACCTCAACCAGAAAGCAGCACCCAGACACAGAGAAAACAGGTGCAACTCTGACACAGATGCCTTTGCACATGCAGCACCTGAATGGAGAAGTCAGAGCACCACTAGCATCAAGCCAGAGATGCCAGAACAACAGTACAGAACATCTTAACACTTCCAGTAACTGCTTTTACAACCAGTAGTAATGTGAGCAACAGCTAAAACAGGTGCCATGATTTTTTTACCAGTATATCACCAAATCAGAGCAGAGCTATACAGTCCCCTGACTCAGGAAGCCTGCAAGCAATGTCACATCTCTGCCTTTGAGGTTTGCATTTGAGCACTCTAAGCAGAGCTCTTTGGCTTGGTTATTGCTGCATTCTTATTTCAGTTGTCCAAAGGAGTTCGTTCATAAAAGTAATGCCACAGCCTAGCCAGCCACCTGTGTAAACATCTTCATTTGCACAACATTCCCCTTCCTCTGAATGCAGAAACAAATAAGAGTCTTTTCCAGGGACACTGCATCTCCTGCTCAAGATGAGTGCCAGTTCCCTCCTACATATTTTTCTGTCCCCCTCTCTGTTTCCATATGTGACTGGTGACACCTCAACCTCTCTTCCTACCCAAAAGCTTTCAGCTATTTCAACAGCTTAATATTCTACAAGTATACACGGAACTGCCTTTCTACCCTGGCTGTTTCTGTACACTCTTAGTATCCTTCTCCCAGTTACCACAGCTCTGCTTCAGGTGAGGGCATGCTAAAACTGAAGTCCTGGAGAAGCACAAGAGTGGAGGTGAGGGATCTCTCCAGTATGCAGATACCAAGGGACATGAACTGAGACCAAACCATTCCTGCTGCTAAGCCACTGGTGCTGTGTGTGTGACACCTGGAGTGCTGAGCCTGTCAGGTAATGTGGGATAAGGCTCAGCTTGGGTCTCAGTCACACATTAACTACTCAGTGTGTCCACTACTTTTATGCTGTGATCACGGTCCTCATAAAGCTATTTTTATTATTTAAAATACAGAAAAATACTTTCTGGCATAATTTAGTAATGTCTTCCATTGCCAAAATAAGTTTGAAGGAAAGTTCCCTACAGGTGTGAGCCAGGGCACTAACCTGGTTGCTGACTTGGAGCAGCAAGCATGCACTAAAGGCCCAAAGCCTCTAACGTGCCAAGCAGCTGAAGATCCCTGTGTTTCCAGCTTTTTACCATGTGTCAGGCTGTTCAACCACCACTACATTCACAGGAATGATACATACACTTCCAAAACTGACTTTTGGAGGAACTTCAAGTGGGGCTGTAGGTGCCAAGAATGATCTGACAACTATGTTAGAGTACGTGGTCTCCAATATTCAAAAGCATGATTATTAAAGTCAAGTTTTTTTTTTTTATATACACTCAGGACTATTTCCCCCTCTGTTAATAAGTATCTTGATAGTTCTTTAGCATTTTGCAAACACTACTTGAATCTTGTCAGGTTGTCAATAATTTAGTAAGTAAATAATATAAACATTACATTACAGGTAACAGAGAGAGGTACTGTGCTGGGGACTCAGACCCAAACACGGAGATAAAGAGTTTCAGGTTTCTAGCTCACAGGTCAAAATCAGTATTTTCCTCACTGTTTCAGATTCAAAACTAGTCATTGCAAGCACTACGACTACAGAAGAGTGCTCAGAAGCTCTCAGAATTACTCAATAAAATCATATCTATTTTTCTGGAGTGGGTTATTTTGCAAGTAAATGACGTTTTGCCATGGTTTTGTACCAGAAAAAGAGAATTTGATTACTGCTTTCCCTCTCCAGGAAGGAAATACTGTCAAATTAATAACTGATCATGCTTGGGAAAGAAGGGTTCAAGCAACAAGGTCACAGCTCAGAGAAGCAATTTGTAAAAGTGTTAGTATTCTGTAAGTCCCTGGTGAGGATGACCTCAGATATCAACCTAGAGACTGACTGCATCTCATGCAGCAGAAGACTGTTCCCAATACAACAGAAGCCTAAATGAAATAAACCTAATGGTCCTTCTTTAATTAATTATACAGTATGCTCTGTGGATCTCAAAAATGATCACACAGTACTTTCTGTTTTTTCACCAAAAAATATAGCATTGAATCAATGGAAAAACAGCAGGTTCAAGACAATTTGAAGTCATTAACTACTGCAGTCATTAAAGTACAATATTTGTGCTATAATATCCTATCCAGCAGAAACTTGTTTGTCCAACAGATACAGAAGTGATATCATTAAAAGATTGTCCTAACAACAATTCATACTTCTGTTATTGAATCTCCTTCTGGATATAGGCCAACTAACCTAGGGATACAGCCATTAGCAGGGTGGGGTTGCATCCTTCTGTTTACATTGTCTAGCTTGTAGTGCAAAACATTCTTTTGAAAAGATGGGCAGAGTCTGGATTTCAGATTAGACCATTTACACACAAGCCTGTTAATGTGACTTGAGATTAAGTCAGTAAGATTTTTTTGATCCATTTTAATACCAAAATTGTCCTACCTTGGGAAATGTTTTGCTTCCACAATGCTCTGGTTTACAAAATACAGAACACATAGTAATCTTAAGCTTTGGTTACTAGACAACAAGGAAGCCAAATACCCCAGGGGAGGGAGGAAAATAAAATTAAAAAAAAAGGAAAAGAGAATACTCACATATTATTGTTTGACATGTTATGTGGGCAACCCCACTTTTCATAGGAAAGTCATTTAGATATACCTGTCCATTAACATAGGTGATGTTAAAAAGAACCTGAAAGAAAGACAGCCAGAATGAGTGTACATTTCCTGCCCCTGTGCTGCAATTCTGCTCGCAGAGGAACACACTCCCTACTGACTGATGTCAGAATAAAGGATATACTTGCAGCTGCTGCAGACTTTGTTTCACTGCATATTAATTCACTGAATAAACAGAAAAACCGGACAAACCTGTACTTTGTGAAGTTCTCCACTGGTGCTCAGCATCGTAACACCAACTCTAATTGCTTCCTGGAAAAAGAACAGAAGAGATGTAAGTCTGAGAAAACATATGAGCCACTGCAGGCAACTTTCTTGTACTGTCCGAGCAGAATGACTTCATACTAATCCCAGAGTGCATTCCCAGGCTTTCTGTCCAGCAGGTAGAAGGAAAAGGAATATGCCTTCTTCTTTCATGTAAGGATTACTCTGGTTCTTTCGCCCTTCTTTTTAATAAAGAGGCAAAAAAGAATGACATCTGCATCCCCCTATGTATAGTTTGTGGTTTTTTGTAATAAAGATAGAATAATAATAATAATCACTTGTTTCACAAGGATATAATGGAAGTCTCTTACATTAGCTGAAAAATAATAAACCAAAAAAGGTAAAATTCAGATTCTCTGTAAATGTTTTTTTAAGTACTTCAGATAGTCTTCAAAGTGATGCTAGTCTATACTAAAGAACATTGAGTTCTGTCAGCAGAACTTCTGTTTCTTTGGTTATGATTCCCAAATTATGCCACACAGGACACCTCAAACTCACAGAAAATGGGGATCTGCTTCTTTCTTTCAAACCCTAATTGCTGTAATTTATTGAATCACTCATTCTGTCCTCTCATTTCTCCCTTGTAATTTCAGGGGCTGCTTTGCAAATGAGACCTTAAATCTCCCAGGTCTGTCCCTGAAAAAAACTGCATACAAATCTTGCTTGCACATAGCCAAAAGTAATGATTGCCAGACTGCCTTCCTCAGACACCTCTTCAAAAATAATGTTAAGCTCCATATTTGGCCTGTGGGAGCCTTAAATCATTATAACTTCATTTCATTAATACCTGGACATGCTATGGTCTAGTTAGCTGGGTAGTGGTCAGTCTGGAAAAGGCTGGATTTGATCTTAGAAGTCTTTCCAAACCTAAATGATTCGGTGATTCTGCGGATCCATTTTCCTCTGGAAAATATCTCCATACCTTCAGCATCTTTAGCTCTGTAGTTGAGTAATTGTTTCACAACCAACAGTTAAAAAGTGAGTCATGTCTCAATAAAAAGTTGAACATGCTCAGCTTTTAAAATAAATAAAAATGTAAGTACATAAAAAGACTTTTCATTTAGTATTTTTACACAACACTAGATTTTCAGCCAGAAAATACGTGAAATATACAATACCTAACATAATACAGCCCCAGTTCAGAAAAAGAAAACTCTGAAGCGTGACTATAATGTCAAAAAATCATTGAAACAATAAGCATACTCAAGTGGCCAGAACTGTAAAAACTGAAAACAACCTCCAAGTCCAATTCAGCGGCAATCTGGCACCATGAGAAGAATGCTTTCAAACCTAGCACAGATAACCTTTTGGTTCTAAGTTACTTGGAAATACTTCAGACCCATTTGGCATAACAGTAAGAAAACTCTCTGGCCACCAAGACCAAAGAGATATCTCTTCCTGGATGCCCTTTCTATGAAACAGGTTTTTATATTGACTTTTCTTCAAAACTTAAATCCTAGCTATTCAAAGGAAATTAAAATTACCAAAAATTAGTCAGAGAAGTGAACTCTGTAACTGAAAATATAAACTGGATTAACAGTATAAACATAGGATGTACTCTATCCTGTCTTCCTGTAATTTCCTCAAACCACTCATTTCCTTCTCATATTTTAAGAATTGTGTATATTAATAATAAAATAAAAATTCACCAAACTTTTAGATATTTTAGGTTTTAGCATTCAGAACTGTAAGTCTTTACACTCTCAAAATATGTAACAGATGACCAAAACTTTGTTCCTAGGTTCTTCTGTTTTCTGGGAATTCAAAGGGTACAAAAAAAGGATTTTCCAGGCAGTCTTAATAATCCTTCATTTTTCAAGCCACAAATTACATCTGAGGTTTTTTTACACAGAAAGTATTTCACAATCTTTTTTCAACATCTACAAAGAGACTCACTGAGATTACAAGAAAAATGACTGATGAAAAATAGGAAAATCCCCGCCTTTTTTTTTTTTTCAATTATTTACTTGAAAGTGAAGGGCATAAAGGAAGCTAGATATGCTCAACAATTGACTGTTAAATGTACAAAGTTAGCTATACATACAATGATTAATTTCCTTCAAAACAGCTGTCAACTCTGTTGGCACAGTATCCACAAGCACTGTTATGAATTCTGGAACATACTTAAAACTTGCACTTGAAGAACACGTTACATGTTTAAGAAATGAAATGTTTCAGTGGATCACTTCTGTGCTGTCAAAGGTTCAAAAATCAGATCGTAAGACAGTTTAACCACTTGCTGCCTCTGCCACTGAAAGAGAGAGTGTAGATCTCTCCTGCACATCATCCTTCCCTCTCAATCCATCCCAAGTCAGTGAGGTAATTTAGCTCATTAAATTGGCACAAAAACTTTCCCTTTTTTGTCAGACCATTTTTCTGTTAGTTGAACAAGCAAGGCAGAGCTGGACAAGCACAAGAGATCCAAGAACACAGCTGGGAAGAATGAGCTGGGCTCCTTGTTCTGATGCACACAGATTGTTGGACTACCTCTGCTGCGTGATCTGTCTGTCCTTGCAGCATCTCCTTGGGAGACATCTGTCCTCACCACCATCTCAGGTGATGCTGATGCATCTCCTTAATGGTAGAGGTTCATAAAGCTCCTCAGTAACTCAGAGCAATGGTCAGCATTCCCCTACAGCAGCTGCATCATGACCCTTGCAATTTTGTGTTCCCATACAACAGAGAACTCGTACTGTTGGGACTCATGCTATTCCTGGGACTTGTCTGTTCACATCCAGATCCAACAAATTCTGCTGATATCTTCCCATATTCTGTACATCCATTCTACTCAGCTGTCATATGCTCTTGTTCTGCAATTTATAAACAGGTTGTTCATTACTCTTCTTATTGTCCCACAGAAAACAGCAGTGCTCCAGCTCAGTCTTAACCCTTCCTTGAAGGCAGGTTTCACACTGCTGTCTTCCCATGGCTTTCCACTGGTGCCTCTTGCAGTGCCACACTTAAAACTCAGTGGGTCCTGCTGTGGCAAAGCATCCTGACTCTACAAATATCTCATCTAGCAAAATCTACAGGATGGCAAAAACAACAAGATGCATGCCAACTGCAATGAAAAGCTGGGCAGGAGTGCTGGGGAAAGGAAGCAGCAGCTCACAGGAGAGGAGAGTACTGTCCCACCTAAACCTACTTTCACCCACAGCAGAGAAGTGATGATAGCACTGCCCCTGTTATCACAGGTCTGACTGGTACCCCTTCAATATCGGCATGTTGATAAGTGCTCAAGAGCCATACATTGTTTATGCCTCCTAAAGGGGAGGGAAACAGATGTGGCAGGTCAACAGCTCTTGTACCAGTCTTTCAGAATGAAATGCCTGGTCTGACAAGCCACACTTGCTAGAAAGTGCTCTAGTGATAATTCAAATCCCCATCTTTCCAGTTCTAGGGCTGAAGACACACACTTAACAGAACATCCTTTAATTTCAACATAGGAATTTTTTTTTTTTGTTACCATAATAAAATTCACAACTGAAGGTGGAGGGGAAGAAAGTGTTTTATAGTGCTTTGTAGATATGTCTTGTGTTTATGTACTTCAGTACTAAGAAAGGTACCCTTATTTTGTAAAAGCATAGTAAGCCAATCCTGCAGTAACAAAGCCACTGAGAGCAGAACACAGGAAATCTGCAGTAGGCCATACTGTTGCACTGTCAATTTCTGGAGAAGCTTCAACTGTGAGTGTAAACCTTGGTTGTATAACTTATAATACACTTTTCAGCATTAACAGTATCATGCAAGTTTCAGACAGGCCTGTAATTTAAAAGGTTCTGAATTCACTGAGATATTGGAAAAAGCAGTACTTTGACAGAGCAGAATGAAAGGACAGCCCCAAGAAGCAATTCAAGTCCCTAAGAATTGGGGTGTGTTTTCAGCTTACCATTGACCCACTTCCATACTTTGCAGCCCCTTGTCCCCTCCTGTGCTGGCAAATGCCTTCACACAAAACTCCAATCTGCACTAAAAATGGCCCTCATCATTATTAATGCTCTTATGGGACGTAAATGTCTCTCCTGAGTTTTTCTATGATTTCTCATATCTGTTTTAGTACCCCAGCAGTGATATTTACAGTGGGAATGGCCACAGAACCTGCAAAGAGGACAGCATCCCTACCACAAATGTAAGTCATTCTGTTCTAGGACAGCTAGGCAGCAGTACTAACAGTGTGATGGCATAGGTTACAGTGAACTAGTGAATTTTTGTGAGCTTGGATCAGCAGATGTAAGCAGGTAGTGATCATTTTCTATTTCTTTTCTCTTTCACTGTGGGCTGCAACAGAATCCAGGACTGTTAACTGGGGCATTATAATCACAGCAGCAGCAGAAGAACAAAAAGGGGAAAAGATGTCAGCATTGAATATAAAGCATAAGCCATAAGTTAAAAGGGAATATTCATTAATTCTCAAAGACTAACACCACACAAATCTACAGAGAACATTTCACCTAATATTGTTTAAAAAAAAAAAAAAAGCTGCAAAATAAAAAGCTGATGGGTCCAGGAACTTCAAACAGATCTGATTAAAGAATCATGGAAAAACTTTATCCACAGGCAGTGAATACCTGATGGGGTGCACTGTACAGTTTTTTTCCAGTACAGAGTAACTGTTGAGTCCTACACAGCTGCATCAGTCACAGAAACCCCATCACAATTCTGCTGCTAGCAGCTGGCCCACTTGAAGCACAGCTGTTCTCTATTGAGGCTCTCCAAACAAGGCTCTTTCTGCTACAAGGCCAGTGGGAAGCCAAGTGGGCAGCCCTAGGAACAGATGGCACAATGCCTTACAAGATGGGCAGCAGTACAGAGACTTGAAAGGCAGACAATTCCCTCACAGCCATTACACAGGCACTGCTGATATCCTGTTTGCAACTGAAAAATGTCAGGTTGCCAAACAGGTAAAAAATAGACAAAACCAGTAACCTGTTTCTAAATTTGAGAAGAGATTGTGGGAAAAGAAGTGTCTGAATAGACAAACAAAACTACCACATAAACTTATACCACTTGAGTCCTGGCACTCATATGGACAACTGACTCCACACAGTGTAACTATATATTGCAATCCAGGGTTCCATGATCCACACTTCAGCTAATTCTTTCATAAGAATCGAAACAGAACTATGTTGTAGAGCCTTAACTGCAATAATTGAATTGAGAAGTAACCATAGTAAAAGCTTGACATGGCATGATAGAATTTCACAAGTTTGCAGGACAATAATTTGCCCTTCACATTTCAGAAAATATTTGTACAAAATTTTCCCCGTTAAGATTTGGCATCATTGAACTGCATGACAGTATTTAGGGTAAGATCACTACATCCAGTATTTTCTTAACTAGCTAAAGCTAAACTCTTTCTTAATACAGTAATCTGACATGATGCTTTTGCTTTACTTTGCCTTTCTGAACAAGCACACTTACTTTCATTCTTCCTTGTTTTACAATTACTCTTACTGTAACATGGTTTATCCTTCCCTTTCCCCTATGTGTGTTACTAGAATTAATTGCCTTCGTATCCTTCCTATTAAAACAACCTATACTATGATATTTTATTATGAGTTTTAAAGGTGAATACTCAGTCTCACATCACGGAGACACAGCTGCATAATACTGCTTTAACTTAATCAAATATACATTGGAAGATGATGTCAGCTCTTTTAGGCCTAAAATTCACATCTGCCAGACTGCTAATAGAGAAATTGGCATAAAGCAATGGAAGAAACATTCCAGCACATTGCTATCAACAAGTTTCTTCTTTGATTAAAATACATTGTACTCACTGCATCAAATGGTTGATGTAGTGAAGATTATTTCCTGCTGTTGTGAAACGACACATCCACACAGAGGTTTCTTGCAGGCAACAAATAATATAAAAGCATTTTTTTTCCAAGGAACTGAACTAAACTAAAAAGAAAAAAAAAGTCTGGTAGGCAAGTATGTTATTTAGAAAGAACTCTGCTAGCCTCAATTATCAAGAAGTAAACAGAATAAGCAAATAACATGGTATTAGTACTGCTCTCAGCCAGTTCCTATCAGCACATTAAAAAATACTCTAAAGCACAAAACCTTATGCCTGACCTTGCACCAGAAACATTACTTTAATGTGAAAGTCAGTTGTCTTATTGCATCAGTCCCTTTAAATTTTTTAAAATAAAAAAGCCCAGAACAAGAAAAAACACACATTTTTGTCTAAAATCAATCAATTTTTAGTCCAGTTTTGCATATCCAAATTTTATGAGAAGAAATAAAAACCATAACAGACATGCTAATGTTAAAAAAAAGTCCAGATTTCAAAACAGCTTTTTTAAGAAATTACAAGTATTGCACAACAGTTGAGGCGTTCACATTCCAGAGCTGAATAAAAGCATTTCAGCCTTACAAAATGCTATTCCAGTGTATCAAGGTTTTTTCTCAGTCCTTCCGCTATGTTTTTTGTAACACTATTGCCATCAGCACGGAGGTAAACTTTGACACCAGCTTTAAACCCCACATGGAAGAGTTAACAACATGTGAAGCTGTTAGTAGAGGGCAGCCAGCAGGCTCACAGAGTTGTAAAGCACATCTGTAGTGTCCAGCCAAAGCAAAGCTGACCATGTTGTTTCTGCCTGCTCCCAACCAGTCTGCAGTCCTGAGGAAACAACAGTTATTCTGACCCTATAGCCCACTGTCACTGAGCTCATAGCTTCTGAAGGCAACTTGACAGCATGGCATTCCCACTCTGCCTATTCCCACTGCCTAGGCACTTATGTTCCTAACAGGCCACTAAAAAACACCTCTGTGTAAAAAAAAATTGATTCTTCTACTCAAAACTTTCTCCAGACACACTGTTTCTTTTGCATCAAACTGGTCCTGTATGTACAAAACTAACTATGCAGGAGAAAACACAAGTTTTTATTTTGCTAAGTTCAACATATAAAAAGAAAAAAACACTAAAATAAAAAATTTTATGTCCCTTTTTCTGCATATACTTAGGCCACCAGACCCGTATAAAACTAAAAGAGTGCAGACACTTCCAAATTAGCAAATCATGAGCTCACAAGACCACCTGAGCAGTACAGCACACATGGACATACTCAACCCCATAAACAGCACAGCTGTGCCCACAAGGCACTAGAGTTCCTAAGTCAAGCCCTACTCACACTCCAAAACATACCTGTTCTATCCCTGACCCCAAGCTGCCTTACGTGGCACTGCCCCAGCACCCCTGTGCCCTGCTCATTCTTTCACATCCAAAGACAGCAGACACAAATGTGCCTCCGTGTCCTTTAACACTGCCAGCAGTGACGACTTTAATGCCACCAAGCTTAGTTTCAGTGTGGAAGTGTGACAGTTTCTGGGTAGAAGGTGAGCAAGAGCCTAAGTCTGCATTACATTGTCACTTCATGAGCCTTTTGGCAAATTCAAGCCCACAGTCCCTTTCTCAGAGGGATAAGCAAAGTACCCAAATACTGAGCTCCCTCTGCTCTCTTTAGCACACCTCACTTCAGGCATTCAGGCACTTTTGTAGGTGTCTGAAGATCCAGATCCCCATTTTGAAATCAGAGCTAAGGAGGTCTCTCTTCAAAAGTTCATAAAGAGAAGCAGAAACCAGGAAGTAAGGGCAGGAATGAATCCTGCTTCGCAACACAGGATGTGCCAGTGCAGGGCCTCTGCCAGGCTTTTTTGGAAATGTTTTACTTAAATTACACTAATAAATAAATAACTCTGGAGGGAAAAAAGACGTAATAAATTTTGTCAGGTAACAGTAACTTCACACTGGCTAGACAAGTTGACTACAAACCCCTCACAACTCTTCCCTCTGTGATCTTACACTTTGGGTGTAAATCTAAAATTATGACAATTTTAGATGATGTATCTGATCATGACTCAAGCTCAGGCAGAAGTACCCAGCTCTTCTGTAATTCTAGAGGTCAGAGCTCACCTCGTGCTGTGGCAAATCTTTTTGTTCCCACTGGAAAGTTCTCCTAAGTAATACCCAAAACACTCCTTCCACTCTTTTAAAAAGCCACCAAATTTAAAACTGATGTCACCAAGATAGAGCATAGATATTGGAATAGAAAAACAGACAACACAATGCCCTGTGTATTTATAGCTATAAACCAATACATCAAAACCCCGTTCTTGGTTCGAATCACAAGCAGGCTAGGCTCAAGTGCGGACCTAATGCAGCGCGTACTTGTACGGCACTGAACCACGGAGATGTAAGCGGACAAGCCTGAAAACACAACATAAACACATCTGTATTGCACAGAAGTAACTGCCTTCCCTCAGACCTGTCAGGGCACATGGAATCCTCTACGGACAAAGCAGCAAAGGGAGAGGGGAAACCCTGTCTGCCCGCGGCAGGGTCCGGCTCACCCCGGCGAGGGAGCGGGGCACGGGCAGGGGCAGGGACAGGGAGAGGGAGAGGGGCAGGGAGAGAGACAGGGACAGGGGCAGGGACAGGGGCAGGGAGAGGGGCAGGGACAGGGGCAGGGAGAGAGACAGGGACAGGGGCAGGGACAGGGGCAGGGAGAGAGACAGGGACAGGGGCAGGGAGAGGGGCAGGGAGAGGGAGAGGGACAGGGAGAGGGGCAGGGACAGGGGCAGGGAGAGGGAGAGGGGCAGGGACAGGG
>QUSF01000002.1:51964258-52131917 GCA_003676055.1 Chloebia gouldiae | reverse complement strand
GAGGGGCAGGGACAGGGGCAGGGAGAGGGAGAGGGGCAGGGACAGGGACAAGGACAGGGCAGGGCTGACCCGGCGGTGCGTGTCCCACCTGTCCCGGCGGCGCGGCCGGGCCCAGCAGAGCGGCGGCCAGAGGCGGCAGCAGCAGCCACAGCGGCAGCAGCTCCCGACGCGCCAGCGCCGCCTCCATCTTGCGAGCCGGGAATTAAAAGCGAGTGAAACATCAACAGGCGGGGCCGGGAGGAAGCGGAGGAGGCGGCGGGAGGGGGCCGGCCCTGCCCCGGCCCTGCCCCTGTCGCTGTCGCTGTCCCTGGCCGGGCCGGGCCGCCGCCGGGCGGTCCCGGTTCGGCGTTGCGGAATCAGGCGCGCGTACGGAGCTGCGCCCACAGGATCCCGTCACGCCAAGCAGGCGAATGCAGCCTTTGAAAGCACTAAGCGCCCGTATGGCTGGCGTCAATAATTGAGCTGTTCGTGGAACGGCCGGCGTGTGTCGGGAGGCTCCCGGGAGGCGCCTGCCGCTGTCACCCGCTCTGCGTGCGGAGCGCCGGAGCGGTACCGCCGGCTCCTCGGCGCCACGGGAAAGCAAAAGCAGGCAGAGCACTCCAGGAGGGAGCAGAGAGTCATCGGGAAGGAAGAAAGCTCGAGATTAAG
Source organism: Chloebia gouldiae (assembly GCA_003676055.1). NCBI lineage: Eukaryota > Metazoa > Chordata > Aves > Passeriformes > Passeridae > Chloebia > Chloebia gouldiae. Next base: position 52,131,269 of record QUSF01000002.1, on the reverse strand, counting down.
TTTTCAAGAGCTAGAGGTCATCATCCTAAAAAAAGATGAAGCAGAGGGAAACTTAGTAGTGGCAGTCAAAACCGTGGAAGTCTCAGGTAAAGAAAAAGAAAAGCTAGACCACCAAGTTCTCTGTGGATTTGAAGATAACAAGGTGTTTTATTTGTAACAAGAAGGATTGCCATTACCTATTGGGAAAAAAAAATGTAGGCATGGTAAATATATGCACACCTTGTGTAGAGAGGTTTTAATACTGCCATAAATTAGCTGTCCCGTTGAAGCAAGCTTTAGCCTGATTTTATGACTCCTTATTGGTTGATAATGAACATGAATCATAAAACCCACAAAAACTTCTTACTTTGTATGCAGTTCGCATTCATGAGACACTGATGCAAACATCTGGTACAAGGAACAAGGCACTGGAAAATGAGGCCAAAGAGAGTCGTATATTGTAAGGATGTTTCACACACTTCCAAGAAACCCTCAAATATTCAATCCCTAAACACATTTATCATCAGCAGTTCCTACTGTTTCAGAGATTGCAAAACCCAGAGCTGACTAATTGCTTTTGTAATATCCACAGATATCAGTAACAGAAGAAGGGATAAAAACTGACATCTTAATTTCCACCACCTCTCTTCACTATCACATAGTTTACCTAATTTCTCGCATACTTGTCCTCAAGATTTATTTATTTTTTTTTAATCTGTTGTGTTTGGTAACCTGAAAGCAATAGGTAAAGGATCTGTTCACTGTGCTGCCTCATAAGGCAGAGAATTATGAGGTGAGATCCCCAACAGTGTTTTGCTGCCTCTCCTGATGGCTGCAGGAGAATGTTGGGGGATATGAGGGCTGTCAGAACGCAGTTCTTGTCAGTACTTGCAGTCATTTGCATGTGCTGGTGGGAGGAAGTTTAAATTACCGAAATTCCTAACTATGAGTTGAATTCTCTAGAACTTAGAGTGGGGGTTGTCTTCTAGCAAGAGAATAGTACAGTGTTTTTTGTAACAGATTAGTTACCTCAAATGTTTACAAAATGTACCAGGGGCATAATAATTAAGGTTATTCGGGTACATTAAAATGGAGAGGAGCAAAGATCCCTGATCTGCAGAATTTATAGATTTAGCAAAATTCAGGCTGGGTTCTGAGCTGACCTTGAGGAGTGTAGCATCTCACTGAAATTGAATAGTAGATGAATGCCTGATAGTCCATTTTTGACTATCTCTGCTTGTAAGTTGCCTGGTAAACTACCTATCAAGCAGTGCTTTCCTTCTGTTTCTGTCCCCATTGTTCTTTCCTTTTCCTTTCCTTTTTTTTTTCCACCCTCTTTTCTTCAATCCTCTTTCTTACTCTTTTTTATTCTTCTGGAACTTAATTTAAAACTTTGAAAATTATGGACTAATAGTGCTTTCAAGTATTTCTGTTTTCTTCAAATTTCAAAGCTTTCATTAGTCTCACAGCATAACAGATGTCATAACAGTTTTATTTAATGTAAATGGTAAAATTCCTTGCAATAACTAAATAAGTTATGATCTGTTTCACAGGTGAACTGTCCTTTGGTGAAGGTGGAGCTACTCAGTACTAGGAAAAGCTGGGAGCATAACAGGGCTTTTCTCTTGGGCTCAGCTGATCTTAGGCTCCTCCAGTCTGCCAGTGAACATGTCCTGACATTTTAAACTATTATTAGAATATGTAACAATATTGAATATATGGTATTGAGAGTGACTACTTCTTGAGCTGTTGTGTGCCAGAAGTGGTATATTTCATTGGGTTTTTATTTTAGTTGGAAGTAATGTCTTTGACCTTTCTAAGTAATTGTAAAAAGCTGTTTTTCCTTTGAACCTTCATTGCAGGCATGGGTTATTAGGAGACAGAAGCCAGTATAAAGAAGAAGGAAATTAGGATTTAGGTTTTTTATGACTAAAAAGAGTGATAAAAGCCTGCTCTTAGTAAGTAGTATGTTTTCTTACTGAAGTGCAAAGTAAGAGTACTTAGAGTAGCAAGTAAATAGTTAAATTTCAGGCAGCATAGGCTTGCATGAGACTAATGTACCATTTACATCCCGCCTAAAGTTTCAGAATAATAAAATTTAATGTGTGCTATAGTGCTTTCTTCTGTCGATAACTGCCATATGGATGGCTTAAAACCAGCCTTGAATCAATTCTGGATTGACATATCAGGCTGGGAATAAGCTCACAAGAACAATACAACACTGCCAACCACTCAGTGACAGCACAAACAGCTTTGAGAACTAGAACAATGTGGAGGCAGAACACAATGCCCTGCAGTGCAGATCTTGGCCCCAGGGCTAGCCCACTATGTTTCTAGGACCATCCTGCAGCAATATATCATTGAAAAGTAAATTCCCTGCTTGGCTGTTTAAAAAGGTGCTATTAGATCTGCTGCTACTTTTACTGGTACTTAAAGAGGAGATCCTGCTCTCACCAACCTACACACACCTCTGCACTCCCATCTCCTGCTTCCCCCTTTCCCCTTCACTGGTTCCATTTTACTGCACAGTGAGTCAATTCAGGTCACTAATCTGGCAGAAAACAAATTCAGCGATTTAAAAAAAAAAAAAAGAAATAGTTTTGCAGCAGATTAGTGACTTGGACAAACTTATTATGTGATGAGTACCAGAGCATGATCTGGAAAGAAGTAAAGACAGTGGCCTGAAGTAGAAGTTCTCTGCACTGGGGAGCAGAATCCTTTATTTTGAAGGCAACAAGCCTGCTTAGGTGAGTTCAGCTGTAACACATAAGCCCAAGAACACGCTACATGTGTACATGCAGCTACATGTACATGTGCTACACTTCATGTAGTGCATGTGCACTACAGGAAGGGAATAAATTCTGTTTGCTTGTCTGTCCTTTCAGAGGTGCTGACAATGCTACATATCATATTGTGACCGTGTACTCACAATAAATATTTGGACTGTTAATTGCTTTGTAACCCTCTAATTAGTATCTGTGAGACTGGGTAAAATAAACACACAGTCCCTCAGTGTGCACCACACTCAAAAGCTGTGTGATCCACATCAAAATGTGTACTCTGCCATAGGAGGTTGCTCCTGGGGTGGTGTGGCTTTGTGTCTTTCATTTTCCACATCCCCTCCAGGACAGGCTCCCTAACAGCTTACTCTCAGCATTGTCCACAAAGTCAGATTCGTTACCTGATGTACAACAAGCCTATAGTTACACACTCAAAGGAGGTGCCCTACTTTAACTGATAAAAGGTATGTCCTGCCTAGGAGAGGAGAACAATTCTGAAAAAGGTGTGTCCTATTAAAAACATTATAATATTGTAAGTAAGCACCATCTGTTTTACTTGAGAGGTGACCAGTTTAGGACTAGGCAGTCTCATAAAAAGCAGTTATTCATTGTATTCTAGTGAATATGATCCTGAATGAGAGGGGGGCCATCCATATCACCATCACCATCATCTCATTCCACAGGAGGGCAAATCCTGTTGGATGCTATTAAAGGCAGGGAATAGGATAAAATCCTTTCTTTCCCTGTGAATCAGTCCAGTGGCAGTGTCCTGCACTGTAGCTGTGACACTGCAACTAATTTATTTTCAGCTAGTGGGATTGAATTTTTTTTTTGTGTTCTCATGGAATGCATCTGAACATTTCCATGCATATCCATGTAGAGATGATGCATATTTGAGAAGGAAATTTAACATTTACATAGATGTCAGCAGCTAAATTTAATTTTTTTTGTATTTTGCAAACTAACTGTTGTGATACAGAGCACAGTAAGCTATTAAAGCTCATTGTGTGTAAGCAGGACTAATATTTTGTTTTTGACTTCATATGACTGTTGTGAAGCTGCATAAGTGAAAAGAATATTGAGTTCCTAAATGCAGACTTTTGTTAAATGTATACTTAAATTTTCTGTGACAATCAGCACAAAAATAATAATCAAGTACAATAATTGTCATGTAAAAAGCATATGAAATGTGAAACTGAGGTGCTCTGGATGCTGTTAGGGAAAAACGGGGGACATAAGTAGTTTGGGAATTAAGGTAAAGCTTCTCTGCATGGGAATTGATTGTTTCTCCTTGTTCTGACCTCATCACTCCTGCTGCACCTGAAATCTGTTCAGAGTTACAGAGCAGCCGGTTATTTCTCACTTCGCTGTGACCTGTGCAGTCAAAAGCTGCCTTTTTGGTGCGACAGAAAACAGCTCTTACAGAAGCACACAGTACTGAGGCCAGTACTTATGTTGGGAAATTCAGCTTTCTCCCACCACCTGTCAGTCTTTACCTTTTCATTTGAATATTGTTTGCTCCTGAATGTTCTCATTTCCAAACTGATGGGAGCATGAGTCTCCATAGAGCAAAGTACGTAGCAGTAGACCTGGTTAGAAGCTTTTTAGATGGAAGTCAGAGGGAGATTTGTGTTTATTTATTTAGGACTTCTGTGGTCTTAGCAGAAAGTGACAGCACTGCCAGTAACAGAAAATCACAATGACTCTGGCAGTCTCCTGAGAAATGGGAAATGCAGGGTAGGGCCTGCTTTCCCAGGTTCCAACAAGAATCCTAATGGGAATCTACTAGAAAAAGGGATCATGTTGCTGAAGTCTCAGTGGTCTGGTAGCAGTGCCAGTGCTGCTCAGACTCTGCAGAGTGCACTGTCAGTGTTGCCTGGTGTGCCTTTGGGGTGTGTATGCACAGAGGACTGGGAGCCAGGGTACTGGGAGATGGACACTAGGGACTAGTACCCGGTGTTTGATGCTCATAAAACAAACACTGACAGAGACAGACCAGAAAGAATAAGAAAAGCATTATGGACTGAAACAAGATTCTTTATTTCACTTTATTCACTTTATTCTTTACAAAGAAATGGGAGTTACTTTGCTTTGAGTGACAGTACCGAAACTAAAAAAAAGGAAGCAGATAAAATACATTTGTGTAGTACTAGGAATCCTTGGATATCAAAGCAGTGAAAAATCACAGTTATTATGCTGCAGAATTCAAATAAATAATGCACTAATGCCTTGATTTATGTTATATCACTAGTAACTTAGTTTCCAGCAGTATAAGCTACCACCATTGAAAATGCTGTCTTAGCCATCAGTCCTTTAGCCGGTGATTTCTTTATGTTTAAAATGCATTGATACTGAAGTAACACTCTATACCAAGCCAGCTCTCCAAAATGCCAGTAAAATCAGTCTCTTTTTTTTCTTCCAAAATAATGAATTTGATCCATTTTGTTAATTACATTGACCTTTGGTTATATGTAGTAATATTGTAAATATTTGGCCCAGTTCATAATCAAGCAGTATGAACTTGTTGTATTAAGGTTATGAGAAAGTATTTTTTAAAGAAAAAAAAAAGATTGCTACACCAAACATAATGGCTGCTCAGGATTTGACATTTTCAATTACAGCAATGTTTTTCAGCTTCAGTTTTTTTTCCTGTTAGATGTAGATGATGTTTTTCAGGTAATTTATTTTCCTATTAGATGTAAATGATTTATATTTTTGAAGCTACCAAAGCAGACTGACATTGTGGTTTTCAGCAGAGTCAATAGTCCCATTTACTGATTCAGGGATGCTTTTCTAATAAGTAAACATTAATTACACAGGTATTGCTGTGAACCAAGCCCATTGTCCAATGGAAGCACATTTCTTGCCTAATTAAAAGTCTTTACATAGGAATACATTTTTATAAAATAATAAATAAATAAAAAATAATCAAATAGCTGCTCTGCAAGTTATTAAAATCATCTGCCTTCCTGCTCACACTTTGTACCAACACAAAAAAAAAAAACATACAGTAAAATGTAGCACCATTTAGAAAATAATGTGTAAAAAAGGTAGGTATTTCCTAGCACTGTGCTGGGACATTTTCCTTCCTTTGGTGGGGAGGAAGATAAAGGTGTGAGTAATGTAATAGCTTCCCTCTCGTGCAAGTGTTCAAAGAAAATCAACAGATGCTTTCACAGGTGCATTTGGGGTAAAAGGTGGTCTTTTTTTTGCATTTATAGTCTTCTCCCAAACTATAGTGGATAAAGACTGTGTAAGACTTCTGTTCTGCTATAAGTTATGGGTTTGGCCTGCTTTTTCAAGGCAAAGTCAATGAGTGTCTCCTAAGATCATGTTGAAAAGGAATATCTTTATTAAAGTGTTTGTGTAGTGTGTATGCATGTGTCATGATTTTCAACCAGCCTTTCCAGAACAGCGTTTCCAGTGACTGCAGTTGTTAATGCTGCTGAGCTGTCCTTTTCTCATGAACTGCAAGTGGTGAGCTTTGGCCACAGCACAAGCTCCAAGCTCCCCCCTGTGGCACCACAAATTTTGCTGTGCAAGGAACACACTTTGCTTTGAGGAATTCATAAGAAGGAACTCTGAACTTTGAGAAAGTAGTTGAGCCTATGCTGGAATGATTTGGATACAGCTCATCCTTCTGAGCAGACCTCTGCATCAGAGCAGGTAAGCCCAGGGGTTTGCTTGTGTAGCTGGGTCTAGCTTAAGTTCTTTTGAGTAGGGGTGAGGTGACAAACTGGGGAAGCATGAGTGAAGGAGGATGTGTGCCACATCAATACAATTATTTAATTGTATTTTCTTTTTAAACAGTAAAATCTTATAGACCTTCAAGCCTTAATTTGATTTCCTCTGTTGCAATTGTGTCCACTGGATTTGTGTTTAGTTTCCCCACAAAAGTGAGAACAAAACTGGGTCACTCATCTTCACAGCCCTTCTCCTGTTATAAATATTCTAAACAGTGCACTTTACGTTCAGCTATATCTAAGAGAAAAGTAATTTACTGGCCAAAATAGACACTCACCTGATCATCACTACCTGCTGCCTTCTCCCAGTAAAAGGGGAGCAGTTCTTGGGCTGAGAGATGGCAGTCATTCTGTGTGAAGAGAAGTGTGTTTCATTTGATGTTTTCTTTCGCTGTGTGAGGGTAGCACAGGGTGCAATACACTTTATGTTCTGTTTCACAGCCTCTTCTCTTGACAGCAGTGGATGTGGAACTTTGAAAGCCAGATTACGGACAGAAGTAAAATGTAGTGGTCCAAACCATGGTCTCCTTAAGCAAGATATAGTGGCCAGCTGTTTCCATTTGTGCTGACAGATCTCCATGCCTCATTCCACATGGAAAGTAGACCTGACTATTGTAGAGCATTTCCCTTTAAAGAGAAGAATTTTCAGTTTCTCTCCAATAGGACTAATAGATGAAAGCATTACCATATTCTTATAATCCTTATTCTTGGTATTGATGAGTGACTTTAAAATTTCTGAAACAACATAGGTGACTTTACAATAAGAGAACAGGATCTTGCTGTCATTCCATCCGGTTCTTCCTTCCAACTTCTTTCACTGGGGTTATTCTGGAACATTTCTCATCTCTAGATCCATCAGGACTAGAACAATGTCTTTCTAAGTTGGAGCTGATAGGTATTAAAGACTATGAAAAATTGTGCCACAAGGAACTGGGACTCTATTTCATCTTTATTTATGGCCATACATAAATTACAGATTATGTTTCTATAGCTTGCCTTACTTCAGAGACACTGCACTGTGGCTAACAGCAGTTGCTGTAATTTATATGGGAAAAAATATATTGATGTGATTTTAGCTTGATGTGGTATCTCTAGATCAGGTTTTAAAATCTGTGCCTTAGGTCCTTCAGTAACTAAGAGATTTCAGAAATTTATGCTTTTTCCTCTTGGTTAGCACAAGTTAGAGAGAAGCCTCTTTTCAGAGGGTAAAAAGCACCTTCTTGGGCCATCACCCTGTTTCTTCCTGTTCTCTCTACTTGTTAGAGTCATCCCGTGATTCAGCCTGTGGCTATGATCAGACTAGTTTTGATTTGTGTATGCTCGCTGCCACTACTGAGAAGAGAGAGAACACTGCTTAAAATAAAAAGTCTATTTTATAGCATGACAGTTTATATCAAGAGAAGAAAATGGAATCGAACATGATAAAACTACTTGATGTCTTTAAAAAAACACTATGATGCCTTTTAAAACTTTTTCTGACACTTTGTTGAAGTGGGTTATCCTGAAGAATCAGGTATTTTTCTATTTTAATAGTATTGTCAAAATTCTTGTTTTAACTTGACTCGGAGCATTGTCTCTCCCTGCACTTTAGTCATTCACCAGAAGGTGGGGCTTAAGGTATTGTTAGTGAACTAGAACTAATTTCACAAAAGTTCTTTAGCTTGGAGAGTTTGGAATGTGTATTCTCTCCTCCCTGTTTTGCAGAGGAAATCCTGGATCAGCATGACAGCTCCTCAGGCCGTAGCACCTCACAATGAGGAATCTTAGTGGTCCCAGACTGTCTGGTACCAGCATAATCTAATTAAGTCAAAATATCATCACCTAAGACACATCAAAGAACAGAATCATTGTGCCAAAAATGAGGATCATTATGCCCCTGAAGATGCTAGTGATGTTCTTTGGGATTACTGGGAAATTAATGAATGCGAGAGAGAGGAGTGTTTGCCTCATGTTTCTGCCCAGTTCCCGCAGGCACCGGTGTTACAGAATGATAGAACAGTTTGGGTTGGAAGGGTGCTTACAGATCACCCAGTTCCAGCTCCCTTGTCATAGGCAGGGACACCTTCCACTAGACCAGGCTGCTCAAAGCCCTGTTCAACCTGGCCTTGACTTGTGTCCCCCTGGGCCAGAAGCTGCTCAGCTTGATTCCTGTGTGGGGCTTGCAATGCTGGGTCCCACACACCTCTTGGCAATGTTAGGCTCATGCGAGCTCCCGGGGAAGACTCTCTCTGGCACCCAAACCACTTCTGCCTTGACATGGTGTTAATTTGTCAGCTGCAATCATTGCACTGCAGTAACAGGAGGCCTTTTGGACAGCAGGGACCCAGACTCCACCGTGCCTCGGGGACAAGTGAGGCCATGACAGAGCAGCAAGGGTACATAAGGGTGTCCGCAGTGACCTGTTACTAGGATGCTGCACACCAATGGGCTGCATGCAAAAGAGCATTTTCATGGCTTTCTGCTTATAAACACAAGTGCTTAAGTCCAGTCTGGATCATGCTAGGTCATGTTTAGAAGCTAACTGGAAGCTGGACAGATTTGTCTGTCTGCTTTATGAATGTACTCAGGATTAAGATTTCATACTGAACAGTACTTGGCTAAAAACAGCATCTCCCTTAGCTTTCTTCAGCTCTAGCTTGGGAGGAAGGATAGCTGCCTTCTGTGTATGATGCCGGGAGTGTTTGACTCAGAGCAGCCATTGTTCATGCTCTATTCTGGGTCAGAAAGATACAACTGGAGTCCAGTTATCTTTGGTGGAAGTTCATGTAGATCCTTTTCCTAGATGATGTGGATGGGATGAGATTTTGACCCCTTGCCCTTATGTGACCTTTCTACTGAAACTGGCCAAAGTAGCTGCTCTGTGTAGTGGCAACTCATGTCACAGCACCAGTAATGTCTTTTTTGGGTGAAACCAAAGTTTCACCTAGATCCTGTCTTTGTCAGTGTCCTGTCTTTGGGAATGGCCAAAGGCTGATGCCTAGGAAAGAGGAGGAGAATAGATCAAATGTATAGCAAGTGTTCTCTACAGTACTTCTCTGATCAGCAGTGATTTCCAGCTGATGGATTCATTGAACTAGAGATGATGCCTTTATGTTCAATTGCTCTTTTAGAGACTTGGAACAATTCTAGTGAGCAGTTTTCCCAGACCCTGATAGTCCTAAGGCTAAATTCCCATCACCTCAACTAAGGAGTTGTAATGGACCCACTGGAAGTCAGTGTTGAATGTAACAGATTCCCTTGGTTGGCCATCTAGGTGCTGACAACACCGATTAGTGAAGGTTCAGTTCCTTCAATTTTACACGGTTCCAATGAATGGTGAAAAATCATTTGCTCAAGATAGCAGAACCCAAGAAGGGTGGCAAAAATTTTGCCCCATTGAACCAAAATAAGTGGTTCAGTGTCCTCATGAAAAATAAATGAAAAATAGTTTTCTGCCTATTTTATTCAAAACAACAGATTTATCTCTGTTTCAATTATATGTCCTTTTTGAACAGTGCAGATAAGTTCTGATGTGTATTCAAAACATTAATCTCTTTCTTGTCCTGAAAAACAATCAATCAAGGCTCAAAGGACTATTGGCACCTAGCAGAAGCTAACCACAGCTAAGCGTGAGGTTAACAAGGCCAGCCCACTTGCTCAGGAAGTTTTTGAGACAAATCTGAAACACAGTGTTTGTGTCTGGCAACAAAGAATAAATGAAGTGGTTTTCTTAGCTCTTAAAATGCATTTAAATGCCAGCATTCTCCTGGGGAAAATTGGTTTCTCAAAAGAATTTGCATCAAAATTATCTTTGTACCCACTTCTTTAGAAAAAGAGTTGATTGTCATTTATTTTCATAATCACTGTGCCAAGTATTCCAAGTATGAGGAAATACTGAATTCTGTATCTGACTTGCAGCAGCAGATTTGCTCCAGACAGCCTAATCTCCCAGAAAACTGAGGCTGTTCCCCTTGCAGGGCAGCTTGGATGGGGTGCTGCCACCCATCTTAGCCCTTGTTCTGAGGCACAGCTGCTATAGACCTTGTTTGTTCTGATGCTGCCAGAGTCCAACAGGGGTGGTCTGGTTCTCCAGGTTTCATACAGCAGGAGAAAAGAGATTAACCCTGCCAAGAAGTACAGGCAGAAAAAGGAAAAACATACAAGAGCAAGGCACCAGAGACTGCTGAAAAATGATCGTGATGTGGTGAGGGTTTTTCAAAGGCCTGTGGAGGTAATCTAGATTACCTAGAAGAATAAATACAAAGGGAATTAGTTAAATTCTATCTCTATCTGTCTGCACAGGTGTTCTTGTTCAAAGTGAAGATGACCTGATTGATGCCATTAATTAAACCAGTTTCACTTCACAATTTTCATGAGTTCCATTGGATTTTTTTTTGAGTTTTCCATGGTAGACACATCATGGTACTGTTGTGTTTCCCAAGCTGGGGCTGGAAGAAGAAAGGACAGAAGGAAGTGGAACCATTCTTCTAAGGGTCAGAAATGAGAGAATTGGGTACCTTTTTAAAGAGATGAGGTTTGAGCAGGCATCAGCCCTTCAGAGCAATTTGTCACTTGAAGAAAATCTATGCAGGAGAAAGCAAGGTAAGCAAAGCAAAGGCTGAAGGATGACAGAAGCTGAGAATGGTCACCTAGGGAAGGTCTAAAAGGTAAAAAGAGAAGCCTTTGATGAGGTATAGCCAGTGAGTGCTAGGAAGCAAGAGGAAAAAAATAAAGAGTTAAGAAAATGATTTGGAATAATGCTCTTAAGGGAGTGGGTGCAAGAGAGGACAAAACTGGAAAGGAGGAGGACTGTAAAGGATTTGAGAAGAAAATTACAGGTTTTAGGGAGGCTGAGGAAGATAAGAAAGCTGAGACATAGAAACAGTCATCCAGAGGTCGGCGTAAGTGAAAGATGGTATGCAGGAAAAGGGTGGAGGGGACTTAGAGGAATCTGGTATTGACCAGTCAAATACAGAGGGCAGTGCTAAAGCAGACCAGTGAGGGAGTAGTCCATGGCAGAGGTGAGATCCATTCCAGTGGATTAATTTCTGTATAAAATATAGACCATAGCTGAGGGACAAATCATGGAAAGAAAGATGCCAGGTAATCAGATGGGCACCAGTGTGGAGGTGAGAGTTAGCAAGGCTGTGGTTAAAAGGCAGTGAGGTGAAGGAAAGGTGATGGCCTCCAAGTTGTGATCTCCAAGAGAGGTCATCCAAGAGTTATGGCACAGCAGTGTCAGGATGGGACATGTAGAGAAGTTGGATGAATTGGTGATGATGGAAAGAGGGTGAGAAAGAGCAGGGAGGTGCTGGAATTATTGATAAAAAGAAGAAAAGCCCAGCAATGTCTTTCCACTTTTTATCCCTGGAATAATTAATTGCTAAGAAAAATGTGGGAAAGAAAAGGAAGGAGTACAGCAACTACAAGAATGAAGAAATGGTGAGATGCTATTTGAGGATAAGGAGCGAAAAGTTAATAAAAAAGGAGGAAATATGATTAGGCAAAGGAAAACTGAGGGAAGACAAAACAGTAGTGCTGAAGAGGACAGGGAGGCAGGTGCAGTTGGAAAAGACCTTTTGAAAATGCTACTTCGACTTCAGGGGTTTTAAAATTCTGAACAGAAGGGTAGGAAGATGCAGGTCCCTGTGACTCAGAGGTGACTCTGGCAGTCGCAGTGTGTTCAAACCACTACTAGTTTTTCCTGGGACAGGCTGAGTTCCCTCTCCCTTTGTGGTACCTGAATCCCAACAGTCTGTAATCCACAGTCCCATGCCACATGTTTCAAATAAAAGTACCTTGTCCCTGAAGTAGAGAGAGAACTTCATCAATGCAAATCTTAATGATAGAACACCCTGAAAGACACAAATACCCCAGAAGAGCTTTGCCCTGTGCTGTGTTTCCAAACTGGTGCTTCAAGTGTGCAGATACACCATGCATTGAAAAAAACTTCCTTTTGAGGCAACAGCAAGAGAGCTGCACCCCTCACTGCAGCATGGTAGTGTCATGTTCAACAGAGCATCCTCCGTGCCTGGGACACGGGCACAGCTGGCCTGTCTTGGTAGTGTCTTCCAGCCCCATTGGGCAGCCCCAGGTGTGCCAGGGGCAATTCTGCCCTCTGAGCTGCTCCTGTGAGATGAGCCTGGGCCATTCTGGGGGCATCCATCTCAGGGGAACCTTCAGGCAACAAGTCCTAAGAGCCAAATATCAGCAGCGCCTGCTGCTGAGCTCAGGAGCAAGGGCAGCCGGCTCCTGTAGGGTGACAGCCAGGGCTGCACATGGATCTGGCCTTCCTCATGGCCCTGGTGGCAGGAAGACCATTCATGAAGAAATTAGGCACAACCCTTCAATGTTTTGAGGATCTGCTTGTGCAATGGCAGCATTGTTTCCAATCACCAGGCTGACATGAAAATTTAGGCAATGAAGCTGCTCAGCAGGAGGGCCCTTTCTGAAGAAGAAGAGGAAGCACAAACATCTTTGTGCTGCTGGAGACTTGCTTGGAGCATGTGAGGAACCTGTGGGGCTTTGGTTACTTCCTGTATGCAAAAGGAGCAGGAGGGAGGATGCCTTGGCCAGGATTCCCCTTTAAAGATAGCCTTAAATAGCCTGCTCTGTGCATGGCCCAGAGTATTTAATAGGTCTGATACTTTATGCTCATCAAGCAAATTTTGTAAAGCTCTTTGAGAAACCCTGACTTGAAAATATATACAACATTGGAGGGGGGTGGGGGGGGAGGGGGATGGTGAATAGTATTTTGGGGATGATTTCTTGATCTCAGAAAGTTAATTTATTCTTCTTTTCTATTTAATGAATGAAAAGTCATGTCTGTCCCACACTTTTTCAATTATCTGTTTAAGATCTGCAGCCACAAATATTTTAAGTCTATGGAAGTCACCCTAAAGGTTGAAAATTCTTCCAAATATCAGTAGATACACCCACAGTTAATTTCAGGTCTTAAATGCCACAGATTCAAAGTCACCTCACTCTGCAGACCACCATCTGTACTTTACCATGTTTTCATGGTACTGTTACTGGGGGATAATGTGACCTCAGTGATGTGACTGACAGTAAATTCATAGGGTCCTGCTGTTTAGCAACTGGAAGAATTAGTCTTGACTAGTGAGATGCCTCTCTGCCTTGTAGCTGTCAAAATCAAACACTAGTTTGAAATTCATTGCACTGGGTGCCTGCCAGAAAATGCAGTGCAATGCAGTTTATTTGAATTCCAAGTATCCTGAGTAGGGCTGAAGCTGGAGTAAACAATATCCCTCAAAAAACAGTGTGAGAACAAAGCAGTTGTCATTAAGGAAACAGTAAGCCTAAGCTGTTGATCAATCCTAGTTCTTTTCTTGCCAAATACAGCCAAAACAATGGCCTTCTCTTTTAACAGAAGGAACTCAGAGAACAAATATCCTCTACTGCTGTAAAATTAGAGTTGTCTTCTGACTCCTAAGTTTCCAGGAACATGAGTTTCATGGAGATGCCAATTAGTAATGGGCTGTCACTTGCTCTTAGTGGTGGGGCAAGGGGAGTGCTGGGGCAAACAAGCTGGGATAACTTTGTAAATCGGTGGAGTTTATATGGGCCCAGCAGACATTTATTGGCTGGGAGATGAATCCTCTGAGGCTCTCAAATTCACAAAGAACATCCTCTCAGAATCCTGTGACTGCCATCCTTGGTGAGAGCTCTTTCCTCACAGGACCAGAGCTCCCCATCTGTGTCTCCATCCCCATCCCAGTCACCCTCCCTGGGCCAGCAGCACACGAGTGTCCCTGCAATCACTGCTCTGAGCTGCTGGCCATGGTCTCATCAGACAAAGAGGAGCAGTAAGGATAACCCCTCCTGGACTAGTCTATAACGCTCCTAGTTTCTGTCAGAGTAGCTGACTGCTGTAGGAGTTAAGGAGAGGAGGGTGAAAATGGGGGTCTAGAAGTCCTAAACTCTTCATCAAGTAGACAGGCTGTGCTGCAGGGCTTGTCCATGCAACTCAGATGGCCTCTACCCCTTGGAGTTGTCATGAAAATCTGCTGATTTTGGCAAAATGGCAAAAGTCAGGGTTTTGTGTAAAGCCTCAAACTCACTAAGTCTCTACTGGAAGCTTTTTTTTCTCATGTCTCAAAGTTACCACCATCTGCAATGTGGGGGATACAAGCAGCGTACAGGAATGGCAGCTTAGAATCCTTCCATGTACCTTTGCAGTTCAGTGCTGTGGAGGGCTCAGTACAGAGGGATGAGGCATTTTTCTTGTTTTAGAAGCAGCCATAATTGTGTTTTATTTGGAAGAACCCATGGTAAGAGAGGCCAAACTGACACACCTTTTATTAGACTGCTGCTTGCCATGATGAAGCTTTCAGGACTCGACACTTCATTGTGCTGGCTGAGCTTTAGCAGCTGAAATGGCCTTGAACCTGGACAGACAGTGTTACATCTCTGATGGCACCCATCATCAAAGCCTGTGTCAATCAGTCTCTGTCCTGACAGTTCCCAGGGTGTGAACATTAATGTCCAGGCATCACACTGGCAGAGATCCTGTACCACTGGGGATTGCATGCTTTAGGCAGTCAACAGCACCCAGGTTTGACGTGCTGCTGGACTTGGGTTTTGTGACACCAGGCAGGAACACAGGCAACTTGTTCTTGAAGCTTTAAATACAAATTTTGCAAAGACTTTCATAAGTAGCACTTATATTCTGCTATTTTAATGCTGATTAGTTGCAGTGTTGAAAGGTGTTTGGCAAGGCAGCAATGACTGAGTTATATCAACTCAGTCTCACCAATAGGTGAGGAATAGGGGATCATGACATGGCATTATTACATTCACTCTGACAAAACGGCATGGTAGAATAACACAGCTCTCTCCATATGCATAAACACTCAAAGGAAAATATTAATTTGCTCCAGAAGCTGAAGCAGTTTAATGGAGAGGTGCAGTATTACTGCCACCCTCTATTGTGGTATGTGACAAGGAGTGGGAGAATTACAGGTGTGGCTTATGTGAGAAGCTGCTAGAAGCTTCCCCATGTCTGACAGAGCCAATGCCAGCCAGCTCAAGAACAGATCTGCCAGTGGTCAAGGTTGAACCCATGAGTGACAGTGGCAGCACCTCTGGGATGATGTGTTTAAGAAAGGGGAAAAAATTGCACAACAACTTCAGCCAGAGAAGGGAGAATATATGAGAGAAACAGCTCTGCAGGCACCCAGGTCAGTAAAGGAGCAGAAGGAGAAGGTGCCAAGTACCCAAGCAGAGATTCCCCTGAAGCTCCTGGTGAAGACCCCTTGAAGCATGCACTGGAACAGGCTCCTGGAAGAAACTGTGGACCCATGGGGAGAGAGAGAAGCTCACAGTGGAGCAGGTTTGCTGGCAGGACTTGTGACCCAGCCCCAGAACACTGGAGTAGTCTGCTCCTCAAGGACTGTGTCCTGTGAAGGGGACCCACACTGGAACAATTAATGCAGCCTGTGGGAAGAACTCACACTGGAGAAGTTAATGGAAGAGTGTCTCCTGGGGGAGAGACCCCACACTGGAGCAGAGGAGGGGTGTGAGGAATCCTTCATTTAAAAAGGAAGGAGCAGCAGGGATAACATGCTAACTGACCACAGCCTCATTCCCTGTGTCCCTATGCAGCAGTGGGGAAGGAGGTAGAGAAAATCTGACTAAAGTAAGCTGGTGAAGAAGAGAGGGGTAGGGGGAAGGTGTTTTGGTTTTATTTCTCATTACCTTACTCTGACTTGATTTGTAATAAATTAATTAATTTTCCCAAGTCACGCCTGTTTGCCTATGACTGTAACTGTTCAGTGATCTCTCCCTACTCTCCTTTCAACCCATGAGCCTTTTGCTATATTTTCTCTCCCCCATCCAGCTGAGGAGGGGAGTGATAGAGTGGCTCTAGTGGGCACCTGGCATCCAGGAGGAGCTGCTAAAATGGAGCTCAACAGAAGTGGTGCTGGGCACTTAGTCCATAAAAGTCATAGAATCACAAAATCATTTAATTTAGAAAAGACCCTTAAAATCATTAAGTTCAACCAAAGCCGATAATCTTAACACTGAACACTGACATTGCTATAGAAGAATGGCATGGAAAATACATGTTTGCAGACATAACACAAGAAACAAGGCATGCCAGCTCTACAGCTGCCTAAAAAAATTTAGTTACTCCTTGTTTGTTTGCAGAATTCTTTAATGACATAATCTCCTCTTCTTTAGTTTTTGTTTCAATGAGTCTACCAGATGGGCATACAAGAATTCTGATTCCAGTGACACTCGTCTGGCAATTTCATTTAACTTAAGCAGGTTTTCATTTTCTTCTGGCAGTTTTGTTTTTTTTTTTTTTTACCTAGAAGCTGGATTGGGTAAATACCCCACATATCTTCAAGAACACATGCCTAAACTATTTTGTTATTATAAAACCAGACATCTGTCTTTTGGTTTAAGTGGGAGGGCTACCAAAACATATAAATGTAAATAATTAACAAATACACTAAAGAAACTGTTTCCAGGCAAGTAAACCAGAACAAAAGGCAAAATTCAGCAAATAAATTATTGGCTACTTGTAATTTGCCCATAACAAGTATATCTTCTATGCTGTCTTCTTTTTTAAAAATTGGCATTTATTTTACATGATGCAGCTATTTGTGCTTCTACCAACCTATAGCTCACACTGAAATAGAAAACCTGCTAGGAAAGGAGGGGTCACCAGGTGCATGTACTTTTACATTGATGGAAGGTATTTCCTGGCTCTCTTTCAGTCTCTTTTCTCTCCATTAGTGGTCTTCAACAGAACTGTACACTTAATAACATGACTAACATGCTTAAAACTGTTTCTGTTCATTTTGGAGTAAAAGAGATACTTAGGCTTATGCATGTCAATATTCTTAGCATTTTGTGCAGGTTTAGTGTTAAACAGATGTGAAATATTTACAAAAGAAGGGTCTCAGATTGTTTAAACAAAATTGTGTGGAACGGTGGTTGCCATTAGAGTAAGTGGTCAGAAACTTTCTTGGCAGTGTTTAATGTGGCATTCCTCCTTTCTCGTGCATAAATAAAGCAAATGTCACTGGCATTTAGTAAAAGGCTGCTATGTGTTCACTTGGATCTGAAACTGTGATTGCAGATGGAGTAGAAGACACTGCACAGCAGATGTGTCTTTAGCCATGCCTGTATTGTAGCCCATGCTGCCATACCTGGGCTGATGCTGGGGCTGAATCTTCCTTGCTTATATCCAAGTGAGCTGCAGCCAGTGCTGTAGAGAATTACAGAGGAGAGAAACTTTTTGTACAGAGCCCTTGAAATTGCTTATAAGTATCTGACAATATGGCTCACTAAAATTCTTCCTTTATATGTCTCTGCCTGTGTCTTCCATTTGTAAACCTGCCCCTACAATCTGTTGGGAGTACCATTTTTATCTCACAGCCTGCAGCTATCTTTCCTTTGCATCAATTACAAACATTCTTGAAGTCAAGAGTCAGTAAGTTTGTTCACCAAATGCAAAAAGTTGTTCCATTAGCTGGTATAAATAAAAGAGCTCCACAGAGAATGAAAGGAGGTGAGTCAAGAAGCTCTGCTAGACTGTGCCAGCTGCAGACCTGTTTCAATGAGTTTTCTAGAAATTCTGAAAACAAACTGCTGGTACATTGCATCTTCTCTGCTCAGGATTTTCCAGCATATAGTGATTATTTGTCTGGCCTCATATGGCTTCAAGAGAAGCATTTGCATAAACAAGAGAGAAAGAATAAGTAATCCCAAATATCCCTTGTCTTGGTTTAAACTCTAATGTAATCTTAACTGTTATACCAATATTAGCTGGGCTAATTACAGAAAATTCCTTTCCTGCAAAGAAACAAATTTCACACTGCCATAGGAACAAGTCCATACTCATTGCAGTATGGTATCTTGGTTGTTTCCTGAGTAATACACATTCTCAATGGAATTCTGTCTTTTAAGTGAAAAATCTCCAAGACTGCACAGCCTATATGGGTGAGCATGGTGGATAGTTTCATCCAGACAGATGGCTGTCCCCCTGTGTGTTCAACCCTCTGTCTCTCCTGGATGTACTTGCATAGAGCAAGCAATGAAGAAACAACTGAGGAAAATAAAACCCCTTCCAGATTTGTGTACTCTGCAAAGATTCAACCCTTTCCAATACACCTATATACTGTTTTGCCTCCAGTTAGTAAGTGCCATGGTTTTTCCCTCTTCAGAGCTGTGATTTAAAAAGCAGCAAGTAGGCTTGAGCCTGATGAGTAATGTCAGCTTCCATGGGGGATCCCTCTGCCACTCATGACCAGCTGAGGATTGAGAGGGGCTGTGTGAGTGCTGGAGGGGCATGCTGAGGCCATTCCTCCTGCCTTGTCAGGTACCATTTTCTCTTATGGCAAGCTCAGACATCCTTATCAGGAAGTACTGGCACAGTCACATTGTTCCACTAACTATATCCACTGCAATTCCCAAATGCCCACCATGTACAATGATACCTTCCTCACACAGAACAGCTCTTGCTTCAGATAACAGGCAGGATTTGGATTTCTGTGATGCTGAGATCCCTGACTCTAATAGATACTCTTTACCCAGGTTTACTTGCTGAAACTTTTGACCCAAATATCCAGATCTCTCAGTGATTGTTTTTTGGTTTTTGTCTAGCTGTCATGCTTTGCTAGTGAAGTGTATTTTCTCTCAGAAACAGCTGGTGTCCCATATGAGAATTGCATGTCTTTAACCAGTCAGTCTTCAAGTCAGTCTTTGATTCATAATCCAGAAAAGGCCTTTCAAAGCTGCACTTTGGCATTCCATTCCTCATGATATGACTGATGATAGTGCATTGGGAACTACATCCTTGAGAACTCCACTTTAGGAAGGAGAGACGCAAAGCTGAAAGGGGATAATGAAGTTGTGATGCTAAAGCAGGAGGGGTACAGTGTACAGAGCAATGAGGGGTACAGTGACCAGTGATGCCTGGTGTGATGCAAAGCCAGGAGGCTGCAATGGACAGCAATCTACTAAAAATGTGGTATGACAGATGTACCTTAACTTGAGCTTTCTGAAAGCCTGTCACCTAGAAACTCCTTCTGTTTGCTATGCTGCTTGGTTTTTAAAAGCCTCTTCCAGGCTATAGCAATCAAGTTCTAGGAGGAAATATTCCAGGAGTGATGAAAGACAGCCTTCTGGAGATATCCACAACTCAGGACTCTCTTTGCTTGTTACAGTGTGGCTTCCTGCTTCAGTTCTGTACTACAGTCCCTATGCATGGCTGCTTCTGTCTCAGCTTGCTCCCAGGCTTCCTTACAGAATGCAGTGATCACCTAGCAATGAAACAAAACCCAGGTGTAGTTCTGCAGAAGGCTGTCCCATACCCACTACGGTTAAGCAGCTGCCAGGTTTGGCTCCCTATGACCCACAGAGCTCTCCAACACCATCCCACTGTAACATCATAGGGAATGCAGCCTACAGTGTTCTGCTCTGGATGCACATTCAAGTCATCAGTTAACACTGTCTGCACCTCATTTTGGATGCTGCAAACTATGAAAATGCACATATGTAATGCGCAGGGCATGAAGGATACTGTGTATTCACTGATACCAGTGGGGATGTGGCCAGTATCTCCTGTGGACTGTGGGACCCTGGGCAACTTGGCCAGGAGGGACTGAGTGGTGAGTAGGACCAGAGTCCCAGAACAAGGTACGTCCAGCAGCAGAGATGCAGCCTGAGACTTTGGAGCCACTCTTTGCCAGTCCTCCAAATGCTCAGCCATGGAGCTGTGTGCCAGCATGCTAAAGCCAGTGTCTGGGCAGAAGCAGGTGTGGAGCCAGATTCCTGTGCAAAGCCTGCCCCTTTTATTTGCCTTCTTTTGATTTGTACTTTTGTTTGGTCTGTTTGTTTCTTTGTTTTTAAAAAATACATATATGGTGTTTATTTTTCCCAGTATCTTTCCTCTTCCTTCATAGCAGGCAAGAACCTTTATGCCTATTTAGTTTTGTTTTGCTTTTATTTTTGTTTAGTTTCCACAGTATTATTAATTGTTACAGAAATATCCTTCAGCAGTGCAGCAAAAAGTAGGTGGGGGATATGGGTTAGAGGGTTGTGGGTAGAGTCAGACAAGTCGGGCTCCAAAGTGCCTTGTGGATCTAACACTCTCCAGTGCAAGGCTACTGAAGCAAAAACTCCGGCCAGATATGGGGTGGAAATTCAGAAAGAACAAACGAAGATGTGAAGAAGAAAAGACAGCGCGATATAGAAGGTTCTGTGTAGTGAACCTGTGCCCAAGCAGGACTAATACCCACCCCAGCTGCGAGGGCACAGTGCCACAAGGGAAGAAGACAGCAGGCAGCACGAGAGTGCGGTAACACGTGTGAGCCAGCTGAAATTCCCCTGGGCGCCGAGGGGCCGGCTCGGAGCTCGTCGTCTCCTTGGGGAGATGCTTCCCGAAGGAGCCAGGTGCCCTCACGCCAAGGGAGGGGATGCTGCGGGCAGCGGCCGCCGGGGCGGGCGGGCCGGCGGGGGGCGGAGGGCCGGGGCCGCCTCCGCGGGGCCGCCCCGCTGCAGTGTCCCGGCAGCCCGGGAGGAGGAGACGGCGGGGCGCGCCGGCCGCAGCGGGGCAGCCCCGAGACGATCGCCGGGCGGGCGGCAGCTCCGCGCCCCGCCGCTCCCGCCGCCCGCGCCCCGCGCCCCCGGCCCCATGGCGGGGCCCGCCGGCCCCTGGGCCGCCCTGCTGCTCCTGGCCGCCCTGCTGCCCGCCGCCCTGCCAGGTACGCGGAGCTGCCCCGCGCGGGGCCAGCGGCCGCCGTCCCACGCGTGTCGCTGCCCGGCGGCGCGGGGCGGGGAGGTGCCGCGGGGCGGGGGGCTCAGGGGCGACACGGGGCCTGGGGATGCCCGGCGGCGCCGCTCTCTGCCCCCGCCCGGCACGGGGACAAGCGCCGCGGCGACATCGCGGGGACCCCCGGCCGAGCCGGCCGCCTCCCTGCCCCGCGCAGGCACCTGCCGCTGCCGCCTGCGGGAGCCGCCCGAGCGGGGAGGGGAGCTGCAGAGCCGGGCGAGCCGCGGCACTGAGGGTGGCCCGGCTCTCGGACCGGCCGGACTCTCCGTGCGTTAGCCCGCTGCGGCTCTGCCGCCTTTCCAGCAGCTCCGGAGCGCAGGGCTGCAGCCCACAAGGACGCCCGTGGCCAGACGTGAGCAGATGGCAGCGGAGGGTGACAACCTCCTGCTTGCCTTCAGCCCGTGGATGCCTTTTTCCCCTTGGAACCTCCTGCTGTTCCACCGTCCCGTCCGGGCTCCCGTGAGGAGTCCTGCTCACTCGGTTAGCGGCGCTGACACCGGGCAGCCCAGCGCTGCACCTCTCCGGGAAGCCAGGAGGGATCCCTCTTCCCTCCGCGAGAGTCCTGTGGATCGAACCCTGTATCAGCCTGGGCGAGGCTGGCGCTGCTGTCAGAGTTCCCCGGGCCCGCAGGCTCAGGTTTAAGCTGCTCTGGAGGTGGCGTTGTGGGAGGCAGTGGCAGACCTGCCCTGTCCTTTCCCTTGTGGAAGCAGTGTACGATCACGGCATCCCCGGCGGCACTTTTTGCACCGCAGGCAATGCTGAACCGGATCTCCCCAGCTTGGGGGCACAAGGTTTGCATCAGAGCACGGGTACAGACAGGGTATAGACACACCTACAGAGGCATTTCAGCGCTAGAATGCAGCTGTTGGGGTTACAACAGCCAGAGCGGCACAGGGACACTTGCCCCCAGGCTCCGGATGTGGCGGCTGTCCCATCTCCAGCCCCGTGCTGTAGTTGCAGTGGAAGGAGCCAGCCAAGGGCGATAGCATCCTCCCCAACTCTCCCTGAAGCTCTGGGCTGTGCAGCAGAGCCTGGGACTTCATGTCACCCGTGGCTTCTGGTGAGTCTTAGTGCGCAGTTAAACAACGAGAAAGGAATGATCTGCTTAACCTGGACATGTTGTCTCTCTGCAACTTGCTGTGCCCGTCCGGGTTAAGCTTGGGATCACACTCCTGGAAGAAGTTTTATAATAGTGCTCCCTTGTGGCAGTGGTAAATGGAGGGGGAACTGGATTTCTGGGGCTGCCTGCTGGAAGAGGAGAGGAGGAGGACAGGGAGTAGGGGCGTTTTTGTTCTGCTAGTGAGGGAGAAACATCGTGAGAAATGTCATAGCCTCTGAGGAAAAGTGTTAGCTGTTGAGTGCATGCAGGCTCTTGCTTCCCTGACTGTGTAATGTCTAAAGTGATTTTTGGAGATTCTGATACTTCACTAAAAATTTTTCATGTAATATCCATATAGTCTTTCTTTGTTTGCAGTCCCACACCAATGTGCTATAAAAATTAGGCCAATTTCTGAACAAACCCAAATGTGTTGGCATAGTGCTGCACAGAGAGCTCTGCGTGCTTCCGAGCTATGGAACTCTGGAGCACACCAAAACCTGCTGGAGTGGGAATATTGTGCTGTTAACCCCAGAGTGGCTGGGTGTGGGCTGCATGTGTACTCCCTGTCCTTGTTGGTGTGCTGGCCACACTGGGTGGACACCAAATTCCTTCTCCGGTCTAGAGAGTAGTTTATAAGCTGCTAAACTGTGTCCTGAGCAAGTGCAGTCTCAGGCAGGAGGGCTGATGTGTTCTGGAGTTCTTTCGTAGAGGGTAAAAGCCATTGCTGAGCATTTTTGCTCCCTGGTCCTGCTTTCTTACACTCTTGCTGTGTTTGAAATAGTCCTGCTGACCACCTTTACTGCATGTTCTCTGTTTAGGAAACCTCTCCCAAATCCATTCTGCACTTTGGAACCTTTGTCCAAGTACCATGTCTGTGAGACAGGGAGGCTGCCTTGGCTCAGCAGACAGGCTCCAATGAAGTGAAAAAGACCTTCAATTTTTGTCTGTAGAAAGAAAAGAAAGATTTTTCCCCTGTAGGGGTCTGGCATTGGGCTAGTGCTGTCACTGACTATGTTCTGTTTATCAAAATAGAAAGTCAGTGTGGGGTATGTGCCCAGGATTGTTGTGGCAATCCTCCGGCCAAGAAAGCTTAAGAGAAGGTTGTTGTGCTGGAGCCAACTCAGGGGGCAGATCCCATTTGTGTATTGCCAAGAGAGATTTGTTGCTTGCTGCCAGATCCCATGTACAGAAGAATGGATACTGACTACAGAAAACAGTAGTCACCCACCCACCTTATTAGCTTAGACAAACAGTATTCAAGAATCACCTGCAGCCAGTGGGAGAAGTTTGGGAGAAACATTAAGAAGAGGCTATGCTCAGAGCAAGAGCCTTTCTGACAGCAGCACTAACTCTCATTTTCCTTCCTTGTCTAGACTGTCTGACACAAACAGAGAAAGCAGAAGGGTCTCCAAGGGAATTTTCCACTTCATTTAGCTCTAAGGAATGTATCTTCTCAGTTATTTAGGACAGTGCTGTAATGGTCTTAACTGTATAGATCTGCACCAGCCTCTGGGTGTGTCAGATGTATGAAAGTTCCTGTGCTGTCCAAGTCTGTGATTCCAGCTCTTCAGACATGAACTGATTTTGGCTGGATGTGTGGTTAAGAAGATGCTTTCAGAAACTGATCTATACGGAAAGAAATTAGAAGGGGAGGGCGGGGGGGGGGGGGGCTTAGTAGATGATGCAGCAAGACAAAGACACACCAGCAGGGGGAATGGGATCTTGTGTCTGTGATCCAGTGTCTTGAGTGAGCATTCAATTACACAAAAATATAGCTCAGACACATTCAGTGATCATATTTCCCATGCAGGACACTGAAAAGTGACATCTAACTTCTCAAGATAACTTAGGTTGGATTTTATATCTGCTTCACATTGTATGCAGCTGTCTGTAGGTGGACTATCGTCTTCACATGAAGGAAGCATAGCAGTATTTCCACCAGGTGCCGTTTCTGCTGCATGTCTGGGACCCGTGGTTTCTCTTGCTGGGAGTTACGTAACACATCTCTGTCTGTCATTGAGGAAGTGCTCAGGAATGTGGCTAAATTGGCATTGGGATGTGCTGGCACCAGGCATTATGTCTCTTAAATTTATGCTGCTACAGCTCAAGCATAATCAGAACTGGAACCTCTTCCTAACCAATGACCTCTAGACTGAACCTATGTTTAGTAGCCTGGGTGTGATCCCAAATATGCAAAAAACTACAGCCAAATCAACATTTTTCCCCGCACCCCTTAGTTTTGAAGTGTCACAATCTGCTTATCTTGTTTAACTTGAGTTACCTGTCTTCATAAATTAGTATTCCTTTACTCCCCCTTTCACCTGCCCAAGTGACCCATAAGTAGGTTCATGCATGTATCATGGGAACATTTACCTTTTGTTGTGCTTTCTGCTGGGAAAGAGGAGGGAGCATGGATGATAGGCATGTCTCCCACAGACTGCTAATGCACTAAGTGGTCACTTCTCCAGAGGAAATGGTGTGGACATTGATGTGCCTTCCTCTTGGGAAGCCCCATGCTGCTATTTTCTCACCCAAGCTGCAGGTGTACCACACTTCTGTGCAGTCTTGAGAGGGCTCCCCCATCCTGCAGACTCTGTGCTGATCCTTCAGGCAGGTGCCAGCACTCCCTGTTGTCTTTTTCTACCCCTGAAATTGCCACGTGTCATTTCTCTTTTACAGCTCCCTAAAGCAGCAACATTTTCACTGGTGTGCTGCACTGAAAGATTGTTTTTATTCATTTGAATGCACATGAAATTTAATTCACTTGCAACTATGAGTATTTTCATTATTCCCCAAGAGGAGAAAGATGACTTCCCCTCTGCAGCCAGTACCCCTGCCCAGCATGAGAGGGAGGGGCAGTGAGGCAGTGAAATCCAGAGGAGAGCAGCAGATACTGAAGCTGAAGAGATCCTTTTCCTCTCTCTCGTGAGAAATCCAAGTATTTTGCTTCCATGTGGGTTGAGAACTTGCATTTTGGCTATGTTTGCACTAACGTCATAGCCCCTGCAGAGTGGTATGGCTTACATTTCAGGTCAGTAGAGGAGTGATGGGTGTCTTGAAGAAATGTGAGGTTGTCTGAAATATCCTTTGTTGTGCATGACCCAAAAGAAAGCCTTTGAAATTGTGTTTGCATTTTCTTATATGTGTTTGCTATACTGCTTATTCTGCTGCACTGTTGGCTGCAAAACCTACAGTCTGTGTTGAATGTTCACAAACGTAAGTGCCAAAATAAGCACTGCCAAGATCAAGACAGTGGCTTAAATTGCACAAGATTTAAAGAAAACCAAAGAACTGCTGAGATCTTCTGCTTCGCTGTCTGTTCCCTGAGTCTAGGGACACACGTTTCTTAACTTTCCTCCACACCCTGGATGCCTAGGGATTTGGAAGGGTTGGTGTGGTTTAGTCCTGTGTCTCCACTGCTTGCCTCTTACCAAAGAGACATTTAGACCAACAGGATTTTGCTCTGCCCTTGTACGTGGCTAGACTGACTATGCACACTCTGATCCCAACTCTCACATTTATTCTTACTTGAGGCACCAGCAGCTTTTGCCTGCAGCACCTCTGTAGTTGGATTCATTTCCTTTGGGGGTGTACAAGCACCTGGAAAGTGTCTGCTTTCCCTGGTTCCTCTTTAAACTTTAGACAAGCTTGTAATGAAAAATAACTTTTTCCATAGTGTACCACGTGGTTGAGTGCTTAACTGCAATACCGGTAGCAGAGTTAACAAGAGCAACGTCAAACAGTGTTTACACAGCATCCCCTTCATTGCCTGGTCTTGATTTGCCTGGGGAGATGAGAGCTTCTGCTGACAGCTCATATGCTTCTAGAAGGTCCCCAGCAAGACCTGTGCAGGCTGCTGAGCTCCCTCTGCCTGCTCGCTGCTGGATGGGACCTGGTACCCACCTCTCTCCAGACCGCTTGTCCTGTGTCCCGCCCTCCTAAGGGACATGGCTGCTGGGTCATGTAGCTCTGGAAATGGCAAATTCTCCTCCCAAGTTCACTAGAGCTGCTGTCTGGGATGTCCTATAAGGCCTTTTCTCCTACTTAGAGTTTCTGCAACTGTGGGTTTAAATCTCAGGATATTTTGTACTGTTCACAGTACTTTCAGGATGGTTAAAACCTCTCTGGGTTAAATTGTACCTTTCTCAAGCATCAGTCACTGTACCTCACTCTCATTGAACTTGTAACCTCTGCCCCACTGTTAGCTCTTCATAAATGACATCTGTGCAGTGGGACACAGCAGTTTTTCCCACGTGCCAGGTTGAGTTGTGTACCCTGGCTGTGTCACATCTCTGTGCTGTGGTGAGAGCTGAGCACTCTTCAGTGCCTCCAAAATCAGCCTGCATGTCAACCTATTTTGGTGTAGGTGCTTGCATTTGGCAGGTCTGTATTTAAAGCAAATAGTGTTAAGGTGTGGAGAAGCAAGGAAAAGCGGAAGAAAGACCGAAGACATGTAGCAATTGTGTGCTTTAAACAGAGACCTTTTCCTAAACAAAGATAAATTGTTAGTTACATCAAATATAATACTGAAATCCAGTGGTAAGGGAGCCTGTCCAAGCTTCTCCTCATCCTGGAAGAACACATAAAATGTACATCCAAATTTAACTATGTACACATTAAAAAGTCTGGAGAAGTGTGCATTTTAAATCAACCCTCTTCAGTGAGTAACTCAGTCATCAAATCAGCTCTTCATTAAACAGAGTAAATTACTCTTTGAGGACTGTGGAGTGTATTCATATTTCACAGTTCCAGTGCAGCAATTCCACTATTACACAGTTATTAAGTCCTCTTGGGCATCCTGCAATGATCCTGGTTCCAGCAAATCTTTCCAACTGTTGTAGTCTTGCTGCACTAAAATTATTATTTTTCCATTGGAGGAGTTGGTTGTTCTTAATATATACATTTGCTGTAAAATAAGAGGCCACTCTTCAAATGGTTATTTGTCATGTTTACTGTAGAGCTGACAGCAAAATTTTGGCTGAAATTTTTTTTGGGGAAAAAGTGCAGAACTGCTGGAGCTGGAATGTTAGTGTTTCCTTGTCTCTAAAAAACAAAGACAGAAATAAGAGATATTGAGTAGTCAGCATAATTTGTTTTGGTATTCTGTTATGAAGTGCTTAAACCCTTCTTTCAGAGTGGTGTCCTTGGAAGGGTGTACAGAAAGGTTTAGCTGAAATCAG
The DNA here is from genome assembly GCA_003676055.1 of Chloebia gouldiae. Taxonomy (NCBI): domain Eukaryota; kingdom Metazoa; phylum Chordata; class Aves; order Passeriformes; family Passeridae; genus Chloebia; species Chloebia gouldiae. The sequence goes on along the minus strand of QUSF01000002.1, from coordinate 52,103,703 downwards.
GAAATAACTACTGAGTGTGCTTTAAAATTCCTTCAATGGAAAGCAGCAAATGTAACTGGCAAAACATGCTGCCATGCATGCTTTGTGGTACCAAAGAACAGCCCAAGCCCTCCCACCTGTCTGACCAGCCCTCTCAGAGCCCTTGGATGCTCCTGCTGCTGCTGAGGGAGGGGAGCGTGGGAGCAGCACCCGGTTCCCAAGCCTAGCACCCATCCAGCAGCCTGAGAAGTAGCCAGGCTTCATGTTTTCAGCCTGAGACCTTGGGGCAGGTCTGAGAACACTGCAGGATACAGGCGGTAGCCAGATGGATGGCGAGCTGGATTTAGATGCTGTAACTCCTGCTGGGTAGTGTCTTGTTCATGTGGCAGGCCCATGGAAGCGCCTAACAGCATCAGAATCTGCCCCTGCATGAGTAACTGACTGTACTTTTGCACAGTCTGCGTGTCTTTCCCTTTTATCACCTTTTGAAGCCATGCCGAGCTCGGTGACATAATTATGTGGTTTTTAGCCTGGGATGCCTTGCAGATGGCCCTCAGCTCACGCTCCAAGAGGCTGCAGCAGCGTGAAGCCAACAGCGATCCGGTGACTTGGCTGAGGGCTCGCTGCACTTTGCAGGAGTGGGTGCTCTGGGTTATGTGTTTGCAGCCTTGCTGGCTGCATCAGCTGAGCTTTGTGTCAGCCTCTGTTCCACCTGTGCCACTGGTCTCATGTTTCTGGTCTCCCAAAGCAGAGGTGCTATAAACAATTTAAAACCAAATGGCCACAATGGAAGTGCTCCATTTGGCTTTGCTGGTCTGAGACTTCAGGCTGATTTCAGGTTGCATATATTTCTAATATATGTATTTGATAAGTGTCTAAGGTTGTGTTACTGGAGAGGTGTGTTGGGATCACAAGGCCTGGTTTCATTCAAAAGTCTAAGACAGACTTTGAAAGTGACAATCTCACCTTTCCTGAGCTCCACTGGCCCTGTTTTAAAAATGGGCTGAATGTTTTTTCCATGCTGCAGTGCTGAAGAACTGCCCAAGATAGGACTCTACTCTCTTCTACTTGAAATTTTCCAAACAAGAAATAATGACTGACGTCTTGTGAATTGCCCAGCTGCCCAAAGCTGAATGTATGCAGAAGCAAGATCGCTGTCCTTACAAAGAAACAATGTCAAAAGAAAATTAAATTCACCAGAAAAGCTCTTCTGTGATAACACAACAACAGTATTGAAAACCTAGAAAGTCTAAACCTTAAACAGCAAATAGCAATATTAGCAAGCCAAGTTTCCGTGCTAAATGTGTACAGTGATGTATTTTTTTGTTCGCAATGTGGTGATTGTTCTGCCAGGGCACTGAGCTTCTTTTATTCACTTGTAATGGCTACTCTAAGTCAAGCTGAGCCTCCAAGAGCCTGACTACATGCTTAAATGAGAGTCAGAGGAATGAATGCTTAGTGGGCACTGTAGTGTTTTCATGACAGCCCTTCCCAGTCAAGTCAGAGCTGCTGGGTTTCAGTTGCTGAGCACAAATTTATTGCCACAAGATGTCTCAGACCATATGTGCTCCTCATCTGCCCTCCCAGAAAGTCAGCCCCCAGTGCAGGATGTGCCATGCCCCTTGGAAGTGCTGATTGCTGAGGGCCAGACACCTCTGCTAACACACTTTCTTTCCTCTGCAAAACACCTGTTTAAATTACTCTCAGGGAGGGATGATGAGTGGTATGAGACACTGTGGGATTCTGGTTGTGTTTGGTATCACATCTTGCAGGTTGGGCTGGAAACCTACAGCTGATGACGTGATGTGGGAGCAGGAACGAGTGTGAAACCTTGGAGGGATGGAAAATTATTTCAAACCAATTCTTAAGTGAAATTAAAAGAGAAATGGCTTGAAACTGGCTTAAGTCTTCCCTTGTGGTGGTGACAAGCCAGCTGTCCCATGTTATGCTAGCACAGGGTAGTCACAGGCAGTGTGGTGTGGCCACAGCTGTGCCGGCACAGCAGCACAGTGGGAGTGTGTCTGGGAGAGGATGGTATCCACACTCCCACTGGGAGTGGAGGGAAGGAACTGTCATGTGTGTGTCAACAGTGGGAAGGGAGAAGGAAATACAAGAAAAAACAAGACTGTTTTTTCTAACACCAGCAGGGAGAGAGGAAGGATTCAGCACAGTGGAGACAGCTGAAGTGAGAGCTCAGGGTCTGGTGGAAATAAGCATCAGAATATCTGATGAGTTAGTATGGATGTTTCTGAAAGAAGGTGGTGTGTTTGAAGATGGGGAAGTTATTTTTAGCACATGCCTACTGTTCTATCTGTTGCTTTCCTTTGGGAGAAGCGAGATTTTTCTTAGGACTGGACATTTACAGAACAAGCTGTTGGTAATTCTAGTGAGGGGGGCAGAAACAGACCCTATGAATCCAACATAAGAGCCTCATAAAATTAGACATAGAGTTTGCAAGATTTTTGGCAATATGAAATGAACCCTTTGACTTTTTCAGCAGTTGGACCTTTTGAAAATATATTTTTTCTCTGCTTGTACTGTATAAATATATTTTAAAACCCCCAAACTTTTGTTATGTTTGCAAGTAGTCCCCATAAAAACCAAGAAGGAAAATAGTGAAACTTCAAAATACCTGTAGGAGCTTTTGAGTAATTTGGGGCCTCTTTGTATGGAAGGAAATCACTGTGTTTCAGGAAGCTTTGCAGCTTCACCAAAATGTTTATGTTACTGAATGGTAGCAGATGGCCAACTCACAAAAGGTTAGCAAGTTGCTTAAGTTACTTGTAAAATAGTGCAAATTTCCTTGCATTGGTCTTAGCAGCCAGCCTTGGTTTGAGGGATCCAAGCTCGGACCTTGTCTCTGCTGTTGCTGCAGGGCTGCTTCCCCAGCACTGGCCACAGAGAACACCCAGATTCAGGCTGCCCATGACTCTGTTTGGTAATCTGTCCTTGCCATGCAGATCTAGTCAAAGCCCTAGGACAGTAGAGGATACCACTGCCACAGAAGTAAGGGCTGGTTTTCATCAGAAGCTCAGGTTTGAAGAGAGAGGGAATTATTTTTCATCACAACATCATTATAGGTCACCAGCATTGGTGATGGGTGGGTCAGAGCTCACAAGCAAAGCGGGCAGTGCTGGGCAGGTGTTTTGGTATTAAAAAGCTTCATTCCTCTGAACTGTACCGCAGCCAGCTTGGTGTCACAGGTCACCTAGCAGCAGTCAGAGTGGGCTGCATCAATACACCCTTCCACTGCATCCTTCCTTCCAAATCTCTTCCTACTTTGTGTGTTCAAACACCAAACATGAATGGCATAAGATAGGAATCCATGTACAACAGTACATAGCTCTAGCAGGCTGTTTGCTATGGCGTGTTAAAGACTTTGGAAGTCCTTCCTGAGGTTTGGTATCCTGATTTTTGCAGAGGCTTTGTCAACAGGAAGGATTGATTTTCTTCTTCCCCAGAGGCTCCTCTTGCTGTACATCCCACTGGTCAGGGATATTCTGTGCTCTGTGGGGAGAAGCTGCAAGTCTTGAACCTCAACACTGGAGACCAAACCAATGTAGATATGTGTATTTTCAGTTCTAGATATCCCTGGGCTAACCCAGGGAAGATGGCATAGATTCTCTTTTACAAACCTGCAGAGCTGTCACTGCATCTTTTTTTTATATATTCAGATGATTTTCAAGGTTATTAATTGGGCGAAATCTTTGCCAACTGTCCCAGTACTTGACAAATCGTGATGAGGCGAATCCATGTTGGCTGCTGCCATGTGTCTCCGTTGTGTCTGCTCAGCTGTGACAGAATGGCTTATAATGTGTGAAACAGCCCAGGGCTTTGCATGAAGACATTGCATTGAATATGACTGCTGAAAGTTGCTCTTTGGAAAATAAATGAAATAAGAAGTAATTTATCAGTAATGAAGATCTGTGCCTATCTCACCCCAACCTAATACAGAGCTCCTAAGAATAGTGATCATAGTATTCTGTCAATTTCCCTGGCATGCACTTTATCTAGGATTTATCAGTTTTGCACTTTGGGATCCCTGGATCGCCACCAGCTTCCCTTTTAGAGTACAAAGCTACATGTGTAGATTTGGAAAAAAACTTTTGCAATAAATAATGTGGAATAAAGTTATTTAGAAGAATCAGAGTGGGTATTACTTCAAGACATGAATCGTGAACCATTTCTTATTAGAAATATACAAATTCTATTTTAGTGGTTTTTATTTGCATTTTCCATTAAGGGGAAGCAGCAAAGGCTATGTTATTTTAAGATATATTTTTTCCAGTCTGTATAAAGTAACTTAATCTCTGAGAGCTGTTAATGAAAGAACAGACACTAATGTTGAGCCTGAGTTCTGTTCTTAGCAAACCTGCACCTTGGGAAACTAACTTTTCTGATTTATAAAAGGCTTGGAAATGTGAAACAAAAATGAAGAGTTTTAGATTTTATTTTCCTTCAATGCATGATGAAGCTTGAATTCCTACTCTCTGACTTTTTGAGTCTGAGGCATTTTTGGCAGTTTTGAATGGAAAGTTGAACATGCACTTCAGCTAGAGAGGGAATGGAAAGACTTTACAAAAGCATATGAAACTCCAGTAGATTAAAAAATCTGTGCTATTTCACTGGGTAAGGAAGCAAATTTATCTATATTGAAGTTGTTTTGGAGAGAAGTGAAAATCAACCATCCCAAATGTAAGTAGGACACTTGAGGATGATTTGGTGAAGTCTGTGATATGCATAAAGGAATGAACTAAAAACAGAACCACGTCATTCAGATTGCCAACACTTTGGATTCAAACCCATTCTTCATTCAGAAGTATCCTACTGATCATCTTTTTCCCTTTTTTTTTTAATAAGTGAAAAACAGTTTTCTGAAATTTTCAAAATCCTAGATTTCTGAGTAACATTTGAAGCCATGAAGTTTTTTTACTTGTAGTGGCTTGGTTAACACTTGTTGCTGTGTCCACAAATGACTGATGTAATCCACTTGCTGAGTGTTAAAGTGGCTGAGATTAACAGGTTTGTCAGTGGATGTGAAGGTGACTGAGAGTTGTCACTTTCCTCCCACAGCCCATCACAAACCAATACAGAGTAGGCTGTAGGCTACCATTTGTCTCCTGCTTTGAGGATGGGCCATGAAACATCCCAGCAACCAATAGCTGAGAGAAGTTTGAAAGGAAAGTGGGTATTTGGATAGAAGAATTTAACTGATAATAAAATTCTCAGATAAAGTGAATAATATGAACGAAGCCTGCAAAGTTTTGTGCTTTATGGATGCTGGTAACCACTGCCTGATGAGGTTGGAGTGAAAGCTGGTGCAGAAAGAGAGCTGTGCTTCCTCCTGTGACTTTCCATAAGCCTAGTCCATATCCTCCATCAGGATAATTACATAAATGTTTTCTTCAGCCTTTGAGTGAGCAGGGCCTCATGCTTCACTTGAGTGCTTCTCTAACATGCCATTGGTTTTAATGAGATTGCACGGATGTGAAAGGAGAGCAGATTGAGGTTCGTAAGAAATGATCCAGGTGCACAGCATAAAGGTGCTGCCACGGTTTAGTTAACCTCCTAATGAGCAGTGCAATTTTAATGGGTGTGTTTTCTTTCCTGGAGATCTATGGCCATAGCTGTGGGGAGCAGGACAGAGGCTGGCTCACAGAAGCACATGCTCTGGCTCTGACTTGTGTCCCCTGCCAACTCACTTCAAAGCTTCCTCGGGCTGTGGGCACAGGGGGAGGGAGCAGTGGTGGAGGGGATGCCTGACAGCCTAGAAACAATGCTCTCTTTTTTACTGCCTCACCTGTGGGCATCCTCTGAGGTCCAGCTAGAGGGAAATAAGCTGTCTCATCTGCGAGCCTCTGTGGGAGTGACAGTAAATGTGGGTAAGCTGCAGTGCAGTAACTCACACACCCAGGATCCATGTCCAGTCTGGGCAGAGCAGCATCGTGCAAGCTCTGTGCTGGTGTCAGTGCTGGAGAGAAGGGCATTTGTGAGCTTGTAATCCTGTCATCCTTCCCATCTAGCCATAACCGTATGGGCCTCAGCTGTGGTTCCGGTTTCACCTTCAGCTTAAAGAAAGCTCTGCATATATTTTCTTCTGTGGAAATGAAATATTTCCTTAGTGACAGCTTCACAGAGAAAGCCATTGAGACTAAGTCACTCTGAGCAAATATTCTGTCTTATTCCAGGTTTTCATGATACCACCATAAATTTCAGTTAAATGGAGCAGTGCTAGCAGCTGATGTTATTTCTTCCTACTGCCATGGTGGATTTTACCATGTGCATTTGTACCAGCAGTCAATTTTTTGTCCTAGAAACACATGTAGAGATTGTGTCTCAGAGGTGGCAGCTCTGTGTGGGAGTCAGTATACTTTACAAGAGAGATAATATCCATCTTAGTGCAAACTTTTTGTTGTCTTCATGCCACTTTCTGCTGTTGTCATGGACAAAATTGCCAGATTGCTAGAGGAGAATAAGTGTTTTTGCTCATCATGGGTTGGGACTGTGTTGTGGCTTTCTCTTCTATGCTGTCCACTTCTCTTAAATGAACAGTGTGTTTTCAATACCTTCTTTGACAGCAAAAATATACCTTGAAAAGTAGTATGATTCAAGTGTCCCTAATTTTAAATAGTAAACTAACCAAAATTGTAGGTCTGTTAGCTTTGTGGCAATGTTATGTTTGCTCTTAACTTTTTTGACACAGTTCTGATGTAGTGTGTGCTTCATCTTAGACTGTTAGAAGCAAAGAAACAGTCTATAGTAAATAAAGAACATGAATATGAAAACAACAACAAAGTATAGGTGAAAACGATGTTGTGACTACAGACATGAACACAGATTTTGAAAGACACAGATTTTGAAAGACACAGATTTGAAGGGAGATGTTTTATTCCTGACAATGTCTTTCCATGGCATGAGTTGCTTGGTGTGGGTTCATGTTCTAATTTTTTCAGGTAGGTTTCCTTCCTGTCACTGAGCTTCTGACTAGGGCTAGAGGACAGCCCATATAAGGATTATCTGTGGAAAATCAATCTCTGTTCTAACTTTATCCTGTGCTTTTGTTGGGTTTTTGATTGCAGTCATATTAAATTCAGACTCCACCATTTAAAGCAGCCTCAGGCTCTGATTTATCTCAGAAACAGGGCTTAAGATGTTGTAAGTTGATATTTGTGCTATTTCTACAATTGACTGTCCAGTGAAGCCAAAAGATGAGCATTTCTTGCACACTAGGAAGAATCTGAGTGTCACAGGAGCTGCCAGTTAAGATAGCCAGGAGTCTCATGAGGCAGTGTGGTGTCAGCACTGGGAAACCTCAGGTGCATTTCAGTGGAGAAGTACTAATATTCCATTTTTCCTGAAGAAGAGGAGTTGAAGAAGTGTATATGGAATCATCTGGAGTCAATGGCTTTATCAGGTTCATTGACATCTCAAGCTATCCCTCCTTGTTGATGTAAAAGACATAGGTGAGCTTTGTTATAAACTTGTTTTTCTGTAAAATCAATGAGTCCCCCTTCTTGCAAATCTAATTTCCAGTGACAGGCCTGATGAAGTAGAGGTTTCCACTGAAGTCAGGAAGCTTCGGGTCAAACTGGAGTACCACAGGCATCCAGTTCCTCCTTACAGTCTTCCATTTTTAAGTTTAGAAAAGGTTAGACTTGAAGTCAGTAAACAAAGATTGAAAGGATACCTGTATTAACATTTGAAACATAGTCAACTAGTATTTATCTGATTTTTATTTGCTATCAAAAACTTAAAGGCCATAAGCCTAATTCTGCTGATGGCACCACCTAATCCTCAGAAAACCACTGTTTTCTGGATTCTCAGGGAACAGCTGAAGTCAGAATTATGACTCTGTCCTGCATAGGAAAAAATGTCCTTATGTTGTCAGTCATTTTGGCAGTATCTCTGGCTGATATGGTTAAGCCATGTAAAAGAGAACAATCCACCAGAAACAAAATTATTTTCACCAGATGAAGAACTTCATAGACTTCAAATGTAAGGAAGCTAATATTATCAGGACCTTGAAAGATGCATTGATGAGAATCCAAAAGAAAACCAGACTAATATCAATGTGAGTTAGTATTAGACAGCCAGGTGGAGGAAATGTATCTAGACAAAGGGATAGTTTGAGTGACAGGTTTAAAGGCCACCTTTCAGTGCTGGTTTTGGAGTAGCTGGTTTTAAAAACACTTCCGAAATTAGTCTGCCAAATGTTCAACTTTTTCCATATTTTACTTATTAGGGAATTGGGAATAATTAAAGTTTTTATGACATACAAAGTACATTCTTCATAAATGCTGTTCCCTTTTCTGTTAGCTATTGAGGATTTTATTTTAAAAGGGTCACACCCCTACATACTGTTCCTGGTTTACAGAGTGTGCTATATTCATCCATATCCATCTCACTGCCTGATGTTTGGAAGCTTTCAGGAGGCCTGCTGCTGGAATAGGTTTCATGTTTTGCACTCCCAGAAGTGGCTGCCTAGTTGAGCAGTGGGCTGTATTTCTCCAGGAGCTGAAACAGTGGCCTGATGTAAACCATGTGTTTTGGAGCCCAGGCCATGCACATTAGTGTGGGTGGCAACAAGGAGATGCAGGGCCAGGGCTGTGCAGCCAGGAGAGCTTGAAAATCACCTGCTCAGTTCTTCTGGACTGTCAGGGGTTTCTGTCCTCTCACTGGACCTAAAGGAGCAATGGCTTGGTGCCTCTACCTCTAGAGCAGAGGTAGATTTCAAAATAAGTTGGAGACAAAGTGTGCTACCAAGGCTTCAGGTGGGAATGAAGAAGGTTTAAGCTGTGAGAGAGTGAAGAGCTTTGAATGCAGTCTTGAATCAAAGAACTCAAATACATGTGGTGAGGGATATATTTAAGTGCTCATGAGACTGGTATCAGTTTCCAAGTGACAATTATAAGTGAAAAACATATGCTGTAGTGGAACAGCTATATAAAATATAGCAAAGGGGCTGTTTGTAAGGCATAGATATCCATAGAATCTCTTGAGAAGAATGTGGAAAGAGAAAGATGGAAAATGCAAGTTGTAAAACTGTAACAGTGGTGTTCTGGGAGCTGTATGGCTCAGAATGGATGGCTTTTGCTGTTGCAGCTCTGGGCCCAGTTAGAGGAACTGTTTCCATAAATTTCTGTTGCTTGGTTAACGCATGCAGCAAAACACAACTTACTGAGTCTCAGTTCTCCCTTGCTAAGTGTCATGATTTTACCCCTTTGTCATGCTGGCTGGAGATGCTATCCATATCTTTGTAATTGTCATTTTAGAGGGAACCACAGGTGGGCCCTAATTCATCCCTGCATTTCTCTGTGTGGTACATTGCTGGTTTTCTCTGGAAGCCTCGACTGACTAACCCTTTCCCAGGTATATGCGATGGATGGCTGCACTGATACAAATGATGCTTTTCCATCACCTGTGGTGCCTGTTCAAGCCAACCAGTCACACCTACAAGGCAGAAGGGTTAGAAGGCAGTTCTGCCTTCATGGTGACTGGCAAGAGGAGGATGTCCTGCCAAGGAATGTGCACAACCACATACCTGTTGTCCAAACCTCACAGGTGGGTGCAGTGACTGTGCACTTCATCTGTTCTGATGCTGGAGTTCTTTGTAGTGCCCATACCTGCCTGGTGAGCAACATGGTCACTGATGTTGTAGTGCATTTTTAAGGTTTTAGCTGTATAAATACACTAGCAGATGTAGATGAGCAACTTCATGATTAGGGCAAGATACCAAGGGTGCAGTCTTCAGGGAGAACAGACAGTTATAGCCCAATAAGTTAATGCAAAGGAGTCTCCACAGCTCAGCCTGTGGGCAAAGCCAGTAATGGTGAGGGCAACCCCACGCCTTTGCCAGATGGTTTCACCTCCTCTGTCCCCACAAGGAACCTCCTAAGCTGTTGTCACTCCAGTACCACCTTTCCCCCAACTCAGTGAACAGGCAGGTGTTGGACAGCATCCTGAAAGGGCACTTGCAGACCAGGGCCATGGCTGCAGTGTGCTCTGACAGCCTTTGTGAGGTTCCTGGGGGCCTTTGCACAGTGGTTTGATCACTGGAGAAGCCCAGATGTGAGGCATCCAAAACCAGTGGGTGTGAGAGACAGACATAGCCCAGCCTCAGCGGGCTCCCTTCAAAGGTCACTGATGCAGAAGGAAGACTGTGCATTGATGTCAATGGGAGAATGTGAAGCCTTCAATAACTCACTGTTGGTTTTTCCTAAGTCGTAATACACGTGCTAATCGTGTAGAATTACATTCCTGAGTTTGAAAAGTACCCTGGTACACTGTGCTTAGCATTCAGAGGGCTCTTCAAAGGGAGCACTGGAAACTTCTGTTGACACTGTCAATTTAAAGAATGTCCTCTGGATGCCAGGTATCTCCTCTACAGATGTATAATGAATTGCTTTCCTTAAATCAGACATTACCGCTGGATACTGGTCCCCTGCCCAAAACTCCTGACCAGAGCCCAGTGAATTATGGCACAGATTCCATTGTGCTTTGCAGGAACTAAAGCGTTCCAGTCCCTGCTTTCTGTGCCAAGCAGAAGTGTGTGGAAATGTGCTAAATGATTTTTTTGCATTTTTTTTTTCTGCAAGAAACAAAGGATTTTTATGTCCTTTGCCTCTACTGCTTTAACTGATTATCTTATTTCCAGGAGGAGATCTAATGTTGAGTGTATAAATTAGTGGCATTACAAGAGTTGATCAGCCCACACAGGGAAAAGTTTAACAGTGCATTTAAAAATGCTAGGGGGCTCATCGACCCAGTAAGCCTTAGGGTGGATTTGTTTTTCCATTTCAGTTCTACTTTCTCTGGTCATATACTTAGGCTTTTACACATATTTACTACTGCACTACTCTGAAGATCCCCACTAGAGCTCTTGTTCTGCTCTGTGCCAGGGCAGGTCTGAAGGAAATCATTGAGCCCAGAGTCTTGTGCATTTAGATCAGTCAGCACATCACAGTTCAGAGGGCCACATCAGCACTGTTTGAGCTGGCTCATCCACTGCAGGAAATATCTTAGCAGAGTGAACTCTTCTTGGGATGGCCCCAGTCCAGCCCTCATTGAAGCGGGTGAATTGCTCACATTTTCTTAACCGAGCTTGGGTCTTCAACTTAGGAAAAAACCTATCAACTTTAAAAAAATCCAGTAACACTCAGCCAAAGTGACATGGGACATTAATTTTTTGGGTGGAAAACAACTATCTTCTTGTGATACTGTGTTTTTCCTCTTTCTTCTTTTCTTTTCTGCTGATGTGGCTTGGGGATAGCTGTATGGTGACAGGTAACAGTCAGAGTATGTGAAGGTGAGGAGGAGAGCAGCCACTCCTGTGTGGATTGCTGGATGAGAAACGTGAGATGCTTTCTTTCCCCTTTGCTTTTCAGTTATGGTAGAATGACTTTTTTTTCCTGAATAATCAACAAAAGTTGAAAGCCTTAAGTTGCAGAAAGGACTGCAGAGCTTAGATGCTTGGCTTCGCTGGTAAAGCTCTGCTTTCACCTTGTCAAATACAGTCTCTTTCATAATCTATTTCAAATCCTGTGAAAAAATAAGACGGTGTATCTGAATTGCCCAACCCTTAAAGCCAAGTGATTTACCTACTGGAAAATGGTAAAGCACCATATGGAAAACAGCACATGTTGGGAGCATGAGGAAGAAAGAAGTGATTATGTTGCAAAGGATTTTTGAAAACAATAATTTTTTTCCTGGTGAAGGTCTGGCCATGATACAGCCAGGACATGAACACTGCCACGTGAGTGTGGGGCTTAACTCTTTGACTTTCCTGGTGCTTTTCTGCAGGGTTGGCATTCCTCAGTCTTTCTGAGGAAGGGCAGAAATTCCCTGGGCAGAATCCTGTCTTGGTTTCACAAGCTGCCCAAAAAGGGCACCTGTAGAGTTGCCTTAGGATGTGTTTGCTATGTGTGTCCTGAAATTGAGTGTCACCACTCAAGAAGTTGCATCTAGGAGTGGCCAGGAGAACAATAGATTTTATGGGTGTGAATGTTTTACAAAGAGTCTTACCTCCCAAATGGAGTTAAATGTAGAATTGCCAGCTAAGAAATTTAAATATAGTGCCTCTTTTTTGACTGCTCTTTAATTAACTATCCTTTTTTGCTACAAGTACAGGTGCCATCTTCATGGAGGTAGGGCTTGGACGCTTATGGAAATGCATAGTATGCAGAGTGTTCTTTCCCAAAGAAATAGTTCAGAGATCAAGGAACCCGCATCTGGCTGAATTACTTTTCTAGTCCTAGTGGTGGTTTTGAGTGGAAAGGTGCAGGGTGTCTGTAAACTGAGTTGCTCAGCTCTGAAATTGGATTGCAGATTGTCAGTGGTGCAAGGTTCTTACCTCAAAGGACAATTAGTTGAGCTTAGGGAGCAGTTAAAGATTTCTTAAGACAGGAATCTGCTTTTTCAGAAGGATGAATGAACTGAGCAGTTCAGTACTTTTTCTTTAACCTTTCATACTGTTTTGTCTGGTAAAGCAGCAGTGGTCTCAAGTACAGAGTTCAGAATCAGAAAGTCCAATTTGATGCTTGGAACTTAATTAAAAATAATAATAGAAACTGAAACCCCACCCTTCCCTTAAAAAAAAAAATCTGCAAAAATCCTGACAGTTTGCTGTTGCATTGCAGATTCTGATGATTTTTTGGTCAAGTTGCCCATTGCAGGATTTCATTTACCAGCTACCATTTTTGGTCTTTTCTGATGATATTTTTATCTTCTAGCAGCTACAATTTCTGCCTGCAAGCTGTTACTTCGGCCATGGCTAGGTCACTGTACTCAGTCTCCCAGACTTCTGCCCGAAGTGAAAAGAGAGACTGATAATTGTTTATAAACTATATGGATGTCGTCTACTGTCTGTGCCAAGTTATGTGTCGTCTCTGCAGCAGAACACATTTTATAGCTTCAGTTTTCCAGTCCTGAAGTTATGGTGCACCAAGTGTAGAAAAGTTTTTGTTGACTATGGAAGGTAAAATGAAAAATCTGTACCTAGACTTCTGGAGATAAATTGAAGTGCCTGATTTTTTGTGACCTCAAATTTCAATGACTTTTTGTACTTTTGTCTTAATAGGTTTGTTTGATTTGTTTTACCCTGCAGTTATAGATTGATTGCTAGGGGTCAGTACTTCCCTTTTCGTCTGGAACTATTTTGTGTTTTCCTTTGCTAGATAATTGATGAGACCCTCCAAAGAATCTGTATGATTTGGCAAGTGCAAGCTGCCTCCTTGTGTGGTTGTTCAGAGGATGTTTTAGCCTCAGCTTAGACCTTGTGCTTTGGGCTTACATAATTTGTAAAATGCTTTCCTACAGTACAGAGACATTTTGGCAATACTAGTGGACATTTCATCTGCAAAAAGTCAATATCAAGGCTTTAACCAGCCACGAAGTTTTGGGACCAAGATACTGTACACAGATTCCTGCAGTTTTAAGTAATGTTGGATTTTTAGACTGAAGAGAGTGAAAGGGAGTGACTCTTTCTCATTTTTGAGACTATGGAAAAGCATTTCATTTTAATGTAATTGCAGGTAGATCTTTAGATGAGTTCTGAAGATGATTTCCAGTTGACTTTGTTTGACTAGAGTGGAATTCCAGAAAGCTGTTAAATGAGTTTTGGAACAAAAGAGAAAAATTAGAGATGCTTACAGGGGTAAATAATGGACAGATGAGGAAGACTCAACCTTAAGTTCAGTCACGTACTTGTTAACTAATTCTTTTAAGACTGTTCAAGACTATTGTTCCTGGGGAGTTCAGTATCCCCATAAGAAGAGGCTACATTGGGAGTTGAATGACTTAAATGATCCATGGGATTTATTACTTCCCCCTCCCATTCCTTGTCTAGTGAGTATAGCTTGTTTAGGATAGTTCTAATTTTTTGGTGTGATTTTTGTTGTTGGTGGTGGTGGTGGTTCTGAGGGCTTTTTTTGAACATGAATGAGCCTGCCCAGGAAGACAAAACTCTGGTCTTTACAATACAAGAGTTTTTCTTTTTACTCACTTTATACAGTCCCAGGGTTATCCTCCTTGTGGAAATTCAGATTTTTTTTTTCCCCAGAGCCAAGATGAGAGCAGGACACCAAGACAGGGGGATGCTGAGGTTTAGGGGCTGTTACTGCAGAAGACACTGACTCTGTTGGGAACTTTAGGAGTGTGAAATGTCCTTTTGACTGGGAAGTGCCAACCCTTTGGCATGGTTAAACCTGATGGGACAGCAGCTTGGTAGGTACTTCTATGGGGAGGTGTGAACCCAGCTTCATCTTCCCCTGTGTGGCTGAGGTCAGGGCCTTCAGCCTTATTCCAGACCAGACTGATGGCTCCTGGGCTGTGGTAAGCTCCTCCTGCTGCCCTTCATTTTTAATGAGAAGTTCCTTTCTTGTAAAGCCTGGAACAGACTTCACACAAAAATGCTGGGTTTGATGGATTAGCAATTATCAGCAATGCCATTTTAACCATTGCTGATAACCCCATCTTGGGTACCTTCAGATTCCCAACAGTCAAACTGTGACGCGGAATGATAAATAGAAAGTGGAACTACCTAATGAAATGGGAACAATGGTAGTAGAGTGTGGTGCTACCATGAGGCAAGTAATTGAAGCCTTGGAAAGTGCTGGTTTTAAAATCTCAGCTGATCCCCTTCATTCAGCCTTAGGGTCAATACAACTCTCTTTGCCTAAAACCACATTTGTTTTAGATGGAATACTTTCCATATGGCTCTCTGGCTGGGCTGGTTCCTTTTGTATCCTTCATCCCTTGAAACTCTATTTTAATTGCAATTGAAAGCTGCAGCTTTGACTGGGGAAGCAGAGCTGTTGGGCTGCAGTGTTCTTCCCAGAACACACAGGGCTGTTGAGAGAAAACCAGTACAGTGTGCTTCCACTGCAGCCTGGGAGAGCTGGTTGAGGGGAGATGTTGCTCCCCTCAGGTAGGGCTGAGATGCTCAAAAAAAAGCTGAGCTCTGGGCATGTGGTGGCTACCAATAGCACATGGGCTTCAGTGAGAGCCTAAGGGAGTGGGGCAGGCCCAGTTTGACAAACAGGAGGACAGGAAAACATGTCTCAGCAACCAGCTGCTCCTTGGTGGGAGGCTGCAATAAAGTCACTTCTTGGTAGGACCAAGGCACATGTAGTGCTGTAATGCTGGGCAGCAGCTGCAGGTAGCTGTTTGGGAGGTTTGGGTTGGACATGAGGAAAATGTGAAATAGTGTGGCAGCAGGACCAGGGAAGTCCCTGTACCTGGACTGCTGATACTCAACTTTGAGTTCTGTGTCCAGTTTTGGGCCCCTCACTACAAAAAAAGAAATTGAGGACGTCCAGAGAAGGGCAACAAAGCTGGGAAAGTTATGGAGCACAGGTCTTATAAAGGAATACTGTGGGAGCTGGAGTTGTTCAGCCTGGAGAAAAGGTCTCGGGGGAGATCTTGTTAATCCCTACAACTGCTTGAAAGGAGGTTGTAGCATGGTAGGAGTCAATCTCTTCTCCCATGTTGCAAGTGGCAGAACAAGAGGAAATGGTCTCAAATTGTCCAAAAGTAGGTTTAGATTGGATACTAGGAATTTTTTTTCACTGAATGAGCTGTCAAGCCTTGAACCAATGTGACTTCTTAAAAGAATGCTGCCAACTTGTCAGCAAATGTTAAAAAAATACCTAACTTGCATGAGGTACCTTTTATAGCGCTCAAGGGATCATATAATGGGAGTTTGGGGAGTCAGGGATGGAGGCATGTGCAGAACAGACATTTTAGATATGGCACTGTTGGAGAACAGAACAATTAGAGATGGGTTTAGGAGAAAAGAACCTGCTTTTAATAGTAAAACTGTTCTGTGCTTCATTTTATACTGAACTTTAGCTCTTCCCAAAAAAATAATGTATTGGTGTGCCTGAAGTAGGGAAAGGGGGTGTAAAAAACGGAAAAGATTTAAACAGGAAAGCTACAAGACATCCCCAGTTTCTGGCAGGAGTCCTTGCACCAGTCTGTCTGAAGGGCCTGGGAAAAGGCACAGTTGAGTATTTTACATCCCACTTGGAAACCTTGTTGTTACTCCAATTTGGTTTTGCAGAAAAAATTTTAAAAGCTGTAAAATTATGCCCTTCATTCTGATCTTAATAGATGTGCTTCCAACAGACATTTGTGGACTGCTGATATCATGTGCTCCATAGTAACTATCATGGGGTTTGTGTGTGTGTTTATTTTGTGAAGAGAAGAGCATGCCAAGGAGACCTCTGAGAGTGCGAGCCCAGTCTCCAGATGGCAAGTTACCTTTTCGGTGGAAACCACCTTATGGAGCAGGCCTCAGGGGTCCCCACAGCAGATCCCAAGGCTATCCCCGTGCATTTGGAGAGAGCAACCGAAGGATGAGCTATGCTCAGATGCCACAAGAGCGACAAAACCAGGAAGCAAGAAAACTAGGTGAGTCAAATTTCCCTGATAGCACCTGGCTTATCTAGCACACTTCTGTAGTCCCTTAGGGCTGCTAGGTGAGCACACATCACATGCTGTCCTACGTATCAAAAACCCTTCTTCCTAAAAACTTATTATAATTTTGGTCTGTATCTTAGCAGAGGGAGGGTATTACGTAGAGAATAGGATAGAAATTGTAGGATAACTTGATGTTAAGTTAAAGAGACACTATGTGCAAGTTTGTCATATTAACAGCAGAGGGAAAGGGTGGAGAGAAGAGCCATAGCTCAGATTCTGCTTGCATATGGTGGGACCTCTCTGAAATCCATTCTTTCTTTTAAATGAAAAATGTTACAGGAAACTTTCTGGTTTTTCCCTGCATGCACAGCCTCTGAATCAGTTCATGTGGTTTCTCTGCCATCAAGGAGCTCACAAGGACGGAGCCAACCTGTCTATAGGTCATCTTTAACTAAAAGAAAAGTCACAGGTATGTTCGTTTCACATCTACTGTCAATGAGTGGAAACAATTGGATGCAAAGAGATAGCTTTGTGATTTTTACACTGGAAATCTTGGTGCTAGTGCTACTAGGTTTTTCTCTTTGTGGTAAAGACCTTGATGGATGGCTTTAATTCTCTTAATTCAAGCAGGATTAATAAAATAATACAACTTTGTAACATGGTCGACTGAGTTTCTGAGGTCCTGTTTGTTTTTTTTTTCTTTAATCTTCTCCTCTCTACTGAAAAATGTTATGCATTGCAGTAACTGCATGAGAAGACTTGATTAAATCAAAGCCAGGCCCCCCAAATGATATGCCTTCTTTTTCTCACATCTATAACCCCTTTTCTGAAGGGTTGATTATCAGAAGCATCAACCTGGTAAAAGTTTTCACTTTCATTGGAAAGAAGTCATTGCATGCTGCTGGCGTGGTTAAAAAGGATGACTGAGATTCTGAGTCATCTCCATGCCTTTTCACCCCTCACACTGTGATGTGAATGGCATGGGAATGGCAAAGTGTTTAGGAGATTTTGATGGTGATAAACACCTATGCCAGACCTGAGAATTGTGGTTGAACTGTATTCAAATCCCATCTCACACCTTTTCTGGAGACGTGATGCTCACTTTCTTTCTTCAGGTACTCCCATTGCAAAACTTTGTAAATAGGGCCCCTAGGCTACTTGTGGGTAGTAGATGGGTCCTCTTGCCCATTTTTGTATAGTAGCTGTTTGGCTTGAAAAACCTGGAACTGTCTGAAAACCCTCTGTGTTAAAAACCTGTTTGGAAGAGGGGAAATGTGCCTCCCTGCTGCCTGCCATTTGTGCAGACAGTGCTGGGTTTTGGGCTAATGTGCCACTTGCTGAAGAGAAGAGCAATCTCTCCCTGAATTTCAGTCATATATGAGTAAGATCCCTAGAGAATGAGATCATCCTCCAGAGTTTACTGGCTCCTTTCCTTCCCTGAGACATCGATATTTTTTCCAATGTTAATTGTCTATAAAACTTGTCTGGAAGGTTGTGCCTTGTACGTTCTGTGCCTTTGGGAGACTTGGAAATAGTTGCCATTACACTAATAAGGAAAAGTAATAAATCTCTCATTGGCCAGTAGAGAGACTAGACTAAAAAAACAACTCTGATGGACAGATAGAAAAGGAAACCTCATCAAAATTAAAAATCTCAAAATATCAAATTAGTTTCACTTAATTTTAAAATTTTGTAAATTATTTGGAAAAGGTACTCTGATATGTCAAAAGAGCCCACTTCAATGATTTTTTTCATTTTTTCTTGTATACCATAAAAAAATTAAAGCTGAATTCAAACAACCTGTTTGAAGCAGTCAAACCCATAAAATATACACTAATTCTCTCTTGTGAAAAAAAATTTGAAGAAGGTTTTATTGCCCTTCAAAATGAAACCTGATTTTAAAATCTCAGAATTTTCTTTAAGACAACATTTCTGCTCTCCAGGTACCTCTAGCAGTGCATTTGCCAGAGATGGTGAATATCAGTATGTTAATAAAACATTTGCTGTGAGTAACAAGTTGGGGACAAGTAGAATATTGAAGAACTGTGGAATGTATTAGTACAGGCACACAGCTAACAAAAGAAATTATCTTTCCATGAAATATCATCAGTAACCAACGTAATTAGTCTTCCCCTTCCACCTGTATTTCTAAATCAACTGGGCTGTGTGAATATTACAGTGTCAGTTGAAGACATTTGCTGTTTTTTATGAGAACTCCAGTGTTGTTAAGGATATGCTGTTCTGTTTTGCTGTTTCAGAGGAGGAAGAGGTGGAGGTGGCACAAGACATAACTGTTCGAGTTATGTCCTCTCAGTCTGTGCTTGTTACTTGGACAGACCCACTGTATGAAAAGCGGAAGGCTGCAGCAAATAGGTACTTAGTCAATGCTGCCAATGCTCTACTGAATACATTTGCATTCGTTTAATTGCTGTTGGCTATGAGAATAATTCAGCTTGCCTCCTAGCACCCTGCTCGTTAGCATTTAGAGATCTGTGTGAGTGTTGTATTACAGTGGTTTACATCTCTTCTGAAATGTTGCCAGCACCAGCTCTGGTATTTGGCTGTTCCAGTGTTTGTATATCACCACAGTCAGTAAATCCCCAAAGATGCATGGGCAAAAGAGGGGTGGGGGACAAGGCACAGCCCACAGAGGTGAGGTGTTGAGTTGGGTTATCAAAACAGACTACAGCTTCGAGAAGACCATGCTGTGGGTGGAGTGGGAAAGACACATCACTGCAGTGGGAAAGACACCCATCATTGCACCCTGCATCCTCTGACCCTCCAGAAACCTCATGCAGCTGAGGCTGAGCAGGCTGGGGCTCCTGTGAGTGAGAGCTTGGCTTGTGGCAGCATGCTGCAGCAGTTGGAGACCAAAAAAAAACCAAGGAAATGGGCTGGAAACTGCCAAGATCTGAAAGCACTGGATTGTGTTGCTCAGCCTGGGAACACTGAAGAGCTGTGGAAACTGGTCCTGAAATGCCCTGAGAGTCACAGCAGGAAAACTAGTAATTTTAGATGTTCTCTGTTTCTCTGTGGAAGCAGTTATGTAGGCACACAGGTGGGAACTGAGCCACTGGTGCTGCTCTGGGAGCAAGGGCCTGCCAGCAATCCAGCCATGCCCGTGGCCATGGGGCAGTGAGATAGTGGTGTGGAACCCCCCAGGATGCCTGGCCCAGTTCAGGAAATCCTGCAGCTTTCCTCCAGGGAAAAGGGTGTTTTGAGTAAGAGTCTTGAAAGAGCCATCTTGGAGAGTCCCTCCTTTGGGGTAAAAGTAATTACACTCCATTAGAGGAAGGAAAAAATACACTGGATTTTGTTGTTGGTACTTTGTTGTTTGCACTTTGGTAGGTTCCTCCCTAAGCCCCAGCAAGCTACTTGAGGGCAAAGCATCTCTGTCCCACTCTGGTTCTGCTAATGCTAGACTTCCACATGCTAACTTTTATTTCCCTGTGTTTCTGGCGCCAGGCAGTATAATGTTCGCTATCGGGAGAAGGGGGAATCGGCAAGGTGGGATTACAAGCAGGTGTCCAACCGGCGGGCACTGGTGGAGAACCTAGTGCCAGACACTATGTACGAGTTTGCCATCCAAATCTTGGAGGGAGAAAAGGAAGGCAAATGGAGCGTGTCTGTTTACCAGCGGACCCCAGAGGCAGGTATGCATTCAAAGGGTCCTTGGGGTAACACAAGTCTTTGAATTTGAGCTGTGGAATAGGGCTGACTTGAGGGAAAGCCAGAACGAGCCAAGTGATTTCTTGGGGCAGCAGAGGGTTGAGAGTATGGGAAAGGCCTCAGTGCTGCTGCCTGCTCCTGCCCTGTGGTAGTGAAGCACACTCGGCTGCTCTTGTGAAGCAAGAACAAGGGAAATTGTCTTAGGTATTTTTGTGGGATGGTTCAGCACCTTGGACCCTGCAGCTAGATGTACCTCTTCCTTTGAGAAAAGCAACCTGGATTTCATTCCTCTTTGTGGACAGCAAATTTAAACCCTCCCTACACCATGGAGAAGCTGTCAGGCCCCTTTGGTACAGCGAGGTGGTCCATAACAAACAAATTGCCATATCATTCTGGCTAAGCCACAATAGCAGTCTTGTGCAGGCTTTCTGTTGTTAAAATTATGAAATAAAATTTCACTATGGCAGTCTGAGAGAGAGATGTGACAGAGACAAGCATGGACCTGAGCCAAGTGTACTCTTCACATTTATCTTTGAAGTAGCTGTATAGGAATCGCTGCAATGGAGCAAAAGGAGTACGCTGTGTTGATTCTTACTTGCCTCTTCTGTATGGCTGTTTCCCAGCTCCTGCCAGTGCACCTGAAAATTTGGATGTTTGGCCATTGAAGGGGAAACCAACCTCTGTAGCAGCATCCTGGGATGCTCTTCCAGAGAGCGAAGGAAAAGTCAAAGGTGAGTCTTCACTGTTGGTTTCTAACTCCCTCAAGGAGCTGTTGTTCTCAAAGGCAGACTGCTGTCCTGCAGTAAGCTGGAACCTTGGCTGTGCCAGGATTCTTTCACTTGATGAAACCCAAGCAAGATTTTCGTATTTCCAGCCCAGTGTCTCCACAATGCCACTGAGAAGCCACTGTCACTGTCTGCCTGAGATGTCACAGAGGTTCCTGGGGTATCATGCATGCACATTTTACCTCTTCTTCCATTAATAGGCAGACTAAAATGAGGCTCAAGAAGGAAGTTTCCAGAAAGATTTTAAAGAATTAGTTGAAAAGAAAAAAGTTGGGTAGTTGTCAAGAAAGTGAGTGAGTTTATGTTGTGTTTTATTTCTAGTTTGTAATGGAAGGAAATCCTCAGCTTAAGAAGCAAACACAAATCTGATTTCAGAAGATCTCATGCATAAATCTTGTGTACTATAGTGTTATTGGACATAGTCATAAAGATAGTTTGCCAGTTGGCTAAGTTTTTGCATAGAATGAAAGAAAAATCTCTTTCTGGGATTTTTTTCCTGTTTCCCTCTGAAAATGAGGCTGATTTTTTTAGCCTCCTGTTCTTCAGTGTTTACCAAGATTGTGTTCTCAAATTACACAAGTTTTTGGAGGTCCCTTATCAGTGCTACAGCATCTTAAGATTTGATAAATCATTGGCCTGGAGGGAGGCACACCGTGTCTGCAAGACCTACTTTATGTGCTCTTCAGGACAGTGGTGGAATTCCTTCCTTTTTTGAAGTGAGTAGAAGTCTTGCCAATTACTTCAATAGAGCTGCAGTTATGTCCAAGAATCATTATTTCTATAAGAAGGGTCATGCAGGGACACTATCTACTATTTCAAGTCTGCTCCTAATTTTGACCAATCTGTAGCCCCTTGTGCAACTTTTGTCTGCATTGTTCTTAGATGATTCATCCAAGGCAATTGTTTTAAAGATATCTAATATTCAAGGGCTGAATGCTTATACACATCTAATATATCGTTGCTTGAGTATGAAGTGTTATAGGAGAGGTCTTATTTTTAAACTAAATAAATGACAAGATATTTTTACTGGCTAACTAAAATCACTGAATTAACATTTCATGGTTATTTTGATAGCATGTGGAAAACAGGAATTTTTGTCTTTTGATCCTTTTATTTTTCAACCTTGTCCTTTCATGTATTTATACCACATATTAAAATAACGGGAAAAATGTTTTCCAGTAGCCATTTGAGAGTTATCAGAAGCTACACCAGTGTCTCTGCCATGAAAGCAACTCCTGTGTAAAAAGAAGGAAAAGAAAAAATATTGAAAGAAAAAATTCAAAGAAAAAGATTAATGCCTTCTGATACCTTGATTTGTTTTTCAGTGGAGCATTAAATGTGTTTGCATATAAAATATCAATGAATATTTTTACTTGATTTTGATGAACTGTGCATGGCTTATTTCTTAACACAATGAATATAGCTCACATTCAGAAAAAAAGAGATGCCATTATGTTCTAGAGTTTTTCATTGTGGCATTATGGGTTCTCAGGTATTATTGTGGGTTTTTGTATAGAGAGACAAAGCTGGCAGCCCATGAAATTTATTATTAAAACCCTGGTTTTGTCTGATACCTGTGCCTCTTAAAGAGGATTTGAAAAGAAAACAGAGCTTGCACATGTCTGAGATCTCACCTGCACTTCTTGGGAGTATAATGGGAAGATTCCTTTTCATGCCCAAAATTCCTATAGGGGTGAAATTTCTCTCAATACAGAAAGCTAAGACAGAGCACAGGTATCACAGTAATTCAAAACTCGAAGGTGAGAGCAGGGTGAATTTCAAAGTGGCAACCAGACCTTTCTTTGCTCTCTCTGCTGTGGTGTTTGACCCTAGCTCTGGCTAAGCACAGTGTGTCATATTTAGATTTTGTTGGACAGACATGATGTTGCTACCATTTAGCAAATCTGCAGGGTTTATATTTTCTGGTAGAAGCATCTCTTCTGAATAAGAACAAATATTCAACTTAACCTACATATATACGTGTATCTCTCTCTCATGTCTTTATACTCCAGCTGTTGACTCGGCGTGCATTGCCAGTGTATTAATTTTAGTAATGCACGTTCTAATTCATCCTACCCATACAGTCTGTCCGCTGGAAACAGGACTGTTTTCAGTTTCCTC
This sequence comes from Chloebia gouldiae, assembly GCA_003676055.1. Taxonomy (NCBI): domain Eukaryota; kingdom Metazoa; phylum Chordata; class Aves; order Passeriformes; family Passeridae; genus Chloebia; species Chloebia gouldiae. Next base: position 52,080,733 of record QUSF01000002.1, on the reverse strand, counting down.
CTTCCAACCGTCTGCCAAATCATTTCAGAATACATTCTTTCATACGCCCCGGCTCTCAAGCCATTTGGAGCAAAGTCCATCACCTACTCTGGAGCTACAACATCAGCCATAATAGATGGTCTGCAGGCTGGGGAGCGCTATATTTTCAAAATTCGTGCAGCAAACCGGAGGGGACCAGGTCCTCAGTCAAAAGCCTTCAGTGTTGCCATCCCAGCAGGTGAGCACCAAGCCATGAACCAATGCTGTAATTCACCCACTCTTGCCTTCGTCCCACGTGTGTTCATTCTTACTGACTCAGCTCCTCTGCACTCTATCTAACCTGTGGGATTTGACTTCCTTGATATTGTTTTTGCTTGCTCTTTTCATCATTATATTGTCCAAATAAGTCTTTGTCACTCTTCAGCATGCAAAAGGTCATTTTTATGGACATTTTAGCCTCTTAAATAAATGCATGTCATAATCTATGACAACACTATGTGTTCTTGTTATCCAAAGGTCAAGAATGCCATGCTCTGGGTTTTTGGCTGCTCTGTACCTGACAGCTCCCACTCTTGAAAGTCACTTAGTGTCTTACTCAGATACTACTCCTTGTGTTTGGCTCTTGCCAAAAAGTTACTGTTGTAGGGATAGAATATTTGCTGGGTTAGCTAAAAAGGTAGGCTACAGCCTTACATGTGATAATGCAGCACCATGCATCAACATGACTAAATTCTGCTGAAGATTTGGTTCCCCCTGAAAGAGTGTTGCAGTCCCTGATTTAAGATACTTGATTTTAATTAGTCTAATTTTTACCAAAGCTACCGTAATTCCATCTAGGTGTCTTCCTACAACCCAAAATTTATCTTGGCTGGACTCCACAGCCTGGTTAATACATAAATAGTTATTGTCTTATATTCTCGTAAATTTTGTTCTTGCTACCTGTGTATTTTCTGCTTTTGGTCAGTTTTTGTGAATCTTCTATTGTTGTAAATAAACACTTTTCTTTTTGTCCCTAGCTGCTCATGAGGATTCAGTTGCACAGCAAAAGACAAATATTCAAGATAATTCAGAGGCTAAAAAGACTGGGAATGCTGTCTCATCTTCTTCTCAAAGTTCTTCTGTTTCTTCAAAAGCGCAGCTGTCACCTTCTTCTAAGCAGCTGTCTGTTCATTCACCTAGCATTAGTGATAAAAAGAGTCTTCTTTCTGAATATAAGAACAAAATCTTGACTCGAGGGGTCCTAAGTAAATCTCAGCTACCTTCTAGAAAGACAGGAGAGCTGGAACCTGACCTCCAATCCACTGAGGTGACAGATGATTCCTCCCAGGAAGCTACAACGTCACCACCAAAAGCCCAAGACCAGAGGAGGAATGTTAAACCCTTGTCTCCTAGTCGGCCAATCCACCCTGTCCTTACCTCAGGGAGGATGTCTGTTCGAACCCACACATCTGAGGTGTCAAGCCAGATGAGCACAGAGAAACGTGAGCCACCAGCACTGTTACCGTCATCAGCACAACACCCTTCTGCCTCATCCGTTCCCAGATACACAGATAATGAAACAAAGCAATTGAGGCAAAGCAACACCAATATGCCTTCTAAGACCTTTTCCTATCCTCTGCCTGCCAAAAGAAATGGTCTTGTGAGCAATGTGGAAGGGAAGCCTGACCCCAAGTCTTCCAAAGCTTCAGAGCCTGGTCACCAGGCCTTGCCATCAAATCAGCAGTCTGCTCTCTCTCATGAGGGTGTCTTAGGCCATCGCAGTAGGTCTGGCTCTCTAGGTCATTCACATCAACCTGCTTCCAAATCAGCAGATTCCCACACTCATAATAGCCATAATGAGTTTGACAATGAAGAAGCAGAGGACAGAGTAGGACAGCCAAGCTCTAGGCCACAGCAAACAAGGTTATCCTCAGGCTCCAGTTCCCACATATGGAAGGATTCCAAATCCGCTGCAGCAGCTGTCTCATCAAGGTCTTCTGCTCCTGGTTACACTTCACCTCACTCTCGCTCCTCAACCAGTGCCAAATCCAAGGGAAAGGATGTTGATAAGAATTATAAGGAGGACTCGCAAGATGAAAACCCCTTATTTCCTACTTTGCCTTCTTCCAGGCAGTCCTCTTCAGAGATCTACTCAAAGAGAAGAAATCCTCAGATCGATTCTGATTCTCGCTCCAGAAAGACACTCTCTTCTCGTCTTCCAGCAGAGAAGACCTCCCACTCAGATCCTCCACAGAGGGCACAAACCAGTCCTTCCATACTGCATTCAAGGGGCCGGCGCCTCCCATCTCACCGTGCCGTCTCATCCCAAAGTAATGAAGAGTTGCAGGAAGATGATGATGAGGATGAAAGAGAGGGCAGTGACAGAGCAAGCAAGCACTCTGTGTTTCTTAAAGAGGTGTCCTCTTCTAGGGGATTATCTCCTTCTTTCTCTCAGGGAAGCTCAAGTTCATCTCAATCAAAGCAACAGCAGCCAGCTTCTCAGGTACCTTCCTACAAACCAAAACACACTCAGCCAAACTCCAATTCTGCCAGTGATATAGCAAAAGAAAAGCAGTATACTCAAAGGTTGTCACCCACTTCGAGACAAACTCGTCCTTCATTACCTACTCGCTCAGGAGCTGCCACAAGAACCGTGTCCCAAACAGAGAAAAAAAAGGGCCTGTTGCCCTCAAAAATGTCTAACACTGAACATCCTCAAAAAGTTCCTTCTCCCTCTTCATCTAAATCTCATCAGTCAGTTTCTAATGAAGAGGATGATTATTATAGTGAATATGATCATAAAGAAATGGAAGAGAAACCCACATCTTTGGCAGCAAAACAGTCCCCTTCTGTTTCTAGAGGTAACAAAAACATATATGAAGACACTGCTAGCAATAAAAGACAATCTGTGGACACTCTTCTACCTCACAAAGTAAGTTCTGAAGAAGAAGCGATGGAAAAACCTTCAGTATTAAAAATGTCTTCTTCTGAATCACCAAGAAGCTCTGCCATAACATCACAGATTACTCAGTCCTCTAACAAACATACCCCATCTAAACCAAGCTTTGTCTGGCCACGTTCTTCTGCATCTACCACCACACACACCATTTCTCCAGCAGTTTCTTCCACTTCATCTTCTCGTCAGCGACTATTGAACTCCAGGCTTGGGAGCCCTTCTCAGCGCCAATTTGTTAGACCTCCTTATAGACCAGGTATCCTGCCTTTGTTGTACTAATGTCACTAATTGTATTTTTCCTAAGATCAGCAGTTAGATGACGAGTCCTCCAGCATGATACAGTTCAGTTATTTAGTATAATGTGATGCTTTTTATTTTGGTGATTACTGGGAAGCCCGGTTCTGAAGGACATTGCCTATTTGGTGTAATGTGGTGACCCAGACCCTTTCTCCTGTGGTCTGATCTGCACAGGATCCTGTGATCCACAAAGAGGGTGACAGAGTAAGTTGCTAAATTGGAAAAGTTGCTTATTCAGCAATGGCTACACCAAATGCTCAGAATATGCCAGCCTCTCAGGTACATAGCTCCTCATCATGGATTGCTAAAAGACCTTTGTAGATTCCATAGTACCATGTTGCCCATGCCTAGACAGTGAGGTGCTTCCTCACGGTGCCCTGGCATTCCATGTTTTCTTTGATGAATTTTTAAGCCACTTTTCTCTTTTTTCTACGTGACAGCTCAGGGTTGCCCATACCTGTTGAGGACTGTGCCCATAACAGCCAGGCCATCTAACAAGTTTATGGCTTTGATTTACCCCAAAGGTTAGAGACTTGCTTTCTGACAGAGTATCTGTGGACTTGGTTAATAGAATAGAGGGTCCACTACACATCAAGTTATTTATGCCTCATGTCACCTATGGAAAATACCTGATAGTCTTGGTGACTTTGCTAGGTAGAAATACCTTTTCTCCCTACACAGTCATCCAAAATACTATTTAGTGACCTGAGTGTTTTAGTAAATACCTTCTGTGTTACCTGTAGGTAGTAATGTTTGGTTTGAAGTGGCCTCCCTGTTATACAATGAGGACTGTGCAGCTGGAGTGTTGCATTTGATATGCTTTAGTCAGACTCAGTGTTGTGCAGAGATTCATCAGCTTAAAGAGCTTTAAGATGGGAGTAGACCTTGAAAAATACCGTGGGGGATGAGATGTATGGCATGAAAAAAATAACAGATTTCTGTATGGAGGTTATTTAATGTTACTACTAGCAATGCAATTGTGAAGTTATAACCAACAAGTGTTTAGTTAATTTTTTTTCCAAGTCTATATTTTTTCCCATTATATTTTTCTGGAGGCCAGTCTCTGAGATAAGACATGAAAGTTGCTGCCCTTTCAGAGCTGGGGGGCCTACAGCTCAGTACTACTGCTTCTCCACTTCTGACATGAGTGTACTTCTGTTTAGCAGTGGTTTTCCAGCTAGAGAAGATTCCTTCATTTTCCAGGTTAAAAATATAGGTGTAGAGATAATTCCTATGCCCTCTCCTTTCAGTTTGCCACTACAGCTTTGTACAAGGACAGGATTGAACAAGTGGTTGTGTTTAATAATGGCTTCTTCCTTCATCCCACTTCTGAAAGATCACTTACAAAGATCACAAACATTTTAATGACTTTTGTGCCATGAAGAAATGTTGCCCTGCTTTCCTAAAAAAAAAAAAAAAAAAAAAGAGGGAATAGAGAGACCAAATAAACATGATAGAGATGAACAATAAGTGTTTAACCTCTTAAAAAAAAAACAAATTTCAGATCCTTGTGTCAGCTGCAAAAATCTGACAATATCACTACAGTTGCTCCAAGAAGTGGAGTACCTGGTTTGTGGAGTGTGGTGAGGCCTCTTTCTGTTCTTGTTTATATTCCGATCAGCCAGAAAATGCATTTACTTGTAATTTAATATATGGCTTATAGGTTGCACAGCTTTCTTCAGAAAAGTGTGTTTTCTTCCCTGTTTCAGGTTATAATGGCAGACCAAATCTTACAACAAAAAACGGAAATGGAAATGGAAAAGTAATCCCTGGTAATAATGGAAAACCAAGTGGACAGAAAGTAATCAATGGCCCTCAAGGAGCAAAGTGGGTAGGGTGACCTTCTCTCTAAATTCAAGATGTTTTGGCCTTTTATTGTACTTATATTTTCATTAAGAAAAGATAGGCAAGCAGTGTCCTCAGTCAACGCAGCTTTAAAGTGAAGCTATACTTAGTGGTTTCGTTTCCACTGTTCCACTGAAATCTAATGACAAATTCTGGGTTTTGTAATTTTAACATTTTAAATTTAAAGCCCGATGGGTTGAATTTTAAACTATAACATCACTCCTATAAAATGGAGAGAAACATTTTCTTTTCAAAATCAGTGAGATTTGTGCTCCCCAGTGACTCAGGGACTCTTGACACAGAGGGCTCTTGTCTGCTATGCAGTGTGAGTGGAGACTGCCTGGAACAGCTGCTGTGAAAGATGTGCTCAGCAATGCCTCTCCCATACTCTCACTCCAGGTAGAAGCTCCTGAGTAAGACTTCTGAAATAAAAAGTGCCTCCAGAACTGTCATGATGCTTTAAATGCACTTATGTAGATTTTTGTTTCCCCATGTTTGCAGAGGTATATGCAGAAGAGCTCAGATGCCATTGATAGGAAAGCCCCAGAAGCTGCATACATGCCCACACCTTGTCTTTAACAGCCTTTACAATGAGTTTTTAACTAAGGAAAGCAATGAAAGGAACTGGTGCTTCCTGCATGTTTTCTCAAGTGCTGAGCAGTAGGTGTCTGTGATCAGCCTCCCTGGTATCAGCAGAGATGCTTGCACATGGCATGACACATAAAGACATTTATTTTATGACCACTTCAATCTTACCATTTTCATCAGAGGAACATTAAAAAGTGCATCAGGTGTGTCACATTCAAGGGAGGCATTTTGAGAAGCATGCCCAAAGTCCTTCAAATGGGCTCCAGAAAGTTGGTTAGGAAGGTCCTTGGAATGTTATGGGTCATTTCTCTGACTCTTGGGGGGAAGGCATTGCTGCTAGCAGGATGAACACATTGCAAAACAAGAGGATCTATGCCAAATATGGGGCCTGGAGGGCTTCAGAGACTGAATTCATCATCTGCTGTCCTTCCTTCTGCAGTCTTTTCCTCAGCACCAGATGTAAGTCTGTCTTGCCAATTGCTGCTTCTGTCCCCTTCCCAGTTTCCGTACAGTACTTAACACCTTTTGCATTTTTGTGTTCTGTGGCTCAGTGTCTGTTACCTCAGGTTAAAACAGCATACAGTTCAGCTATTTTGGGTTGAAATAGCAAAAAGGACTGAATTTTAAGTACAGTTAGCTCTGGAATTGAGTCCAAGCTCTCAGACATATTTGCTTTATGAGACAGAGGCTTTTCTTCAGTCTCCTACCCCAATTAAAATCTTAGCTACTTTGTTTTCACTGCTGTTTCAATATAAAGTAAGTAGTCTAATATTTAATTTTTTTTAGTTAGGCATAATTCTAAATCCCATCTTCAAAATGGCTCAGTGTCATACTGAAATCAGTATTACAGGAATTCACCTTAGGAGTTGTGCAGCCCAAGAAAATCAAGGGAGTTGCTCATTTGCACTCTAGAGCTACAGTAGCTCTGGACCCCAGTTCCTGGGAATCTGCTTTCTTGAGCAATGATATTTCAGTGATTACTATGCACTTAGTTTCAAAAGGTCAAGTGTGTTGTGGCTATTCCTGAACATCACACTTAGTGTCTGAATTTCCCCAGGATTTCTGTTGCTGTGAAATTTCATTTCACCTCCTCTTGGGTTAGCTAAACTTGAGTCCATCTATTGCTTTTAGATTGTAGATCTTGACCGAGGCCTTGTGTTAAATGCTGAAGGCAAATACCTCCAAGACTCCCAAGGGAACCCTCTCCGAGTGAAATTAGGAGGGGATGGACGTACAATTGTTGGTAAGTTACAACTTCCTTCTTACAGCAAAAAGCTCTATAGTTTTTGTACACATGGTACAGATGTTTGAGCTGTTTGAATGCTTCAGGCATCCCCAGGTCCCATGCAAGCCATTTGGAGTTGCTTGTACTTCAAGTGTCCCCCCGACAGTCAGCACATTGCAGGACCTGGGGAGGCTTTGAGACTCTTGCCCTATGAGACTCCAGAGTACGAGGCAGCAAGAATCACTCAAGTCCATCTCACTTGTATCAGAATTAGAAAGGACTGCAGAACTGAGCCAGAATAAGGACTGCTGAGTAGAATAAAGATTGGTGATTGTTTATACCTTTGTATACATAGAAATAATTATTCTCCGCTGCTAACACTGTACCAGCCATATGGATGTATTTATTTCATTTTTTTTCTTCTAAAACTGACCACAAATAGCAAGAAACCCTGTTTGTGTTCTCTGAAGACACTGCTGTTTGCATGTCAGTCCATCTGTACAGATCTCTTGAATACAAATTCAGTGCCTATTGTTAACCTGGCTACCATGAATATTTATGGGGCGCAGAATTTGGCACACAAGTTTATCTGCAGTGACAGCATCTTGCCAGCTCATCCCAGATTTTCCCTGCACGTTTGACATTAAGGAGCAGAATATGGATTCATCATACATTTCATCAACAGTTCTGAGAGTGACTTAGAAGAAATGCCGTCGTTGTCTACATATTGTGATTCTGAAATGAAACCTCTCTGGAGTGTTTATCAAACAGCTGAAAAATGTGAACACCACTGTGGCTTCTCAGAGGTTCTTCTGAAGCATTTTCCAGCTTCCTTAGCCATGGCTCTTTCCTAAGTAACAACCTCCGCTCTGTCAGTTTACTTACAGAAGGCTATATTCACTCTAGTCAGTCCTTTTGTGATGTCTACTGTGATAAATGTTATAAGCTTGAAGTGGATTAATGGTGAGATTTTTTGGTTATGTTCTTCTCTCTTAGATGAAAAGGGTGCTCCAATGGTGAGTCCTGATGGATTGCCTTTGTTTGGACATAGCAGATTTAGTAAACCTGTAGCGAGTGCACAAGATAAACCAATAATAAGCCTTGGAGGAAAACCTCTGATTGGTCTTGAAATGATTAAGAGAACAACCACTCCCTCAACTACTACTACAACAATACCTACAACAACTACCACGACAACCACCACAACCACAACAACTGTTGCTACAACCACCACCACCACCACTCCTGAACCGCCCACCACTGAGCCACCCACCGAGAAACCCGCACCAACCTGTCCTCCAGGCACCTATGGACAGTATGATGATGAAGGCAACTTGCTCCTGGGGTTCAATGGCCTGCCAGAGTGCAATGCGGAAGGTAATTTCCTTTTGTGCTGTTTGAATTTCCATGGCTGTGCTGTTTGTACAGCACAGTAACACAGACGTGGAATGGTGGAGAATCTGCCTCTGAAGATTTTGGTCCATTTAATAAGGTAGGAGCTCAGATTAGAGCATATGAAGAAGGGTTTGGGTGTTAAATGGATTTTTACTGGAAAAATGCCAACTTTAACCGGAGCTGAGGTTTTTTTATGAAATTGTGTTGTTTTCAACAAATTTCTTACATTGTGTTGGATCCACTTTTACCACAAATGTCCACTCACAGGGGTACACGTATAGGCAGTAGCTTTGTGGTCAAAGCACTTACATATAAATTTTTCGCATTCCATTTCAGGCCAGGGTAGGAGCCAGAGGAGCGATACATTTTGTTTATTTTGTGTTCACTTATCACAAATAATTCTGAAAAGTCTCTCTTTTGAGCCATGGTGGAAACAGCATTTGCAAAGTGAGATTCTTGTTCTCTTGCCAGCCCTTGGAGATAGATTGTCTAGCAGGAATGCAGCACAGCACAGAGGAAGCTGGTGAAAGGCAACCCAGGCATAGATAAGGCAGAGAGCTGTACACTTATTTCTTTATTATTGAAGATTTGAACCAGTGTCAGTGCATGTCATTTTTTCCTGTTGCTGTTATACAAGCTTAGGTTGTGGTGCCAAACTGAAATCCAAAGTAAACACATAAATGCACCAGAGTCTTTGGGTGTTGAGCCTGTTCCCTGAGTCTGGCTCTCAGCAGCCACAGGACAGAGGTTCCCCAGCCGTCTGTCCCGCCTGTGGCCGCAGGGCAGACACCGAGTGCCACCCCCGAGTCTGTGCCCAGACTGGTGCGGGTGGCGGGGATCGCTGCGGCGTGGGGAGCGCAGCAGGGCACAGAGCACGGGGAAACTGAGGCACAGGAATAAGGGAAGGACACTTGTCTGAGTCTCCAAAGATTTAATTCCTGAAGGGGGTCAGAGCAAGTGACAAACCTGAACAAGAAGTGGCTACTTTTAAAGGGTAGAGGGAACACAGTGGGGACACAGCCTTTGAGCAATAGGGGGGCTTTAGGGGAGGGGTGCAGAGTAAGGGCTCTCCAATAGAAGCCAACACAGGGAGGGAGCAAACCTTACAATCCAGTTCTGCTTAGAGGAAGGGATGAGAGACAGGGAACACTCCAGAACCAAAGGAGTGTGCTGTCTTTGACAGACAGGGGTAAGAGAAGAGAACAAATGAGGTATACAGGGAGACTGACAATTGGATTGACATACATTGAGACTGACAATTGGATTGACATACATTTTGGTGGGGAAAACTGTGATAAACAACTCAGGAGTGAACCATTAGGGAAGCCAAATGGGGTACATAGAACAAACCATTGCAAACTTATAACAACATGAAAATATACTACAGAAGAACAAACTGTAAAATAACAGACTACCACAGTTCCCTATCATGTTTTATGCTTTCAGCACCTGAATGTTGCATTGCAAGTGAGTTAGCTGCTTATTTTGCCAAACCAGATCAGGGAGCACCATGGTAGCCCCTTACCCTTCCCATTTGTACGTAATCCTCAAGTCAGTCTACTAATAGCAGCACAGCCATAACATTACCAGCATGTTGGCAGTCAGACGTGTGACAACTGCAGCAGCCAGTTTTAATGAGTAGTGAGGCCCCCTTACCTTTCTCCCATACACCTGTATCTCTTAAGTCAAAGCAGATTTACAAGTAGGTCACGAAACCATGGCCTAGGAAGCTGAACTATCACTTTGAAAAGGGCAGTGATATAGAAAGGTGTGGCTCCAGCAACTCACAGTGAGTCTAAGGATGGCATCTTGGGAGAAGATCTCAGAAGCAGAAAAAAAAAAAATCCCTTACCAGTGGTCCATGACAGTTAATGAGTCAGAGATGTCAGTTCCTTGTGCAGGTGGAATTACAATGAGTTATAGTATTAGTATTTATTAACAATTAGCTACATTTGACAATGTGCAGTTAGAGAAGTGTGCTTGCATGTGTAGATATGCACAGATATGTACACAAATATATGGCATGTAAAAATAATATAATGATTAAATATTAATATGAAGAGTTTTGCTTTCCCTATGGAAAGTTCATAGTTCTTAATTCTACTTACAAAAGTGTTACAAATGTTGTTATATATAGTCACTGTCATACTTTCAGAGTTGCCTAAAGGGAGCCATGATTTTTGGTAGTTAGAATCCCTCCCACATGCCCCAGCTCATTTTGCTTATTCTAATGTCGATTACATCCTATGTTTCCTCATTTTTGGCCTGTGCTGTTTTTTACCTGGAAGGCCTCTTCTGAGAATACACATTTTAGGAACAGTAGAAGTTCATGACATATATCTGGGGTTAAACTGAAGGTAGGCTCCAGAAGCTGAGCAACAAAATCCTTTGCAGTGTTATGTTTAACAGAGTTGTGGGCTGGGGAATTTTCATATGATTTTCTGAACATTTAAAAAATTCTGCTTGGGCTTTTTGCCTTCTACCAGATGGGCTTGCTGAATCTTTGAATGTGATAGAGGCATGAATGCAAATTAAGTTTTTATCCAGGCTGTGTGTTCAGTGAGAATGGCCTTGAAGTAACTCATAAACTGCCTGGCATTTTGACAGTATGTCTGCAAATAGCCTCACAGTGGAAGACTGAAAGGATGGTGATGGATTTCTGCTTCTTACCTGGTTCTTAAGGCTTCTTACCTTATAGCTTTTGCAATATTACTCCACACCTGAGAATTTTGAAAACTTCTCTGAAGAGTCTTTCAGTTTTTTTAAATCCTAGTGATCTGCTTCAGGATTAGATAAACACAAGAAAACAGTCTGCCTGTTCCACAAAGGTACTTTATAGAAAAGTAAAGATCTTTTTGATATTTATTTGATGATTACTGTTACTGTTTAACAGGAACAGGGGAAAAAAAGGGAAGTGTATATTTCAAGAGGGGTAAACTACTACTTGAATTATCAAAACAATGCAATTTTCACTTGACAATTTCCAAATTACTTTAAATTATATTTTTATCTTGTCTTTCCCTTTAATTTGAGTCAAGAAATTACTCCACATTGTTTAGTGAAAACTTTTTCTGCCAAAGCTTGATATTTGTTGCTAAGTGCTTTACTCACAAACAGACAGGGTCTGCAGTGCCAAAATCCAGCTCCAAATGTTCTGCTTAAGCTTTGGCAAATTCTTTTATCTCTGGCAGGAATTTTTCTTGATTCAGCAGAATTTCTTGTCAGCTTTTTACACGATTAATCAGTCTTTAACTTTCAAGGAGGAGTTTGGCCACACAAGCATGATTCGTCAGTGAAATCAACTAAACTTTATTCATGATCTCACAAAGGAAAAAAACAGGCGGAGATTTAACCACATGTTATGTGTGATAAAATCAAGTGATGGAATTTGTAAAACAAGTAAGACAACAGGACTGTCCTTACAGTTGCCAAATGTCTTCATCAAATGGTCATAGGAAGATTTGGTCCCATTTGTTACAGGCAGTATTTATTCAAGAGATTCAGCAAAGGGTGATGGAGCAAGGTGAAGAACTGCAGCTGGAGTATGTACAGAAAACAATAAAATGAGAGGTCTGTTGGGAAGTACTCTTATTGTCACCATGACACAGCTAATGCTAAACAAGCACAGACACTGAAATTGAGTACAGAAATAGAAAATGAAATTTGGCTTTGCTGGACTGTACGTAGGCCAAGGACTTACTAGCTAATAAGCATGGATGTGTTGAAATCTGCCCATGAAAGATTTAAAATTTCTGCATATCTGATCCTCTTGATTACTTGGATGTAGGCATACAATCTAAGTGCATACATTATAGATGTTGGTTGATGTTGGCCAGTTGTGGGTAGATCTGCAGAATTCAGCAAAGAATCTACTTTGGGACTGACTACCCTCAGAGAAGTCAAGTGACTTTCAAAGGGGTCATCTCCTGAAGAGTGGCTGCACAAGTCTACCATGAGGAAATGTCAGATTCTAATATATTAAAATCCAACAGGAATAAACCCATATCCTGTGTTTTAAAGCTTATTTTGGCATTAAAATAACACAGTGTATTTAAAATATTTTTTAGGAGGAAAAAAAGCAGTTATTCAGTAATTGCTGGTTCTAAAAAAAATCAGCAAAATGAAAATGTATCATTCAGATTATATTTGTGAGCTATTTAACATTGGCAGTTGAAACTTTGTTCTGTTTGCAGTTCTGGTTTAGTAAAAACAACACTATTGCTTCCATATTGAATGTTACAGGAACGTGTCTGATGTATGTTAAGTGTCTGGAGGTCAAAGCTCTCTTTCTCTTGTCTTTGTTCACATGCTGGCCATTCCCCAGCCCCAGCATTGCGTTGGAGACTTCTGATGGTACCTGCAGCGGGTTACAGCACTGTGCTTTTGCTTTGTTTGCATGGCTTTTTATGACTGTGCTGAGCTTTGTGTACTCTTTGCCTTCCCTGAATAATGTGGAGAAATGCTTTCCTCAGAGTGTGCAGGAAAGCCTTTGGGATTCAACAGATGAGGTACTTGATGGTTGGTGTATCTGGTGCTGGATTCATGTCCTGCAGGGATAATGAGATAATATCAAAGAATAGTCATCTGGGAAGTCTATTGATCCATCTGCATTGGGTTTTGGGGTGGATCAGTAGAGTGATTTTGATGTGCACCTCATAATCATCTGTCCTTACTCTGCTTTCATTTGCATTCTGGAGCAATCTCACTCTGATTTCCTGAACTGAATTCATGCTGGATGAAACTAATGCAGAGCAGTGCTTGAGGATTACACCTATGTGGCCCAACCTGTAATGGGCAGCCATTCCATAGGATCAGAATAGAGCTAGTGCAGAGTAAAACCCCAGAAAAAAAACAACTGTAATTACTTCATTCTATAAATCCATTACTTTTGGGCTGCATTCCTTGCAAGACCATTGAAATGGTCTATAAATGTCATGGCTCTCTGGGCTGTTTGTTTTTATACCTCCACAAAAATATTTGGGTAGAAATATTTAATCCCTTGGTTGGTTTTTTTGGCATATAATGTTTTCACATTTGCTGCTTCTGAGACTATAAAATATTGTCAAATCCAGATGTGATCATTATATAGTTGCTGGCAGCTTACCTTTTCTCCAGAGCAGCTAGAGCCTGGGGCAGAGCTTCTGGAAGGTGATTACTCTTAATTTTATGTAGCAGCCCTGAACCCATTTTCCCCCAGCAAAACTCCTGACTACTGCACTTAGCTTCTCATCTGTTATTCTCAATGTGCAGGGCAGACTGTCACTGCATTATTTGGAAACCAGGAAGTTATCTTTTCCCTTTACAATTCCACTGGCTAAATATTTTTGTATTAAACTTTATTCGAGAAGTATTTTAGTGAATTCTTATAGCATTTTTTTCTTTCTGTGTCAATAGATACATTCTCAGGACTGGATTCAGATGTGACAGCAACTCCAGAAGCTTATGTGATATACGATGATGGTATGCTTTAACAGTAGAAATCTATTGCAAGTGGCATGTTGCTTTTTTCTCTGTCTTTCTTTGGAACTGGGTTCAAGGAGCAGATTGGTAAATGGGAGCTTAAGCAAGTGATGATGAGCTGGAAAATGGTTCTGCATCACATGTGAAGAGAAAGGGTCCAAAACCATCTATTTCTGGACATAAAAGTTCCTTTCTATCAGTCCTGCAATCTAAAAGGAACCTAATGAGGAAATAGGTTACTTTTCAGAGCTATGTCATACAGACACTGCTTCAATCCTATATTTACTTTCTTTAGTATGACTTCTAACTCCAGCCCTGTCAAAGTCAATTACCTCCTCTAAAATACAAAATCCAAATAACATTCAAGCCCCAAACAACTGAAATACCTTAGTGAGTTTTTTCTTTAATGTGTAGTCTGCATTTAGACAATTAAGCATGCTCATACTGAATAAGATCACCTACATATAAAGTAACTAATCTGCTTAATTCATATGGAATTTATATCAAAGCAATTTGAAATCAGATGAAAGGAAAAGAGGTAGATATTATTTTTAGAGTTATATTCATGCCATCTTGATATTGTAATCAAGGACATACAAAACTTAGCTGAAGAAGAAGTGTCAAGTCACAGCATTTAATCAAAAGTTTGCATAGGGAATGCAAATTCTCAATTACTGGGACTGAAATTCACTTTCTGCCATCAGTGACATCTGATGTTTTATCCCTTTTAGTCCTCAAATTCCTGCTCCTGCCCCACATATGGAAGTGGATTAGTACAGACCTCAGTTAAACAAAAAGTTTTTTAGTAGAATTTATGGCTCTAGAACAATGAAAGTTTTTTTTTATTTGTGGTTGTAGTGCTGAATCTTAAGTCTAACCAACAACAGAAAAACATTTAAAAAGAGAGTGCAGCAGCTGAGCAGAAGATATTACAGACATTTGTACTTTTAATTCTGATCACTTCATACTGAAACTGACATTTAGAATGTGGGGAGGGGATGAATTAGAAACTGCACAAGACATGCATCCCATTTCCCTTACATCTCCATGGATGCAGAATATCCTCAGTGCATAGGTCTTTTGCCATGCCTCCCCTTAGGTACAGATCACATGCAGAAAACATACGCTTTAGCAGTTTAAGCACACAACACTCAAAGACATGAGCAGAGCTCCCCATCCTGCATGAGGTCATGGCAGAGATGCCAAATGCTACTTTCCCTTCATTTTATGTGCCAGTCAGGTAGCACAGTGGCTTTTCAAAGAGCACTGAGTTAAATAGGACTGAACATAATGAGACTCATTATGGGAGAGTTTGCCTTCCTTCATGGCCCTGCAGGGACCACAAATGGAAAGTTCTGAACTCTGCACCTCCCATCGCAGGAGGGTTTTAGAGCAGTATGGATCACCTCTAGGGCTTTAGAATTGTAACACAGAGTTTTCTTAGAAAGACATTTTTTTCTGTCCCTTCTCTGCTTCCTCTGGCATCTGAGGGCTTTGGCCAAGGTTTCAATTACTGTACCATCTTCCCTTGGGGTTTATGAGAGGATGTGGCAGATGCACATTTGGGATATTGTTGTACAAATACATTTGTTAATTTTCATCCTGTTTAACTGTGTGAGGTCTAAATCAGCAATGACATGAGTATTCTGGGCAAAGACTCTTCTCCCTGTCCATCAGTTTGGTAGAAACCATTGCAAGGCTGAAGTTTGACCAACCTCGACATAGAGTTCTGTAAGGAGTGTGCAGTGATCCCACCAGGCAGGGTGTGTAGCACTTCTTTGGGACTGTGGCCAGTGACAGAATTGTTTCCCTTCTCATAATTAAGCCAAAATTAGATGAAGCATGCTAACATTTTCATTTTGTGTTTCCTCTGAAGACTATGAGTTTTTTGAAAGCACTTTGTTGCCAACTACCACCACTGTCTCCACTACCACTGCGTCTACGACGACAGAATTGGAGGTTGTCTATCCAGAGACGGGTGTTGGTGGCACTGGCCCTGTGTCAGAATATGATATTGCTGGGAAGAAACGCTTCACTGGTAAGGATGCCCTTTGGCTTATGTAGCTTACTACTTGTGCTGCAAAGAATTCTTGTTCCAGCTAGGCCAGACCTTCAGCTGAGACCATTGCACAAACACATGCAGTAGACATGTGTGTGGTCCTTTTAGGGACTGCCACCTTGGAAACCTGAAAAGCAGTACTTTTTTTTTCTTGCTTCAACACTTTCATGTCTATGCATGGGCCTACAATGATTTTATTGAACCACTAAAAACCTCTTTGTACTTTTCAGTGTGAGTGCTCTGTTCTGTGTTCTGAATTGTATTTGGTCTAGCTGAAGTTAGTAAGAGAGCAAGAGTGTCTATCTACACCAGTACTTAGTTCAGTGTAGCTGCATCTAACTTCACACCAGTAGTTGCAGCAGGGCAAGTCTCCTTGTAGGTGTGAGTCTTCCTCTGAGGGACCTGATTCTTTGCTACTCATCTGTTCAACCCCAGTGATTTCATCCACCTTGCACAAGCATGTATGTCAAAAGGAATGAATGGTAGTTTAGATATGAACTTTCCAAAAAATAAATCCAGTAGTGATAAATATGATTTTGGTATTTTAATGTTCTCTCAGTAGAAGGCATTTGGTGAATGAACACCCATTACATGAGCCATGTCTCCTGTGTACACGAGCCATTCAAGTGTGTAGGTTGGTGTTGCAGCACTGACTTCAGAGCTGTTCTGCTTCTATGTCAAAGCAGCTGGGGGGCCAGAAGAGAGGGATTTGGAGATTGTAGGGCGCTGCATTTCAGCCTCCACCCCAGGCTGGTGACACCCCCTGCAGCCCTTTGCACATTTCTGGCACTTGAACTGAGGTCAGGTCAGCTGCTGACTCACCTGGCATTTCAGAAAAGAGTTCAGGGGATGGAGAATCATCTTTGACGTGTCTTGGCTTCCCTTCCAATATCCACAAGCATCATGTGGTTTAGAGTGAAACTCTGCTGCTGGAGTAAAAGATTTGTTTTTATATATGCCAAAACTTTTTCCAGTGCATCTTCAGTTTCCCTGTCCAAACAATTTCATGATGTTTCTATTCAGCTCTCTCACTGACAGTGCTTCTTGATTCATTTAGCTGGAGAGGCTAAAATTAACTTCATTGCAAGATCTGGAAAAAATTCCTTTAGGGCATGAAATCCAATAAGATAAACCAAGAAACGTTGGTTTATGAACATTTCAAGGCACTAGGGAAATAATATTACCATTTCAATGAATTGTATTATTGCAACTGAATAAACATTTCCAAAGCAAGTTTTATAGTCCTTACTTTGAATGTTACGGTGACTTTTAAGGCAATAAAAAGATGGTTTAATCTTTTCCTGAACTGAAGTGCAATTCCAGTCAGTACAAAGCTTTTAAAAATAGAAGTTACAGGTTGGGAGCACATGCCTGGAAGGTAGGGACTCATGGCTCCTGGTCCCTTAGTACCCCGGGGACCACAACAACCCCTTTAAACTGGTTGGACTTGACCTTGGAATTACTCTTCACATTTCTTTTGTTGTTCTACTCCAGCTTCAGGATGTTTGTGTAAGAACCAACAACTTAGACCTGTAAAGTGTTAAATGATTGAAGGCCCTGGCAGGGATCTGTTCCCATGTTGGAAAGATAGCATTTGGGTGACATTTTCATCCCACTTTCCAGAGCAGCTGGAGGTAGCGAGCAGAGGGTGCTGCATTCAGACTTCTCTCTTCTGCCTCTTGTAGCAAAGACAGTCCTCCCATCTTTGCATAATTTGGAACAGTTGTGAGAGTGGGGTAGGTAAACCTGAATGTTGACATCCCATTCCCTCTGCTCATCAATCAATTTGGCTGTAAGCCACACTTTGTTTGCAGTGGTCTCTGGACTGGAAGGTGAGGAATTTTAAAATGCACCACAAAATTTGACTCTCTTTAGGAAATTGCTAGGCTGTGTGCTACTGTGAGATACCTCAAACTCCTTACTAAATGCTGCCCTTCCCTGTCTTTTCTAGCTCCTTATGTGACCTATCTCAATAAGGATCCAGCAGCCCCCTGCTCCTTGACAGAGGCCCTGGAGCATTTCCAAGTGGAGAGCCTTGATGAAATCATTCCCAATGACTTCAGAGAGAAAGATCAGCGTCCTCTGAAAGCCCCTCACAACATCACAGTTGTGGCAGTTGAAGGCTGTCACTCCTTTGTCATTGTGGACTGGGCCAAACCTGCTCAAGGAGACATGGTAACAGGTACTCTCCTGAGGGTTTCTCTCCTGATGGGAGAGTGGAGAAGGGGAAGTTTTCCTAAATTACATTTTTACTAGTGTCTGCACAGTCACTGTATCACTTAAAACAGTGAATGGGTTACCTCTGTCATATTTTTGCCTTTGCTGTTTTTTAAATCAGAATTCACAACTGGGTGCTGTCCTCTGATGTAATGCTCCATCATTATTAGCTAATGATAGGAAATTCTTATAGGTCAAGATTTTCCAGGAGAGTTAGGCATGGAATCACTTTCATATTCAAAGATGTATCAATTCCTTTTAATCCTTAAAATTTACCATGACACCTCGGGATATAATTTATTTAAAATTTAATTAGAATCCTCACAACTATTTCTCTTTCCTGTTTACAGGCTATCTGGTTTACAGTGCATCCTATGATGACTTTTTAAAGAATAAGTGGTCAACCAGGACTGCAGGGTCTACTCACTTGCCAATTGAGAACCTGAAGCCCAACACACGGTAAGGATTTGATCCACTCCTTCTCAGTTCTGTTAAGGAAATAAAACAAATTTTGAGAATTGTCAGTTGTTTTTCTTGGTCTTAGTATAAATGTTTACATCTGGTTTAGATTTTACTCATTCTGTTGGACAGCAAACTGTTCTATAAACTGCACAACAACAACCTGATATCTTTACTGGATTAACCCTGGAGCAGATGGCAGTGTGTACATGTATATATATATTTGTGTGTATGAAAACACATTACACTAAAAAAGAAAATATTGTTTTAAAATGCATTTTCTAATCTTTTGGATAACTGAATCAAATGTTGAGGGGGGAAGTATACTAAAATATACCCATGATGTGACTTGATATGATGTGGGCCATTGCTTTCTGTTCACAAAAATAGCGCTGGAAGAGAAGGCTTGGTGGTATAAAGTGAGGCTGTGCCAATTGCTCAGAAGTCAGTTTAGCAGGAGCTTTAGGTCTTAATCTTACAAAAAATCTGACTGAAATGCTTCACTGGATACTGGAATAATTTGTGCTGACCGGGGGTAAAGTAAACAGCTACAGAGGGATCCCATTCAAACTACTCCTTTAGAGAGATTCTCAGAGTCTCACATATTTGTCTCTCAAATTTTGAGCCTGAAATTCTTTTGGTGCTCCCTTGGGCTCGGCCCTTCACATGCTGCTGTCTGCAGTCTCTTAGGCATTGGTGGAAGGTGTTGCTCACACAGTGGAGAGATGCACTGGGATTGTGGGCTGGAATTAGCATGCCTTACTTGATGCTGAGCTGCAGATCTGAGGATTGACTGCTTGGACAGGCATGTAGGGTTTGTGCTAGGACAGCACAGAAGATATCTTTTCTTTCCAAGACAATTCATAAGCAAAGGGAAGGTTCTGAGCATTAATAGTAGTTGATTGAGAGCCTCAACCTAGAAAACAGAATTGTTTGAGAATGGCCTTCATCTAAAACCTTAACAGACAAAATGATAAAATATGATAAATAAATTTTTAAAAGCCAGTGCAGTGTAGCCAATTTGGGGGGGCATATGATGAGGAATATTTTTCTGACCACATCATGACACTTCTCCAGACTCCAGCATAGACTCACACAGGTTTGCCCTGCAGCTGCTCCTGCTGTCTGGGAAATATCCAAGCACCAAGAAATCACAGTATGTTTAAAGAAGGGGGTGCACTGCCATCTGTCCTCCACAGAGACTTCCCTCCAGCTAAAGAGTTCTGAAGACATGATGTCTCCTTGGGAGAGCCAGAGCCTGAGCAACTTCAGCAGCAGTTGCTTACACAGTTGCATAATGGCCATGTTCAGCAGAGGACACCTGCAGTGTCAAAGACCTGGAAAATTAGCAGGGGAATGTTAATTATGGAGAAGCAGGATAAGCACATTCAGAGCATCCACAGAGTTAAAAGTAGAGAGATTGGAAGTTACAGGAAAACATGGCCCGTCTTACCCTCTCCTGTTCTGTCTACAGTACTATCAATCACACGCTTCATGAGGCATTTTCTTACATATGCAAGAGCTAAAAAAAGGCCACTTATTCAGAAGATTGGTAATCTAGACCTTAGTGAGAGTCTTCGAGGCTGGTTCATAGTGTGTTAAAGCAAAATTACTTCACAGTGGAGAGCTCTACATCTGCTAGCACTCTCCTTACAAAACGTTACAAATGTATATAGGGTAGTATGTGGCACAGCTCTCTGTGGGTTTCACCTGTTATAGCAAGATGTGATGGAAGCGCTACGGAATGCAGACCATTCCGCCTTTGTACATCTACATCCGTATGACTTGAGGACTCCCTTTCCCTAAATAACTCTTCTCCTGCTGCTAGAACCCATTTCTGCCTCCACATCCCAGCCTCCCCTGTATTCCCAGCCCTTTTCCCCTTCACCAATATTCATTCCTCCACTCTTACTTTGTCTCCCATGCAGGCCAGGGAGGCATTGCCTTTATACCCCAGCTTCTCCTGGCTGCAGCCCTCCATTTCTTGTTTATGTGGTATTTCTACCTTCAGCTCAAGCTCCTCACCTCTCTTCAGTCCTTCAGTCATGTCTCCTTCTCCTGATGCCTAAAGGACAGTGTTGAAGGCCAGAGATCACTTTCTGCTTCTCATGCCCAACACCTAAAGGGCTCCAGAACACCAGCAGGAGTGGTCGCAGTGAAAGCTCACAGGAGTTCTCCAGCTGCTGTCCATGCTACTCTCGGTGCAGGGGAAATGGTGGGAGCTGAGCTGCCAGCATGTCTGAGATGTACATTAAATCCAGGCTTCAGAAGGTCACAATTTGTCTGTATTTGAATGGAGTTTTATAGGCAGCAAGGTTATGGATTCATGCCTCTCCATGAGCCTAATGACCTTCTTGTCAAATTAAGGTTCTATTTCATGATAGGGAGGTTCAAGCAAGTGCTATTTCTTTTAAGCATATTGTTTCAGAAGCATCTTCCTGAAGATGGTATAATCCATTGGCCCCTATTATATGCTCTGTGAAGGCTATAAAGGCTTCAGGTGGGGTCTGTGGTGGAGAACGAAGGATCTTTGTAAAAGAAAATTTATGTATCAGCCATTCTCATTTACATTCTCCAAACCCACAGACTGAATTGATTTCATAACTTTTGTCTTAAAAATAACTCCTTAACCACTAGGAAAAGATACCATATCTAAAAAAATATGGCATGAAAGCTGAAGTTAATCTAAAAATTCTGTCTGCATTGTTAGTGCATTTTGTGAGAAATGCCTGATTAAGTAATTTACGGTGAGCAGATGCTGTTGGCTACTGGGCATCCCACAAGGGGCTATGGGTGGTGCAATTTTGCAGCATGCACAGTGTATGAGAAGCAGGTTGGCATCCTGGCTGAAGTCAGCACCAGAGAAGATTTCAAGCTGTCAACATATCCTGGAAAACATCTGCTTGTTATTTAGGTTTTACAAACAAAACAGAAAGCTATGTTTAATCCATGTCATAAATTTTCTCCTGAGGCCTGGTCTGACCTCCCTTTGAGAAATGGAAGTTTTTCCATTAGTGAAACTCTAGTTAGCTTCTTCTAGGAGCTGCTTCCTTGTGATTTGTGATTGTAAACACTAAAATTACTTTAAACTGGAAATCAATTAAAAACTTTAAAAGCTTTACTCATTTAATCTTTAAACCAGTAGTTTTGACAAGATTCCTTCTCTAACTTTAATTCTCAGCTGTCACAGAAGATGATGCAAGGGGCTGGACAGGATCTGCTCAACTACTAAATCCGACTTAGGCAGTCAGAAACATTATAATTCTTGCCATAAACATTTCAGTCCCCTTCCTGAGCATGGTTAGACTTTTTTCTGTCTTTTTCAGGAATGCTGTGTCAGTGCCTGATGGGAGTAGCTAGATAGTTTCATGATTTAAAACACTGTTCTTCACCCCCATATCTCTATGTCTTCTGAAATCTTTCTCTCTGTTCACTTGGGTTTTGTTCAGTCTGAGGCTATTTTGATCCCACAATGCCTGCTACCAATCCAGTGTTGCGCATAGTATTTCATAGGAGGTTGTTAAACATTTACTGAGGGCTTATAACTCTAAACAGAGCCTGGATCTTCTGTTCCAGGGGGCCAGATGCACCAAAAATTTCTATTTCCTTTCTATAGCTCCATTAAAACAAAGCCAGGGTATGTCCAACAAGCATCATCAACCACAGGTGGCTGCTTTGTGCCACCAGGGCCACACAAAAGAGCTAAGATGTCCATGAAACCATTGCCCTGTGCAAGTGGTAGACCTGTGTGGCACATGCCTACCTCATACCAGCTCTGTAGGAAGCTCCTCTGCCAGTTTGGCACTAATGTCTTATTATAATATTAGTTGTAAATATTGATGAGGGATGTAGAGGTGGGCCATTTCAGATGGAGAGGGACATTTTGCATTAGCCTGTGAACCTGCAGGCATTGATTTACACATTTTTCTTATGGAAAAATGGTGTAGTTGTAGACAGAGGATTTTAGCCCTTGCTGTGGGGGTGCATCCTGCCATCTCAGCCTGCCACTGAGCAGAGTGCAGGGCTGAGGATCCATGCAGGCATGCCTTTGGCAAGTCTGGAAAAAGGAATTTGCAGATAACTAATTTTTTTTAAAAAAAAGCTGCTTCCCTAATTGTCATGCTGAGTGATTATCTCACTTTGCACTGTGCATGCCAGCTATTTAATTCTAACAGAATAGAGACACCTTGAATTAAGTCAAAGAATAATTTTGACAGGTATGTTGAACAAGTCGTGTAGCCTAAATAAAAAAACATGTTATATATTCAATTCCCTGTTACAGTCCATTATGTCCTTTCTTGACGTATCACTAGAATTGGTATATAAAATCTCAAAAGAAGTTTATTCGTAGGAGAATAAACCTTTTTGTTGTCTATATTGAAAATGAACAACAAATGGTACTGCAACTGTTGTGATTCTTGTGTTCCTAATGGTAGCAATTCATACAGTACTGCTTAAGCAAAGTGTAAATCAAATTATATATTGCAAATTTTGTTCATGTATCTATGTGATGAAAACCAGTCATATTATACTGATTTGAGATTTCCTGGCAAATTCATCAGCTGAAGGATTCTGACTAATGAAAATGTCAGATTCCTGGACCTAAAATGGCTTTGGCAATTTATTTTTTTATTTGTCATGTCTGAGAAAGAAATATATCCCAGCTGCATTATTTTATTGACCTTCTTAATACAGCAGTCATAGCATTGTCTATCTTTAAATCATAGGTCAGCAAATCTTGAGATCTGGCTCTCTTTCTGGTACAGCTAGAGCTTTTTTCTGTTTATAAAGGCTTAGGAACCAATATTGCAATTTAGTGAAGAAAAATGTACTCATGACTTCATCACTAATTTTTTTTTTAGAGAGTCAAGCAGGCAACATGAACCATCATATGCCCTAGATGGGCTTCTATGTATGTAACAGGACAGCTGAATGTACAGTTGTCCTGATTGCATAGGTAATCGGCTCCTGCATTATGCATTGGCTACAAATCTGTGTGTTTTCCCCACTTAAAGATGTGCACAAGGTTCTTGGGCTGCTCTTCCTCCTGTTTTGAGGGGATTATGGCACTCAGTGTCTGGTGGGAATGATTTGAGGCTATCATTAATACACATGTATGAAGGGTATTTAAAGAGTTACTCAGACAGTGGCACTGTGTTGAAAGGTGGTATCTGATTATACTTTGGAGGCAGTGGGAAGTCAGCCATCCATACTTT
The DNA here is from genome assembly GCA_003676055.1 of Chloebia gouldiae. Classification (NCBI taxonomy): domain Eukaryota; kingdom Metazoa; phylum Chordata; class Aves; order Passeriformes; family Passeridae; genus Chloebia; species Chloebia gouldiae. Next base: position 52,057,058 of record QUSF01000002.1, on the reverse strand, counting down.
CTACTGTGCTTTGAAGCATTGTGAGAAAGGTGTGGGCTGGAAAACATTTTTCTCCTGCTTTTTTAAAGCATCAAACATTTTGAGCTGTTGCTGTGTTGAAGCTCTTTCAAAAATCACAGTGCTACCTTGTGTCACCTCCCTATGGACAGCCTTGTGCTGCTCACCCCTGTCCTGATCCATGTGACAAAAGTGCTAGTGATGGAGTTGTGGATGAAAGCCGGTGTCCCATGAGAGCATTGGCAACTTGGGATTAAAGCAGTGCTCGAGCTGCCATGCTCTGCTTGGGTGGCCAGAAGTGGAAGAGCACATGGGAGGCTTTTTGCCTTCCCTCTCCTCTTTCCCTAGACATGCTAAACACTCTTTTATACAAAAAATCTAGGTCAGTAGTTAAAAAAAGGGGCAAACTTTTCTGCCAGCAAAAGGATTGTGCTGGGCATAAGCAAAAAGCACAGCCTTGCTGAATGCTGCATTTATCATATTTTCTTTTTGCCACAGCATATGTGTCTTTAAAAAAAAAAAACCAAAAAAAACCATGAGTTGTTTGTGAGCATCATATACTCATTAACTGAAGGTAGAACTGGCTGCAGAAAGCAACAGAGTAGGAGTTTTCTGGTATCAGCTGCAGGGACAGGGGACATGTCCCTCTTGCAGACATGGGGACATGTCCCACAGAGGGTCTGACCATGCATGTGCTCCAGGTCCAACGAAGATACAAGGTAAATCTGTTGCCATGGATGAAGTCCAGAATATTTCAATTTTGGTAGCTTCTGCATTGATTTCACCTAGACAGTATGCCTGAAATTTTTAAGGAATAAACAAGATGCCCTGGCCCATACCCTGGAGATAACCACCTTGCTTCTTGGCAAAACACAGTGTTCATGTGACTACCACCCTGCAGCCAAACATGAAAGATTTGCACATCTCCTACCTTTTCATAAAGATCAGTTTGATTTTAAGGCAAAGCAGTTCACCTTTCTTGACAAAAGATATTCGTTCTAATGAAAAAAAAAAAAAAAAAAAAAAGCAAACATTTTGCCAAAGGGCTGGTTCAACCATGTTCCCTCTGGTTTTTCATTGTGAATAGTTTTGTATGTGCTTAGGCCAGAGAGGAGCCTTTCACGAGGGACCTCCATGCCCTGCTTTGTGGTTAAGTCTGAGAGATCTTCACCAGGAAGAGCAGCCTGATGTTTTTGATGGAGTGTGATACATCAGGCCTGCCATTCAGGTGGGACACTCTCATGTGAGGTAATCCAGTCCTTGGTGGCAACCATCCTTGCAAGTAATCACTTGCCCTGTTATGTGTGTAGAGCTTTTGGACATGTCTTCTTTTGGATGAGCGGCTAAATCAAGATCCAAATGCTATGTGGATATTCCAGAGGCACAGTAGTTTTATTTTTTTTTTTAATTTCTTTACAAGAAGGATATTGAGGAAGCAGGAAAGAAAGGAAAACCTAAACTCAGGAATTTGAAAAATGCTGTGCTAGAAATTTTTAAGTAATCTTCCATTCTAATTGGTTTCTGTTGGACTGATCCAAATATAAAAGGAATATAAGAAAACATTAATCTGGGGAAAAATGTCAGGGTAGGTATCAACTAAAAACCATTGTGTTTGGAAATGAACTAAAAAGGTACTTATATGTGTTCTTCTCTAAGGGTGAGGATAAATTTGCTTTTATTGAGCAAAAAATGGAGTTCTAATGGTGATTCATGTGCTTTGAGTTAAGCATGTGATTTAAATACTTTGGAGGAATCAGTAAGACATCATGTGATGCTTTCTTCTTTTACTCAAGTATTGTGATCTTAATGCTGCTGGAGTTTTTACAGAAAGGTCAAAAGCTTAGCTTCTGATCTCATGTAAATCTGATGCAGCTTATGTTTGCAGTTTACACCACTGCTTCCCTAGGAGTTTTACTGGTTTAAAACTACTCCTGAGATCAGAATTTGATTTCCTTGCAACTTTTTCTTTTAGTCTTTTGCTATTAGTTTCATAGAAAGTGGATGTCGTTGTATGTGGTTTTTGGAAGGGAGATGATTCATAAGTAAGTGTTCCAAAAATATGCATGGGAGCAATTGCAAGAAGGAGACATTTGTCTGTAACAGCCAACTCATACTCTGGCTCAGTATCCAACTCCATTTAATGCAAAGGATACTCAGTGGAATTCTTCTGCTTTGATTCTTACCCTGTTTTAGTATTATTTATAATTTAGCTATCACAATGGGATCTGTTTCATTATTATTTCCCCTCTCTTCTTGTTTCAGGTATTATTTTAAAGTCCAAGCAAAGAATCCTTTTGGTTATGGGCCTGTTAGCTCTTCAGTCTCATTTATCACAGAATCTGGTATGGTTTGCTTTTTATTTTCATCTCAAAACTCATAATAACAGATGTGGCAGGACAATGACTGAAACCAACAGTGATTATTCTGGACTTGCCCTTTCATATTATTTTGGGGTTTTTTAACTTTAATTATTTGTTTTCAGTTAAGCTAGGAAAAATAATACACACTCTTAATGCTACTATGAAAATGTAAGTGATGTTAAAGTCAGCTCCATGGGAACCGGAAGTTGAGTTTCAAATACAAAGAGCTACTAATGTTCAACAATACAGAAGCAATGTGAAGTTTAAGGTCTTTGATAGATTGACCAAAAATTTAGTGAATTAGTTTCTTAATTGTGAACAGCTAAACAGTTGGAAGCAGTTGTCTCTAGAAGAAATACAGAAGGCAATAGTTACATCAGAAGGCAAAGTTCTCTGTTCTTTTTTTTTTTTTTTGACAAGGAATGCTGCTCTTTCACAGGGTTACTAGTACATTCAAGAGAAACACCCCCTTCTAAAAATAGTAGGATAAATGAGCTAGTTTTTGCCTGTTTCTTCTTTGACTTCCATTGAGCCAGAGGCCAGTGACTCCACTGAACAATAAAGAACACATTTTTCAGTCTTTACTTGAGTGAAAGGTCTTGTTGTTTCTTGTAAATTTTGTCCTTTCAATGGCATGAGGTTTACACAGTCTCTGCCATTGCTCATTTGCCTTCACTCTGTAGTGCTAGCTTCAGAAGCTCCACTAAGAACAGTGGAAGTAAATCATCACGGAAGGGAGACAGACATGTGAGATAAGTCAGTGGTCCTGGATAATGTATTCAGATTTTCATTACATGAATAAGGGGTTTAAGTATTAATCCAAGCATAATATTTGACATTGCCCAGATGGCCAAGAAGTCCAATGGCATCTTGGCCTGTATCAGCAATAGTGTGGCCAGCAGAACCAGGGCAATGATTGTGTCCCTACTTGGCACTGGTGAGGTCGCACTTCATGTCCTGTGTTAAGTTTTGCTCCCCTCACTGCAAGGAAGACTTTGAGGTGCTGGAGAGCGTCCAGAGAAGGACTGTCAAGCTTTGGAGCAGGCTGCTCAGGGAAGTGGTAGAGTCCCCATCCCTGAAGGTGTTTAAAAAACATGTAGATGTGGCACTGAGGGACGTGGTTTAGTGGAGGACTTGGCAATGCTGGGTTGACAGTGGACTCACTGATGTTAAAGGCCTTTTTCCAACCTAAACAATTCCATAATTCTGTGCTGTATCTTGCAGATCATTTTCCTGCTGCCAGCATATGGGCCTGAATGCCTAGTTTTCCCATCCAAAATCAGCTCCTTTGTGAGCTTTATTTAACATGTTACATACACCAAATTTAAAGTTTTGTTTGCAGCACTAATCTTTCATTTGACATGGCCAAACGCGGGCTTTGCAGCTGGCACAAGTACAAAAACCAGTTGGTAAATGCAAGGCCAGGTGGTATAGTTACAGTTATAGAATAGGTCATAAGAGAAAGAAATTGCTAATTCAGAGTGCTCTCCTAATGCAAGTGTAAGGTTTGAGCTGATAAGAATATTCAATAAAGAATGCCATCATAGGATGAAGTACGTTATTGAAAATGTTCAGTCAGTGACTCCGTATGTTATATGTTATAAAACAAGGTTTGCAGCAAAATACTAAATTGTCTATGTGTTTTTTCTTCTAGACAATCCTCTCCTCATTGTTAGGCCACCTGGTAAGTCTTACTCTGTTGTTTCATTCATGAAGTGCATAAAGCCTGTATAAAGCAAAACAGGGAATTAGAAACATTTAAACATGCAGTTTTAGATACAGTTTTAAGTGGGAACAGATAGTAACAAATGGGACTAATTAATAAAACATTTTTTGTCTTAGGACCCTTTATTCTATTTTCTGAAGATAAACCTTGTAACAATGTGTTCAAATAAGTACTTGATTTTGGTCCATATTTTTCCCTGGTACAACAGCTTTAATTGCTCGGTAAAAAGCAGTAAGCTATGTTACTTCAGTATCTGTGTCCTTCAGTTGCCTAAGCATAGTTTGAATAGCAGGATCAGGTTTCTCTCTCTCTAGTTCTGGTGCTCATCTGTACAAATCATCATGCTCCTATAAATGCTAAAAAATTCAAGGGTTTGTTAGTGACCTGAATAATATGCTACAAATGCTTTGTACTTCCAAATTTGCAATAAGCCAGTTCAGCCCATAATCAGAAGATCTGATTTCCTGGTGCTGGGACTACCCTTGCTGACCCCAGGCAGTACGTGCTCTAAGAGGTGCAGGAAAAAACCTCATGGTTACTATGCTCCATCAGCTTTCCTAAGGTGTTAGAATGGTTGGTTCTGGATTTTTTGCTACACTTTTCATGAAAAGAGAGTCCAATATATCCCTTCCTTCTCTGTGTTATTGTGCTTGCTAGCCTGGTTTCTTTATGTCCTCAGAAGTCTCTGAGGATTGTTGATCAGTGATTGCTTCTCACATGCAAGTGTTTGCAGGATTTGGTCCATGTGCCCAGTGAGAGGAAGAGTGACTAACAGAAGAACCTTCCAATCTCATTTGTAAACCACCTAGAAATAGCAGAGTAAAAACATGGCTTTGGGCCAATTATCACATTGGAAGCTTTTTGTATCATTCTGTATACATTAATAGAACAGCAATTTCAAAATAAATTACATTGTCTTGGTAGTACACAGCAAATATTTAGGCAAGCCAGTAGGAATATTTATTCTTTTGCAATACAATTAAGCAGTCTTATCTGCAGCAATGCTCTGAACAGAGTTCCCCAGGAAAGGTCTCACTTGTCTATTATTGGAATCTAAGCTGTTTTAATGTAATCTGGGAAAACAAAACAAAATAGTACATTTTTGATATGATCTTTTAAACTAAATAGCAAGAAGAGACTTCAAGTCTCTTGCTCACCACAGAGTTCTTAACATCTGTTCTTCTGTAAAAGAGTTATGTTTTAAAGTCTTAAAAGGCAAGTCACTGTCAGACGTAAGATCAGGCTGTGTTAAGAAGAGAAACTGTGTAATACTAGGTAGAGAAGAAGTCTGACTGAAACAATTAAGACTGTTTACTTAAAGCTGTGGTTCAGTAAACAAAATAATATTTTAATCATTTTAACAGTTATTTTTGTCTACTGCCTAGGAGAGATTTAATAAAGTCTCTAACTTTATTTTTAATAATATTTTATCTTGAAGTACTATTTCTGAATATAAAAAAATTAATCTGTTGCAGCATGTCTTCTGAAACATATTATTAGATGTTAAACTCTGCAAAACTTGGACTGAAGTGTCTGTCCCTAATGTGGAATATATTTTTTTCTCCAAGGTGGTGAGCCTATCTGGATCCCATTCACTTTTAAATATGACCCCACCTACTCAGACTGCACTGGCAAGCAGTACGTGAAACGAACTTGGTACCGCAAGTTTGTGGGAGTGGTTCTTTGCAACTCCTTAAGGTACAAAATTTACCTCAGTGATGACCTGAAAGGTAGGCACCGAGATTAATTTCCTGCTACACGATTACTTGTCTCTTCGTCTTCTGGTTTTCTTTATTTGATATCTTTCAGAATTGTGTGACCACTATGTGAGAGTGCTTCTCTCAAGAAGAATTAGTAATAGCTCTTACATGGGTGCATTGCCTGAGCGATAATGAAAAAAACCTTCCATATTATTGAGCTGGGGTAATGGGATCATCTCAATGGTCTTTCAGACTATACTAATGACTATTGTAGTGCCTTGGTATAGTTTCAATACAGTGTTTGGATAATAAGAGATTAAGGGCCTTGTCTGTTTGAGAAAGAGAGCTCCAAAGTTTTTAATTTTCATTTGAGACTGAAGTCAAACTAATGGTATTGACATATTGAGAGTTTTTTACTCTCACATTATATATTTCAACTAATCCAGTTGAAATTCTCTCCACCTGTCACCTGTAGTGCACTGCCCATGGACTTGCAAAATGGGGACTACTCCTTTCTGAGCTATAACCCATTTATTTTCCATAATTTCTGCTTCCATACTGTGAAGGTAGTGTTCTCCCTCTTTCTGGTCCCTGTTTGTTCATTGGTAACACTGTGTGTGTCACTGCAACATTCTTCCTTGCTTTTTCCACACCTCCTTTCCTGGTGGTAAAGAGTATCCCAGACGTGAGTATTGCTGAGTTAAGTAATCTGTCTGTATCACTCTTCAGATACCTTCTACAGCATTGGGGATAGCTGGGGAAGGGGTGAGGACCACTGTCAATTTGTGGATTCACATCTGGATGGAAGAACGGGACCTCAGTCGTACATTGAAGCCCTGCCCACAATCCGAGGTACAGCAATGGGGGAGTGGGATGCTGGCCAGGAGCCTGTTAGCCCATCTGTAGGATTAAGGGGTAAGGAGCAGAGCGCAGAGTGGAGCTCTGTCCACAGCTGCTGGCAGCCCTCCAAGGAGTCCAGCTGATGCAGTAGCTGAGAACAGATTATGCAAGTCCCAGAGGACTTGTGGGTGCAGAGAGAGAGAGACAGAGACAGAAAGAAAGGAGCATATGATGCAAATATTGTGCAGTGAAAAAAATGCAAAAATGAAACAAAAAATAATTGTATAGGTCTTGAAACCTTTCTCTTATTGATAAAACCTGATTCATTGAATTGAGATGCAAAACCTCTTCCATATGCCTAAAGGGACCAGCTACATCTTTGCAAATACAGCTTTTGTGAATGCTTTCCATTAGTTCATTCAACGCAAAGTACAAAGGAATATGTCTAGTGAGTTAAGGTCAGTACTTTTATTCTGGCCTGGTAGACCCCTGTCTCAGAGGAAAAATTCTTACGTTGAAAGAGTTCCTTTGAGCAAATTGCTCACCTCACGTAACCAGGTAGAAGACAGGGTGCTTCCCAAAATGAAACCAATCATAGAAGTCAGCCAACCTTTTCAGTAAATCTGTTGGTTTAAATTATTCAGTTAGCTTTAGTGGTTTCTATGTTAAATTATGTGTTGATATTCTTTGCATGGTGGCGTTACCAGGAAGAAAATGAAATAGTCATTGATATTTATATATCACGGTGAAGTACTGCATTCTTAGCTCAGAAGACAGATGATTAATCCAGATGTGTATATACTAGGTCTTAGAGATAGAGAGCACACAGAAGTTTTATTTTTGGCACAAGCCATGGGTGTTTCAGATGTTCCAATTCACGAGCTATGTGGACAAGAATGCTGCACCTCTTCTAATGCTTTAAGCAGTCACATTCTTTCTGCAGATGAATTAAAAGGGGAAGGGAGGGCTTAACTCAGTATTTACTGCATGAAATGATACCTTTTTGTTTTGTGAAAAGCTTACTTTTGCTGATAGTCTCTTAAGCCCTGTGAGATAATGTGATTTGATGGTATTTTTTGCCTCAGAGTCCTTCATATATTTAAACTGATTTAGAAACGTCATAAACACAGCTGAAATATGCCCACCTTTTGCAGTGAAATTCAGAAGCTCTTTGGCAAACCAAAGCATTACACAATAGTTAAAGAGATTTTGAGCAGTAAAACCAATCAAAACTACAAGAAATATGAAAGACCAGAGTTAGATCATTCAAGAAAGATCTTGGCCAAATACCAGGGCTAGCCAATACCCTTTTGATACAACTCCCTGCCAGACAGTTTATAATGTTTCGTTTGTGCTGTGGGATTGACTCTCACTGCATCTGCTCCTTTTGTTAAATTGCCGTGTCTGTGTTCTGGAATACAAACGGGTGCTTTTCTCCTGACAGGGTATTACCGCCAGTACCGCCAGGAACCTGTATCATTTGGACGCATTGGATACACAACACCCTACTACTACGTGGGCTGGTATGAGTGTGGTGTGCCCATCCCAGGGAAATGGTAGGAGTCTGTCTTTCCTGTCTTAGGTAGACCATGCTTTTCAAATGATTTCTACTAGAGGACTTTGAGCAACTGATTTGGAAAAGGAAAAATAAAAAGATAAATGGGGCAAACCAGTGAAGACCAGCTGCTCAAGAAACCATCGTGAAGACGAACATGGACACCCCTTACCAGCCTAAATCTGTGGTGCTACTTGATTTCTGCTTGGAAGCAGGGATAGGATATAAGTTTCCTTCTTTCCTTCCTCTTCTGTGTCTTTAAGGCACAAAGAGAAAGTTGCAGTGTGTGCAACTTGTGAAAATTAGAACTGTATTAGCCATGAAATTTTGGAAGTTTATTATATTTTACAGGAACGACCTAAGCATGCTGTGCTTGCTTAATGGGATGCTAAACTGTCTTTTGCTGCCCGATGGGGCTCCCCTATGCAATCATGCCGTGTAACTGGCCACCCACCAAAGGCAGTATATTCTCCTGAAGACTTACCCTGTGGGTTCATCCACTGCTGGACTAATCACCAGGTCACAGTGTAAATTCACTTTGAGATATATCTGTATCTATATCTATATAAATACAGTACTGTACATCTGCAGAAATACTTCTTAGAGATGCTGAGATCTTCTTGTTCACTAGATAAATATGTTTGGAATTTTTATGTAAAAGGTGCTGTTAATTCTTTGAAATATTGCTATGCAAAATATATTAACCAAGGAAAGAGCTGTATTCTTCTTGTGAGTACTGTTGATGTAACATTTGAATTATTGATCAAGACCTGTATCTCACTTCCTTGGCAGCCTTTGGACTGGACATTCAATGGGTTTCTAAGCCTCTATCCATGTGTAGAGTGGCACTGTATAGTCCAGCAAAAACACATACACAGCAATTCATCAGCATCAGTTAAGCTTTCTATCCTTTACTATTTAAAAGTTTTAGTGCAACTTTCCTTCAATCCATTCTCATCTTATTTTGTATGTTATTTATTCCTTGTCAGCATCTTTCACATTACTGTGCGGAGGCATAGGATTAGTAATTTGGAAATTAGGAACTGCTTTTAACTTATTTGCTCTCTAAAAAGAAGCCCAAGCCACCAATACAGGAGTCAACTAGCAGGAAGCTCATTTGACTATAAGGACAAATTATGATACAATTCTTTTTCAATACTACCAGCATCTCTTCCAAGCAGACCAGAAAGGAGGAAGTGACATGAATGAAAGGTGTAATGATTATTTTTTAGAACGCATTTGGAAGCTTGCAATAATGTTGCATGGTAACATCTCAAGAACCTTTGCTCATATTAGTAAGACTCACCTGTTCTGGCAGCCTGGGAGAGTAGCAATAACCTGGGGTACAGATTCAGTCCCTGGTCCATCTTTCACTCTTGTTACAGCTTACATGTAGCATAAATTAACACTTCTTGAGTTGCTTCCTGTAGTTATTTTAAATTGTATGGGGGCAAAAAAGGGAATTAAAGTGATTAAAAGAGCATTTTCTTTTTCATGGTGATTTGGGTTTTAACATTTTAATTTTGCTCACATATTTTTGCTTCATTACAGTGCCAAATATATGGTCTTGAAATATAACTTTTTTCCCTAATAAACCTATGATACATGGTTCAATTTCTATTTCATGCTTTCTGGTCATCTGTGTCAAGTAATCTACATGACAAATTGTTAGCTTTCAAAAAGTCCTCCGTGGGACAGGACTAAGTGTCAACTTCTCTTTAGAAGATGGTTAGCAGCTAGTGTGGAATTGCCAAAGGCAAATCATGCCTGACCAGCCTGATCATCATTCTCATTGAAATGACTGCTGCCGTACACAGGGTAAAAAAGGGAATGTCACTGGCTTCCGTAAAACACTTGGCATGGAAGTGGAAACACTTTCCACTCTCTGCTTGTAGTGAAACTGGTGGAGTGTGGCTTAAAGAGTTGGTGATCCACCTTGTTGTGAGGCTCAAAAGGTTGTGATCAAACATCTTGCAAAGTCCAAATGACAGCTGGTTGCAAGCACCACCCCCAGGGGCCAATACTGGGTCCAGTACGGCATAATGACCTGGACAGTGGGATGGAGTGCATGGATGGAGTGCATGCAGTATCAAGCTTGCCACTGGTACTAAACTGGGGCTGGAGAGTGGTTTATGTGCTGAGACTGGCTCAAAAGAGGGACTTCTATGGGCTGGAGAAATAAGATGTCAGAAAATTCATGAAGTTCAGCAAAGGGAAGTGAAAAGTCCCACATGTTGGTCCTGCGTCAATACAGGCTGGGATGACTGTCCAGACAGCAGCTTTGCAGAAGAGCTGCATTATACCTTCAGAGAACACAAGTAAATTCTGAATTATTCATCTGAAGAGACATGGTTTTTTCGTTCCCTGCTGGAAGTACCTTTGGGGTGAGACAGTCCCGTTCAGAGATGTTACTAGGGGTGAAGGTGTGAGACAGTGGTTTTTTCTATAGCCTCAACTGAGGAGGAACTGGTCTGAGGTAGGGGTGGAGGACACTGTGCACTCTTCCCCTCCAGTGTAAATAATCTCTGAGGCTAAACCAGCCAGGGCAGAGTCAGCAGTAGGGCACAGCAGGGAAACACATGAAGTACAGTGGTATGCAGTCTGTTGCCTTCACTCTGAGGTCTGGATAAGTCCTCTGTGCTGTATGAGGTGACCTGATTGACATTATTTGCATCCTTTGCCCCATGCATAGGGTAAACATATTATCATGATACTAGGTAGTTTCTTGAAGAGATGATGCTGATCTTTCTCTTTGTTAATCCAAGAGGTGGTGGGATTACAGAGGTGACTAAAAGCCGTGTGGGTCAGGAAAGCCATGTCCCAATCCAGATCCTCTCTCAAAGGTCCTGTCAGTGTTCTGAACAATGGGCAACCCTCCCCTTTCCTTCCCCACTTCTCTGCTGTCCCCATGACACACTGGTCCTGCCGTGCCAGCACAGAAGAAGCAGCACACCCCCTTGGGAGATAAACTGCCTCTCAACTGAAGTAGCTGTACAGCTTTGTGGCTGCATATCAGAGAGTGTCGTACAACTTTGGGTACTGCTAATGGGAGAGAAATGCGTCTTTTCCTCTCTCAGATCTCCTCCCATGCCCCTCTTACTGGCAACACCACATCTCCATCTGGTTTTCAAGCTCTTGGCGCCAGCTCAGAGAATGCCATGTCCCTTCAGAGGCTCTGAGGGGTGTTGCACCACCCTTGCTTTCTTGTATAAGTGACCTTGAGGGAACAGGATGGAGGAGGAGGATCCCCACAGAGAGACAATTCACACAGCTTGGGCTTGCATTGCCTCCAGTTCAAGTCTCTCAGGAGTAGAGGGATGCCAGGGCCCTGCCTAGTGGGGAATTGTACAGAGCTGAAAAAGAAAGGGATAAAAACACAACAGAGGAAGGGGTGGGGAGGAAAAGACAAGCAAGCTGCTCAAAGCATTGTCTGGCCTGCTCAGTTCCAGATGCAAATCTCTGATCATTGTACCATATTTTTGTGAGAATTGGGATTTCTGCCTCAAAGGCAGCAGGAACAATTGCCAACATGTGAAAAATGCCAAGGGTTCTCAGGGGCAGCCAAAGCCCTGCATGTGGACCCAGCATGTGAACACTGGAACTCTTTGGTGATGAAGGAAGTACTGAGTGTCACTTGGAAAGATAATAGAAAGCCTTTGTGGGAGGTAACCCTACCCTCTGAGCAATGTGAAATGATTCCTTGCAGTTCCTCTCTATGAGGAACTATACACTTTTCTGTCCACAGAAATCTTGTCCTCTTTTCTTACCACGCATATAGATGTTATTCAAGTGAAAAGCTGCCTTCCTCTGGCAGAAGAGAAAGAGGTAAATGAAGAAGGGAATGAGGTCAATATGGCAGTAGCCCAGCTCTGCTTCCCAAGGCAAAACTGGCATCTATGGATGTTTAAAGTCCCACCCAAAGAGCCCTGCCAGCCTGCCTGAGGGCCCTTAGCTGGTAACATTTGAAAACAAAGCCATGCCTTGTACTGCTGCTCTCTTTCTCATCATGCTTGTGTCTCCCATAAAGCAGGAAGCACTCCCACAGGACTTCTGCCACATCACTATGCCAGCTGCATCACAGCAGTCAGTGAAATGTATGAACCTGGTGAGAATGAACACTCGGAGAAAATAACACTGGAACTGTAGCTGAGTGCAAAAATCCTGGTGTCAACACTGGCTAGTTAAGTGTCTTAGGCAACAGTTTGGGGACCTCAGGTACCATCAGTTGCCATCACTCCTCAGGGCCAGTTGTGTCACCAGTGCCAGTGTCACCCAGCTCCAAACATGGCCTGACCAGCAGGAGGTGGAGAACCTCCATGTGTCACATGCCGAGGAAGAACATATTTGTGTTAGTGAAGCTGAGCCACAGACCGAGCTGCATGAGCAAGGACACAGCCAGGGGGCTCAGGGATGTACTTCTTTCTTCAGCAGAGGAGAGCCTGCACATGGAGTATCTTCTGCCCTCCTGAACAAGGCCAACTGGAGGACATCAATGAGGGTGACCACGATGGTTAGGGCACAGGACATACAGGGAAAGGCTGAGCACTGGGATTGTTCAGACTTGGGAAAAGAAGGCTTGGCTGGCAGTGATTTGATATATCAAATGGTCTAAGGGAATAATAAAGAAGATGGACACATACTTTTGTGAGTGATACACACACCGAAAGGCTGAAGGGCAATGGACACAGATTTCAGCATAAGAAATTCCAAGAAATATTAAGATGTGTGTATCATCAAACTTATCAAGTACAGGGACAGCAGCCCAGAGAGGTAGAGAAAACTCCACCCCTGAAGGTGCTCATGACTGGCCTGAAGTAACCTGATCTAACTTTAATGCTGGCCTTGCTTTGAGGTTTAAGTGTGTTGGATCTGATTTTCAAAGCTTCCTCTGGCCTGGAGAATACAAGTCTATGAAAGATACCAACTACTCTATTATGCAGCCAGACAAAACAAGAATGAAAATTTCACAAAAAACAAAGTTCAATCTCCACGCATTTTTCACTGTGGATTTATTTATTGGACAAAAATAATAATAAATTCACAGAATGGCTGAGGTGGGAAGGGACCACTGGGAAACATCTAGTCCAATCCTGCTGAAAGCCAGATTAGCTATAGAAAGACCATGTTCTTTTGCATTTTAAAGATCTCTGATGATGTAAACTCCACAATTTCTCTGCAACCTCGGTTAGTGGTTAACCACCATTCCACAATAAAAAGTATTTTTCTTTTGTTAGGATGGATTTTCCTGTATTTGAGTTTGTGCCCATTGATTTTTGTCTGTGACTGGATGCCACGGAGAAAAACCTGGCTCCATCACATCAGGGATATGACTCCACTGTGCTTTCTCCTGACTGAAAAGTCACAGGTCTCCCACCCTTTTGTTGTATCAGAAGTGTTCCTGTTCCTAAATGGAAGTTGCAACTGGCTCCAAGATAATACATAATTATTTGTGAGGAAGTGAGGGAGGCCCTGAGGGCAAAAGCAGGGAAGGGGTGTGATCTCCTAGACTCCCATGAAGAATTTCTGACCGTGGTTTCTTATTGTGAGTAGTTCCTGCACATGCCTTCCAGATGTGGCTTGTGGAAGCTGACCCTGAGGATCAGGTCACCCATGACTGTGGGCAATACCCTCATGGTTTGAAGAAAGCCTCTGGATGGCAGGAGATACTGTTTGGCCAGGACTTATAGCAGGTCCATGCTGAGATGAGTTGAGGGGCAGAGGAGTGAAGGTTTGGGTTGGATATCAGGGAAAATATATTTTCACCCAGAGGGTGGTTGGGCACTGGAACAGGCTCCCCAGGGCAGTGCCGCAGCACCAGCCTGACAGAGTTCAACAAGTGCTTGGACACTGCTCTCAGGCACAGGGTGTGACTCTTCGGGGTGTCCTGTGCAGGGCCAGGAGTTAGACTTGATGATCCTGATGGATCCCTTCCAGCTCAGCATATTCTGTGATTCTGTTCTGTGTTAATTCATAATTTCACACACATTCTGAGAAAATTCTTTTAATGAAGGCACACTTTTGGTGCAGGAGTAGCAAAGTCCATTCGCAGGTCTTAAAGAGAATCTTCAGGAAGAAGTCTGTCCCTCACAAGATAAAACTTGCAGCCTGCTCTATCTGAAGCTTTGAAAGGTTCTAAGTTGGAAAAAGTACAAAAAACACTGTGTGATCCTGCTGGATTTTCACTGGTGATAATTTTCCTGAGGTTGCAGGCAGTTTGATTTTCTCAGGAGTGCAGTGGGCAACAAGAACCAGTTTATCTTGAAGCAGGAATGAAAGTATTACTGACTGTTTCCAGAAGGCTTTCAACGTCTTCTTGAATGTAATAGCAACAGTATTTCTGCCCGCCTAATTGCTTTCCACACTTCCATCCTTCCAAAGGTCTTTGTTATGTGAAGGTCTTCTTCCCATTAAAAATATGGGCTGCATTTGTTTAAACTCCTGATAAAATCCCAGATTTTGCTGATTCTCCATAATTTGCCTCTATCTTCCCCTTTCCTTTAGTTTCTTCCTTTGGTAATTGGAGATTCTTTCTTGGAGCTGAATGTCTTTCTTGAAGCACTATGTCTTGAAAGTATAAGCTAAGGAATATCCAAAAATATTACACAATTTCACTCAGAGGTTGTTGTTCCTCCCTGGCACCCCTGGGCATGATCTGTATTGTCCCACTCAATGCCTGCTAGCAGATGTTTAACCTGCCTTGCCCACACATTTCTCTCCTGCATAAACATAGCACATGTTAATGCCACAAACTCCAAAAACAAATGTAGCAGCATTTCCCTCTTCCCTCTGGTCAGTAGCATCATGAGAGAGTAAAACAGAGGCAATAAAACACAGGAGAGGGCCTGGGGTCAGATCTCTGCTCCTCCACCTCACCCAGCATCTTTGTCTTCATGCCTTCCCCTGTCTTGCCTGGTCCAGGCTGCAGAACCTCTCCTCCTTGTGCTGCCCTTGGTGCCCCTGCATTGCAGGAGTGTCTGCATTGCAGGTCTTGCTTGGGGCAAGCTCCTGAGCTGGAGTCAGCCACCAGCGAGTCACCTTCTCCCAGACTACACGTGCCATCACACTGGGTGACAAGGATCATTTTGGGTGAGTAAGTATTCATACATCAGCTTTGGAAGAGAGAGAAGGGACTGCTCAAAATGGCTCCTCAGAGTGTTGCAGCTACCCTGCTCTTTGGCTGGGACAACCTTGAGAAAGGCAGAGTCCGTCTGTACAGCTGCACCTGGCACCCCAACAGACATCTGTGGGCAGATGCTGGGAGTCCCTTCCCCCAGGGAAGGGCAGGGTGAGAGCCCAAACCTCTGCCATGGTGACCCATACAGACAGAAGTGCCTAAAGCCAAGAGCATACACAGGAGAGGCTGCCCAGAGCAGATACACTGCGTATTTTTTTGTTCTCTACTGAAAGAGCGGAGTATGTAAATACAAGTCAGCTGACGTCTGTTTAGTTTATGCTGCTAATCAGCAGTGAATAAACAAGATAAAATTGTTCCAAGCTCTGAGTATATTACAATTTTCTCTCCCTAAATGTGAGAAAAAACCAAAACCTACAAAATGAATAGTATTGTCAACAACAGCTTTAGGCGGTGCAACCTAGAACAGAGAAGTAACCAACCAGAATGAGGACTTGTCAATTAATTTCAAGCAGCATTATGGGTTATTATTACCTCTACCCTTCATTTTTTGGTACTCTCCTGCTCCAAAACTTTACCTTGCAAAACTGCACACTGATGGTCTTGCCCAGTGTACTGCATCAACCTGGCTCCTGCTCAGATCATCCACAGTGAAGCTGCAGCCCCTTTGCTGTCCTACCAGGTACTCTGCTGGTCCTCAGTCGGCAGAAGCTCAAAACTGATCTTACCAATAAACATGGAATGACTTGCAAGATGACGGGGAATCTTCCTCTGATGGGAAGGCTGGTGATTCCTAGTTTTACTGCTTGCTTTTTGCACAGAAATGGTCTAGGTTAGTCAGGGCTGACCAACCATTTCCCAGTTACCTTTACTGATGATGCAGCTCTTATTTTACATTTTAAGGTTATATTCTTTATCTGGATTTTCAGCTCCCCTACTAGAAATATGCTTTAAGATCTTTTATTACAAAGAAAACTCTGTTTTGGTTTCTTCCTTTTGAAATTTTCTTCTGAAAGCTATTCTGGAATTGTGTGCTGAGAAATCTGCTTGGGCTGGTTTTCCTGAAAACACCAAAGGTTCAGAAACTAGGAAAAAAAAAACAAACCATGTTGCTCAGAGTAACTGACATGCCATTTATTCATACAGTTAGTGAATTCTTATGTTTATTATGTAGTATATTATAATATTATATGCATCAATCAATATATCACAAGACATTTGAGTAACCTGTACTAAAAACAGAATTTCTTCAAAGCGACAGCGTGTAAGATATAGGGACAAAAATGTTTTGTACGGGTTGTTTGAGTTGCATCTGAGGAAAAAAATGTATGGCACTGAAGGATATAATATAAACAACACATGGTATACAGCAAATTCTTAGTGAGTTCTAGCAATATGCTAATGTTTCTAACAAGCAGATTAAGTAGATATTAGAAGAATTATAATTATTACAACTTGGAAAATTCTGAAGACATTTGGAAATCTTTCACTGGTTCACCTTTTACAGCACTCTCAGGAGACTGAATGTCCCTTGGTAGTCAGTTACTCCAAATAGCTTGAGGTTAATTAGGCTGAGTGATGAAAATGTGATGCACTTTTTATAATTCCTCAAACTTCTGAGATTCCAAGGCCTTGGCTTCCTTTGCAAAAAGAGACAGACCACAGTCTGCCAATGGAAACGTTCTTGGTTCAGGAATCTTTGCTGTGTAGCAAAAGCAGTCTGCTGAAGACAGGTGTCTAGTTTCTCTGTGCTGGGGGTGCTTCTGTCATCTTGATGTGTAGCTGCAGATTTCCTTTCTCATCATCCAGATTTTCATTTTTACAAACATTCTGTTCACCTGAGAGATTGCAGCTCCAAAGAGCTTCAGGCTTGTGAAAAACATTTTCTTCAAACAATCCTGCAATGTGTCACTTGGGAAGTAAAAATGTTGTGTAAAACAAGTGAGATTGCCTAAATTGCCTTCTCCCTTCAAGGCTTTGGCTCCCTTCAAGGTTGTTGGCTCCGTTATTGTGGAGGTGAGCACGCTTCTACATTAGGGGCATTCACTTTTCTATAGCTGTTTTCTTTGCCAGCTACATCAAAACCAACATATTTGTTTTCCAAACAGAAAAAGAGGCAAGAATTAGTAGGATGGCCTGGTGCCCTCTGGGGTTTTGCTGAGTTTGCCAAGTCGCCCTTTTTCATCCCTTGCATGCAACTAAACCTGAGGTCTCCTTATGTTAAACACTTTGCATTTCATTCAATAGCAACACACCAAACCAATGCTGATTTCATCCTCTCGGTTCTCACTCTGCCAAAGAATAACAGGAAAGAAGATAGCAAGAATGCCAATGAACAATCTCTGAGGATATTTCTCTACAAGAAAACTCCCTGATAAATACTACCCTTATCTTAATGTTGCTTCATACAATTATGGAAGTATAAAAGGGACTCTTTGGAATCCTCACTGAGTCCTGATGCTTCACAGTACTGGACTTCAGATATCTTGGGGATCTCTCAGCAGGAGACAAAATTTGGTCATGGATTTCCAAGTTTCACTGCTCTGTAGAGACTTGTGCATTGTTTAGTAAGCCCAGATATAGGAAAAGACCCTCAGTATGGGGTCATGTTTTCAATCTTGCAACTTTTCCACAAATTTTTGTTTCTGTTGTTGTCACTGAGCCTGAAAAAACTTTGTAAAAAGGCACTTTGGTACAGACTCCACACATTTCACACACACAGGTCTGTGGTCCTTTCCAGGGTCTCAACTAACAGCTGAAATTGCAACTTCCTCCTTCATTTGGGCCATCAGGATGTGGGTTAGCCAGCTGCCAACAGCTGAAAGGAGACAGTCTGGAACTGGAGGCTTCAGACCAGATGATTAATCCCCTTTCTATAAACCCCTAAAAGTCCTTTCCTATATTGCAGCAGAAGACCTTTTCACTTCTCGAAAATGCAAAATCTGCCTTCTGAAAAGCTGAGGTTTTGTATTCAAAAAAAGGGCACTAATTAGTAGTTAGTTTACTCATTACTGGACTAGGAAGAAGTTATAGTTACATTTTAATTGCCAGCCTCCACAGAAGAACACTTAGAGATCTTGACTTTAAATTGGTATATAAAGTTGGACAACTAACTGCAGATGCAATAAATTGAATGCTTTTATTCAGTCTCATGTTGGAGTTTCTGCCCTCATGTACTGGAAGGAGAGCAGGGCAGCTCTGACCACAAACTCACACTGTGGGCCAGCAAAGATGCCTCTGTTGAGCTTCACCTGAGAGAGTCGTTACTTTGAGGCCAGAAGTGACTAAAGAGAAATTAATATCTTAAAAAGATTGTACAATGCCACGTAAGGATCTGTTTTCCATTTCCCCCCTTCTTGACTGATTCTAGGCATCTCTTTTAGTCACACAGATAATGCGGCTTTCTCTACATGCATATTATTGCCCTGTTTCCCTATTTTATGAGAAATGTTTATTTGGCTACTGTTACGTTGATTTTTGTTTTATGATGTTGAAATGGGAAGTGGTTCTTCTTCAAGATCTGAATAGATCTAATGGGAAATAATGCATTCCAGAATATACAGGTATGGTTTGACAGAAACAGTCAACCCTCAGATAACTGCTCTTAGGTAGGAAACAGACTCACAGAGAAGCCAACAGAGCAATGCCAGGTTTACATTTGGCTCCTCCTTGATGGTCTAGTTGATGTCTGTGTTGACATCTTAACCCAATTCTTGATTTCCAGGAAGCACTCAAGGAAGGGTGCATCCACTCTGAATATGTCCTGCTTGCATAGACTTGTGTTTTGGAGTTGTCAATTTTTTGTTCAGAGCTTGAGTAACTGCATTCAGGCACATGAATTTGCTTATCCAGTTTGTCCTGGTGAAACTAGCAGAAGCTAACCAGCTGTCGAGGGGCTGGGAGCCAACTACAGAACAGACTACTGTTCCTGAAAACAGCCAGTCAATCAATCATATGCTTTTTTCAATGCTGTATGATGAATGCTTCATATGAACCAGCTACAGGGGAAACTCCATATAATAAATGTTGGCACCACTACCAACATTTGATATTTTCCACTTGCAAATGGTCGTTGAAACAAACTGCACTCTGCTTCCAGAAGTTCTGAGCAAATATGCTCAGACAGTAAGTAGCTATAATCTAGAGCTGCAGGAAAAGGAAATGGAGGGTAAAAATGTTTTCTCATCTTCCAGAAAAAAAAAAAAAAAAGATGCACAAAACAAATTAAGAAGGTGAATGTGGTTGTTATAAGAGACCTTTTGGAGGTCTGCTATTAACAAAGAAGGAGAGATGTGAGCTAGGGCAGTGCTGGGGTTGTGTCACAGAGAGATGTGGGAGTTACCTGAGACCAATGGACTTTACTGTAACCTCTCTACGTGCCTGATACAAGGCAAAAGAGCTGCCAAATGCCAAGACCTTCATCAGAACTTTGCTTCCAGTAGCCAGAGACTTTCTTTCTAAGCTGGTTGCACAGGTGGTAGCAAGAAAGAGGAAGATATTTAGGTATGGTTAAGACATATTCTCACAGGAGAAATAGTTGAAAGCAAAAAGACTTGAGTGTCCTTCAATGGCCAATAAAACTGGGACAGGCCCATAGCAGACTGCAGCTGTCCCAGAAAAGATTTGGAGATGAGAACACACCACAGTGCAAAGACAGGATGATTAAAAATCCATTGTCCTTCTCTTGAGGTTGGTGTGAAAAAAGAAATAGCAGAAAACTTCGCATCCAGTGTGTGGAAAGCCAATTTCTATGAAAGTGGGAGGAAGAAGAGTTAATTGCTGAGGGAGAGAGACAGAACTTCACACTGGGAGGTTTTACTTATTTTATGGGGCTTTTTCTGGGCTGTAGAACTTTTATAATTCTCTGAGGCAACATCTCGGCTAACTAAAAGTCCTGCTGAGCTGGAAAAAGCACAAAAGTGCAGTGAGCTAGAGATAAGAAATATTTAACTCCATTTATATTTCCCCTTTCTGTAATCCACACATTATTCATATGCTGATATTTGCTCTTTCCACCCCATCCCTCACCAATAAACCTTTCAAAGCACTGAAGCATCAGAAATTTTTTCCTAAAGAACATTGCAAAGGTCCATAATATCTTACACTGAAAAATAATTTTGCATTCCTAAGCCTTGCTATTTCCAAGATGTTGGGGACGAACATCCCTTGAGGGATAAATGAAAAGAAATGAAAAGTCTTCAGCATGGTTTGGGGTTTCAGTGGTTTCACTGTTTAGCCTGTGCTGAGAAGGCATTCCAAAGTACACAGCTCTTGCTAATGCCACTGCCAGAACACTACTCCCTCATCTATGTTTTAAATAGTCCTCCCAAATATATGAAGTAGGAGAAAGGGCCAAGAGTGGAAAGTGCAAAGCCCTAACAGAGCCAGAACATTCTGAGGTGGGTATCTATGTTACAGCCAGACCATGGCTGGCCAGGATGAGTTCGTGTCTGCTCTGTACTGCCAGTACAGCACACAGTGGTGGTATGGGGCAACTCTAATGCTGTGCTTTTCAAGCCAAATCACTTTCCTCTGTGACTGAGACATCCTATTCCAGGTCCAGTCCTCCCTTGCCTCCTGCAAGTCACAGGTAAGTTTGCTGTAGTAAGTAGTTTCTACAACTGTAGTTTGTTTTCCATTTTATAAATGCAATGCTGAAAGTAGAAGGCCATTGAAATGCAGACCCACATTAAATACCACTTGGTACTTCAAGGTACTATAACAAGCCCTTTAGAAATTTGTGGAGTGCAGCAACCACCAAAAGAGCCCCAGCACCCCCATCTCTATTAAGTCCCACTATGAGCCCAATGTTTAAAAAGACTTGTTTTGAATTTAGCATCTTCTGTCAAGGAAATGGTGAGTTATATGAACACTTTTGAAACGTGATGTTTTCTTCAGAGCAGGGGTGAGGAACGTATTTCCTGCTGACAGCCAAGTAGACCCTGCACTCTGGCAGGCCAGGTCCCTTAATGATGTCCATTAATGGAATGGCATGAGCATGGAGGGAAGTCATATGGCTGGGGACTGTAAGACTGATGTCACAGACCACAGCTGTCCCCTAGCCAACCTGGCCACCCGTAACTTCCTTCACAAATTAGACCAGAAGGTATGGGGGGCTGCTCTCAGGTCTCGCTGAAACTTTCTTCTGCAGGCTGAGCAAATCCAGCTCCCTCAGCTTCCACTCACAAATGCTTTAGTTCTGACAACACTAGTGGCCTTCCACTGAATTTTCTTCAGCTTATTGGTGTATTCCTAGTATTGGAAACTTCAAAATTCCACGTGGTATTCTGCACGTGGTCTGTTCAATGCTGAGTAGAAAAAGCAGACATTTCTCTTAATCTGCAGGCTGTGCTTCTGCTCACACAGCCCAGCGA
Organism: Chloebia gouldiae; assembly: GCA_003676055.1. Classification (NCBI taxonomy): domain Eukaryota; kingdom Metazoa; phylum Chordata; class Aves; order Passeriformes; family Passeridae; genus Chloebia; species Chloebia gouldiae. Next base: position 52,035,374 of record QUSF01000002.1, on the reverse strand, counting down.
GCTGCTGGCCTGCTCTGCTGCCCTTGGGCAGAAAGGACAAGAGAATAGTCCTGATTTTGCTCATGCTTAAATTAGTCATTAATTTTATCCTGGCAGGCCCGAGAGCAAAATTTGGCTCAGAGTAAACAGCTTTCAGCCTCAGTACTTGGGTTTTGTCTCCTGTCATGAGCTAAGGAGAAGAACAACAGGGGGATGCAAAAACCAATTTAAAAAAATAGCTAAAATAGCTTGAACCACAAAACCCAGTGAATCTGTAAACTGCTAACTACTAAAACTTCAAGGGATGAATGTAGAAGAAAATGCTGTTTGTCTGATTCAGACAGTTAAATTCACCTCCCAGCCCTACACCAAGACCTTTCTGGGCAGGCACCTCCTCCCTGTCTAGCGCAAGACCAAAGTCCTTGTTGCTGTCAACCTGAATCTTTAACTGCTCATCCATTTTCCTACACATCCATGTGACTGGTGCACAAAACACTAGCCATGAGTTTTCTGGGACTTAAGGGACCTGCACCACCCCTCTAGGTTTCCCTCAAAGTTCTGCCTTGTGAGGACCCCATGCTCCCTTGCAAGTGTGTCATATACTGAGCTGCATGACTGTAGAGTCCCTGCTTATAGTGGAGCTGTATCCAGCATTGCAAGACAAAACTGATACAGAAGTTCAGAGAGGTGGTGAAATGCTGGCTTTAAGAAGTCAGTGAGAGCCAAAGGAAAATGTTTGTATTCCTTCATCAAGCTGAGCTGACTGTTTACATCAGTGATTCCTTCTTCACATACTTTGCACTTACGGTCATGGTGCTGCTCGGGAAATACTTGCATGTGCTCGAAGTCAGCTGCCTACAGGATCCTGGAGGCCTGGGGGGACTGTTGCCACCAGCCAGCAGGACAATGGCATTGCTCTGATCAGAAGTCTGAAGCAGTGACATGCTGCATTTCAGGAAACAAGACTGAAGTTACAAATCTGGTAGCACAGATGGTAGTAGTTGAAGGGTTGACAGCAATGAACCTGGAAAGGTGGGCCATTTCTGGTAATATATCATATTCTTTCCATCTGCAACTACAGATTGCAATTTCAGCAAATTTTGGTTCATTTAATTTCCCGTGGTTTTTTTCTTCTTTGTGATGCTCTTTGCTCTTCAGGGGTCTGACTAATAGCAGAAATGTTACAATTCTTTCCACTTTCTAACTGTTTGTATTTGCAGCCAAGTGTTGTCCATCCAGAAGGTTTATGAAGTATAACCAGCATTTTGCAGGCTATTGCCAAAAATATCCTTATAGGTAAACCATCTGAAACACATATAAGAGCAATTTCAACAGGTGATTTCTGTGTGGTCTTGGGGATCCTCAGAGATTCCAGCTGCCTGGAAGCTCATGAACATAGTCCCAGTTTTCAAGAAGGGAAAGTAAGAGGAAGCTGTATGAGGAGTGGCTGAGGTCACTTGGTTTGTTTAGTCTGGAGAAGAAAAACCTGAGGGGAGATCTCATTGTGGTCTTCAACATCCTCACGAGGGGAAGCAGAAGGGCAGGTACCGATCTCTTCACTCTCGTGACCAGTGAGAGGACTTGAGGAAACAGCGTGAAGCTGAGTCAGAGGAGGCTTAGGATCGGTATCAGGAAAAAGTTTTCACCCAGGGGGTGGTTGGGCACTGGAACAGGCTCCCCAGGGATGTGGTGACAGCACCAGCCTGACAGAGTTCGAGAAGTGTTTGGACACTGCTCTCAGGCACAGGGTGTGACTCTTGGGGTGTCATGCCAGGGGTTGGACTCGGTGATCCTGATTGCTCCCTTCCAACTCAGGGAAATTGAAACCATACAATCCTGTGATTGTATGGTTTATTTACTTATGGGCATTTGCAGGATCAGAACATGAAATGTTTGTATTTAAGAAATTTCCAACTTAAATGGAGGAGCTATGTCTTTATGGATCCTGGAAAATGTTTCAGATCATTCAAGATAAAGATTCTTAACTCTTTTCAGGGATGAGAATCCATTCCTGGACAAGGAGATTGCAAGCACATATGAAGTACTGACTTAATTTGGAAGCGAGATTGTAAAGAGAGAGGAGCTTAGATAGCCTTTATCCTTAGAGTGTTCTATTTAAATATTGCAACACAAAATCACCAAGTGTTAGTCTACTTCTCACTCCAAAGATAGTTGTGTAAATAAACATTTTTTAAACAACAAATTCCCACTTCTCTTCATTTACATTCTTGAATTAGAGCATTTTGCTCTCACAGTGTTTCCCATGAGATTGCAACAGCTGAGCTCAAGAAATGGAATGCCTCTGTTACAGTTCTGCTACTTTGATTTCAGAAGTTAGAGGGCAAGCAGAACTCCAAGCACTGCAAGAATTGTCCTCAAAGATGGCAAAGTTGTCCCTAAGAGCTGACAGTGCTTCATTTGGGCAGCACTGTGCTCTTGCATGACAGCTCCATCTTCCACTGAGATAACTGCATCTGTCATCCCTGTAGGGGTAGAGATGGCTCAGTGATCACAGAGAGGACAGGGCTGCAGTGTCTTCCCTCTTTGGTGCCTGCTCCTCCAGGCAGGAATAGTCATATAAATCACAATTAAAACGAGCCTGAACTACTGACTCCCTTCAAGCTCAGTCCAGAGATTAGGTGATTTATGTTTTTACAGACTGGATGAACTGCAAGCATCCTGGCAGGTGTTACTCACATCCCAACAGGTAGCTCTCAGCACCTGAGTGCAAGCTAAGCTGTTGCCTGTTAGCCCTGATTTGGGAGGGGTTACCGAAAAGGAGCTTTCTCCCTCTCCCTTTCTTAACGATGACAGCTTAATGTTTAACTAATTGTTAATCACTTCCTACACACTAGTTTCTGTACTTACAGATGTTTTAGATGGGTTGGATCAGCATGGTTTGCTGTGGCTCGTGGAAAAAATTCAGCTTGTGGAGTTGAATATAGTTTATGTCCTCATAGCAGCCCAATCCAGCCCTGCAGGCTCATTTCACTTGTGGTGCCACTGACACTTCCTGAGCAGCGTGGCCATGCCTGGGAGAACAGTAGTTCTGTCTGCTGTAACGGGGGCAAAGAGGGAAGTTACCCTGCATTACAGCAACCTGGGGCTGTGCTGACACCAGCATTCAGTTGTAGCAGGAATGTGTTTTTGAGGTATCTGCCTTCCCTGTGCGCAACCTGCAAAGATTTGTACTGCAGACTGGCCTCAGGAAACTCAGACTGGCAGGTGAAATGAGGCTGAGAAGGGTCTCTGGGAGTCCTTGGAACATGTGCCACATCTTCATGGGCATCTGAACCACGCTGGAGGAGATCTGAGTGCTCTGAGGTGGGTCCTGAGCACTGACCCACTCCCAGACCTATTCCAACTGTGCTGCACTGCATGTGGGTGCAGATGAAGTCATGGCCTCCTCAGAAATCCACCTTGGTTATTAAGCATGGAGTTTTGAAAATAGCTGAGCATTCCCTGGAATGATTACATACAGCAACAGGAAAGCTAGGAAATAATAACTCAAAAATAATCCTGCACACAGAGAATGAATCTAGGAAATCTGGTTTGGATAAAGGCAGCACAGCCCCGAACTTTCACCGAGTTTCAAGCTGCAGTCTCACATAGTTCAGAGAAATATATTCACCTTGTTCTCCTCTCACCTCCAGAGCCACTTCTACTCCTGAGAGTCTCTTGCAGCTTTTTGCTGCTTTACTGCTTTTAAATCCCCTTGTAGCATCCCTGTGCAAGCATGTGATCTTTGAGGGTATTTCTGCCCCACTTTAAGATCTCAGAGCAACTTGTCTGAATTTTTGCTCTGGTGCTTGATCTAGTCCAGCTAAAAATCATACACTGGAGAACTGGAGTCCATGGAAATATTTTGACCACAAAAATTAGGGGTAAAAATCTTGCCCTTACTGATGTTCATAGGAGACTTTCCATCATTTTTGGCTGGGTGAGGTTTCAGTCTGCAGCACTGCTTGCCTTTAACATCGCTGTGAGGAATTAATGTGCAGTCACAAGGTTTTTAGCAGACTTCAAAACTAAAATGGGAAAGAAATGCATGCTAGTCAACGTTAAAGAAATTTGTCAACCTGATATTTATTTTAGAACAAACAAAATAATTTCCCTGTGTTCTCCCCACCTTAAATGGCTAAAACATTTTCTTGCGAAGAAGTAAATACTTCCAAAGAATTTTGCCATACAACCATGAAGAACCTCAATGTTCATCTGTGTGGTGGTGGTGGTCACAGCATTCTCCTAAACAGGGGATCTCCAGCACCTGCAGCACAGCTGGGTGGATTTCCTGTGCAGACAAAGAGAAATTGACAGATTTTGTGGAAAGACTCATCCCACCCTGAAGTGGGGGAAGGATGTAGCTCTAGACAAACACCTGAGTGTTGGTGCCTGATGCTTCCTAGAGGTAGGACTCAGATGCCTAAACACAGGCCTCTCCCTAAGGTGCAGAAGTGTATCTTGTGTGGTCCCTAGACATGATCATGGGAAGCTGTGGGTCATCTGTAGGTCTGGTGTTTTACCCCCCAGCCCCACAGGGTGCCTGTCCTTAGGCACCCATATTTAGGCAAGGGACTGAAGGTGAATGCATGGGGTCTGCAAAGCCAAAATTCTTCCTGGCAGCACCTCTAACACTCAGGGAGCATAATTGTGAAACCTGCACTATGGTAGGACCAAAATATTTGTCATGACTTCAACATGTTTGGTGTATCAGATGCACAGTGAGAATAAAGGGAGGGTAATTAAGCCTGTATTTGCCAATAGCCTGGTCAGTGAAACCAAGAGATATCCCAGACTGTTGCCTCCACAGGGTCAGAGAGAGAGCCACCAATACCTTAGAAATCCCCACTTGTCAGAGGATCACTTTTGAAATAGAGATGTCTTAAAATGAATGCCAAGGACAACAAACACATTTAGGCTAAAGGACAAATTGCTGGATGATTGCAGACACAGGCTTTCTCTTTTATTTCAGAATGCAAATGCCATAAGGTTTGTTACCTGTTTCAGACTTCAGTAATTTGATATTTTTTTTTTCCTTGACTGGAGAGGAATGATGAAAACCAAGAAATTAGTAATAATGTTCTGCATCTGTTTGACAATCAATTTCTCTTTGCTTTAAGTGTGCCCAGCAGCTCTACATCTCTGCTGAGTCAAGGATATTTAGTGAGCAGGAAGGGTGAAATATATTAACTTCTAAATAGCTCCATTAAAATTGCAATGAGAAAAACAAAGAGAGAAAACTTCAAAGTTCTAACTCTTGTATGAGTTGGCATGTTTCCCTCAGTTTATTATCTGTACTGGTATAGTGCCTGCAGTGCTTTGGAAAGTGGCTAACAAATGTGTCCCTGCTCTGTGGCCCTGACAAGCAAAGTCAGAGAGGAAGTTGATGGAATTCAGGTGACACATAACTGAGAGAAAGAAAAGCTTTAGGTCAAGCTTGTAGAAGAGAGAGGGTAGAATCTTTGTTTTCGAATGACAAAGCTGTAGGAAATGGAATACAGTGGAAGCCATTTTTAGCACTGATTTTCTTTAAGACATTAAACAATAACTTTTATTCTCAGCATCTTTATCTACTCCGGTGGTGGTTAACTGTTAACTTTTGGAAGCAAATTGCTCAACTGGTTTATGGCCCAAGGACCCGTTCCTGATATGAATGATGTGTGCACATAAGGGCAGGGTGGGAGAGGCTCCTCCAGCCCTATAAGGCCTATCAGGATCTGACATTCTTTTCTGACCAGGAAAGAAAAAATGTTGAAGTCCTGGAAGAAAAGAAAAATGATACAAAACAATTTCAAAGGAAATGAACACTTCACACTGAGTGACTGGATTCTCTATTTTCCAAATCTTTATTTTGATTTTGACCTTTTAAAAATGTTTCCAAATGTTTTTTTAATTTTTTTCTCAAATAACAAATCTTTCAAAAGGGTATGTCATTTCAAATGTTAGAAAGGAAATCCTTGGGATGCCAGAGAGTCCAAATGTTCCAACTATTCCCTAACTTTTCTTTTTACACCAAGCCGTACAGGGGTGTGAGGACTCTGCAGTGGCAGCTCCCTGTCAAAATGCGGGGAAGGCCAGAGACAGGGGTTTGCCTCTGGTGGCCAGGCTGGTCCTGGCTGCTCCCACAAAGGCCAGCTTCAAAAAGACTCTCACCCACCACCTCTGTGGCCTCCCACTCCATGCAGAAGGTACATGTGAGTGAGGTTTTGCCCTAAAGCCATAAGGACTTGTCTTCCTTCCAGCAGCTGTGTCAGCAGTGACAGCTGGAGGTACTTATGGTGTTCAACAGCCCCATTTTGTTCCAGTTTGCTTCTGACCACATTAACCTCTCTTAAAAGACAGGTGTTGCATCCTGTTCTTTTCAGACAGGACCCACATGTTCACCCACTGTAGAGATGGAGGTTTCTCTGCCCACACTGGCTGCCACTGTATCATTTCAGAGAAAATTGGTGCAGAATTGTCTGGCAGCCAGCAGAACCACGGTAAAGCTGCCAGAGAAACATCTTTGGTTCTTAGGGGAAAGCAGCCACCTGGAGGAACTTAATGATATGAAAGACTTTCTGAACTGATCCTCAAATGGGATTTCTTAGCTTTAGGATTGCATCTCAGAATGATATGTAAAACAATGTCATTGTTATTATCCACCTGCCTACCAGAATCAATGATGGTCCAGCTTGCCTTCTCTGAAGTACAATTCATGACATCTTGAAAGCCCTAAACTGAGTTGGATTGCATTCCCAGCATCTTCCAGGCATCCCAAATCTGAGTTCCCAGAACAACTCTCCCCTAAATCCTTCCAAGCTGTGCTCCCTTACTCAGTGGTTTTGGCTGCCACAGGGAATTTGTAGCTTGAATCTTGATGGAGTCTGAATTCTGCTTTCAATCAAAGGAACATTTTACTGACACTGTGAAAAAAAGAAAAATAAAAAAAAAGATAAATGGAAAAAGGAAAGAAAAAATAATGTGAGAAAAGAAAAGAAAAGAAAAGAAAAGAAAAGAAAAGAAAAGAAAAGAAAAGAAGAAAAGAAAAGAGCATGTAAAATTTGGAAAGTATTGTGATTTGGGAAGCAAGTATAGCTTGGAGATTTAAGGAAAATCTCACCCAGTTGATGTGACAAGACTTCACCCTTCTGAACTGGAAAGGACAATAATGATAGAATGAACCTTGGAAAGAGCTACTGGCTCTGAGGTGTTTATTTCCATTTCATCAAAGAAGTGAAATGCTGGACTGCAGTAATTTCCATTCCAGAAAGCTTATCTCTGCAAGTAAGTGGGAGAAACTCAAGTCCACCAGAGGACAAGTCCTTATGGCAATCAGCAGTTTCGTAGCTGACTATCTCTTTCTTTCAGCTCATAATAATGTTTTCCCCATAAATATTTCAGCATCCAGGAGAATGTGGTGGGAAGCCAAAAGACCAGCATACATTCAAACCTTCTGTTATAAACTTGGTCTCACACTGAAGTTGTCCTGAAGCCTGACCCAACTGTGAGTATCATCTTACACAAGCTAAAAGACAGGAGGACAGCTGGACACCTTCAGATGGCCAGTGTAACTGCCTTAACCAGACAGTCTGCTGCACAGAGATGGAGGGTAAACCTGGCTCCCACCCCTCCATCTGGACAGCAGAAGTCAAACCAGCATTTGCCTGCTGCTGGTAAGTAGAAATAATGTCACACGCTTTCACATTTTATCCATGTGGCCATTGAGAAGCAACAGTCCCAAACAGACTACTTTGGATGCTTAGAAACAACCTATATAGGGGAAGGGCCAGTGTGCTTTTGTATAAAAAAGTAGTTGAGCTTTCTCCCTTTCCTTGCAGTAGATGCTCTGCTCCTGCTCACCACTTCACTCTCCTTCCATTCCTTTCCAAACTTTCATTTTTTCACAAAACTATACAAGCAGTCTTAGTCCTTACATGGAACAACAGTGCAACAAGCAAAAGAACCTCAGTTATGACCAGGCATCCTTCCAAGGGAGAAGAAAATTAACAACTGTGGCTCCAAAACTCTTGGAAGGGCTGTGTTGAACATATGTCTGTGGTAAACAGAAATTTCCAAACCTTAATAAAACACCTTCCTTCTTATAACACAGATGGAATTACTGGAAACTTGCTGTGCTTGGTAATTGATCAAGCTGTTTGAAATAGTAAGAGAAAACATCAGTTGCAATGTCAGTGAAAAATATTCACAAAAGTGCTGATGAATATGATTTTAATCCCATATAAAATTGTGGTGAGAAAAAGGAAATTTCTATTGGATGCTCTCCACAGTAAACCTTAGTTTTTGCTTGGTATTAATCCACCCTGAATAGCTTCTGATCTGATTTCATTTTACAATAATGTGAGAAGGCACACCAGGCAAATCATTCACTGTGCTTTGTTCAGGTAACTTTTCACATGAAAAGAGAACAGGAAATTAATGCTGGGGAAAAAAATATATTGATGGACTTCCCTGATCATTTTAAACCTTCCATAGTACTAGAGGAGAAAGTGGTAACAAATGAGTGGTCCTCCACTGGAAGACTGGTACATTTCACAAGCAAGACCTAGCCCTGCCTAACCCTTGAAGGAGGCAGAAATTTCAAAGGGTAGTTTAAGATTCTGGTTTGGTTTCTTGTCCTTGGAGGGGCCATGGGGTGTAATTGCAGATTCAGCTGAGTTTTTGCAAAGCTAATGCAGAACTAAATATAACGACAAAGTACATTTCAGAAAAGTTTAAGTCTGGCTTCCATTTTTGTTCTCCTAAATCAGGAAATTAGACTTCCATGGGAACATCTACATAGATCTTGGTTTATTCAGCCTAGAGATGAGGCTGGGAATGAAGGGAAAACTCGTATCAGTCTACAACTTCCTCACAAGGGAAGGGAGGGGTAGGTCTCCTCTTTTCTGGCCACCAGCTGTAAGTCCTGAGGGAATTATATGAAACTCTGACAAGGGAGCTTAGGAAAAGTTTCTTCACCCAGAAGGTGGCTGGGCAGTGGAATAGGCTCCCTAGGGACGTGGTTATAGCACCAAACCTGACAGAGTTCAAGAAACTTTTCAAGAAGCTCTCAGGAACCAGGTGTGATTCTTGGGTTGTCCTGTGCAGGGATTTGGATCACTCAATCAGTGATCCTTGTGGGTCCCTTCCAAGTTAGGGCATGCTATGATTGAATGATTGATGATTCTATAATAGAGCTTCATGAGTACAGAGATACATAAGATTTCCTTGAGCAAGGTGACCTGAGTACCAGAAACAGGGCAGCCATTGCAGCATGAAGGTTGCCATCAAATGCTTTGGAGATGCTTGGCTCAGCTGAGGCGAAGGTGGCTGTCTCCCCCTTCCCCTAAGCCCTGGGGGAAACATACTCCTGTCCTATCAGCCCCTTCCCCAAAAGCAGAGGCTGGGGTGTGGACACCATACTTTTCCATGCAAAGATCCCTGGGAAGGGTTGAAATTGCAGGCTACAAAGACACAGAGGTCACGTTCTTTGCTGCTAGGACTGTTGTTTGCCTAGCTCATCTGAACCATAAAATATTGATCATCACCTCTCATTTTTTGTGGCATTCCCCCTAGAAACAGCATTGTTTAGCTCACTAGGTTGTGGGTCCTACTTATTTTAATGATGTAAAAAGCTCCATTTGCAAAGCAATCATGATGGGTATCTAAAGAAAAGATGATAAAGTGCCGAAATAAAAAGACCCTCAGCTCTCCCAGATTTAAATATTTCTCATTTTATGCCTGGATATGAAAAGAAAACTTGGAGGAGATCAGATTGGAAATGACAGTGTTCTTTCAAATTACAAATTACAATTTGTTACAGGGGCACTGGAGGGACATCAGCAGGGTGTCTATAATTTGTTGACATGTACAACAATTTGGAATTAGGTACATTTTAATATAGATGCTTGCTTTAATCAAAGTGTGCTATCAAGGATTTTTGTGCTGGGATTTCACCTCTTCTGTGTGAGAGTTCTGTGTTCCTTAGTACCAAAATGGCTTATGACTTTTAGCTGCCCTCAGGGGTGGAGCTGATGGTTCTGCACAATGGTGGAGGAAAGATCTATGAAGAGCCATGCAGCCCTGTAGCTCTTTCACTCCAGGCACCCCTTTCCCTCCCATTTATTTTTTCACCTACTTGTGCAAAGTTTCAGTTTTCATTTATTACCCTTTTACAACAGGTTTTATGTAAGGAAACAACAGAGTAGGAAAAAAATTTCTTTCATAAGACCTGTTAGAACTTCCTTCGACCATGCAAGCTGTGACCACTTTAAATCCCCAGTACAAAGGATGAAGTTCATCAGGTGAAATCACAGGTGTTTCTCTTATTACTTAAAGTATTGTTCTTGTAACAGAAGCTGAGAGAGAAGGGTGTTCAAAGCTGCATCTCAAATCTTTTGACTAGCGTACATCTGCAGGGAGTTTTGGTTTCTGTTCTCTGTGGTTGTTTCATACTTTCACACACCACATTCAGTATTAGAACTAGTACTGGAAAGAGTACACATTGAGCCATTTGATAATATGATATGGTTTATCTTCTGCATTTGTGTGACATCCTTTAAAATGTGCATTTGGCCTGGGACTGTCCAAGAAGTGGGCACTGCAAATGTTACAGCTCTACTTCAGGAAGAGAAAAAGATTCAGGAAGTTAGTTATGGGACAAGCTCCTGAGTAGTGTGCTCCTGAGGTGGCAATTCATACTAAATGAAGGTGGTGGAAAACACAACCAGTCCACATATCTGATCACAAAATCACCAGGAAAAAGGCAAGTAAAAAACTGTCTCAAGATCATGCCTCATAGAGAAGATTTTCTTAGAAATATGTAGGTCAGCACGGGGAAATAGGGAAATTTCCATGGGGAAACTGGGGATGGGGAAATCTTTTGGAGGCAGCAAAAATCCCTGCCTCAGTTGTCTGAGTTTGGCTCATTGCAAACCAACCTTCACCATGTTCCCTCAGTGTGGCAGAAGAGTCTGAAAACAGAGATGAAATCTGAGCATTCCTAAACTACTTGAAATGTGAAATTGCTTTAGAGGACATTTCTAAAGAAAGAGGTTGGAGAAAAACAGTGCCCTTTATAAAATGGTCTTATTTTTCCCAAACTGGGATGGCAATAGTCAACTTGATTTGCCTTGCTATATCTCCGAAGGACTCTGGAACAGTGAAATCCAACTCTGGTGTTAATCTGGGACTATTAAGCAATGTTGGGTCAGGAGGAACCTGGGCTTCTGGTTCCTGTCTTTGGGACTGGCTGGTGACCAGGGCTAGGCTGTGTGTGCTGGGATGGGTGGCAGACCCCACATACTGAATGCTGGTGGCCACAACACCTTACAGCAAATTTCAGACCTTCAGCAGGTAAAGCTAGAAGTCAGAAATTCATCATATGCCTCCGGAAATCAGAAGCCAAGATCAGGTACTGGCAATGTCCTCAGCCCATGTAACAGCAGAGAATTTATGAAGTTAAAATGAAGATGGGCATTTCACCTTTCTCCAGAGTTGCAACAGAACAGTCTGTAAAATAGCAGGAGTTAGCCTTCTGCCACATCTAAATTTTAAACATGGAGAAAACAAGGCTATGATACTGATGCTCACTGAGCTGGCCCCACAGTGGTCTGTTCAGAAGGAGGCTTGTTTCCCTTTCTTTGCCTCAGACATCAGAAATAGTTGATAGGGCTTTCCTGCAAAGACCAGGAGCAAGATATAACTCCACATTAAAGTGCCCTGGGGCGGGGTGTGACACACACTGTGAGCGTACAGATGTGCCAGACTGTGGCTAGCCAGGTATGGTGCAAATTCTCCCACATGCATCTGAGCCTGCTCAGTCTCTCCAGAGGAGGGTGGAGACACACAAAGGCACAGCCTGCTCCCTGTGGTTTTCCTCTTGCCAGAGGTGTGCTGCCTCTATATCCCTTGCTGCAGTTCATCTCTTCAGGTGCCAGTGAACTGGGAACAGCCACTCCTACATGCTTGCTGGACACTGCTGGCTGGCAGCCCCTTGGCCTTCTGCTGTGTGACCAGTGGGTGAAGTCATGCAATTGTCTGCAGCACAGAGAAATTTGAGACACCAGCCCAGCTCTAGGCTGTAAACACATCCATCTTACTGCTGTTGTCACTTGCATGATTAAAAGGGGGAAATGGAAGGAGACAAAATGTCTTTGGAAGACCAACTTAGTGAAAAGGAAAAAAAAAAAACATCAAAAAAGGAGGTTGATTAATGGACTTGCATCCAGGCCAAAAGATACATACACTGAAAAGTGCTTTGACTTATTCCTATCCACTTCCCATTTTGAGGCACATTGAGGTAGGGCTTGACTGGCTTATGCCACGTGCACACTGACACTGTGCCAGCAGTGATGAGGAGGTTTACACAGACTCATGTTGCCTTGCCATCTCTCTTTCCTTGACTTTCTCAAGAAGGATCTGGACAGGGATGGGAAACAGGCTCTGATAAACTTTGGTGTTATGTCTCCATTCCTGTCACACTAGTTTGCAGTTTCTTGTACCTCTGAAGTGACTATGGCCCAGGATGAACAGTCAAAACTGCTACAGCAAGTAATGAAGTGAAAACTTTGCAGTCACTGAAAGCTGCTTCTCACATTTAGGCATCATACTCTCTCAGACTTGGCAGCAGTATGAAAAATTACATGTCCAACAACACCTCAGCAGTGATGAAAGTGCAGAGCTCTGTGCATTGCTTGGTAAAACCTTCAATTCTGCTGTCCAGGAGAAATTCTGAGCCTTCATTTGGAGAAGATTAACAAAAGGTAATCTCTCAGCATGGACTCCCCTGCCTGCCTGGATATTAACAGCAATGGATAAGGTGTGCTCTTTCTGTGTGAGATTTGCTAGAAACAAAAAGCAATACTGTCAAAGAGCTCCACGGGTAAAGCTTGGCTGGACAGTGAAGGAGTGACAATCTTTGTCACAAAACTTTGGCTTCATTCCCATACAGCTGTTGAATACTTTCTTTTCCAGCTATAAAATGTAAGGTTCTAGTTTTACTAGCTGGAAAATGTTATCAGGATTTTATGCAGAGATTGTGCTTGCAGTTTTGCCTTGTTAAAAGTTTGATTTTTTTTCCAAGTCAGAAAGACCTTGTTCTAATGCAGATCTAAAGAGCATCTAAGCTGTCAGCACTACCCAGAACTACTTTTTCAACTTGACATGTACTAGAAAGACTGACTTCTTCAACCCCTTCCCAGATGCCTGGAGGGATTCTGCTGGTGGAGTTAGAACAGAAGAAGGCAGAGTGAATGGAATATCTGTTAACCTACTCTTCTTGCAACTTTATATCAGCAATACGTTGAGGGCCTGTTTCACTAATTGACTCCAACCCTGGAAGACATCCAGTCATTTCTAAAAAGAGTATGTCATGGCTTTTGCTTTTAAGAATCTGCAAATGCTCTGGATGCCCAGAAGAACAGATGCTGAGGCTCATCAGTAGCTTGAAAGCAAGGAGCTACCACTGGCAGGCAGAGCTGTGAGAAGTTAACATAATGGAAAAAACAACACATTTTCCATGTAAAATTTCTCTGTTAAGTAGAACACGGCTGCATGAATTTTTTAAGCATTAAGTAGACTTCAAATCTCATTCCATCTCCCAGAAAAGAGGAAATATAAACAGGCCAAATTCTGGGAAGATGGAGGAGATGGAACTGGTGACTTGCAATCTGGTTGCGAGGAGACCTTTGCACCATGGGTGATCAGAGATATTGTGTTTAGTACACGCTGTTGAACTTCATATCTGTCAGGCACAAGCCATGGGGCTGAATTCTGGCTGATGTGAGACTGTATTTGCACATGCAGCCAGCCTTGGCATAGCATATGTCATCAGTCCTGCCTTCCCCTCCACACCTCAAGGTACATACAATTTACATTCTTGTAGGCTGAAACACATCTGAATGAAAGAACAAATTAATGAAAGAATGCATCTGAAGGGCATTGCATTGCATGGCCAGTGACACTGTCCAGTGGATGTGACTGAAGGAAGTCACTTGGAGGAGAGTTTCCTTTAGGGCAAGAACCAGTTATAGAAATGGAGGATATCTGACACGACCCCATCATGGACTCCTAGGGAGGTATGGCAGCCCCATTTCCCAAAGAGGCAGGAGTATCACAGAATCACAAGGTTGGAAGAGATCTTCAAGATCATCAAGTCCAACCTGTTCCCTGACACCTCAACTAAACCATGTCACCAAGTGCCACATCCAGTCTTTTTTTAGACATCCAGTCTTTTTTTAAAGATCATCCAGGGATGGTGACTCCACCACCTCCCTGAGCAGACCATTTCCAGTACTTTATTACTCTTTCCATGAAAAACTTTTTCCTGATATCTAACCTATATTTCCCTTGGTGCAGCTTAAGGCTGTGTCCTCGTGTTCTGTCAGTTGCTGCTGGAGAAAGAGACAAACCCCACCTGACTGCAGCTACCCTTCAGGAAGTTGTAGAGAGTGATAAGGTCACCTCTGAGTCTCCTTTTCTCCAGGCTAAACACCCACAGCTCCCTCAGTTGTTCCTCACAGGGCTTGTGTTCCAAGCCCCTCACCAGCCTTGTTGCTTCCTCTGGATGCGCTCAAGTGTCTCAGTGTCCTTCCTAAACTGAGGGGCCAGAACTGGACACAGCACTCAAGGTGTGCCCTCACCAGTGCCGAGTACAGGGGGAGAATGACCTCCCTGCTCCTGCTGGCCACACCATTCCTGATACTGGATGCCCTTGGCCTTCTTGGCCACCAGGGCACACTGCTGGCTCATGTTCAGCTGCTGTCACCAGCACCCCCAGGTCCCTTTCTGCCTGGGCACTTTCCAGCCACACCGTCCCCAGCCTATAACACTGCAGGGGGTTATTGTGGCCAAAATGCAGGACTTGGCACTTGGACTTATTAAACTTCACCTTTTTAGATTCTGCCCATCTATCCAACTGTTCCAGGTCTCTCTGGAGAGCCCTCCTACCTTCCAACAGATCGACACACACTCACAGCTTAGTGTCATCTACAGATTTACCAATGAAAGACTCAATCCCCTCATCAATGTCATCAATAAAGATATTGATCAGAACTGGCCCCAGCACAGATCCCTGAGGGACACCACTGGTGACTGCTGGATGCCAGCTGGATGCAGCACTGCTCACCACCACTCCCTGGGCCCAGCCATCCAGCCAGTAGAGTACTCGAAGTGCCTTCCAACTCAGCTGTTCCCAAACTTGCTTGCATGGCAGCTTGTCAAACTCAAGCTGCCACCCACATTGGGCACAAATCCCCCTGGCTTTGGCTTTCCAATACACAGCCCAAGCCTGTTTCCAGAGAAAATCTCTGCCTGTTGGCTGAGGCTGCCTGCGGTATGGCTTGCACCAGCCTGGGCCCCCAATTCTTTTCCTTAGACGAAAGGGCTTGACAGCTCTTCAGTCTGACAGCTCATTCTTCCATGGCTTTAATGAGGCTTGTAATTGTTATGGACTACAGTAGTTAATTTTGGACTGTAGAAGCAGCCAGTAATTGGATAGGAAAAGAAGGGGTATTTATATTGCCTGTCAAATCGACCTCCCTCTTCCTCTCCCTCTCCCTTCTCCCAGAGCGTCTCATTTGTGACTTTCTTCTACTGCTCTCCTCATTGGCTCCAGGCACCACCTCATCCTCCTGCAGGGGTCCATATGGCTTTCCCCTCCCCTGCCTCCCCATAATGCTAAATTTCCCCTGCACTCTTTCCTAGTGGTACCAGATGCCATCTCCCTCCCTGCCTGGTGCCCTCGCCTCCCAGCAGAGCCCCAGCCCAGGGCACGCAGTGGTAGCTGGGCACTGGTCCTACCATGGCCAATGGCCCTGTCTGCAGAGCCAGGTCAGCCAAATGGGAGATGTCAGTTTGAGTAGATTTTTAAATTGCTTTCATTTTTCAATCTGACTGAATAACACAGGCACAGTTCCACAGCAGAGGAGACTCGTGCTGTAAAGCAAGCAACAGCCCAAGGAAGGCCAGGAGCCTTCCCAAGTGCAGAAAACAATTTCAGCTCAGTGAAGCCATTACGAAGGTACTTCAAGTCAGGGAAGTGATTAAGTGGTCTGCTGTGTCAGACCCTCAAATGCTGCCACTTCAAGGCAGAAAATAAAGATGTCTCAGCAAAATGGAGCCAACTTTCTTTCACAAAACTTGTGACATTCTGAATACAGTCTCAGAGACGAGCTGCCAACTACGAATGCATATATGACTGCGTGTTGATATCAATGTGCTTATACATCAAGCCCATTCCCTCATGGGGTTTGCTTGCCCTGAGACAATTTTTATAAGTGAGAATTCCTCACAGAAAAGAAAAATTTTAATTCTGCTTGAAGCGGGTTATCAGAGCAGAAAAGGTAATTTCACATGTAGGGTCAATTGCCAAGCTATGCTTTACTCTGCTCTGGGTTGGCAAAATGAGAAACAGGTCTGTGTCATGTTTGGGGTTGCCTTGCATCAAAAGCCCTCAGGAAAGCAGCTGGGGCAGTGCTGAGGCATAGCATGGTAGGCAGAGCTGACACAGTCTCTTCTGCCATCAGAGGTCACAAAGCACCCACAGCTTTCATGGTGAGCTGGTGTGCTACAGGTCATGTTGCTGGGTTTTAGTCTGGGAAATGCTCATTTCTGCTCCTGTCCCAATGGCCTAGAGCTGTATTTTGCTGGGCAAGGCAACATTTTAAGGCGCTCTACAAATTTCTTTGTTCAATCAGGCCCTGCTAATCTCTGTGCTGAGACCTGTTAATGGTTAGTTTATTCAGATACACCGAACTCAACCGTAATGATTGCAAACACACTGAGAGGTTACTGCTTGGCATAGATCTTCAGAGACCTTCAGCATGTCTACCAGGCTAAACTATGCTTGTGCAGGTACCTAATTTTTATTTTTCCTTCTGGGTCTTTTGTGTAATGAACAGTGTAATGAAAACATCCCTGTAGGGTCCAAGGCCCAGGCAAGACTTTTGCATTGCACGCTCCCACATTTTCAGAGCAAGGAGGTTGCTCTGGAGGCTTTGAGATAAAAGGTGCTGGCTGAGCTGACAGGTGCATGCTGACACAATGCTGTTCAAGCTTCCAGGATGTCAAAGAACAGAGACAAACAGTCAAGGAGAAGAGGGAGTGTGGAAAGCAGCTTAACCAGCTGTGTCACTTGG
Source organism: Chloebia gouldiae (assembly GCA_003676055.1). NCBI lineage: Eukaryota > Metazoa > Chordata > Aves > Passeriformes > Passeridae > Chloebia > Chloebia gouldiae. The sequence goes on along the minus strand of QUSF01000002.1, from coordinate 52,018,278 downwards.
CAAGGCATTTTATGGGCAGCATCACCCACAAGCCTGGCAGTACAAGGCAGACAGGATTCTGCTCCTGCCCCATGCAGAACTTGTGCAATTGATAGGGTGGCTGTTTCTGGTGTGTTCTGTTGATGCCCTTTAGGCTTGTGTGGCTGGATCTCTGGGCTGTTGCCTCAGTTAGAAGGTGCCAGCCATCCTGCAGACCAGGAACAGAACACACTTCTGGCAACAAGGTTTTTCCATGCCTGCTCTGTTCCACTTTGGTGGGTAAAATACCCTCTGTCCTCATGTTAAAACCATGAGTTTCTTCTTTTCTTGCACAGCAGCGGCACTTCAGGCAGGAGCTGCCCCATGCAGGGCAGACCAAACCCCTGGGCCCTGGTTTTGCCAGCTCTGACAAGCAGGCTTTTTAGCAGTTCTCCATCTGAACAACCGTCTTTTTTACTCCCAGAGAAACAGAGATGGGGATCACACTTTGAGGGGCAGCAGTATGTTGCATCCAGTTTAAATCTGCTAGCAGCTGAGGTGCTCTGGTGCAGGGGTGTGCCGGGGGGAAGGAAGAGCCAGCCCCAGCAACCTGCCAGCGGGGCTGAGCTGTGGCTGATGCTGAAGCCCAGCTCAGAGAGATGCTCTGCACTGCACCCACCATGTCCAGGGAACAGCTCAGCTCTGAAGGCTGTACTTGGGCATTATTGCATGGGTGTTATGTGAGACAGTTTTCCCTGTTTTTAATTTGCTGACAGGTATATTGTTAATTGTCAGCAGGACTTGTTTCTGAAAGCATTTGAGGGACTAGCTTTTCCTGTTAGTGTCAGTCATTTATCACAAAGCACTCTTGTTTAAGGTGCCTGCAGAACTCACATTCTCTCAGTGCTGCATGAACACATGGCCTTGGTGGCAGATGGCCTTGGTACTGGAGTCAGATCTTTGGTTTCCAAGATAAATCCATGCATGGGTATGTCTGCTTAACCTGTTTTTTTCTCAGCCTAGCTGGTACATAATAAGCACTTTTCTGCCTTTATCATGTCCTGTCAGCAGATTCATTATCTCAGTTCTGTAGAGCATAATCAGATTTGATCTGTTAATTTTTCATGGTTGTTTTCCAAATGGCCCACAGTAGCAAAACATTACTTCTTCCAGTTCTCCTCCCAAGTATTTTCTGTTGGACACATTCAATTATGTTATCCCAGCAAGACACCCCTGGATCAGAGATATGAGGCTTGGATTCCTCACTAACAAAGGATGCTGGTTTTTGCAGAGGTATTTCAGCATGAAGACAATCAATATCCAGCCTTAACATTGAGGAATGACTTGTTCTGGATGAGCATCACTTTTTCCTGTATGCTGTATCCTCATAGCTCCCAAGCAGACCGGAAAGTTTGGACTCTGGGAGTGGAATATTTTGCTGCGAGGAAAGAAGTGGATTACTAGAGACACATGACATTGGATATCAACATATGAAGGGTAAAACATTAATTTTTGTTTTAAAAATGTGCTGTGAGAAATTGCTCTCCTAGCAACAAACCAGTTTGCCAAATGCTGAACCTTAACATGCCATATTTGTGCTAATTCCATCTGTTTCAGTTCAAGACAAGCGTTACTAAGTGAATCAACAGCAAGCAGTACCAATGTAATAAAAAGTATAATATCATTCTCATGTAACCTGTTATTTCTTTGAAAAACTGAAAGGCAGTAATTGTCGCAAAGCTTCTGGATTACATGGAGGAAGCATTTGAAAGAGGGGAACAGTGGTATGAAGTGTTACTGACTTTATGCTGCTCACTGATACACTATTGGACTTAATGCAGCTATAAATCCCCATTTTTTTGTATTTCCCCAAAGTCCTGGTTAATGTAAACAGAAGAGGCTGAATGGTTAGATGCACAGGATAAGTGTTTTCCTCATCTTTTTACAGTGTTTCTTTAAATAGCTTCGCATCTCTGCTAGCTACACGTGCTTTCCTTGAGGAGAAGATGCAGCTGGTGGTTTCTAAAGCCTGCAGAAGTGAACATCACTGCGAGTACCTTCAGCTATAGGCAAGGCTACATTGCCTACTTCATTGGGAACCCACTGAAGCTGAGGGGCATTTGATCTCACCAGAGACAATTCCTGTTTCTTCCTTCTTCTTCTCACAATTTCAATTGCTAATTTCATCTACCAACAAGCAACTTCCTTTTCTTGATTTGTAGTGGCTGGTGTCCCTTCTTAAACTGCAACACATATTGTTCTGAAAAGAAATGGGGATGGAGTAGGAAGCTGCTTTGTTGTTTAAATTTTAATATTGACCTGGCTTTCTTCGAAGGCCTTGGGTACATCTTTTAATGATTCTCTTCATATTTCCTGTCTGCTGGATGGTTTCTGACATACAAAGGCCTAATGAGGAACATGCTGGAAAATGTTTTGAAGAGAAGTGTTATGCCTCTAGATAGATCCATTGAGGACAACAAGGGTTGTCTTCTAGGTCTGCTCTACCCAGATGCTGATTTTTCTCCTTGGGGTAAACTTGTGGAACTAAAAGCACAGTGGTTGAGGAAGATCTTGGGAATTCTTCACTGTGAGGGTGGTGAGGCACTGGAGCAGGTTGCCCAGAGAGGTTGTGGATGCCCCATCCCGGGAAGTGTTTAAGGTCAAGTTGGATGGGGCTCTGAGCAATCTGGTCCTAGTGGAAGGTGCCCCTGCCCATGGCAGGGGGGTTGAAACTAGCTGATCACTAAGGTTTCTTCCAAGCCAAACCATTGTACGATTTTATGAACTTAGTTAGAGATGCAACAGAGAGCAGCTCCAGCTGTAGCACACCTTACCCTGAGCAGCCCTTGTCAGCACCATGTGATCAGATAAGAGAGACAGAAAGTGTCTGAGTACTTGCAGAGCTGAGGAAGGGACTGCATGCCCGTGGCATCTCCAGAGGAGCAGATTTCACTGATGGTGTCATTTATAAACTTATGTTGGTTTTGTTGTTTGTTTCCTTTTAAAATATAGTTTACAGGGAGATATTTAGAAGCAGCAGAAAATTGTTGCAAACTTAAAAGCATTGCTTGACATTGTCAGTGTCCACAAGCAGGTTCAAATATTCCTCCTTTCCTCTTTCCTGTCATTGCCCTTCAGTAAGAAGTGGATGTTTTTAAAGAGAGCTGAGTGTGTGTCCATTTGGTGTGACTCGCTTCATATAAGCACTAAAAGAAGGTGCTAGGATCAACTCTAAACCTTATTCTCTTGTCCTCACTGAAATTTACTTAAGAAATATTTATAAAGTACACAAAGTCATAGGTCAGGGAATGATTTTCAGGTGTTCACACATTAAAGCGAAGATCCTTAAAATTGCAATCTTTAAGAACTATCTTTTTCCATAAGAAAACACAGTTGGGGCTTACCTATTTATTTAGAACAGACATTTAGAAATATACACAGCTGAGAATGTCAAGAGTTTTTTAGTGAATTAATGTTGGTCATGTCAGAACCAGTAAACACATCTCAACCAACAGAAACAGAGTGCGGCTGGCATAATAAAATAACCACAGTTATTCTCATTCCAGATGAAGCTCAGTTAAGTCATAATGTTAGTTGTGCCTTCCATCATATGGGCATTAATGTCTCCAAAATAATATTTGCACAGAAATAAAGCAAGCAGTGGATTACAAGGAAATTGATTAATATGTTTTCCAGAGAGCTGAACTTCTGAGCTTGCTCAGTAAGCAGTGACTGCAGGTCACCTGTGTTTATATCAGTCTGATTACACTGATTTCCACAAGGAAAATTGCATTTTGTTCCTACTCTGATATCCAAAAGTAGTTAGCTGAAAAAACTGTAAGCATTTTCACTCTCACACTTCAAATAGCTGAAAGTTTGTCAAGAAAGCTGCTTCAAATTACTGTAATTATTTCTGCCACAACTTGTTACATAAACAGGGTATTAAGCATATGGTAAGAATAGAGATAAAATTAGTTAAATCTAATCTAAATTTATTCTCTGGTGTAAAGTGTTTAGTTATATTCATCTCAAAATGAAGGTGTAGAAATGGGCTGCAGTAATTTTCAGTGGGGACAGCTTGTTGTGAGATACACTGAGGAGCACTGCCCAGCTGTCAATGTGTGACAGCCACAACAGCCAGCGTTGCACAGGTGGGATGTAGAAAGCTTCCAAAAAAGCATTCCAGCTCTCTGAGCTGGAAAACAACTCTTCCGGATATCAGAAGGCCCCCAAGGCCAGATCCAAAAGGGATTTAAACAAAGTCACACATGGGCTAAAAACCAGCACAGGATCACATGTTCCTATCAAGGAGCACATCAGTTTTGTAAGTAATAGGAGCTCTTCTGAGTACCAACCTGCACTACTGATCTGACAATTGCCTTTTCCCCGCAGAACTTCTTGGATTTTAGGCCCTTGAAATAAATTTTCAAGTCTTTCCAAAATCTATTTCCCACTTTTTCTTGGAATTTTCCTTTGTATTTTAAAGATGTTTCTAAGGAATAATTCTTTGTGTCATCACATAGTGATTAATACCAGTGTCCATAAACTCCCCTTTCTAGGTCACTTTTTTGCCTACATGCTAAACTTCATACCAGCTGAGTTAATAGAGTGCGTGTTTTCTCTCTCATGAGGAAGCTCCCAGTAGGTTGTAGGCAAGTATTTGTGTTTCGCAGTATGAGGACTTCATAAGCATCCTTTTAATTGAACAGTGGTACTCAGCAGAGATCACTCAAGACTGCTCATTTTGGGCTGTGTGGCATTGAAAGAATAAATTTTTCATTTATTCCCATCTGTTTCCAAAATTGTTTTTTCTGGAAAAGTGATAGGGTCTTTAATGAAGCCTGTGAAAGGTCAAAAAACAACATCTCTAATTTAATGCACTCTTGGGAATTCACTTGGAAATAATCCTCTTCATTTTTTTCTCTCCCTTTCTGGCTGCCAGTGTTGAACCACAGAGTTAATAGCAGCCCTCTAAAACAAGTTGGCTTGTGTGCTGGGTCAGCCACAGTCATCTCTCTAAACCTTTCCATTTGCTGATACCAGGAGAACAATGGAGAAGAAGCACGCAGCTGTGGTGGATATGAGACATGCTTTCCTTTTGGCAATAGGCCCCTGCAGTCCAAAGGACCACCTGGAGTGAAAGGAAAGGGCAGATGATGGTTGTTTCAGAATAAAGCTCTGCCATTTGGTCCCCTACCGAGGGCTCCCAGGGTAAAGCTTTTCCTCCAGGTGTCCCTGCCAGTCTCAGCTTGAAAGATCTCAGACTGAGGGAGAAAGCATGTGGTGCTCCAAAACCCAAAGCAGCGGATGACAAGCAGTGACAGCAATCACCACCTGGCCAGGCAGGAGCAGAGGCACCAGTGTGGTCTCAAAGGGAGGGGACACATGCAGCGCTGTGCCTGACTCAGGCTGGGCTTACCCTGCCTCTATCAGGAGCAGTCAGCCTGCAGGACTGCTTCACAGCAGGCTGCCAAGTTTGCCAAGAAGCTGCATAAACAGTAATTAGCACCTTCTCCATAGCTTAGCCTACAGTGAATGGGAAAGATGGCCAAATCCCACATGATTTCCTGCAAACCCTTATTTCAACATCTTTGGTGTTCCTCCAGCTAGTGACAGCTACTGAATGGTCCTCCCATAACTCCAGCTTCAGTGATGAGCTGAGTTCCAGACATGAGGATTTTGTGTCATCTGCTGGCAAGTCCCTTGAGACATCCAGTCACCCGTAGGCACAGCCATGGAGACGCCATCCTCTCTAAATTTCAAGCTGGCAGACCAGGAATGAAATGCCATTAAATTAGACTATGTTAGTGTGGTGCCAAGTTTTCTACAAACTTGAAAAACTTAGCTCTGAATTAATGAGCAAGTATCTTTGGATATCAAAATGGATTGCATAGTATTTGAGACATTCAAGTTCTAATTTTTATTATTTTTAACAGGTGAGATTGGCCTGATGTGCTTTCCTTTAGCCAGTTTGCTCTCATTTTTAAAAATCTTTTTGAATATTTTGCTGGCAAAGAGGGGAAGATTAATACTAAAGGAGTATCATAAAGGCATAAAAAATAAATGAAACTTTCATTAATTGTAAGAACACAGGGATTTATATAGGTAAAGGCTGCTTTCTTGTGCTGTAAACTTAATGGAATAGTTGAAAGATGGTCTTCACAGCCTTATCTGTGTTGCTGTAATAATTCAGTTCTGTGGGGTTTTATACTCCACCAGTCCTAGCAGCATGGGAATGGTTTACCATTAAGAGCAATAAAATGAGAGTTAGTTACAGTAATCTCTTCTGAGCCACCACAAGCATTTGGACAAGCAGACTTTTCCTCATCAGGAAACAAAAGAATTCTTTGTTTCTGCAGTGAGGTTAAAGCTGTGGTGTCTGTCCTGCATGGCAGAGCTCTTGCCACTCCCCAGGACACAAGTCGCCAAAATCTGCTGTTCCAGAATTTCCTATCTGAGGATGCTGACAGCCCAGTGCAGAAACACAATTCCTTCAGAGTGTGATACAGCACTTGGAAGCTGCTCAGCCAGGCATCACACAGAGAGAAACATGCTATTTGGAGCATTTGTTTTTGGTGTTCCATTGGGAGCTTTCAGAGAGCCAGCACTTGGCATTGTAGCCTGCAGCTGGGCTCTGATTATACAAATGTTCCAGTAGGATTTAATTGCCATAATTCATAATTCACCAAAAAAGAAAGTGGGACAAGTCAGACTCTGGACACAAGCAATGGAGAGCAGCAGTCAAGTGAAGATAGCAGCCAAGTGGTCAAGGCTCCATTGTGCATCTTTATCAGTGCTGGGTCTGCCACTTCTGAAGGGATGTGACAGGAGGGATGGGAATGTAACAGACATGGGGATAAGTGCTTGCCATCCCTTCTCCTTCCCTTTTTCTCTCTGGTAACAGGCATTATAAGGTTTTGTGGCTCCAGATCTGTCTCTCCTTCTTGTGGCAACCACTTTGAATTTTCCTCCACTGCTAGGAAGCCCAGCACAAGCTTTGGTATGAATTGTTCAGCCAGTGAAAATGCTGTCTAAGCTGATTTGCTCCATCCTTACAGTTGCCCTGAGAAGGTCAGTGGGGTGTGCAAAATGTCCACTTTTATACATTTCTTTTGAAATGACAACTAGAAATATACCTAGAGCCATGTATGCACATGAACATGTGAAGAATTTTTAAATTAATACAATCATACTTTTATAGCAGAAGTTTTTCTTTTTGACCAAACACAGATGAAGCATGATTTGTTTGCCTCTGTGCAGGGAGAGATGGGAAATATTGTCATTTTCAATAAAACCCAGCTGTTGATTTTATAATACAGTCAATAGGTCTGCAACTTCAAGAGACACATGTCCTTGCTGCAACTGCTGGATCCACAGCTGCTCTCTTAATGTTAACCATTGGAATATGGGACTGATTTAGCTCTGGGAGATCAAGTCGGACAGACGTTCATCACATCTGCTCTTCTGAGATTCCAGTAGACAAGATTCCCCCATCTCTCCATCATAATCTTCACTCATATTGATCCAAAACCCCCTTTGCCACAAATCAAGTGGATTTCTTTTTGTCCTCCACTACAAGTTATATAGGGAACTTGTGAAAGAGAAAGTATTGTCAGGCAGAATTGAAAGGCACAGATACAAAGAGGAAAGCATTCAGCTGGGCAAGAATGTAACAGAGAAAGGTCAAATAGCTACACACAATCAAAAATAAAAATGAGTCTAATGCAATTTTGGTACTGTCTCTCTTTTTTATATAAATAATATTAGATTTGTTGCCTGCTCTTGTCTGTCTTGTGAATAAATTTCACAGGAGCTCTCTCTATGCCAAGATCCAAATAGAAAATAGAAAAAGATACAGATCAGACCTTAGGACTTCCTTTTTGAAGATATCTGTTTTGTTGGACACACAGATGACTGCTCCTTTCACATGGTTCTAAAACTGGTTGTGCATGGTGGTTCAACAGAGATTATTTCACTTTTTTTCACAAAAAGAAGTAAGGGTGGAGAGTGCAAAACACTCAAAGTGAGAAAATTTTGCTTGTTTCCCCTTTATTCTCCAGATGGCTTATCCCTTCAGAGGAAGAAACTAGATTGGTCTGAGGCAGCCAGTTCTTGACAAGGTCATGCTGATGTTTTATATCCAATCATTCTCTTTCAACCCTTATTAATTGTTTTGTTAACAACCGTGGTGGGATGGACATCATGCTGATGTCTGAGTCATGAAAAGAGCATATGATTGTCTGCTTCCCACTGCTGCCCTTTGATGAAGGCTCTGGGTCCTCTGGATCTAAGACAACAGATGTTTGTGAAGCACCTGCCAAAAGAGCAGGAGGGGACAGAATGAAGCATGTGGTCGTATCCCGCACCAGTAAATTAATAAAACTCAGAGCATGACTGTTCATTACTTCAACAGAAAGCCAGAGCTTAAATGAACATCAGAGAGGATCTTAACACATTCTTGTGTGGCATCCCAAGCATACTGCGAGTGTCCTTCCAAACTGGTGAGTTCTCTCCATAAGGATGCTGTCTTGGGCAGTGTTTCTCAGTAAACACAATTCTTCATGCCACAGATGACATGTTCTCTGAGTTACCCCAGTACAGAGCACTTGTCCAGCTCACCACAAATCCTGATCCATGGGGAAGGCTCAGCATGCTCATGCCTCCATGCTAAGAAGGAAGGTGAGGAGCAGCAGGACTGGGGCTGGGACACTGGCCTTTGCCCTCTCTTTCCAAGTGAGCTTGTCCCTCAGGTGACTTTCCCTTCCTATCCCCCTGGGGTTCCTGGAGGAGCTGGGAGGGCAGTGCAGGGATGAATCCTGTAACAGGAACTACTGGATGCATGTGAACTACTGGAGGCTGTGTGAGTGTGTCTTTCTGCCCAGGTTCTGCCTGTGCCCTTCTCTTAGAGCAAGGGGAGCAGAATAATTACCAGATTTGTAGATGCCCCTTGGCTTTGCCACCTGGGGACACTACAGACTGGAAGGGACTGCTTTCCCATTCACCACAGAACAAGACATGAGCAATCTGCAACCCCTTTTTTATGCCATGCAACAAAAAGCTGCCTTGGTCCTCACAATTTCCCTACTTTTGCACCCTTTTTGAACTCAGTGGGCTCCCTGCTATGAGAGGTTTGAACTCCCAAAGGTTTATTGCTGGAAAATACTCTCTGTCACTTTATGTTTGCTGAGGCTGAACAGTGAAGTTGAATGACTGGCTTTCAGGCTGCCAGCACCTTGGTAAAGCTCTCAGAGGATAAAAACCAGAAACATTTAATAACTGAAATCCAGACTTTTCAAAATGACTCAGAAGCAAATGCCCTCATGGGTGTGGAGAGAATGGGAAGGGGACCTAGAGAAAACAAAAACAAAACAAAAAAATGTCTCTAGGGAACTTGTCAAATTCTGCTGCTGGAGGGTTCTGGAGACATGCCTCTGCAGAGTTCTCTAAGAATTTTCTTGATTTATACATTCTCTGATGCAGATGGAACTGACCCAGTGTCTTTCTGAGAGGAATACTAAAATGAGGAGCACTTCCAAAATAAAATTGCTAATATTTCAAACAGTAATTTTACTAATGTTCACTCATAATTACTTAGTCATGAAGAAGCTGGAGGTCCAATTTATGCTTAGAGGTTTTTAACACCATTGTCCTGAAAGTGTTGCAATACCTTTGCCCTCAGGTGCTAAGGGTACCCAGCCCCCTGAGCTGCAAGACAGAGACAGGGAGCAGAATGAAGCCTCCACAATCCAGGAGGGATCTGGAAAGCTGGGTAAATGAGCCAGGGTCAATTGCATGAGGTTCAATTATACAGTAAGCCAAGTCCTGCACTAGGGTCACAGCAATCCCATGAAGCACTACAGGCTGGCGGATGAGTGGCTGGAAACATGTCTGGGGGAAAAGGACCTGCAAGGTTGACAGATGGCTAACCATGAGCTAGTGTGTGCCCAGCTGGCCAAAAAAAGGCCAGTGGTATTCTGGGCTGTGACAGAAATAGTGTGACTAGCAGGACCGGGGCACTGAAAGTCCACCTGTATTTGGCACTGCTGAGATCACACCTCAACTCCTGTTTCCTCTTCTGGGCCCCTTACTGAGGCACGGGAGCGAGTCCAGAGCAGGACAAAAAAGCTGGAAAGGAGTCTGGAGCACAAGTCTCATGAGGAGTGGCTGAAAGAGCTGGGGCTGTTTCACCTGGAGAAAAGGAGGCTCAGGGAAGACCTTGTTGCTCTTCACAACTACCTGAAAGGTGTGTGTCAGTCTCTTCACTGAGGCAACCAGTGACAGAACAAGAGGAAATGGCCTCAAATTGCATCAGGGGAGGATATTAGGAAAAATTTTTTTGCAAAAAGGGTTGTGAAGCATTGGGACAGGGAAGTGGTGGAGTGACCATCCCTGGAAGTGTTCAAATATGAATGCATATGGCACTTAAGGACTTGATTTAGTGGTGACTATAGTGGTGGTGCTAGACTGATGGTTGGACTTGTATGTCTTAGAGGTCTTCTCCAATCTTAATGATTCTATGATTCTACCTTCTTGAAACAGTTTCTGGGCCAAGTTCTTCTCTACTTACATCATTACCTGTTCTATTAACTTTCATGGATTGGAATGGGCATAGTTCTGACCCCTATAAACCAAATTCAACCCTTGTTTTCAGAACATAGACTTTGAAGAACAGAGAAATGCCAGATTGTCATATTGGCAGTTCCAGCAGTTCAAGAAAAACACCCAAGGGTCCTGTCTGAATAAGTGTATGCCTTTTTATCTCAATAAGTATGGTAAAACCATGGTAATGTTTAGAGAAGGCTGGGAAGCTTGGAAAGCAGATTCCAACATAAAATTTAAAAAATCTTTAAAGGCAATATTTAACAACAAAAGAGATTCAATAGTTCACTTCATAGGTCATGATGTCCTGAAACTTGTGTAATCACCAAAAACTGGAGTAGTTTAGGCAAACTGGAGTAATATAAACTAACACTATAAAAATGTGGGTGAGGTTTTCAAAAATACTTGAACAGGGTTTAACAGAGTTCCTTCCTGTATTGCATCACATTTTGATGCACAACAAGTCAGACCCAGACAAGGATTTTGAAAAGTCCTTCATCTTTTCTCCAGCCTTTAATTTCAGTGCTCCTGTGTAGGAAAATAGTATGCTTTCTTATCTAAAGACTGTAAAATCATGTATTTCAATCATGCTGATTGAAACCAAGCCTATTTTGGCTGAAAATAAAGGCTATCTTGCACTTCCTACCACTAAAGCAGATGCTGGATGGAAAAGATGCTCAGATGATAATTACTCAGCATTTTACTTCAAACTTCAACACAATTTCTGAAACACAGCTTTATCTCACCCATACTGCAAGACCACAGGGGTTTCATACCTCTGCTCCTTCAGCTTCTGCTTGTGGCACTTGAAAGGACAAGAAAGACAATCCATTCTTCATAAAAAGCTTTTATTACAAGGTTGTTCAAGGTGCATTGCTAAAAGCCCACAGATAAGAGGATGCATGTGATATTGGCAAAGGAAGTTGAAAACGCACATGTAAAGGCTGGGGTATTATCAAAAACATTAGAAAATCTAAAACAGAACATATTTTCCTTTCCTAAATTAAGTCTGAGTTTGCACCTAGTTTGTATGCTGCAAATGAAGATAATCCATGAGTTGATGGGTAGTAGTGCCAGTGAAACTTGATTTGCTTCAAATTGCTGAGGCTCAAACTTGGAGTTTCTGGGCTCTCTCTGGTAAGGGAAGGGTTACACCAAAGTCTTTTCTTTTTTGGTGGCACTAATAAATTCAGCATCTCCAGTAAAGTCATGTCTTTCCCTGAAATATGAAATTTATGTCTGCATCTCTCCTCTGTCAAATCTGAGAAAAACTGTCTAGGGGATTCAAGACTTACTAGGGATAGACATGCAAAGGTATACACCTGTATTGCTATGACTACAGAAGTCTTAGTTCTCTATAAACACAGGTTAAAAGTGCAGAAAATTAGACTGAAACCAAAGTTGAATGAAGAATTCACCTAAGATTTTGGTCAATGCTAAATCTGTTATGATTTTATTATGTCTCCTAATATTGCAGTTATTGGTGGGGTGAGCTTTCTGTTTTTGACAACATTTGCTGAGAGCCCGTGCTGATTAATCATGTAAATACAGTATTTTCAACAAGTATTGGCTGAAAAGACACACAGTGCCATGTGACTTTGGCTAACTAATTGGGTGGCTCAAATATTGGAGCTCAGATACATGAACAAATAGCTGTGGTGAATAACTTGTGAGCCAGTCACAGACAGATGTTTACTTATGGAAAACTTTCAGCTAATAACACATATTTCTGGAGAAGTCATAGTCTGTTTTACAGGCAATTTCTGGCATGGAGGGACTATATTCATCAATTAAAATGTTTAGTCTGAATTGGTTTCCAACTCTACTTGAAACTAAATTAAGAACTGGCTAATCTGGGTTGCAGCACTTTTCTTTTAAAATGCTCCAACACATACGCCTCTTCTTGATGTATTGGTAACTATGCATGAGTTTGTTCAATTTTGTCTTTTCTCAAGGGTTTGGTAAGCAAGCTGCTTTTCTTGACCTGTGCTGGTTGACAGGTTCTTGGTGAAGTCTCTCAAAACTTGAGAAGGAAATCAGTAAGAGCAGGAAACTGAAGCGTGTCCAAATAATACTAATGATATTGCATAGGTTTGCCAAACTGTGGCAACTCACAGCTGATCACAGAATGGGTGTTCAGTTTAAGTAGGAACATCCTTACCTTGTGCTTTCCATGGAAGCTTCTCTCTAACAGGAGCCTGCCTGGCTGGGACTCCTTGGCAGGCTGCACCACTTGCTCTGCCAGCAGTAGCTGTTATCCAGCCAGGGAGACCCTACCTTCCCTAGTACATTTCTCCAGTTTCTGTTGATGCTTTGTGTTGTGAAGGACAAAACTCATGTAGCCATGTAATAAGAACAATCCACTGGATTGCTGGTTGGCTGCAAAATCACTATAAACAAGAATACATTACTGGCAACAAAGGTCTTGGGAGGAGGGCAGAAGGAGGGCAGAAGCCTCCACAGTTCATGGATGTTGCCAAAATTCTTGGCCATCCATGAAATGAGAACCCTTTTGAAAGATCTGCCCTGAAAGAGAAAAGGCATTTGGACTATGGAACAGAGGTGAGAACATGAACACCACCAGAATGCTCAGCCCACCACATGGTATTCTTCACTGGAAAAGTTCAAAAGCACTCCCCAGTGGGGCCAGACTGGAGAAAAATGAATGGGTGCCCCATCCTTCCTGCTCCTGTTTTTGTCCAAGAGGCCTGGGCCAGGTGGGAGACAAACCATGCACTCTCAAAATAGTTTAGGCTCTTCTCATTTCCCTGCCTGTAAAACAGAGCTATCAAAGGTTCACATAGGCTGGTTCAAATTAGTAGCATTGATGAAACTAACTATTGTGGTTGCTCACTCTTGTGATTTTCCAGGCTTTTGAGGATGCTGGGTCATTCTATAAGGGAAATGTGACACACTGTATCTTAGGTTTGCTGGTTTTTTTGGCAACATGGAAGTATCGTCAGCATGCTCCATTACCCAATACCAGAAGACACACAGCCTTCTCATAGATTACATGGTTTCAGCTTGTATCTTACTGTGTAATGAGCAAGACAGACTTGAAAAATATTACATTTAATGGCAGTTTTTTATGCTTTGGAAAACATCAACAGCAAAACTGAAAACAAATATTGGTACTCAAATGTCTCTAAAACCATGTAGCTTGTGACTGGAGCCAAAAAATAAAGCCAGTATTTCCACTCTGTGTAGATTTAAACAAGAGTCATTTGGGATCCATGGGTGTTGACCAGGGTCTTGCAATGATAGAGGGCGCTGGACTAGTCACAAACAAGTTAATATCTCATAAAACAAAACCTAGTTGGTGCTTTTTGGATAAACTTGTTACTGAAATGTTGGAAACCACTTTGTCTTCTTTGTCTTTTGTTTTAGCAGCAAAGCCAGTTGCAGTAAATTAGGCAGGTTTTCTGGGTGCAGATCTCAGAACAAAGATTTTCCTTTTGGCCAACTTTATTCATGCCAATGATGACAAATACCAGAGGTCTCAGCTGACAAGAAGAATGTGACGAACCTTCCACAAATGTGTCCCTCAACTCCACAGTTCAACTCCAGTGAAAAATTAATAGATGAAGAAGCAAGAGCAGTGACTACTTTAGTGCAATACACATTATTTTTCTCAAGACACTGTTCCATGAGAGTGAGGGAATTCTGGCCTAGATCTTCATTAAAAGGTGATTCCAGATCACTGCAGTAAAATACAGTCTTGAAGACTCAAAAGCCTTGAGGCAAGGGAACAAAAGCAAAACACCACATATATATTATTATTTCTGAATTCCCATCATCTCCTAAACTGATCTGACCTCGGACTCATGGGTTTTGGGGCCTGGCTGCAGATCAGAGAGAGAAAGAGGTGGCAGAAGGTGGTTCAGTTCCCTCGCTGAAGTTCCAGTGGACGTGGCTTGGCTGCTAACACAAACAGAAAGCAAACAACCCTCTGAGCCCCTGCTGGTAAACAGTGTTGACTTACACCAGTGGAAAGAGCAGACCTGAGCTCAGTGTACACTTCTGGATGAAGACACAAAACAAAAGCCTTCCAGGCAGAACTAGTAAACTAACGAAAGTCTAAGAGGAAATTCCTGTGGGAGTGCTGTCAGCATTACTGTGATGGATGGTGACTGTGGTCCCGGGCATGGGCCCCATATAGCTCAGACACAAACACCCTTCAGCCAGACACTGGCCAAGTGGTGGTGCCCTGTGCCCCAGAGAGCCCCAGTGGCTGTCCTTGCAGTGGTTTGCCTCTGCTGCTGTTCCAGTCCAACATCTCCATATCTATTGGTTTGTGCAGCCACCAAAACACTGCTGTAACCCAGAACTGGCCAGAGGTATGGCTGATTGGGAAGCATGCTGTGAGGGGGCTAGAAGAGCATCAGTGAAACGTCAGCTCTTGGAAACCTGATCAAGATTTCTCAGTATGCTGGCAGCTTCTGAAATAAACACAAATTACTGAGCCTCAAAGACTTCTAAATGATATAAAATAATTATGAGATTGGAGTGTCCAGCCAAAACTAGCTGCAAAAAACTAGAGTTTTTCCCCAGAAAGCTGGAAGTGTGTGTGTATGCATGTTAGAGACTTTTCTCTCCTTCGGAACCCCAACACCTGCTTCCTTCCTCAGGCTCGGCAGGAGGGATGAGAGCTGAATTCAGTTCAGGTACAGCCTGTCCTTTAAAGGTGTCTGAAGACAGGGCATGCCAGGGAAGTGCTGCAGAGCCTGTGCTTCCATGTGCTTTCCTGTCTGGCACCAAACATCCTCGTTAGTTTGAGCGACAGAGGCAGCACTGCCAAAAGGAGATAGTTTAATTACTGTTTTCCTCCTTCCTCTCTTATGAAGTGGCTATAAAACTACTCACTGCTGAACCTGAGCCATCCCAAGGAACTGACTGAGTGAAATATTTAAGAGGGCTATTTATTTAGGCGTCAGCTTCACAGGCTCCTTTCATAACTGTCTGTACAACTCTGAAGCTACTGAGTACTTCCACAGCAAATACAATTTGTGAGCACTGTCTTAGTTCCTGTGCACAAACTCTCTCAATCATGCACAAATGGATGGTGTGAAATGGATTCAAATACCTATGAGCCAATAACCAGATGAGCTGGTTCAAATCAAGGGACCCCAGTATGAGGCCACCCCCAACTGGAAGGCACTCAGACCTGGGTTTCTGAACTCCCCTCCTCTGGAACACAACTGATTGCATGGAGGCTTCAAGGGTGGGACAAAATGGGATTGGTTTATTGGGAAATAGGAAGTCAGCTTGCATGTACTTGCACTGAGTGCTAGCTTGCTCATAGCATCTAGGGACATTTTTCCATTTGGTAAAATGCCACTTTAGCTGTCACAAGATGGTAATTCCCTTGTGCTCCCTACCAGCACACAGTATATGGAATGTGCTGGTAGCCCTTCAGCTGGGGAGCCTCACAGCAAAGAAATGGGTGTGATTAACAGAAAAACAAAGCAGCAGATGGGAACAGACAGCATGGAATCCAAAGACCACCAAAAGAGCTGGTTGTCCAGATAAAAAAATTCTGAAGAATTACCACAATGACTTGGGTCAAGTTATTGAACTTTGAAGGGATGTGGTAAAGTAAAAGGAAGGAAAGCAATTTTCTATCTCCTATATGGGGTACATGAGCAATTAATACAGATATCTCAAAGACAATTTCAAGCCACTCCTTATCCTTTCAAGGACTGAATTGCAGGTCTTGAGAAGGAGGTGAAGCACAGATGTAATGTATCATAGCTTTTTAAAGTTTTCTCCTAGTGTTTTGCAAGATATTCTTATTAGACAAGTTAGGAAATAGGAACCAAGTAGTTGCAGAACTTGTATATGGTTTGGAAGCCATACACAGGAGTAGCTGTCAGTGGTGCAACTCTGCATTAGAAGCTGGGTACAGAAATAGACCCCTCCTGTGGACAGCAGTATTCACTGCTTTCCTCAGTGACCAGAAAGATGAAAGAAAGACCATGCTTATTAAATTTAAATCTGGTGCCAAGTTTTCAAAACACTGAAAGACAGGGTAAGAGTTCACAATGCTTTTGATGACTTGGACCAGAGGTGTGAACTGATGGAAAAGGGGAGCAACTTGGGAAGCAAAATGTAAACTGTAGGAATGGACAACAAGTCTCTTGTTGTTTCAGGTCTAGCTACAATTAACCAGCACCTTCCTAAATGTCAGGATTCCTGCAGGTCCTAAAAATATTGGCAAGGATTAGCACACATCATACAGGGCTTGCTGTCCCTGTAGATGTATGATAGCTGTATGATCTGCTCCTTCTCCAATGAGCTGCTGCATATAGCAAAAAGAGCCTTCTGGTAAAGCAATTGCTGTAGGAAAGGAGCTGAGGTGAATTAGATCTTCAGTGCTTTGTTTTGTAAAAGGTGCAATTTCTTCAGTTTCCTTGAGGACATGCAGAAAACTTTTGTGTTTTAAAATTTTCTTTTCATGGGGATCAGGTGTTCTTATCAATGTCCCTCCAGTCAGGATGTGGAAACTTGTGAAAACTGAACAAGAAGTTCCCTGCTTCAGAAAGCAAGAGTGAGTGGGCAGGCCTCTCCATACAACAACACTGAAGGTCCAGTGGAGACAAGGGCATCCAGGTGACTCTGCCAGGGCACTGTGCCATGGGGACAGACAGCAGGCGGTCCGTGGTGGTGCGATGCCCTGGGCACTGCATGCATCCAAAGCATCCCTGAGAGAAGGAAGCAGGAACAGTGTATAGCCACAGAAGTCTGAAGGCTGGATGTGATCCTTGTTTTGGGAGATCAGTGTATTCAGCCTTTCTGGTGGGGTGTAACTGAGACCAATGGCTGGAAGCAGGAAGAGGGCAATTCATACTTGAAATAAAGAAGTCCCTACTTTTTGAAGCAGGAAGGTAACTGTAATGCAGATTTTTATTGCCCAGCTTCTTGAAGGAGAGATTGGGTATTTTTTTGAAATACGTGCTTTAATGCAGGATGTCACCTGTGTGTGCAGCTGGGTCAAACCCAGCAGTCAGCAGTGTCACTGAGCTGCTACAGACTCTTCTTGGGAGGAGTGGCCTTCCTTCACTGATGCCTGCCATGCTGACCACCTCTCACCCCATGGACATTTTTCCAGGGCTACTCAGCTGTGAGATGGGTGTGTAGAGCTCGAAGGGGGCGTGCCATGGCTGGCAGCTCCAGATACACAGGCAGATGGTTGTCCTAGCCTCCCTGCAGCTCATGCCACAGCCACCAACAGACATTCCTCTCCATCAGTTCCTCACCTTTCTAGTTTCCCTTGGACTGTGGACCCTGCTGAAATCATAGCCCTTACTACGAGACAAATGAGTGAAAGGTAACAAACGAGCCATGCCATACGGGAGGGCAGGGAGTGTCCCACCGCTGCTCACTGCGCTCTGGAAAGTGCGCCCGGGTTGTGGGCAAAGCCAACAAATAATGAGTGTACCTGCCGGTAGGTGGGAATGGGCTCCTGGGGATAACAGCGGGAGCAGCGAGGGCTCTCCTCCGCTCCTCCGTGCTGCAAGGCTGTGCTGGCAAACCCCGGCTCCTACCGTGCCACGGCCACAGTGCCAGCCACTGGCAGATGGACAGAGGGACGGCATGAGCCCTGTGCCATTTTCTGCGCTCATGAGCTGGTGCTCCCTGCAGCTGTGTCCTGACAGAGACAGACGGACAGCCATGGGAGCCTTGGCAGGCCTGGCCAAGAGGCTTGGCTGATGGGATGGTGCACAGGAAGGTGGTGGGTGGAAGGTGCCCAGCATGTGTGGGCAGTGATTCACATCTCCTAATTTGGCCTGAGAACTTCTTTACATTGCTCACTGCTCTGTTTTAGGCCAAAACAAAAGGGAATTTTAGATTGTACATAGAGATGTCTATGTGGTTTCTATTTATTATATAAAAATCAAATGACACACTATCTAAATAAATCCACTGTCTATCTTTGTCGGTGAAAACCTCAAAAGATAAAAAAATACTGGTCACCAAGTATCAATTTTTTGTGCAAATTCAGAGCTATAATAAAGCAGTAAACCCTAAACCTTTGACAGGCAGAAGTATTTCTGTGCAGGCACTTCCAAAACAAATGCTATTGGAATAGCATTCTGTAGGAGGTGTTTGCTAACAGATGTGAGGACTGAGCATCACTTAGAGGGGTAATTTCTGTTCACTGACAGCATGGTGCTAATCCCACTAGAAAATAGGACAGCGGACTATCTATGAGGACTATCTATGAGATAATTATACTAAGTGATGGGAGACAAAGGCTAATTATATGTAACTTATCAGCTTAAAGAGCTGAAGTGTGGTGTTGACTTAGAGGGGACTAAACTGCAAAACATTTTTTTCTGTTAATTATGACATGCACTTATTACCCTTTTTATTTTGCAAAATACTTGTTTCCTTCCTGTCAGTTTTTCAGGGAGTGTTGTTGCTGTGCATTCTGCCTGAGGATGCTGGAAACTTCTCAGAGAATAAAGACATGTGCAATGCATATGAAAATTCCTGTTCATAGTTTTCAAGTGAGCTGCCTAACTTAGGCATGCTTTCCTTTTCCAGAGCAAGTAATCACTAGTGGTGGTATGTGACTCCACCAACACTATGGATTTTTTAATTTTTCTTGCTTCAACTATGCAATGAAATATAAGATTTAAGACCTAAGTTTAAAAAAGTCGTCAGCCTCAAGGACCTCAGTTCATCTTGCAACACCCTTTGGGTGTGAATGTAAAAGCTCTGAAAAATGAAAACCATGAGCAGTATTTTTACTGTTTGGCTTGAAGTCTCACTGGAATGTTTGTTCCACGCATCTCAAAACAGAACAAATGGAGCAAACAATTCCTGAATTCCTGTGAAAATGTTATGCAGACAAAATGTGGAAAAGAGGTTTTTGACCATGTCCTTCAAAGGCCGGTTTAGTCCTCTGCCATGTTAACATGTTGGGCAGTACTTATAAAAACATTGCTGCCACAAACATGTTTAGATACTTGGCTTTCGTAAGATGCAACAATAAATTAAAATTATACAAAATTGGAGAGGGAAAAGTCAAGAAGTTATGTATCACTATACCCAGCAGAATGTCGAGCTCTGGCCTGAGCTGAGGTCAGTGGAAGTTGTTTTGGGTGGGTATCCTATGCAAGGCCATTGAGAAGAGGGATGTGATATAGAACATGCACATTATGCCCCAGTACAGACCTTGGCTTTGCTCATGGGGCTAAGCAATCTCTGTAAATAAAATAAGCTTTATAATAGGGTTATATCCACAGGTGCCCATTTGCAAATGTGATCCCAGGTGAGAGAGGAAAGGCTGTTAGTGCCCTGTGTCAGTCTGTGCTCTATGGGATCTCTAGTTATGGAGGCATGAGGGATAAAGAAAACAGGTTGCCAGTTGTTTAATGTCATAGCCTCTTTCAACCCAGTTTATTTATACTTGAAAAAATAAGAATGTAAACATCTTCCACAAGACAAATATTTACTGTTTATTTTTACAATGTATGTTTTTATGAAAAGGGATCAATCTCCAAGTTAATTTCATTATTACTGTTTTTGTTAATGTGGCACACACATTTTCAGCTTAGGCAGATGCCTTGTGAAGGGGACTTAATTATTTGAGATGAGTTTATAAGCAGCTCAAAGAGAGCAACTCACTGCTTCTACCTGAGAATGACAGAGAGATCCTAGCTACATAGAGTAAATTAAATATAATCTAAATAGATTTATAATAATTTTTTTGGAGATTGTATGCAAACAGAGATGCCTTGTTTATAGACAAACCTGTTAATTTCAGAGAAACATGCATCTAGTTTCAGACACCAGTAAGGTTTCCAGAGAGTTTTGCAGTTGCTCTTGTGATCTCATGTATTTAAAGCGACACTCAGTTTCCTGCTCCTCCATGCTTAGAACTTTAAATAATAGCATAAAAATCTGAAGCGGTTGAGAATAAGAATGAGCAAAGTATGTTGGACTGGGTTTTTTGGAACACATTTCCTCCCCTTGGAGTCTGTGCTGTTCAAAAATGGATGGACTGAATCCAGTGTAACACGGACCAATGTGTGCAAACTCCAGCTATAGTTTTTAGGAAACAGATGTGAAAAGCTGGGCTTCTTGACCTGTGTTTGTTTCCCCTTGCCTTAGATGTCAACGGTGCATTTTCCCAGAGCCAGTCATCTCTGTTCTAGGAGGAGTTAAGCTGTGCCTGTTTCTCTCTGTGTGGAGGCAGCCTGACCAGCCTGTGCAGTTCTTGGGTGAGGTGGATCCTACGGAATGCGCAGACAGCCTCCCTCCAGCAGTACCAAGCTCCATGCTGGCTTGGGACCATGCACTTGTCTGAGTGTCCCAATGTCCCAGACAGGTAACTTTAGTCCTGCTCACTGTACAGAAGAGTGAGTTGGGGGGCAGAGCCTGAGGACCCCCCAAGAAGGCACAGAGGGTGCAGGCAGACTTGTAGAGCCTGTGCCAAAAGTCACACTGCCCTTATGGCCACCATCCCCTGCCCCATCAGAAAGCCTGGGAAGTCTGGCTGCACATCCTGATGGGGGACTTGGGGTGTGGGAAGGCATTCCAGCCCACACACAGGGAACCCTGCTCTGCACTAACATCACACTGGAGAAGATCCTTCACAGATAAGAACACCCTGCTGTTCTTGGTCTTGGAAAGGCCTATTTTACACATCTCTCCCTGTAAGAGTGAAAAACTCTTTCCAGACATATGGCCTAAGTTTTTTTGTCCACTCCTCCATTTGCATGTAGATACCCTCTACCCTTTCTCTACCCCTCACAATGTTCTTATTTTTGGAGGAGCAAAAATGGAAAAAGATAGTTTACTTAATTTTGTAATGGATAGCTGAATTTTCTGGGGGGATGAGGAATGTGGGAAAGAAAAGTTTGTTTTTGTTTCAGGATAAAGTTTTTGGACCTTGTTACATTTTCTGTGTTTTCCCTATAATCTTGGCAAAAAAATACTTAAACAAGATGAGGAGAAGAACTCCAGATGAATAAATCTGTGTGAAATTAAGGAATTGTTGATTTTCATTCAATAGAGGCTAATGAAGTACATTGGTTTTATCTGTTCATGGTGTCCCCGACTTCTGTTTTCCAGACACTCTGTTCTGAATGCTGGATGACACGTTTGTACAGAGGTCCTTGCTTTGAAGACTCCAGTTTTCTAGATAATATGAAAACTGGGAATCTCAAACATATTAGAGTAATTTTCAGTACAATTGTCTTTCCCAACAGATGTCTGAATGTTTATAATGCACATATACACTTATGTTGCACATAAGCATCATCAGTTTACAAAGGGGAAGTTATAACAGATAAAAGGAGAGTTGGCTTGTGTTGCTCCAGCAGTTTTGTGAGCAAACCTGACACAACCACTTCTGTGTCAGCTGACAGGCTCTGCTATGCTGGATAAACTACCTTTAGATGATTCTCTTGCATATAACACTGTTTCTTCACTTCTCTTGAAGAAATGTCATCCAACAAGAAACGTGGGTTCTAGACCTGCCATATAAAACAGATTTTAGAACCTTAATGAGGAAAAAAAGAGGCAAGATGTAAGAAAAAAAATGAAGATATAAACTCCAAGTACATTCAATAAATGAAGCAAAAATAAAATCCATGTCTCGCTATGTACTGAAACTTGGGAAATTCTGGCAAGAAAAACCCTTAAACAATCCTGTGTTGACTCTTGGAGATAAAAAGAAGATAATGTTCTTTCTTATATCTGAACCACTTGGATGCTGACAAGTCACACTAACAGAACTTGCAGCTAAGTTTCCTTTAGACAGAGCAGCATGAGATCAACCATCAGTGAGATGCTGGCTGCCTCCCTTCTCTGCTGCCTCCCTTCTCCAGCTCTTGGGCTCACCCACAGAGAGCAGCAGAGATACTGCTCAAAGTGTTAGCACAAAGTCCAGGTGGGGGAAATAAAGTCCCCTTACTGCAGATATTGGCAAGGTTCAAGCAGCAGTGTGGAGCCACACAGCATGAAGATGGAGTGCACAGGTGGTAAATGTTCACGGTGTATAAGCAGTGGAAAATGGAGCTGCTTGGTGACATGGAAAGGAAATACAGGGATCAGGATCATGCAGGATTATTCAAATCTCCTTTAAATTAGCATGATTGAGTAGGGATGCATCTGTGCACATGATGATGGTTGGAATTGAGCTTTTTAAACAGCCTTGTAAATTTAACATTATTGGCTGTACCCATTTCTAATAAGTATTTTTTCCAGTTTACTCTAATTTTAACTATACAACTTTTATCTTAATCTCCTAATTAATCTTTATAGCCAAATGAATCAGAAAGCAACATGTGGTTTAGCACTGTCACTGGAGTTACAAGTTTCTTTCAGGGTACATGCAAAACTACAGAATAATTAATATTAATTAATATTAGTATCAGAAAGGTATTTGAAAGCAGAATTGGGGACAAACAGCTTCTGTCTTGGGGTTATTGATTTTTAACTTCTTGACGAAAGATTAGATTGAGGAGCCTACTGACATTAAGTGCCAAGTGAGGAATTACAGTGGAATGAAAGTATTCTGAGCTCTCACCCTGCTTCTGTGTCCTTCCCAGGCACTGATATTGGACATAGGCACATAATAGCTTATCTGTGTAGGTGAAATTTGGGTCTGATCCAGCATGTCTACTGATGTTTTTCTACCAGAATTTAGTAAGGAAAATGTTTATTAACTTCAGATACATAAAAGTACATGGGTCTGAGACACTAAACACCCAAACCTAAATTCCCCAGGTATTCTTCTATACCTAGTGAAGAAAAATGGGTATCCACGTGCCTTAAAGGCATGAAGAATTACACCTGAAGGAGGCATTTTCACCCCAGAGACTTGAGGGCACTGACCTGGGCTTAGATGGCTGATTTCAGGTACATAAGTGAGGTAATAGAATTTCCACCCATCCTATTGCCAGGTGTAGAGAAAGGTCTGGAGAATTTTTGTCAGTTTAAGTAATAACAGCTTTCACTCAGATCACAAGAGTTCTTGGCACCAAATAAAAAGAAAAGAGTATGTTTGAATCAAAGCCTTCCCCTTCCACCCCTATTCACTCGCCTTTTCATTTTGAATGTTCCTGCCAGGGTCTGAATAATCTACAACATACTGACTGGCATGGTTCCCTCCAGCTGAAAGACAACTGGAAGAGAGAGGGGAGATTACCTTTTCAGCTTGCCAGCAGGCTTGCTTTTTAAACTAAACCACAGTGTTGTTGCAGCGGCGCTCCTGTAAACTGCTGTGTGTGCAGACAGGGAGACACAACCTGTGCACAATATTGGTGCCAACCCATCCATAGCCAGATATGCCACTCTCCACTGAGCAGCAGTGGAGATGCACTGCTCCCCTCTGGTCTGCCTGTTCTGGAATGGCCTGCCAGGGGAAGTGGTAGAGTCACCATCCCTGGATGTGTTTAAGAAAAAACTGGATATGGCACTCGGTGACATGGTTTAGTTGAGGTGTCAGGGCATGGGCTGGACTTGATGATCTTGGAGGTCTCTTCCAACCTAGTCATTCTGTGAATTCTGTTAATTCAGTAGGCAGCACACAGCAAAGTGGAATACACTCTAACCACAAAGTCAGTGGGATTGTTCACATTCTTAAAATTAAGCATGTACTTAGGATCTGACAGCCCCACCCTGTGAGGGTCTGGATGCCGCTCAGGACTGCACAGCTTTTGAACTCGGAAGTGTTCATTGCTCTGCAAACTGATGATGCTCAACTTTACTGTCAAGGCCACATCCCTGGAGTAAATGTCTCTGCTTTGCAGTTTCCTCTTGTCTCCAGAGGCCTCAGACAAGATAATCAGTGAGCTATACCTTCCAGTGTTCAACTTTAAGCACTCCTATGAATTCATTCTCCCACCATGTGTTGTGATCACTCTCTCAGAAATCACAACATTGTAACAAATCCATATCATAAAACTTATGGACATTTTCATGATAAGCAAATCTTTGTCCTAAATCTATGCCAATGAGTTAGCCAGCCTTCTGCTGGTACAACCTCTTAGGTTTTAATGAAAAGCCACACATGCAGTTTCACTGGACCAGAAAGTCTCCTTCAGCCTTTTATCTTTAAGCCATGCAGTACTAATGGAGGATTTAAACTCTTCAACCTGATGTACATACACGTGTTTTGTAGAACTACACATAAGGAAAAGCTATTAACTTGAATAGTATCTGTTGCATTTGGTTAGACTTCTATCTCCCAGAAACATACAGCCATTCGGAGTGTCTACCAAGGGTCTCATCAAGTCTGGAGCAACTGCTCTTGACAGTGTCCTCAATGAATGCCAAGCCAAAAATGGCAGAACAGACATATGCACTCTTAGGTCAACACCCATCATTCCCAGGGGGCTCTTCTCTGAAACGAGATTGGATGAATCAAACTGGTCTTTGCCCCACAGAGCCAGACAGGCTGGCTTCCCAGAGGAGCAGACAACCTCCCTGATCAGGTCCAGCAGTGTTAGTTGGCATCAAGTGGGGAAAAATGCACCCTTTCTGGTAATTTTGGAGAATTCCATATTCTCATGGTTTCATCTATTGTGAGACAGATATTCAAGTACAAGCACAAATTGTTTAAGTTTTATTCTTATTTTATTTTTTTATATAGTATAAACTGCACTACCTTCTTTGCCGGTGGAAAATACTATAACTATGATCTAAGCTATAGATGCGCTTAGTTTTCCATCATTTGAAGATCCAATGGTCTAAGCCAAGTCTTCTGAAAGAGACAACAATTCATTCAGAACAAGTTATTATATTATTCTGTAGGCACTTTAAAACTTAAATTCAGTAGCTAAAATACTATAAATGTATAAAAGATCAACAGCTGGATTCTTGTCCCCAAGATCAATACTTCTGGTTATAAATGCTAGGAAAATAAGAATATAAGTACTAAGAAAAATCCCTGACATCTCTCTCATCAATCAACATTTCTTGGAGGTGATATAGAAAAAAATATCTAGCCCCAGGTAAGTGCAAAATAAAATCTGAGATGTGGGGCCATATGAAATCTGCAAAAAAAGATTTCTTTAGGGTAGCTGCCTTCAGAGACTTGTGCACAATTTTGATTGGAAGGATGAAGAGAGAAGAGGATCAATAAAATAAACTACTCATAAATTATTTTAAATGTCTTTTTTAAATATATCAGGGTTGTTTTGTTTTGTTTTTTTTAATAATAGAGAATTACAAACCTTTCTTCATTAGATATCACAGCCAATATTTGAACAGTATGTTTACCTGAAAAGTCACCTACCCTGACTGAACCTTTTTGGTTCAGAAAAAGATTCAATTATAGTTGACCTGTGTACATTTTCTTGCTTTTCTGAATGTG
This sequence comes from Chloebia gouldiae, assembly GCA_003676055.1. NCBI lineage: Eukaryota > Metazoa > Chordata > Aves > Passeriformes > Passeridae > Chloebia > Chloebia gouldiae. The sequence continues at coordinate 51,992,390 of QUSF01000002.1, read as the reverse complement.
ATATGGTGTGCCAGATGATTTTTTTGACTGAGCAGTGTGAGCAGATCAGGGCATCCACAGGGGTAATCTGACTAGCATGCTCAATCCATCTGGATCACATCAGCTTGTTTCCCCTCACATAAGGACATAGAAAAGAGGCAAAGGAAAAAACTGATGAATTGCTCCCTCAGATTAGTTGGCCACTTACATCAACTTCAGGCTCATTTCATAAAATATGGCCCCAAGCCTCTTCTAACCTCACCATACTTCATGATTTTCAACTGAACCCACTCAAAAGCCTATTTAGACTCTATGATGCTTAATCAAGCATGTGAGCAAAATTTCCCTAAGGATCCCATCACACAGAATGAATTCTAGCAACTTTTAGGGAATACTTATTGACTTAGCTCAGCTACATTAAAGTTATGTTTTACACTCATTAAAATAATCCTCTTGCTTATTCAGGACCTTTTCAGCAATGAGATCATTAATGAGAACAACACATGAAACCTCTGCTCTGGACGAACATGTGCTGTCCTTGTAGAAGGAGAGCAGAATGACTGTCCACTCCATTCCCATACCCTTGGGTAGGGAGAGCTAAGTAATGCCTGACTGGCATTTGTCCAATCCCTTCCTACAGACCTGAGGTGATGGAAACTCTATGGGCTCCATGGGAAATATGTTCCAAAGCATCACTGCCCGTTAGGCTGCAAAGTTATTCCTAATGTCTTTTCCTAGTTAAGTACTGAACATCTTGGTCGAGAAATAGACTCAATTTGTTCTAAATCATTTGAAGAATGCCCAAACTAAACCTTCTGGGATAGATTAAGTCAATTTTTTTTTCTAACAGTGAGGAATGTGTTGCTACATTTTTACAGATATTCAAAAGAGCAAGTAGATACTTGATTAAACTTGAAAGTGCCAAATTTCTAAACTGAATTCCATGCACAAGGTGAACCTCTAAAGGTTTCAGGAGCTTTGTCTGAAATTAATGTAGTGTCACACTGCCTAATTGACCTTTTCTGATTAAAACATGTCATACAATCATAGGCAATATTTTCTTGATGAACAACAGCAATGAAAACTCTTCATTCACCAGAAGCCCCATTTATTCAGTAACAGCTGTACCTCCCCTCCTCTGTTTTATTGGGCTTTGTTGTGTCAAAGGACTCCTATTACACAAGATCACTTTTCTCAAGTGTTTCTCAAAATGCTCTTTCCTTTAACATACTGGAGAACTAATTTCTGCTCTTCTTAAATGTTGCCTTTCTGTGGGAGCCTGTCATATGACCCAGGCTGGGACACTTAAACATCTTCCTCCATGAAGACAACAGTGCAATATCCAGCTCACAATTCAAGGGTTGGGTGCAGTCATCCAGTCTTTATGGTTGTTGCAGTAATCATGTGTTTCATCCCATCAATAGGATTGTACATATGGGAAATACTGTGAGGATCACAATTTAACCCTCAGCTTTGGGATACATGACAAAATATGTTCTTCACTCTCCTTCCCACTTTTTGCACAAGAAAAAACAACCACTCAGTTTTCTTATTGTAGTGGGCAAAACTACAATTCCCGGTGCTCTAGAAGCAGGATTTGCTTATGTAGAAACTCCTTGCTGGCAGAATGATTGCTGGTCCCTTCCTTCTCCTGCCTGTCACGCACAACAGCTGGGACTGATATGTCAGAATCCATCTGTATCTGCTGTTTGTGTACAGAGCTAAAGGAAAAAGCAAGCTATAGGACTTGGCTCTCTTTAAGCAGCAAAACACAGCTAACCCCTCGTCTCACGAGACCAAGAGAGCTGATATTCCCCATCACGGGATGCCTCAGGAATGGAGATGCTGGCTAAATTGAAGAGATCTGGTCCAACATGCTTCCAAGAAGGAAGAATGAAAACTGGTCTGCTTTAATGTTTTCACAAGAACTAATAAAGCTGTACATTTCTGACCTGTACTGAACTTGCTGACCAATACTAAGATTTTAACAGCATGGGAACAAAGCTCACCCTTAGGGAGATGGAGTTCTAATAAGCCTGCTGACCTGCCAGCTCCTGCCCTTTTGGGGGTGACAGCTGCCTCCACAAGCCTTTTGCCCCTCTCCTGCTTCCTCCACTTTTTCATCCTTCTTTCTCATGCTCTGGGGTACAATAAGTTATAATAATTGCTTAAAACACTCTCTGTGTGTGGTCACCTCTGCCCTGAATCTTCTCCTTGCAGAGGTGACAGAGGCAGGTTCATTATTGTAGCTCTCCCCTGCCTGTGTCTCCTCAGGACCTTGAGGCCCCGTGTGCCTCTTCCTACTTATGGACTGGTGCATACCTCCAAAACTACAGCACCAAGGAGCTCCTGCTCGTGCCTCTCCTTTCTCCTTCAAGTAACTCTACATGGGATATACTATTGCTAGTACACCTGAGGAGTGAGATGTGCCTCAGTGATGGACCAAAACTGACTGAAATCTGTTGCTTTCTGAAAAACAAATATTGGCAAACGTGTTTGCACACAGTGCCCTAAATTTTAGTTTTCTGTGTCAACAGAAAACAACACACAAGCACTTTTTCCTAGAGCCCTGAATTGTGTGGATATGAATTGCCGTGCAGATTATTTCTTTTCTGCTTGTCCAACTGTGAGCTTATACAGGACCTTGAAACTCAGTGAAGCAATATTGACCTGCAAATGACACATTCTGCCCACCAGAAGCAATTATTAATTTAAGCCACTGTGTGAATGAGTCAGGACTTTAGCACCTATTAGTGAAACACCTTTAGATTTTGAGATTTTCTCCTGTCCTTTCTAAATACAGATTGTGGGGCTTCCCCCTCTAATATGGTGTGCCAGATCCCATTGGCATTTTCTAACTGGGCTGGTGACTCTCTCCAGCAATCAATGTACAAGATTGCCCTCTTGTACAAGGGAGGCAGGACAGCTAAAATCTTCATGAGGCCCTGGTACAGAAGAAGACCAAGGTCTCTGTCCTGGATTGAAACCACAAAACCTGTGCTAAGGGCTGGCTGCAAGTTGCTTATGGAGGCAAATAATAGCTGGCAAAATTAGGTGTGCTTCAGCAGCTGCAACTCCAAGCAGGCCCACAGAGAGGGGAGATGGCAGATGTGTGAGCAGATGTTTGTCAGCCCCTGATTAGTGCTGGAAGCCACTTTAGTCTCTGTCTGGCTCCATGCCAGAGAGAAAAAGGTGTCCCAGCACTATTTCTCATCACCTACAAATAATTCTTCCCTTTACTGCACTCATCTTAAGCCTAGTTTGATAAGGGCTGAACCTTAAGCATTTCTGACAAGGAAAGCTGGTTTGGTTTACTTTGTGTATTGAACAGCAGCCCTTGCTGTGCTGAAGGCTGCTTGTAGCAGTTGATTATTTCCACATGGTTATCAACAAGCCTGAGCAGTCGCACCGGGGCCAGGGGGCTGCACAGGGAGGGTGACCAGGTCCAGAAGACCGTGTGTAGGGTCAGAGAGCACAAACAAAAACAAAACAGGGAGTCCTCAAGGCTTATGGCAAATTGTTATCTGCTGAGGCTGAACCCTTTCCTACAGCAAGACTCGCACATCGCAATGCAGATACTCTCACTCTCTCTCTTATTTTACAGGTGTCAGCTAGTTCTGAACCTTTTGACAATTTCTAAGTTTGTCTCAGACAAGTTGCCTAACCTCTCTATTTTTTCTCTCCAAGGCTGCCATCAGGGAGAACTTTTCTTTGTGCTACACAGCCAGTGTAGCAGTATACAGCCAGTGGTCCAGCTATAGACACCTTCTTTTGGGGATCAGGGATCCCAAGTCACATCTCAGAAAAAAAAGGCAGGGCCAGTCAAGTCCCAAAGCTCTGCCTGAAGTTATTCATTTGTGAGGAGCACTCTAGCCCTTTTCCCCTTCTATCTTCCCCTTGCCAATTATGATGTGGAAACTTTTCTGCTTCTCTCCTCTCCATGAACAAGTTATAGTGCCAAAACTCAAGTTAAGAACATGCCTCTGTCAATATACTCTGTAAATATATCTCCAAATAGTCATGTTGGTCAAAACATATTTCAGTATTTTGATTCAAATGCAGATGATCTCATAGGGGGAATTGCAATGAAATGAAGCCATTTATTAAAGACAGAAGACCTGGGAATCAATTAAACCAAAACTAAGGAAAACATTTTTATATACATCTATTCAATACATATTTTCTTTTGATTTTTACAGAATCCCTGGTCCCTTGCTAAGACATCACTCAAAACACTGATTATGTTTTCCTGTCTCCATTCAACATAACAGAGGTCAAATAATGGAAAGTGGTATTTTTTCCAGATTCTATATGGAAACTCAAATGGGCAAGTAAAAGATAGCCACACATATAGCCTAACTTCTGATATTTCATATTCACCTTGACAAATGCTAAAAGATACACATTGCTGACAATAATAAGACTAGATTTATAAACTGGGACTTAATTACATTGGCACTGCTTGGAACACAGCTGGACACTTTAAAGGATGACTAAAACTAGTAATGTAGAAAACTACGGTGTTAAAAGAGTTATTTACTCTACTTCTGTAAAAGAATTATAAAATTTACCAGAGAAAAATCAATGCAATTCAGTCACTTCTAAAGCCCCAGGAATATTTTTTCAATTCTCACCCTCATGAATGAGCAAAAACCAGGAGATTAGAATTAAAGTAGCCTAAGTCTTGACTTTGCAAAGTTAAATGCAGATGCAATATTCACTCTCAGGCATGAAAAATTATTCTTTATCATCTCACATTCAGAAAGGACTGGAAAAATGTCCCACTTGATATGGTGTCAACAGGGAAGTAGATATTCATTTCATACTTCTACACATAAGAAGAAATCTTATCAGGATTGTCAATTTGTGCATCCATGCCCCCAGAACTCAGCTGTATAAATGTAAAAGACCACAGTTCAGAACTGAGAAAAGCTAGAAAACCTATTCACAGGCTGAGGAAATGAATTCCTGGGAATCACTTTGAAGAGAATGGTCTCTCCCTGAGGGCCAGGGAGTGCTGCCTGCTGAGGAGGAAGGGTTTCTAACCCAGAACACCTGGGTTCCACTTAAATTATCTCAGTAATAAATATCATGAAAAACCATAAATTATACCTGCTTGAGCTGTGTGCCTTAAGCAACTAACATTTGCAGAGCACAATGAAATTCTTGAAATGAAAGAAAGCACATGTGGCGCATGAAATTAATTATGCCATTGCCTAATTTCATTCCAGAAGAAAGCTCTGGCTACCTGGAATTGCAGTGTGTGTGCTGCAAAGCACAGGTAGCATTTGGGACATTTCCTTTCATGATGAACATATTTTTACTATAATAAAATTCACAAAAAGAGTATTTTTTCTCTGTATGTTTGAAGTAAGACTAAGTAGACATCTTCCTCTCAAACAGGGAAAAATTCAGATCTGTCTAAAGATCATATATTGGTTAATGCAAGGAAGGTGTTGTGATTTTACTGAAATTCACCAGTCCTAAAACAGACTGAAAAAATTATCTCATGAACAAATACAGCTAAGAAAGGTTAATGTTTGTTATGACAGAGGTTTCATACTATCATAGAATAGTCTGAGTTGAAAAAGACCCAGAAGAATCATCGAAGTCCCACTCCTGGCTCTCCTCAGGACGCTCCAAGATTCACACCATGTGCCTGAGAGCATTGTCCAACTGCTTCTTGAACTTTGTCAAGCTTGGTGCTGTGACCACTTCCCTGGGGAGCCTCTTCAAGAGGCCATCCACCTTTTTGGTGAAGAACTTTCTCCCAATATCTAAACTAAACACAGCTTGGACACAGCTTCAGACTATTCCTTAGGTTGCCACAGAGAAGATATCAGTGTCTGCCCCTCGTCTTCCCCTCAGGAGGAAGTTGTAACTGCAGTGAGGTCTCCCCTCAGTCTCCTCCAGACTGAACAGACCAAGTGACCACAGCTCCTCCTCAAAGCCCTTCACCATCCTCATGGCTCTCATTTGGATGGCCCCTGACAGTTTTCTTACATCGTGTCACCCAAAACTGCCTCCAGCACTGGAGGTGAGCCCGTCCCAGTGCAGAGCAGAGCAGAGCAGAGCAGAGCAGGACAATCCCCTCCCTTGCCTGGCTGGCCATGCTGTGCCTGATGCCCCCAGGAAGGGTTGGCTCTCCTGGCTGCCATGGCACTGCTGGCTCATGTTCAACTTGCCACTGACCAGGACCCCCAGGACCCTTCTTGTGGCTCTGCTTTGCATCCTCTCATTCCCCAGTCTGTATCTACATTCAGGGTTGCCCTGTCCCAGGTGCAGAATCCAGCAATTATATGGTGATTGCCCAGTCTTCTCACTTGCCAAGGTCTCTTTACAGGGCCTCTCTGCCTTGGAGGGAGTCAACAGCTTCTCCCAGTTTAGTGTCCTTGACAAGGTTATTTAGTATTTCTTCTAGTCCTGCATCCAAGTTGGTTATGAAGATGTTGAAGATTCACCAGTCTTTGAGATGTTTGAGATTTCCCACACTGCAAGAAGTCTGGAGGCTACAGCTTGTCCCCACATGAATGTAGATACCTTGGTGAGATGCAGGTCTCCTCGTTTCCCATGACCTCAGGGAAGGGAGCAGACTTCTCAACAAAGTCCATCTCCTGCCCTGCATGTGAGAGATCTACAAGCTCTGTCAAGCTCCTTCAACATTACGAATGGTAACCTGAAAATAGTATCTGAATTGCTTTTTCTTTTTCCATAGATGCCTCTAACTCTGCATATTCAGGATGAAAAGTTCTAATTCTCACTTGAGAATTGGAGTCTGAACACAGCTTTCAACACATGCCTAGGGGAATTGAAAGGCCCTTGTTCTAGCCTATAAGAAGTCCTTCCAATAGCTACAAGGAGCTCTGGAAAAAATGTTGCAGACATACTCTGATTCCCACTGGCCACATAATCTTTTCCAGGAAGATGATGAGTTCTTTTGTCCATGTGTGCTTGAGAGAGCTGAAAGCAGGAAAACTCTGGGGCACTTATATATCATCAATTAATGCCCGTGGTGAGCTGGAAACAGAAGCATCACAACCAGGGTGAGATGAATTAAATATGACATTAAAGATGAGGTCATCTAGGGGATTTGCATGGGTGTGCTATTCCTTTTCATAGTTCATTCCATGGTTTCTCAAGAATCCACAAAAGTGCTAAAAAAAACAGCCACCTGGTCGACACTCCTATCTGACTAGGCAGGAAGTGACACTCCTATGGGTCAGACTTATGAGGGAGCCTAAAGCTGGTTTTGTTCCAGACTGGGAAAAAGCCAAAATGCTTTCACAAAGCAGAATGAAGTCACATCTTCTGTCTTCATATTATTTGCCTTTATCTCAGTGCCTCAGGAGTTATCCTGTCAAAAAATACATTTGCAAAACATTTTCACCCTCAAACCAGTATCTGGACATGAAATAAAAACTGCCATTAAAAAGTTGAAAGCAGCTCTTCAGTGTAGGTTGATCTGACTGCAGAAGCAGAGTCTCCTTTATAGTTTGCAAGTTTTAAACACTTTTTTCCACAGATATTTGACTGAAAGTGCAGAAAACCACTTTCTACTATCCACATTTGAACACACTGCAAAAGCACGTGACCCAAGGAAATGCTTTTCAGAACATTTTTGTTTCAAAATTCTGTTTTATTGGAAACCAAACCGAAGCATGTCAATATTGACCAACCTTGTCTTAAGTCCAAGATGGAATTTTTTCTGGAGAAAAGCTGTAATGCCAGAATAGCCTGATAATTATCACATACTCTCCTGCTTCATCCAGAGCAATTAGGAGCCCAGAACAGACCGGACCCTACTTCTTGAAGTCCTACTACGGATGTCTATCTCTTAAGAAAACATCTCTGGCTCACTTGAGTGTTTTAATTAAAAGTTTCAAACAGATTGGTGTTTTCAGCTTTAGTGCTACAAAAGGTAATTAAAAACCCAAAACAGAGTTATTTTCCCTGCAGTACGTGAGCTGCTATCTCTAGAGAAGGTCCTGGTTTCCCACCACAGTCAATGGCTGGGACAGCAAAGACCCAGCATGTTCACACTTGCTGACAAAAGCCTTTTGAAGCAGAAAGCTGCAGCTTGAGACAACAAGACCCTTGCCCTTTCCTTAGCAAACACACACACACACACTCCGTTGCTGCTGCTGGAGGCGTTTCCTGTCCCAGCACGACCGTGTCATCTCCGTTTATCTCATATGACTTGATCAAGTTAGTCTTTGATAGCTTGTAGGGAAAATGGGGCCTCATTCTCTGTCAGCCTGTTGACAGCAAAACAAGATCTGTTTCCTTTGGGCTTGTGGTATTTTTGTTGGGTTCTTCTTAACTTTCACATATCAATCAAAGAAACAGCCTCAAACTGCTCCAGCAGTTCAGTGCAATAAATTAAACATCTGCTGGTAGAGATGGCCTCATGCTGAGGTTGAAATTGGCCATGTGGGTCTGGGAAGGATCCTCTAGCTTTTTTTCCTCCCATAAAAATAAACTTTTGGGGGCATTTATGGTCAAACCTCTGAATTTTGCAAGGATTTTTTAAATGTTTTTGAAAGCTTATCTGCCATTTCATTTTAGATCAGCAAAATTGTTTTGAAAACAGGAGTTCTCACCTGTTGGTTAAATCCTACTAAAGTGCTACGCCCGGGACTTCTGAGGGAGTTCTGGCATCTCAGTGCACAAAGGCACCCTGGGTTAATTATGACACCTCATCCCTGTCCAGGTCTGTCACCAGTTGTGAGAGAGAGGCAACTCTATGGCAGATCAACAGGCTTCTCTGCACAGGCTGAGCAGTGGTACTTACCCTGTGCATATCAGCAGGAATTGCAAGGTGATGACATTCATCCTAAACATTTTTCTCCTGAAACTATATAAAGATACCTCACTCTGTCTGCCATGCTCCAAGAGCACCTGCAGCACCATGACCATGACACAACAGGCAGTACCTTAGTCCTGTGCATATAATTTTTTAATGGATTGGCTGTTCATAAGAGGCTCATGTGATTTAATTTTTCAAGAATCTGTATTCACTAAAGAGTAAAATTGACAACCTGCTTATTGTTTCTGCTGCCATAGTTACTGGTGCTGGTTTTATTACTATTATTGCAATTATTTTTTATTTATCAAAGTACTGCCATGGAAGAAAACTGCCATGTTCCAGTTATTTATCCCACAGAGGATGATGTCCAAGTAGATAATGTAGAAGAGAGGAGATAAATGCACAGACAAATTCAGTGGTGTGGTGGCAGTCAGAAACACATGAACTGTACCTTGTGTTGGCTCTCAGGTGTCAGGAGGCAAGGCAAGGGGTTGAGCTGAAGGGGAGAGGTGGTGGGAGAGGCAGATTTGCACTGGTAGGCTTTTATTCATACAGTCTCTCTTTCCAAGGTGATGAATGCCAATTTTGATGGGAGAAAATGTAGAAGTTTCTCTTCCAATCCAAGCAAAACTCATTGGACTGAAATTTGTCCAATGATGGTGTCAGAGCAGATAAAACTAAACTCCTTGTATGAAGAAACAGTATAACTAAAAATAAAACCAGATCATTTCTTATCATTGTATGACACCCATTCCCCAGCAATCAGGCACTGCTGAAGCACTGTGTTAGAGAAATTACTGACAGTATGGGGAAACACCATCTGCTTGAATTACTTGTTGGTTCTTTAGTTCTGGTTCATTATCACTGATCCTTTGTAAAGAAGTGTTGTTCTAAAAATACATCTGTGTAGCAAACCTCACCATTTCCTCATGGCTTGGCTTAACAGCACTCAGCTCTGCACATCACCCCCCCTGCTCTGACACTGTTGGGACAAGCTCAGCGACAACTGCTGAGTACTGGGCCCTTGGTTAGCAGACAAATGACTTTTTTCAGAGATAAAGGAATGTGATCTCATAGGAGGGTTTCTTCAGTACCAAAAAAGAGCAATCCTATCTTTTGTATCAAGTTGCAATGAATCAGATAAGGCCCGATCTAAATGCATGTCAAGACAAGGTCAAGACATTTTTACTGCCTTTGTGCCACTTTGTGCAGTGGAGTATCCAACAACAACCACAGCTTCATGGCAGGTCACAATGTTGTTATGGAGATATACCCCACAGTAACTAAGAATTAGCTTAGTTTTGTTATTATTCTGAATTAGCTCAGAATAGCTGTCTGCAAAACCCACCTGTGAGAGGTGGAGATCAGCCAGTCATATCTCTGCTCTGCCTTCCATCACTCTGTGCCTGACTTCTGCAAACCCAGATGTGAGCAGAGGCTGTCATTTGTTCAGAGGCTTGCCTAGTGACAGGCAGCACACCCACCCAGCATGAGCAGCAGAACATGGGATGGATCCTACCACACACATCAAGAGAAGACTGTCAAGGATTTCAGTTGGCCTGTTAGAAACTCTCCCAGAAGTTCATGGGATTCTGTTGATAAAGATGCTTGCTGCTTGCTGGAGCCCAAGCAGAGGGGGGATGATTGTATAGACAATTAACTTTTCCAGCACTTCAGGTGCTCAGAAACACAAAACTAAAGGACATGAGAGAAAGAGAAATCAACATACATGTCTGTAATTCCCCTTAAGCAGAGCATTTATTTATTTAGGAGAAAAGCTGCCTTTGCTTAGTTTCCCATATGACAATTCTCTGCTCAGTCTTATCTTGGAGTGACTCATAATATGGGTCAAAAGGTGAAGAGAAACTTTATGGTAACCTCTTCATAACCCTCTTGTAAAGTCTGTTTACTTTGGCTCTCCATTTATATCGGTAATCAGTGGGCAATTTCCCCTCATCTCTCTATTTTCCACCCTTCTTTTTTTTTTTTTTAATTGAAAACTTGGTAAAGTTGAAGCTCCTTTTGTACCAAAAGTGCCCCCCCTCCCTTCCTGCCTCGTTTGTCATGTGCATTCCTCCATTTCCCTTCAGGCCACATCCACAGCTACTGAAGGATGGCAAAACTCCATTTTCTCCATAGGTAAGTCCATCGGTGCTGCAGGAGGGCTGCTCTCCTGCCCCAGGGAAGAGCAGTGCACTGACATGGCTGGGTGCAGTCCCTGGGGGCTCCTACCCTGCCCGTGCATTGGGTGATTTCTAACATGCTCCAAACACAAAATCACTCCTGCTTGAGATAATGTATTCTGATACCTTGAAGTATTTCTCAGCCTGCCTTTGGGCTGCAAGGGTTTGCAGTGAACAGCTGATCCTCAATAAATGTTCTTGGGAAAGATGACAAGAGCTTCCCAGCAATGGCTTTGCCTCCATTCTCTCTTGAATCAAAATTAAGGGCTCTGCCCAGCCATTGAGCCATCAAAACCAGGTCTCAGGAAGAAAGTGCTCATCCATTTCACTCTGCACATCCTCTTGCTAGATGGAAATGACCACCAGTCCTTTCAAGTTAGCAGTCATGACTCTGAATCACTGCTGCTGACAGAAGAAAGGCAACTACCCAGCAAGTGTGACACCCCCATCTCCCAGAGTCACGAGACTGTAGGCAAGCCAACGCTCTTCTGAACATCCATCAGTGTGCATCTGATTCTCAATGTGGGCTTAAACAACATTAAACCTAATGGAACTGAGCATGTGGATATCATTAAACTTATGCTTCAGTACTTCACTGACAAATTTAAGCAGGCATATAAATATTTTGTTGAACAGAGGCTTGTGAACACCAGCCTAGAAGGACATTATTGTTTATTTTTCAAGTACGGAGAGTTGTTCTTAGTCATACATAAGTACAGCAGTGTCTGCTGCAATGGACACATACCAAAGGGAGGGAGAGATGGGCAGAGAAAGCTTCTTTCCTAGATTTTTCATGTATCAGTGGCCAAGCATGTGCAGATGCCTGGGAGATGAGTCTGGAAAATGCAAGCAAAACAAATGTGCTGAGTGAAATGGAAACAGTCCTTGCTTTTACAGTTACATATAGCAGTACCACCTCAGTGTTAGCAGCAGCAAACTTTTCCATTCCCCATCTGCTAGCATTCATTTTCATTCCTGCTGTAGGCTACTACAGAAAATACGAGGTCAGGGAGTCCTTGCTTTTTTCTTTATTCATCTGTTTCTCTTTTCACCCTTAGAGGAAATTTTTCTGTTCTTACACTATGGCCATTTTCAATTATTTGTGGTTTTATATCACTGAAGAAATTAAAAAAAAAAAAAGGAAAAAATAGGAGTAGATTTTTTTGTACAGACCTAATGTCTGAATCACAGTCAGGGAAAGGGCAACTTCCATGCATTGTTCCAAATGGCAGTAGTGTTGTGCCTTTCCAGACAGCTTTGGGGTTTTTTTTCTCACAGACATATATAGGAAAAGGAGGATGTCAGTTAAAATTAAACTTCTAACAACCATGTAATCTCCTTCAGAGTTCTGGTATCTGAGTGCCAAACCTTTTGCTGCTCTTTTTAAAGATGATCTGAACAAATGACTAGAGAAGGCTTGCAAAAAATTATGCAAAAATATTCCAACAGGTAAATTAGGGAAATCCTTGGCATTGACAAATGGTATTTGCCATTGACAATTGGAATTAGCAGTGGTGGCATGTGGTTGGTTTGGCTATGCAGTGCCCTGCTAAAAAAGGTTAACAGCAAAAATAAATGCTTTATATTAAAAATCTCCCACAGGCTTCCTGGCTTTCTGTCAGGCAGCAGCTCCCAAAGAAGTTATTTTGTTTTTTAAATAAATAAATTGTTTTCTCATGGATAATGGCAGAGAGGCAGGTTAAAAGCTCAGTGCTTTTTTTTTAGTCAAGTAGGATTCACAAATTGTGTATATTGTTAAAAACTAAAAAAAGCAGGTTTAAAAAAAAAACCAGCCAATGCCTTTATTCCTGATGGCCTGGCTATTTTGAACTGCAGTCCATAAGGAAAAAGGCACACGTAAGTGCCCAGCAAGTACAAAAGCACCCATCTCAAAATGTCCCTTTGTGAGACTTGTTCCCTCCTGTGTTTCCCTGGAGTGCTGCACATTAGGAGAAAACATTAGGAGTGCTGCACAAGAGGCAGAAATAAGCAGCAATTTTCCAATTAACAAGGGATTACATCTCTGGCAGCATACAGCAAAAATGAAGTCTATTTGAACAAGCTGATGAGCATGCTGGAGGGACAATGCTTTTTAATGAGTCAGGATGCTGAGCCATGCTCCTGTTATGCTGGCCTCTCATCAGTCACAGGAGCACAGTCCTGCCCTTTCCATCCGTGCAGCTTTTCTCCTTACAAAACTGGTACACCTGAAATAATGAGCATCCACCACTTGGTTTACAGCAGAGTAGTGGGAAGAATGAATGTCATCAAATTCCAAGTTTGACCCACCAAGCCCTGCCAGGTGACCAATGCCACAGGATACATCCTCCAGGAGCTGCAAAGAGATCACTGGGCATCCCACATTTATGTCTTACCAGTCCAGAGAAACAGTCAAGAAGAGCAGGAGCTAAACTGTTACATGCCTTGCAACTAGAATGCTTTCACAGCACCACATATGTGGTCATAAGAACAATCATCTGGATGCCTACACATTTCCCAAGCCAGTGCATAAATTCCAAAATGCTGTATAAACATACTTTGTACAGCACTCGTGGGTGACAGAAAAATTCTTCTCATAACCACTGGCCAGTGGTTTCCTGAGTAGAAAATGTATGCCAGAGGGAGGCAGAGGAAAAAGATGTGTTAGAAAAGCCTAAGTGCAAACTGAGAGGAGAATCAGGAAGAAATAAAAGAGGCCAAATTAGCCACTTCAGTCGCTCCCCTGACAGGACTACAATTGCAACAGAAGTGAAATTTAACCCAAGAAATAGCACTGACAGACAATGTTTAGCAAGTGCAGGAATTTATTTGACAGCTGCAGAATGGTTCCTTGAACAGCTAATCATGACTATACATTTCTGTAAGCCAGGCTTTGGACTCCCAGCTTTGCTCCTGCTCACACCTATCCCAATACTGAGGTTTCACTTTGAACTGTAAGTTGGGGTGAAATGCCAACTTACAATTGTGATTGCCAACTTACAATTACAATGGTAATGCTGGATTTAGTCCAAGACCTCCAAGAACACCAGTGTCAAAAGGGCTGTAACCTCAGCAATCTACTAAACAAGACCTGGCTCTGTTTTTCTGAAGTGGTTTTTCTGAAGATTTGTTGGGGTTTTTTTTAGGTTTTTTGGTTTTGGTTTTTTTTTTAATTTTATTTTTCTAATGGCTTCAGTAAGAATACCAGAGCAAACTTTCTTGTAAAACTTACCCCCAAAAAAATCTAAAAATCTCTTTGCTTTAACTGCCCTAAGCAAAGCTGTTTTCAGATCATTTAAGTAACTTAGGTTTCTTAACTTTTTTTCCAAAATATCTGAGGGTTTTCATCCTCCTAAAATTGTAAGTTTCTATATAGTGGGGATAGTGTTCCCAGTTCTGCAAGCACTTGTTATCTGGTGCTTTACTATTACATCCAGTCCCAGAAAAGTGCACAAAACTGTTCATAATCTTAAATATTTTCAGCACTCACTTCTCAGATTTTCTGAGAGGTTCCTAAATATGTCTGTGTAGGTCACAACTGGTCTAAGGTAACATGGTCCTCTAGACACAAAGGTGGGATTGGTTTTCAAATCTGGTATCATTGTTCAATGAACAATAGATATTTACTGTGTCAGAAGTTCTCCAATGTGAATAAAATAATAGAAAAAACTGGCCAATGACTAACAGGGGAGCCAATAACTAATCCACCACCCTGGCCTGCTCAGGAAAACCAGGTGTGTTAGGTGAGGAATCATCACATCTCACTGCCCTGCTTTCAGAGGTCTTTTCTCAGCCACAGCAAAAATGCTTGGGTGTTGCCCTGAAGGCTGAGCTGCACCACTGCCATTCCCCCATTGAAGGGATGGACATTCCCCTGAGGGAAGCTGTTTGTACAGCACAAAAGGGTTGGAAAGGCCAGCCAGACACTGGCCAGAGAGGTCAGGCAAGGACAAGGCTGGACAATGTGGTGGGAGGTGCACAAAAGAGGAGAAAAGCCATTATTTCCATGCTAAAGCTGGTGAGCAGGAAAGCTCCCTCACTGCCCTTCCTCCTGCTCCCTACACGGAGAAAGAGGAACAAGAGCTTATGGACACTTATGGTAGTGATGATCCTCAGACAGAATGCTAATTCAGAAGATTGATCCCCAAAATATTAGACTGTAATGGTAAGGATTTGGAATCACTATAAGATTTTTGAAATAGGAACCTTGTAATAGTGTTGATGTCAAGCCAAACATTGCTGTTAGCAGAAGTGAAGCTTGCTGGGTTTTAACCTTCATCATCTTGTCCCATTTGAGGCCGAAGTCCCATGTAACCTTAGCAGATGCAGCAGATGCTTTCCGTGGCCACTCAAGCAAGGCTGAGTGCCTCAGAGATGCAAACCTGATGGGCTGCAGCATGCTTTTTTAATCTGTGATGGGACCAGAAACCAGTATTAGAGTGTGGAAGGATGTAATAAAAGGAAAGGATGTTGCCTATAACCCCATCACACATCAAAGTTTAAAGAGGATTCCACAAGATCAGGATGGAATGATGTTATGCCTTTCAGTCACTGTTGAGAAAGATGAAAATGGAGAAACATAATTACCCAGGAGGGTGATTTGCAGAAAATCATTATGTTTGTCTTGTCATCCAAATTTCTGTGGGTAGGATCAAGAATTTTAAGATCTCTGTTCTGTTCTCATCCATGTTCTAGAGTCTCCTCTGCAGCCTCTTACAGAATGAAAGTTCACAAGAATAAAGGAAACAATCACTGACAGACAGGACATTTGATAGCTAATCTTGTGATGAAAAAAAAAATATTCTCCTTCTGGCATAATTTCTGTTTTATGTTCCAGGCAGGTATTTGGTGACAACACAGTTTTAGTGAGTTATTCCATTTTGTGAAAGAGAAGAACAGCAAAAATGCCCTACTCAGTTACTTAAAGCACATGATGTGCAGCAGTGAGCAGTGGAAACGGGAACATTTGTTACTCTAAAAGGTCATACTTCAAAATTAAATCGTGGGTTTTATTCTGTGCCTAATGGGAATGATAACAAAAAGATTAACTGCCTTTATTTATACTACAAATCAGCTCCACTGAAACCACTTCATGTTCAGGTTCTCTTTACTGCATTGCTTGAAAGACTGTGAGGGGAACATAAAACTGACATCCAAACCATCTGCTCATCAGTATTTCATCTCTTTTGCTCTACTCTCCTCACACACAGGAAAATTATCCAGCTGTCTCTCTGAACACATTGATATATGGGATCTCAGACATGCCAGGATTTGTGATATTCTTTCTGCTGCCAAAAAAATTCCTGTGCACATTACCTGGTTAAACCTTATTTTCCTCTGCAACAGAGAAACTACCTGAGCTGGGAGATTGAGATCATGGGATTTATACTAATAATTGCTGATCTAACTTCATATAAAGAATTTGATTCCAACAGATGAGTGTAATAAAGCATTTTTAGGTGACATTAAGATACTGATCATTTAGCCAAAGTTAACAGAAACAAAGACTGCAGAAATAAAAATTCTTCTACCAAAAAAAAAAAAAGAATTTAAGTATAATATAACATAGATATGACTGCTACATCACCAGTAAAATGCAGCCAAACCTACCTATGGTTTGTCCAGGATCCTGTCCTGCCTACTTTAAAATAGCAAAAGACTTGAGTAGAAGTGATTTACTAGGTTCTGAAATTAATTACAATGCAAAATCCTTTCCAGTAATACCGAGAAAGCTGTGGGTTCCAGAACCTGATCTCTGCAGCTATTGTTAGACCAAAGGAGAAATGTTCCTTGCCTTTCAGAGGCTCATCTAGCATCCCCAGTGGTAGCAAAGAGTTAACCAACAGACACTCATGCTTCCAGTCTTGAAGCCAAAAGTTACTTCACATTCTTGGGAGTAAACTATTTGCCAGATGCACATGAGAGTAGATCCATGTGTAAAAACAGTTCAGAAACATTCCTAATTAATGAAGGGTTGCACAGTCTAAGCACCCATACTGCCCAAGGTTCCTGCAGGACCTACCAAATACCCAGCTCACCCAGCCCAGCCAGTAAGCCAGCTACCTGCAGGCAGTATAAATGCAAATTTCTTAATCACAGAGGTCCTTGCTCTTTGGGCAAAGCTTTTGGTTTCTGAAAGAACCAGCACCATGCAGCGGGGTGAAGAGGGCTGTGCCCTAATTCATGTTCATGGCACAGTCCTACAACAGGGTCAGACACAGGGAAGAACCATGCTGGACACATGGGACAGGTTATAGGTCAGACATGGATGTGCAGAAGCAGGTCCTTAGCTCAGCTCAGAGGTGGGGAAGGCTGAGCTGCAGCAGGGCACTGCCCTGTGCATGGTGCCAGTTTCCTGGCATCTCTGTGCCCTGCTCCCCTGCTGGCCATGACCCTTCCCACAATGATAACTGGTGTCCCCTTTTCCCCTCAGGCCTCTCCACCCCACTTTGGGTGATCCAGGGGACTGTCAGTGACTGTCTCCAGAGGAAAGGGAGGTGGCCTGCATGTGTGGAAGCAGTGATGGGGCAATGTCAGTCTCCCAGGTGAGACAGCAACCTACTTGATACACTTCCAGCCCTGGCACTTGTGCCCCAGGGCAACACTGAGTTGTTGGCCAGGTGCCTTTCTCCTCCATCCATGCCCCCCTTACCTGCTCACAGGACACCTGTGGCCTTGACAAAGGAACAACGAGAATTTTTTCTGCATTTTCCTTTCCCCTTAGGCTTCATTTCTATTTGAATTTTTTCTGCCTTTGATTTCCAGTCTTTGGTTCTTGTTATTCAACAGGATTAAATTACTCTTCACAGCCCTGGATTTTTTCCCTGAGGAGGAATTCACAGGCTATAAGCAAGCTGTTTTCAAATTGTTTTCCTTGTTGTTAAGTTGTGATAAATTTATTGAGCCTGAAGACACTCCCTGTAAGGAATTTGCTTTGGTACTCAACTGTCTTGTGTGTCCCTTTCCTCCAGGTATCTCAGAACCTCTGAAAAACTTTTATGTCATTTTCCAAATTGAGTCTGTTTATCTAGTGTCCTGAGACGAACTCACCCTCTCACCAGTTGTCATCCAAACATGTTTGAGCAAATGAAGGGCACAGACAAAATATTTGATTTCTCTTTACAGCCCTGATTGATTTAATGCCATCCACAGAGGCACTAAATGATCCCTGGTCAGTTATAAAAGGAGATTTAGTTTAGATTATCAGTAATATGTTTTGCCATTGTGGAAACTCTTCACAATCTGCTGGGGCTGCTGGTCCTCTCTAGTCCTGCAGTCCTCCTTCAGAAGCTGCATTTCCAGGCCCCTGTTTTGCCTCAGCTAAGCCAGTCCTGAGTTACCCCTTCAACAGAATTTAACTCCTTTCAGTTGCACCAAAATCTGATGCTCATCACCCCACCACAAGTGCCACGTGTATGTGGAATCTGTGCAGGGGGAAATCCACTCCAGGTATGAGCTGCAGCAGCAATACCCTGGCTGCCACTTTTTGCTCTGTGCCATTTCTTTCAGTGAGCTTGTGATCTAAATCCTGACCTGAAGTGCAAGGATGCTTTTATTCCATGCTGGATGTTCCCTGAATGTCATCCTAAAATGACATTTGCAGGATCACAGTTGTAGGTGCACCAGCATCATTACTACAGCTTTGCAATAATCACAGACTGACACAATGTCAGGGACTGGAAGATCTGGAGATCACTTTGATTTTGCTGGTGTCTGGGCTTGTTCCCCAGGGCAAGACTTTTGCATTTCCCTTTGCTGAAATAATGAGGGACCTCTCAGCCCATTCCCCAGCCTATGGAGATCCCTCTGGCTGTCAGCACAGGCACCTGGTACCAAACACCAACACACTGAAGCACCTTGCTTTAGTGTTCCCTGCAGATTAACTGATCCTAACACGGGGCTAATGTGGCAGCAGCTCTCTGGCCACAGAGATCAATACATAACTTTCTCAGGCATCATCCTGGGAAAGCCTGTGAGAAGATCAGAGAAAAGAATAATAAACAATTCTTATCTTCACTTGCTGCACCTGTTGCTGTGAACATGTGGAATGTGATATGGAGATTTGTTTACCAAAGGGTGGTTTCTTGATTAGCCAATGGTGATGGTGTCTGGACTGGAGGACCAATTAAGTCCACCTGCATCTTATGTATCATGGAGTCAATGCTAATTATTACCCGGCTGGGGGCCTGTGAGGACAGGCAACTGCCATCAAGGGAACACAGGCAACACCCATTCTCAACACCTCTTAAGTCTGGGCTTCCTAATGGCTTTTAGTTCCCTCTTAGCCCATAGAATACACTATCCACAGATTTTATTCTTGCATCTTTTTCCCACTGTGTATGTCTGGTAGACAGGCTCAGTGGAGCAACCTGGAGAAAATAACTGCAGTAACAGAAAATGAAGCACAAACCAAAACTGTGGAGCTCTGATCCAGTTTTGGGGAAGGATTTTGGGAGAGGCAGGAAAGGAGACTGGGATGTGTGGACACTCTGTATAGATGGCTGGTTGTGACTCAGTAAATGACAAGTGGTGGTGGAGCTGTGTGTACCCAACCGTGCCCCTATCAGCCTGCTGCTGAAATAATTAAAATGCCCTGAAAGTGTTTATGGCAGAGGCCAGTCCTGAATACAGGCAAGTCTAATGGCACCAGGCAAGTCCAAACATGACTTCCTGGATTCAGTGCTCAAAATCAATCTTTTGGGACCAGCTGGCTCCTCACACATCTTCATTACTCTTAAGAGTGCATAACTTTTTCCTGTTTCTTTTAAAATAAAGCCAGCTAGACAGTTCCCAGGGGTGCAGGGCAGGAGTCAAAATGCTAAGCAAATGTAAATGCCTGCCAAGGTGTGTGCTGATCTGGCAGAACCCTGGTCCAGGATTCTTTTCTCCTGCTTCAACAGAACTAATTTCCATCTAACATTTAGGATTATGCAGTCATGCCGATTTGCACATGCTACAACAGCTCCCCAAAGCTGCAGTAGGCTTGTGACTTCCCTGGGAGAAGACCTTGGTCAAGAAAATTTAAATAAACAGAGGTTCATGTTTGCCTCTTCAGTGACAAACTTCCCCAGCAGATTCAGCATGCAACAGCATGAAGCATTGCTCAATGTACTCTGAGCTCATGTCATTGGTAGCCAAGCACATGATTTATTAATATAATAGCATGAAATCACTGGAATAATGGGAAACCCTTTCATTTTTGACAACACAAACCCCAGCTGATTTCATTGTGTGCTAGCAAACAGAACTATTAGCTATTAAAACAAAACAAACCCAGAAAAAACAGAAAATGGCTACAGAATAGAAAAGTAGTTTTCTAATAATCTGTCCTAACATTCAGGGTGGATGAAATTCAAAGTTTAAAAATCCTCTTTTTACTCGAAGTTTCTGATGCCTTCCTCTCTCTTTTCAAACACACACACACACACACACACACACACACACACACACACACACACACACGTACTCCTATATCGTGGTTCAGCTCATGGCCCTGCAATTCCAAACAGGATAAAGAAAACTTCTATATATAAATAAAAAACCCATCAGAGATGTTTGATGCTCTTTCTCTTAGGTGAGACAAAATGCTGATCATATATGTAAATTTCTTCATGTAAATTACTTTCTCATCAAAGTGTTTAGAGGACCAATTTTGGTGGTTGTGGTAGGAACATTACTCTAAGAAAAAACTTCAGTCCTTGAAAAAACCATCCTGAATACTTTACTTTCTGAAACAGAAACAGCAAGTCATGTGAAGGACATGCTTGTGGGAACAAACAGACTCTGGGTATCAAGTGCAGAGAAGACCCTGCTGAAGAGGGCTTGAAGGAAATGTGGTGTTCCCTTCATTCCCTGCTAGCTGCAAGGAGGCAGAATGCCCCTTCAGCATCTTCTGTGCTGGGGATGACACTGCATGCTGCATTGCTCTCCAAACCCAGGATGACATAGACTTCCCAAGGCTCTGCTGTGAGAAATGGGAAAGAAAATAGCAAAGATCTTTTTTACCAATCATGGGGAAAAAAGACAGAAAAATCAGAGCACTTGTCAGCATTCTTCTGCTTGCAGATTCTTCAAGAACTTTAAAAAGAAATCTTCTAGCATTGCCAAGGAAACTGTCCAGGAAGAAATGTGGGCTGCTTTTAAAGCCTTCACACAACTTTTGCCAGCCACCTTGCATCATAGTAGAGGACCCAAGCCTTTCAGCTTGGTTATTTATC
The DNA here is from genome assembly GCA_003676055.1 of Chloebia gouldiae. NCBI lineage: Eukaryota > Metazoa > Chordata > Aves > Passeriformes > Passeridae > Chloebia > Chloebia gouldiae. The sequence continues at coordinate 51,971,226 of QUSF01000002.1, read as the reverse complement.
CCAGATTTCTTCATCCCTTATGATTTCAACCTTCAAAGTCATCCCTGAGTCCAGTTTACATCAGCACATCATCAGTTTACCTCAGAAATATCCATCCTGATATTTCATCTCAGGATGGAACCTGTTTCAATGAGGACTTGGGTCAAAGGGAAGGACTGATGCATCTGTTGCAGAAGTGTAATTTGGTAACAACTTTATTTTACCTGCAAGCATGGGCTTCCTGTCTGAAGGAGCAAGGACAGATTCTCCTCTGTAATGACAGAAATCATCCTGTGCCAACTGAATTGTGAGAGTTGAAGCTCAGGAGACAGACAAAATTACTTGACAGAGTGGTTGGCAGTTGGCAGTGCTTAGTACAGGGCAGTGGGAGAGCAGGACGTGCTGCTCTAGGGATGCACATGGAAGCTGCACAATGCACCTTGCATGTGGGATGACTGAAGAGCATCTGGTTAAGATCAGAGTCTAAGCTGGCTTGCCCAAGTGGCTATTTGAAATAAATAAGTGCTGTATATCCCCTCACAGTGATTGCCTCACAAGCTGTTGTTGAGAGGGAAATGCAAGCATGTTGTGTACAATTTTAGTTTTCTGAGGGATAGCTGAGTGCTCTGGCACCAGCAGCCCAAAATACATTTGGTGTGCGTGCTTGACTTACAGCGTGGCTGTTCCAGAGCTGTGTATGTTGCTAAATAACTTTCCCATTGTTTCACTGGTTACATTGCTCTCAGTATTTGGCTTGGCATTTGTTTTATGTCCCAGTCCCTTTAAAGCCTGTCTGATGGAAAATGCACAACCCTTTCCTGAATCAAATTTAAAAGAGCCTTTTTTGTCCATACTTCTGTGAATCTCCCACTTCCTTGGCAATTCTACATGTCCTATCTTATCTATAGAAAAATACTTACTCTTATGACTTCAAAAAGAGAAGTTTAAGAAAGGACTGTAAAATGTTATAATTTTCTCTACAGAAAATTATATATTAAATATAATTTTATTTGTACAGGTCCTGTCTACAGGATCATGTTAAACACAGGAAAATGCTGCCTGAACAATACATACAGGGGTGAGCCTGGGGGAAGGATCTATAGGCAGCTGAGTTTTCTTGGACCAAGTTTTCTTGGAGCCTTATAAGATGCAAGGTTGAGATCTGGATGTGTTTGGTTTTCTGACTTTCTCCACTCCTGAAGAGATTGCTGTTCAACATCTCCAGATGCCAGGCCTTTCTTAGGGAGGGAGAGCTCCATCTGGGAGACTGTTGTTGTGCTCATCCCTGCTGGAATTGAAGGAATCTGCTCAGTGAGAGAGTGAGGGCTGCTGACTGGTTGCTGACAAATCTCCAGATACCTTCAAACTCTCAGTAGACCTTGGAGTGGGCAATGACTTAAATCTCGTGCTGTGATTCTGCATCCATTGCAAGGTGTCCTTGATCCTGTCTGGAACCAGAATGACACAATCTGACTTAAACCCAAGTGTCTGATTCAAATGTAGAAAGTGAAACACTTTCTGTCCATTATTCTCACAGATATTCCCTGAAGGTTTAGCCAGTAACAGCCTGACTTTCCTAAAGGATGAAGAAAGATGTCAGTGCCCAGAGTTTCTTGTGTTGTACTTGGTGCAGCATGTCCACTCTGATGCTTCTACACACCTCTCTTTCCCTGAGATAAATTTTAGTCAGTCCATACAATGCAGCACTCGCACAGTTTGACTGTATGACATTCACCTCTGCCCAACATGCTGCTGCTGTGCCTGGCACTGACCAAATTCCCAGGGCTGGTGGTCATGGAGACCTTACCATGGAGTCTGTCAGCCAAGTGTGAGCAGTCCCTACAGACCTGCCGAGGAAGGGACTTGTGAGGGAACTTTTTCTGGCATGGTTTTCACTTTGTTGGAAAGAAGACTTCCCATAATTACAAATCTTCACTGACACAGGCGTGTTGGTGGTGTATGTGAAAGGAAGGGGGCAAAGAGAGGAGGGGATGGGAGCACAAAAGCAAACTGCAGTCCCTGAGGCTCAGCTGGAACACTGCTGCACGGCAAACCACGGGTTAGAAATATCTGTGGTGAAGAGTTTGGATTGCCCTCCAGTGGCCAAATAGGATTTCAAATCCCAGGAGAGGTCAAAGGTAATGTCAAGAGAAAAGAAATTTCGAGAAAGAAAAATCAGCCTGCTGAATATTTTAAAGGATATTGATATCTGTGTTATCATCATGGCAGCACATCTATCGCCTTTTGTCTTCTTCCTTTTTAATATCAGCTTCCATACCACTGCTTTCCTGTGGTGACACTCCCCTTCACAGCAGCCACCAGCTGAGCATGCAGCTGCAGGGACCTGTGCTGGCAGATAGGGGTGTGACAACCGTGCACATGAGGCCAAGGTCAGCAGTGGGTGCTGCATCCAGAGAGACACACCAAATGGAATTACACACAGCAGGGAAACCAGTCCCCTTGAAAGCCCAAGGCAGCGTGCCAGTAACAGCACTCAAACAGAAACCAGCAGAAAATGTATCAGAGTCAAATCTGGCATCAAGGGCCCTTGGTCTTATCACATCTCTTGGCTTTCTGGCACTGCTAAGAGGAAACATGGGTACTAGTACAGTGATCCTGTTCTGATTATGTACCACCATTCATGTTGCCTGCCTCTCTAGAAGTAAACATAGAGCCCCTGAAGGCTACCTGCACTGGGTATGAAAGAAAGACAAGTTTGGTGTGCTTTGGTTTGTTTGTCTGCTTTTTTTTTGTTATTTTGTTTTGTTGGGTTTTTTACTTGTTTGGGGGTGGGGTTTTTTTTTGTTTGTTTGGACAACACTTGTTCCACATCCATTTTGGCTAAAGACTAAGCTTTTAACTTTTGGCTACACATCTGATCTCTGAGCATTTTTCTGCCTCTTGAATGTTTTTTCTGAAAGGTATTCCAACACCAAGACCTTGGTGGGAAGAGTGCAGGATGGGGTGAGAAGACCATGTGAAAGGGAATAGCTCCAGATGCATCCTGTACTTGTTAAACTTCCTTGGCAAAATCTTTCCAGGAACTGCCTCCTCTCTTGCTGTGCTGCTGCAGGACTGATTCAGCTGAGTGACTAATGAGCAAGGCACAAAACTCTGCCAGTTTTTGAGACTTGAGTGACAGCCAGACTGTCTTCTCCTCACAGGGCAGAATAAACTTTTTGATGCTTGGCCAGCCTATGAGTCTTCCCAAATGAAGTCTTTGATATCTAGGAGCTGACTATAGTCCAAGGCCCTGGTTCAACAAAGGTTTAAGTCCCACAGAGACCATGAATCACAGGAATAGAGGGATGGAAAGGATCTCAAGAGAATATCTTCCCAACCCTTCACACACAGGCAACCTAACAATATCTTGTCCTCTCCTGGCAGATGTAAGCCTGATCTGTCTTTAAGAGTCTCTAATCAGTAGAGCAACAAGTCTTTCTAGGTATTCTCCCCCATTCCTGGATATTCTTAACAGTAGGTGGTGTTCCCTAATTCCTAACCTAAATCACATTTGCCATAAATTAAACCAGGTCTTCCCATATCCTTACAAGCACCATAGTCTTTCAGAATAATGTTTAAAGTACTGGAAGGCTTTCATTATCTGTCATCTCAGGATGCTTTTTTCCTAGATTAAAAAAAAAAAAAAAAAAAAAGAAAGAAGAAAACAAAACCAAACACATCTTGAACTTTTCTTCATAGGTCACGTTTTCCAAACTCATCACCATCCATGTTGGTCTCCCCTGGCTCTTCTCTTTGTGTCATCAAAGGCACAGCCCCAAAGCACACACACTGCTCCAGTAAAGACCATGTCCATACTGAGCAAAGATGAAAAATTACCTCCTGTGGATTACACAACACAGCTACTATTAAAGACCAGCACTAGACTGGTTGTGGGTTTTTCCATTTTCCTTACAAAGTCATTGTTAGGTTATTAATTAATGAATTTTCAGTCCTTACAGACACACCATTAGCTTCACCCACTGTGCTCTAATGCTGTTTAAATGTGTTGATAAAATAAGACCTAAATTGGGAGTAATTCCATGCAAAAGAATGGTGTAACTGCAGTAATAAAAATGGTGTAATAAAAGTAGCAGGAAGCATTGTCAGGACCAAGTCATAGTCTAAATATTGGTGTACTTAGATTTCAGAGCCTATTATGCCTATTATATACTACCTTTGTCTTTAATAGAAATCTTCAGAGAACTTGGCCATATCCCTAACATATGTGTATTGGTATTTTTCTTTCTTAGCAGCTCCCTCACCTAAACTTGTGAGCATCTGTAAGAGCAGAGTCCTAAATCCTGCCCTCATTTGGCACAGGCAGGATTTAGAGCATGTATTTGTGGATGACTTGAGGATGTGGATGTCCAGATAGTCACAGTAACCTAAGGAAATAAGCACTAGCTTTGAAAATATAGTCCTCAGGTTTGACTTGCAGTGGTTGCATGTTGTAGTCATAACTAGTGTAGTAGTTATTTATTATACAGGAAGTAGAGATGCTGTGAGTAGGTTTTATGAAGTAATATTTGGCTGTCTCATAGTTTAATAAATATTGTTCTGTAACTGCTTCCATCTCAGTCAGTGTGCTTCAAAACAAGATTTCTATAAATCTTTATAATGCAGGGAATGCACCCAAAAATTTTTGGGTAGGATTTTTTCCCACATAAAATATGTTTTATATGCTGCCCATCAAAAACACCCACAAGAGACACAGGACTATGCAAGCCATATGGGGGGAGGGGGGTAAAAAATAATCCTTTGTCTTTGTTATTATATTCATATCGCTAGTCCCCAAAGAGCAAAACTAAAACATAAACCTATGCTAGGACAGTCCAGAAAGATAAGAGAAATGAATGCATCTAGACTTCAGCTAGACCAAGAAGGGAGAAAGTTTGTAAATCTAGCCAAGAGGAGGTAATTGGTGACCCTGAATATTTAGACATATGACTCACATATAAAAGAAATACTCGAACCATCAAAAGAGTAATCATCTGCTTCTCCTCAGTCTCCCTTCCCTGCAAAGAAAGAATTTAAAAAAAAAAAGCTTTCAGTTATTTTTCCTCCCTTTGTATTCAATTATTCTATTAATCTACATTGTTGTAAATCACCAGACTTGGACTGGCAGGAATGAATAACCTCTAGCTCATAGTAGCATATAGCAAGCAAAAGGTGTCTTTGGGCACTGAAAGAGGGATATGGGATTCACTCTGCTGCCTCACCACTTCAGCAAGTAGTAATGCCTCTGAGATTCCATAAATCCAGCACCGGGGAAGAACAGGAGCAGGGCAGATCTCAAGCAGAGAAGGTACCACAGAAAAAATCATGAAAAGGTGAAAAAGCTTGAGACTATACTATTTTTAAATCCTTCTTTTCCAAAGCTCCAAAAAAGATGATATTTGGACTCCTTACAGAAAATGCATAGATGGCTCAGAGGCATCAAGCCACACTGGAGTTGACAGATGCAAAGGATCAGAACACTGGAAGAGGCTCTCTGGTTTAACAGCATTACTTAAATATCTCTGTGGACTCAGACAGATTGCAGGATTTACCTGGATTATACACTGCACTGCATCCCCTGTATGGCTAATTGGCAGCACTGCCTTGGAGCCAAGAATTGTCAAATACAGTTCATGTTTTGGCTGAGAGTCTCACCTCTTCTTCCAGCCTTTATCTCCTGTGAAGCTGTACAGAATTTCACACAACTCTGCCACAGATTTACTACATCTCCTTTACCTCCTGCCACTGGACAGTTTGCCACACATCACAAGTCCCAACTTCTCTTTCCAGGGAGTGTTGTTATATCAGATGAGCCTGTGCTGATATGAGCTGTGCTAATATGTGCTGAGATAAGCTGTGAATAAAATTAGGCAGCTGGTCTGAATCCCCAAGTAGTGTAAACTGGGAGTTACATCTTAGTTCCTGCACACTGACAATGAAAAACATAAATGGATTTTTTTTATCAAATTTTTGGTTTGGCTTCTTAGCAGAGTTCTTTCTTTGCTCACACTTGACCTTGAGAAGCACCTCACCAAACTCAAATAATGAAATTCCCTCTGGAGAGCAAAGGCTGGTGTCCTTGTTTTCCTACAGAGCATGGATTTGATCTGAAAGTTCATGGGATTGCTAAACAAACACCTCGCATCTATTATGGGGAGGATTTGTTTCTTTTAGCTGGGATAACCTTCCTCACACGGCTCTTGACGGCTGCAAAATTCAGCACCATAAATCATAGAGGAGCCACAAGTATTTGGGAGTTTCTCTGAATTCTAAGATGTGGTGGAATGGATTAGCACTAGTGACATGGTACCTCTCCCCCAGTGGCTACCAATCAAAGTAACTTTCTTTTTGAGAAATACAAAGAAGCTCATCGTATTATGGTACTGTCCAACAGCTCTGTCTGTTACTGTAAACTGAAACTTGCAGCTTCCTACAAATTCTACTGATTTATTTGGGAGGAAATACTGAAGGGTCTCTTAAAAAAACCCAGACATGGCACACTGATAATAGAAAAAGCTGTCACATTGGTCACAGCAAGTGTTTCTGATGGAAAAAGAGTAGATGTAGCAGCTTTGGCAAGTCAGATAAATCAGACATAAGGTCTGATTTAAGAGGCAACAAAGTCAAAACCTTTCAGAACTCTGGCACTCTCTGGATAAAGTCCCCACACTGCTCCACACACAGCAGGGAAATAGCTGGAGTTGCTGCTGTGCACTGCCATTGCACTGTGTCTGTCTCAACCAGTCATTTACTGAATACTGAGCTGCCTTTCCTCTAGACACAGAAAACGTTGACCTCATCAATCTAAAGACCACATCAAGATGTTTCACCACATGTTGGATATAATGTGCTACCTCCTTTATTATTTTGATTTAAATTAAAGGCATCTAATCCCCTTGGAGCTAGTTAAAAAGAAATGAAGCATCAGTGTTTCCTCTTTTCCTCTTCTCTTCTCTTCTCTTCTCTTCTCTTCTCTTCTCTTCTCTTCT